>CM034304.1:41720968-42920968 GCA_019925795.1 Dendrobium chrysotoxum | reverse complement strand
ATAGCTTGTGAATCAGGTCTTCGGTGGTGGGCCGATGATAACCAATCAGCATGAGAGAACATATGCTTCAAGCTATCTTCATGAATTACAATGGATCTCAAGCAAAGAAAATTCATCACAAATCTAGTATGCTTTGGGCGAATCAATTCCCTTCCCCCAGTAAACTTTCGCATCATATTTAGTACCCACTCATTACTGTATATATACCGTGCAACCGACCTTGCCTCCTCCAAAACTTCACAAACCCATTCCATCTCACTAATATCCTCAAGCATCTTCTCAATGCAATATGAGGCACATGGAGACCAAAATAACGAAGGATATCTCTTTAAGAGGAGACCTGCAGCACAAGCATAATTGCTGGCATTATCTGTTATGATTTGCACAACATTTTCCTCACCAATCTCCCTAATAACTGAATCAAGCAAATCAACTACGTGATAGGCATCATCGGCGCGAGATGAAGAATCAACTGACTTTAGATATATCATGCCTTTGGCTGATGCTACTGAAAAAACTAGAAGTGATTTGGATCTACCATCTGACCAGCTGTCACAGAAAATAGTGCAGCCTGTTTCTTTCCAATCATCCTTTAATTTTTTTATGTTTTCAAGTATATCAATCTTAGTTTTTTCTAGAAGTGTTGTTCTAAACCCATCGTAAGTCGGAGGTTTATAGCCTGCCCCACATTCTGCAACTGCATCAATCATGGACTGATAATGAATTGATTTTGCAGCACTAAAGGGAATTGAATTATGGAAGAAGAACAAAGCAATCCTTCTATCAGCTTCAATAAATTTCTGCTTCTTATCATCATCCACCACGGGCTGTACACTTGGCGATGGGCGAGGTAGTAACATGGAGGGGCAGGTACTGCCATGTTGGCCACTCGATACAGCATTATCAGCATGGTATCCACCACTAGCAGAGGAACTATTTTGTGGACCAGTAGGTGCCTGGTCTATCCTTTGTTTTTTAGTTGTTTTCTGCTTTTTTGGAGTGCTGAGAATGCTATGAATTAAATCTCTTACATTATCTGGAACTTCGGTGCATGGAACAATGTCTTTGTTCTTGATTTGGGCAAGATGAAACTTCATTCTATAGACACCTCCACTGAACTCACGACGACAATAATTACATCTAACTTTTTGTCTTGTAGCATCAACCAACACGCAGTGTTCCCAACAAGCATCTCTTCCTCTGACCATTATTCTGGAAGATGGATGCAGATATCCAACAACTTAGCGAAGAACTGGATGAGGGAAAGACAGAAAATAAAAAAGTTGAATAGAATAAACATCATCAATTGAATTGCTCGTAATCCTTAACTTCGGACAAAATGGATTATCATGCATTAAAAAAAAGGAAAAAAGGTGCATGCTGGAAGAAATTTCCTATGAATCAAGAGCAAGGGAGATTTACAGTTATTTTAGTTTTAGGATTTTGAGCACATACATTTATGTATCAACATACTTTTTTATATGGAAAACCAACAAGGAATAAAAAAAAAAGAGTGACTAGGCCCAAATGATAAGTTGGCACAGACAACGTAAGTGTGATAGAAAATATAAATGCTAAATCTTTAGTTCCTTGATTTTATATTAGTACAACATGCCTGTTTGAAGGCAAAAGAATAGAGCAATAAATAAAATACAATAAAGAAGAATACCCTTCATAATGAGGATAAGTTACAGTAATTAATGCTATAAACTACTTGTAAATATTAAGCATATCTGATACTATTAATATGAAAACATAAAAATTATAATGAGTTTAACATCCCCAAAAGCTTAAGAAGCTACAACAAAAAGCATCGAGAGTTTGTATAATAAAAGAAAATTCAAGAGATCCAAACTAAAAGTGGTTAACAGCTTTCTGAAATCGCTGATCCGAGCTGATTGATACTAGAATAAGATGTTCTTGTGAAACCAAGAACAACCGAGATACTGGCATTCGGCCAACTGTTGTCAAGACTAAAAGTGACAAAATCGTCACAGGAAACATGATCCTCATGTAGTCTTCATAGGATCCTCAGGGATCTTCACAGGATCCACATGGAATCCCCATAGGA
The DNA here is from genome assembly GCA_019925795.1 of Dendrobium chrysotoxum. Classification (NCBI taxonomy): domain Eukaryota; kingdom Viridiplantae; phylum Streptophyta; class Magnoliopsida; order Asparagales; family Orchidaceae; genus Dendrobium; species Dendrobium chrysotoxum. The sequence goes on along the minus strand of CM034304.1, from coordinate 42,918,897 downwards.
TCCATATGGGATCCTCAAGAAATCTTCAAAACATAGAGATGAAGATGAACAGATACTCGTCGAGCAAGACTAAGATGAGGCTTGCAGGATCACATGAGCGAGTGAAGCAAGCATGAGCAGGCAAAATGGGCACAAGCAAGAGAAGATGATCGAGAGCACCTGTGAGAGAGGTGATCAATGAGCTCTTGAACGAGCATTCTAGTGGATGAAGATGATTTAAGCAGCAAGATAGATAGCTTATTGTGACTCTGATACCATGACAGAAAATAGAGAAGGAAAAATCTTTGTTTCCTTGATTTTTCTGTTAGTACATGCACGCCAAATTAAAGGAAAGAGAAGAAAACAATAAGGAAAATGTAATTAAGAATAATATCTATTATGATGAGAAGATAGTACATTAATAAATACAATAAGTTTCTGATAAATATTAAGCATATATGATAATATTAATATGATAATGCAATAATTCTTATAATTCAAATAACTCTAACAAAATAGAGTTCAAGAGATCAAATGCCTCAGATTGGTCAGTGATGGCAGAACAAAGATGCCTTGAATGCAATAAAATCTATCAAGTTGATATACAACAACATTGGGTGCCAATTGCCATAGATAAGGAGAGTAAATGTAGATGCAATGAGGAGTATCAATAAGGTTGTTCTAGGTAGTAACCAGAGCATTGGATTTTGGCATAGCAATGACAGTAGATTTGAGGACAATAACAACAAGCCTAAGGGTGTGTGGGCTCCGAAAATTCACGCTCCGGCCTCTCCGCATCCCCCTTTTTTTTGGGGGGGGGGGGGGTCGTCGAGTATGTTCCGAGGCAAATTTTCAGAAGGCATGTTAGGTTTTGAATAAGACATTACCCAGAGATTTCACTCTCATTTTGCGAGGACTTTATGATATGAGTTCAGGTTTCATATAGGCGCAGTCCCTATAGTTAATTATCCCTCTCGGTAACGAGAGAGAACTTTAGATTAAGGCTAGTCTTCAAACAGATACAAAGTATCTGGCGTATAGTAACAGCATGTTTAGGCATTAAAATAATATTTAAAATTAGAAATTCACCTTGCACTTAACGCGGATGGTGGGGGGAATGATGATGTACTCAATCAAGATCCCATGATTTCATCGTCCCGGGCCATCATGGTCCCTAGTCTACTTAGTCAGAGGAAATAGTTAACCCAACCTGACTAAAAGATCATTATTGGCAGCCATGAGTTACTTCGTTCGAAGGTACCTCGTAAACTTGGGGTGAATGTTTGTCTAAGGAGATAGATTTGAGTCCAGTTTAGCTGACAAAGAGCTTTGTGCCCTATCGACCATATCCTATTGATTCATTACTCAAAGATTTAGCGTCGGTGGAGAACATACGAGCTCTGACTAAAGCCATAATTTAATAGTGTCATTTGGCAGCAAAATCACCCAATTAGAGGGTCCCGGTCATAACCGTTTACCTGTGGTGCCATTTGACTGCGAGACCACCGATTAGATGACACGTGCCACGTTCTTACTAGCAAGAGATGATTTGAGAATGAATCCTAATGATATTCTCGATTAGACATATGCTCTTTGTGATCTAAAGTGATTTTCTAACTTGTTCACCTCAGCAAATTGTTTGGAGGGTGGATAAGTATTTTGCTTTAAGTATTTTGGCGTTTTATTTCAATTTTAAACACTAATATCATTCATGAATACGTTAAAGTCAATTGAACATATTTTATGAGAATTTAGAGGTATTTTGAATGTTTGGGGTCCCCTCCGATTAAGATTTTCTGTCAATACGGCCATCATTGGGGTACTTATGGGCAATTTCATTTTGTTTGTCGAACATTGTCGACTCTATCTACTTGCTAACAGAGGATCGGATTCATCGTCGGCTTTAAGCTTTTATTAATAAATTTTTCTTGTAATAGATCGTGAAGGCCTAATATGAATATATAAAACAAATATCCTAGTCGACGCTACAACTGTATATTTGTTTGACAGTTCGAACCGTGTCGACTCCTATCTATTCACATAGAAGAATCGGGCTCAAACTTAAATTCATTCCTTGACTCGCGCAGCACCCTCAGATGTCACATGTGTGTGCATACATCACGCTCTTCGGGATCCATGCTGGTATATGCTGTTGAATGTATTTTGCATGATATATTTATATGGCAACTATTTATATGCAATACAGTGGACGTATGCAACACATCTGCAAGCTATGCATACGCACTCATGTATCTGTGTGTTGGCATGTGTATTTGCATCCTGCATGATATTTTTACATGATGCATGTTGCATATTGCAACATGTATCTTTTATGCAGTAATGTGTATGTATCTTGTACATTCATATGTTAGATGAGGATGCCTGCAATATGTCTACTCATTCCTAACTACATGCAGTTATGATATGCTTGTGTCATACACTTGTATAGTACATTTTGTACATTGGAGCATATACATGATGCATTTTGTATGTTAATGCAAAGTGTCGCGGCAACGTTGCGTATTTTGCATGTTGGGTGACGCATTTGTATGATGCATCTTGCATATTGCAAATGTATGTATGCTATGAATTTATCGGTATACATCACGATGCATGAAGAGGGTGTTCTTGCAATATTCAATTATTGCCAGCTATGCAAATGACTACTCCTGACAAGTGCGCAAGGTTTCATCTTGAAATCTACAAACGTCTTTTGTCCGCTTGTATGATTATTAGGGATCCGGTGGCATTGTTTAGCTTGTTTCTTCTTCTGCAATCTATTATTTTCTTCAGTACTCAGCACACTGCAGTGTACTTCAGCTTGCAAATACGATGTACAACGCATTAGGAGCCTTCCACCTGTTGCTTGCAAGTGATATGATTTATCTAGTGTGACAGCTTGGTGTCAAAAATTTGCTGTCTCAGTTTACCAGTGGCCAAAGGGTTTGAGAAAGTACACATAGCATTGACTCATATAGTTGAAAAAATATAGCATACCATACTAGTTAATAAAGTGTTTGAGAAAGCATGTTAAATAAGAAATTGAGATATCTAAAGATAAAAGAGCAAAACAGAGTCACTTAATACTACCACATTGTGCCTCTCCACCATTTAAATTTTAATGAAAGAGACTCAACGAAGAATCCCCCCTCGAACCTCTTCACGCTATTCATCATAAAATAGTGTAGGCTATGGATCTTCCAATAGTTACCATCATAGAATGGGGGAAGTGATACAACCGGGAAAAAAACTCTTCTTTTCGTTTACACCTTTATTGTATAGCTCGGGCTCACAAGTTTCTCTTAAAATATATTTCTCACATATTCTGTTGCCTGTAGTTTGACACAACATATGATATAAAGATTGACATACAACATCAAATCCTCACGTTGGAGTTCACAGACACTAATGAAAGCAATGATCACATATGAGAAGATCAAAAGACATTTTAGAAGAGAATGCAAATACATATAAAATAGGCTAGGTCCTGAGGAGAATATGAGAATTATAAAATGGTTGAAGTCAGAGATAAAAGGATCCTAGACAAAGATGAAAACATATGAGAAATATATCTTTTCAAAAGAACATGTTGAACATAAAAATGTAAATTGACCCAAAAAATTTACATTAGTTTAGCAAAAGATGAATAAAGGTAAAACTTGAGGTTAGGATAATATTGAGATAGTTTGATTAACAAATCTTTTTGATGAAGTTTAAGAGACTAAGATAATGTTAACCATATGGAGAAAACACATTTCGGTACTAGTTTTTAAGAACAAAATAAATCATAGATTACGATGATTATCGGAGAATTAAGCTTAAGAATCAAACCATGGAGTTACAAAAAAGAATGGTAGAATGCATTTTTAGAAATATCACATAGTAACCAAGTAACGAAGTTGGTTTTATTCAGATAATGAAGTTGATTTTATCCCTAGTAGATCTATTATAAAAGGGATTTTTGTATAAAGGCAATAATAAAATAAGTACAAAGAGCAAAGAAGGGACCTTCATTTATTTTGATAGATTTTGAGAAGTTATAGGATTAAATATTATGAGAAATGCTCTACTGTACATTGAAAAAGAAATATACAAAAAGATTATGTTGAAGTTATAAAAAATATGCAGGGTGAAGTATTGACGAGCATTGAGAGAGTTGTAATGAGAACAAAGATTTCTCAATCAATGGGATTGCATAAAGAACTAACTTTGAGTTTGTAACTTTTTTGTGTTAGTTATGGAGATGTTTAATAAGGTTATTCAAATTAAGGTTCCGATATACATACTATTTGCATATGGAGTAGTTTTAACTAGTAATAATCATAAGATTTCTACAAAATTAAGTTAAAGGTAGAACAATGAATAAAAGTTTTGGAATATAAGGAGGATAGGATTAGTAAAATAAAAACTAGAAGACATGAAATTTTTTTAGTGGGTGTGAAATTGCTATTTATCAATCAATCTGGTTAGAAAGTCAAATGAAAACCAAGTGTGATAGGCCTCAAGAATCTTGTCTTTATTATACTGAATATTAGGTATATAGAAGAGGATTTATTTCTTGGAGTTAATCTGGTTATTAACATAAAGAAATGTCTCAAGAGTATTATGTAATAAGAGAAATATCATGGGGGTTACATGTCATATTTTACACAATTCCAATCAGATTAGGTAGGATTCATGGAACTGAGTGTTAAACCATATAATTAATAAACAAATGGAGAGTTGTAGAATTAATAATGTTACAAGGAATATGTTGTGAAAGAAACAAGGGTAGAGTAAAAATGACTATATTGGGGCATCTCCAACCGAAAAACCCATTTTCCACTCTAAAATGCAGTAAAACTTCAAAATATCGTGATTCTTCTCCAATCGAACTGCATTTCTTTCTTCTTTCGTGTGCCTCCTAAGAAGGTAACAATCTCTCTCCTCTTTCGCGCTCGTCTTCGGCAAATTTGAAAACCCAATTTTTTGGCGTACGTGAACAGCCCGACGCCAATATTGGTGTCGCACTATTCACTTTCCAAATTTTGGCATGAGATTTGCAGTTCGAATGCAACAAATGGCGGTAGGCATACGGTGGTAGTTCGGTTGAAGATGGTCTTAAAGAAGTGCGGTAGGGTTGACAATTTTAGGAGGAATATTTTACGAAACAAAGAATGGGTTAGAAAATGGTTGCATTAGAGCATACTTATAGAAGCATTCTCATCACTCCTCAAATAAAAGCAAGTTCATAAAGTAAAAGACACCAATAGCTGGCAAAACCACATGGAACTACGTCTCAGTCACCTTCTTTTGATCCTTGCTCAGCAATGATAAAAAGCACTAAAGGCTAGTATCATCTACAAATCGAATGAACCACTCTATCACAATCAAATTATCGACTCTAATACTAATTATTAGGGAGTGTGAATCAAAAGGAACCAAATTTTTTGGCCCTATATGCCAGCAATCAAATCAACTTTCAATCCAAAAACTTAAACATATGGGTAAGAGCTAATTAGAAGTACTTGTACAAAAACATATTTTTCAACACTCCAATATGGACCTATGATGTACCGACACTTCTCCTCAAAGAGGCGTGTAGTGTCCGACACGTATCCAACACGACATGCGTCCGACACTCCTCCGACACGTGTCAGATACGCTGAAAATGTGTCCGATTAAAAAATATTAAATACAAATTAGACACGCGCATCTTAAATATTTTATGATTTTTTTAAAATATAATTTGTTGTATTTAAAATTTTTACTTATTTAAAATATAAAAACTAAAATTCTTATTTCCTATCCACAACATCAAGTCAATCGCCCGCATTTAATACCCCATTCATCGAATATTCTCATTTTAATTTCTTTTTGGCGGATTACAACTTTGATTTCACAACAATACCCGATATCATCTCTACATCAACGTCTGACGTTGTTACAACATCAACATTTCAAAACGATCTCCATATCAAATTCTAACGCCGTCTTTACATTGATGCTCGATGCTAGTAATTTCTACACCCACAACTTGACATCTCATCTTTGTCCAACGTCTTCTCAACATCGACGACCAATGCCCTCTAAACACCAATGATAAATGCCCTCTTAACATTGACACCCATTATTTACTGCATAACATCAATGCCCGACTCTCGACAGCATTGTCATCTCCTCTCTCGAGGGCTGATAAACGACATCAATGCCCAACTCTCGATATCCAATATTAATCATTTTAAGTACAAATTCTAATTAAATGACTTATTATTTCTAAATTATTTTTAAAATGATACTTATTCAATTTTTATACACTATTTTTAAAATATAAAAATTATAATACCGTGTCCAACCTGTGTCTGTGTCCTATATTTTCAATAATTGACGTGTCCCGTGTCCGTGTCGTGTCGTATCCGTGTCGCCGTGTCCGTGTCTGTACATCATAGATGTGGACTAAACACAGTACTGGCCTATGCCTTGATACAATATGCTTTCTGCCGCAAAAAATTAACTGCACAACCCCAAGCCGGCTTCATGTGTAACTTAATGGTAGAGTAGGAAATTTGAAGATGACTTCTTCATCTATATTGTCCAGGGATAATGCTCTAAAAAACCTTACACATGCTTAATTCAGCTGTTTGTTCTTCAAATTATGACCATCCAGCATTCAAAATGAAAATGGAACCAGTGAGGGATTCTACCGATTTTGTCCATTGCGCTACTTCAAGTCCAACAACTACTCATTTGGCATTCGAAAGATTCATAAACCGCGTCCAACATGACATTCATGATAAGCATGAAAATGCAGATCAATCAAACCAAACTTAACTACTCAGATATCCTTATAAAAGAGTCCATTGGAGAGCTAACCAGCAAAAATGATATTCCTCCTTCATCGATGACCAAACCTTCAAATAGATTAAAAACTACAAGAGTTTTATCAATCCATTCATGCTAAAAGCTGCACAGATTGATCTTTAAACTAGAAAGAAGTCTGCCCTCTTCTGACAATCCACCTAGGCCTTTGAGGTACATGCATTCAACTTTCAAGGCTAAATATGCTAACTTTATCCATGTCTTCAACTTAAGTTCAAGCCCTGCCTATTCCATAATCAGTGCTATTAGATCAAGAAGAACATGGAATGGAGAGAGATTGCAATGAGTAAAAACGAAATGGTAATCAATGGATCAATTAACAAGCTCAGAAACATTGACCGTTTGATAATCTATCAGGGGAGATCGAAATTTGTAGAAAAAGAGGGGAAGTTGACCTGAGTGAATGAGGGAAGCGGCGGCTTCGAGGGCTGCGGTAATGATCGGAAGGCGCGGGCGAGTAAATGAAGCACAACGGCGATTAGATTAGGGCAACGCGGGAGATCGGCTGGGAATTGGCGAGGAACCGGGAGTGCGGTGATTGTGGGCCTGTGGCAAATCGAGTAGCTTTTGGTGGTTTTTTCCACTATACTCCTTCAAAAGAATATATTTGCAACCTTCAACTTTAATATTTAACTTTTTTTAAGTATCACATTATAAACTTTGTCTTTTTTTTTTTTTTTGGAAAAACTTTGTCCTATGTATACAGACTACACTATCTTATCAAAAACATTCAAATTAATTGGAACATGAATTTTTTTTTTGAAAATTCTTAAATTGATTTGGAGTATTTGAATAGCGATTTGATTTACTCTAATGTAACTTTTAAGAAATAATATGTCATAAAAAATTGGCTTGATCATATATGAATTTCGATGCACATTTGAATTGAAATTTTATAGAATATAATTCAAAACCATTAAAATTCTGATTTCAATAAATTTATAATCAAACTGATCGGCTCGACAATTCAATGACACAAAAAATGATTCAATCTAAGGCCAAATAAGCACATTTTAAGAACTTGATGTATAGCTGAAAGTTTTAGAATATTAATTAATGGAGCATGTGATCTCCAATTTTTTTGTGCTTATTATCAAATCGGGTGACTTCTACGAGATGAATCTACAGAGCCAAAAATAGTTTGATTATGACAACATTATGGCCCTTAGAAACTGAATGAATGATATATAATTAAATGAATCAATGTGTCATCTGATTGAGTGTTACAGATTTTCTTCATATTTATGAAGCATGTCACTCTCAAAATTTTATAAATGGGCACCTACTCTTTACATGAAGAAGACTTTTGACTAAAAATTCAAAAGAACTCTAAGGCTTAAAGAATCTCTAAGCTCCTACCGAACACACTATTGTTAGGCTATCGCCCTACCACAATTGTCAAAGCACAATCAATCACCATCATCAGGATCTTCACCGCCTGACTGTTGTCATTAAACCTTTTCCTGAGGACCGTTGTCAGACCATTTGACTATCACCATCGAACATTCAGCTCTCGACCGCCGTTGTCGAACCACCACCTAATTACAACTGTTAGACCTTCAACGCCCAACTACCACCATTAAACTATCGCTTGACAAATAACGTTGAACCACCACTGCATGATTGTCATTATCGGACCATCATCATCAAACCACTATAGTCGATCCATCATTGCCCAACCATAGTTGTCGGACCACTGCCATCATCAGACTACCAACATCAGACCTTCGTTGCTCGAACACCATCATCAGATCATTGTTGCCCCACCACCATTATTAGACCACTATCACCCAATCACCGTTGTTAGGGTGCAGTCACCCAACCAGCACAATTACCATTATCATCGACCCACAACCATTTGATGCCTTTCATCACATAATGATGTCATGATATTTTCTATCAACTCCTCATACTTTTGTAATATTGTTGTCTTCAATTAAAGGGGCATATAAATCTTTGTAATCAATGCTCACATTATGGAATCATTTTAGTTGGGCATGCAAGGCTCCTTTGTTTTTCCCAATTTTAGGTTTTACACGTAAAAACCTGGTGTCATATATGCTATTTTCATTTATCTATTTATATTTTAAATTTTCATACAAAGTTAGGATGCAAATTCTCTAACTCTACCACCACAAAATTTTTAGCCCACAACAAGAAAAATAGTAGTAGCAGCAACAACAACAATAATAATAGTAGAAGTGTGTGTGTGTGTGTATATATTTATATATCAAGTAATTTTCATGTTGTTAACTTCATGAAACCCCACCAAAATAATATGATAATGTTATAACAAGCTAAGACTAAGATGACGACCCCTTTAAGATATTTGTTGTTAGGAGCTCATATTTAGAGCTTTTTTTAAGTGCTATATTTATTGAGATATGCAGAAATAGAGTTGCTCCTCCTGAAGAGGGGAATATAATGAGAGAAAATTATAAGAAAAAATGGTTAATATTTAAAAAATATCAAAGATGGAAGATGAGAGGGATTGGAGCATGATCATATAATATGACTTCCAATAATTTTTTTTAATATTTAAAATATATCCCACACAAAAACTATCTATGCATTCTTTTAAGCATTTCTATATGATGAGGTTTGCATATTTTGGCAATTGTCCCAACGCAATAAGGGCTCTAAAAGCACTCAAGAGTGTGGGTAATCTTTCTTGGCTCTTCTTTGAAATTTTAAGGGAAAACTATTTTATTTTAACAAAGTTTTTTCCTATACATAAGATTTATTTATTTTCTCAATGATTTTTCCTATACAAAAGGTGAGCTATTTATGATTGAATTTTAACTTGATGACAGTGGCGAAGCCAGAAATTATATTCATGGGGAGACTAAATTAAAATTGTTTTATTTGCCGTCTCATTTGAAAGGTTAGAATACATTAAAATAGTTCTGTTTGTCGTCTTATTACTGGATCCAAGAGGAGAATGCAAATGACATGTCCCTTAGAGCTTAGAAGACATAAACATCTGCCACAGGCTGTCTTTTTTGGGGGGCGAGAGAGGAGCGAAAGGGAAAACGAAAGCCGTGCTCGTCGTCGTGAGTGCGAGTCACGAGAGAGAAGCAAAGGGGAAAACGTACCATTGATGGTTTTCATGTGTCCAAAAAAAGATGTGCTTCTTTGGATTAATAAATAACTTTAGAAGGAAAAATTACAAAAATTAGAGCAAGCAGGTTTCCTCTTGGCGAACTTGTGGTTCTGTTAAGCCACTAAAATAATCAGCTTTAAGCCCCATTAGGCTTTCAGTTTTAGCTTTAGCCAAATCCTTTACTAAAATTATTCCGTCCACAATGGCAAGTCATTCCTCCCTCTCTCTTTCAATACTTTACCCCATTAGTCTTTCTCTCTCTACAGCTGAAGTATTGCATGGTCCGGTTAGAAGGTGGATTGAAGACTTGAAATGGAAAAGCCTGTAATAAGTAAAATGAAAGTTGGCAATGCTCTAAGTAATTTTTTTTAGCCCCCCCTCCCAGTTGTAAGCCTCCATGAATTTAATTTGAGAATACTCTTGTTTTAAAATCAATAATGCTTTGAATTTTTGTTTATAGATGGGGGTGAATAGGAATGAGTGGTTCATTTGATTAATATTTTATGATTTCGTCATCACGAGTCAACTTAGTGAATTTAGTCTACTTAATATATAAAATGGAAGGGTGTGTTCACATGAGAGTCTAATTTATAACCATGTTTTACCTCTAATTAGATATCCTAAGTATAATAAAATGATGTTATGCTTAAGGAAAATACTTACCCCCTCTTAATGAGATTTGATGTTTTGGACATGAACTGAAAAGGTCTAAGGGGGTCAATATTACTAGTTATGGTTTGGAGGTTAGTTTATATAACGGATGGATGTTCAATACATTTTACTTGATTGATTGATGTTGATAATGGTTCAAAAGTCGAAAGTGTGATTGAGTATAATTCATATATTTTAGTTAAGACTATGTGTAGCTCATAGATATGGAATGACTAATTAAATAAATAAAATATTAATTTTAAAATTCACACAAATAACATTATATTATAGGGTATGCATATGCACTTGGTTCAAATTTTATGGTACATTCTTAGAGACTATAGAAAATATCATAATTTTGACTCAAGAAGGTCCTTGAGGGTAAATCCCTTGCTAGTAAGGTGATTCAGGGTTCGTTTGGGATAATTTTCTTACTGTTTTATGAAGCAATTTTTTAGTTAAAAAATAATAATTTGAAATTTTTTTACTAAAAGCTATTTCTTAAAGTATTAAGAAATCTATTCCAAACAAAGCCTAAATTCTATGGGAAAAGTTATTTTGGTATATCCATGAGCAACTTCTACTAAGGAGTGAGCCATGTATTGCCTTAAGTTTTGGGTTAAATTTTAACTGACTCAAAAAGGTTTCTTCAGTACTAAAATATTATGAGATTTCTACACCTTCATGTGTATTTCAATCACAAAAATGGTCATGATATTTGGATATAAGGCTACATTTGAGGGAAGGTAAGTAGATATTGTACAACATAAACATCAATTATATTAGAGGAGATAGACCTTTCAATTGGGGTAGAAAGAGATTATGATGTTTTGCTATGATAATTTACATCAAATTATTAAATGGTCACATGTACTGAAATAAATTGAACATATATATATATTTATATATATACTATTTACATTACCTCTCCTATACATATGGTTTATGGAGAGCCTTTATTTGAATATGAAATATAGTTATTTTCATTATTAGAATTTTTTATTTATCACAAAAGTTATATCAAAATAAGAACATCAATTTTCAATGTCAAGATTAAATATTTATGTGAGTTACATAATTTTTTGTTACATTCTTCAATTGAATGACGATGCAGAGAGAGAGAGAGAGACTTTGGGGAGAAGATTTGGCTCTTTATTCTTTTGAATTTTCTCTTAGCTAAAAGATGAATTATGTTGTAAATCTCGTCTTATGAATTATAATTCCTACTTATAGCTCTCTCTTTATTTATAATACTTTAGACTGACTAGAAGTCCTCAATAAAACTATAATACTGACACTCTATATAGATTTTAGTGTTTTATTATTGGACAAAGCCCCCCAATAACATTTGAGATTTGGATGCCTCTTTCATGATGTTAACTACTCCGATACCTTCTCAATTTGTAGTAATTTTAAGCAAACTAGAATATATGCCTACTTATTGACTTCGGTAGAGATGCCTATTTATTAGCCTCAATGGAGGAACTAGATCGAAGTTTTTGATCGAATTGGGATTAAACCACCCCTTTAAACTTAGTTGACTAATCAAGTTTTTATGAATTCGAGTTGACTCACGAGTTGACTCAGTTATTATGAGATCGAAAAGATGATTCAATTCAAACATCTATTATACTAAAAAGATAGAAAAGTGAGAATTTATGAGAGAAGTAAAATCAAATCAATTGAGATAAATAAGAGAGAATTTTTATAAGTATTGAAATTACTTTGTAGTTAGATCTTTGAATTATAATATATTATTATATTATAAACTTTGACAAAATTTATATTAAATAATATGATTATTTAAACTCAACACATCAATTTACTCTCGAAGTCGTCCAAATATAAAAAATTGCTCATCAACTCAAAGTGAAGAGGCTATATATAAATGCTCCTCCAAATGGAGAGCTTAGATGACTTGAAAAGCCAATTTCTTCATCAAGGACGTTTTCCAGTCACAGAGAGAAACTTGGCCATAAGTCCAATCCTTTCCTTTTCAATCTGCAATTAAATTAAATTTAACAAATTAATTAATTATATAGGCAACATAATTATCATAAGATTAGAGTTCTGATTTCACAGTAATACCTAAAAACATTAACACTAAATTTTTTTTATTTATGATAAAACTCAAAACTTAAAAAACAAAACATTATTTTTGATATATCATCAAAAAATTATCTTGATCGGGCACGAATTTCGAGGCAAAAATCAAGTTAGAAACTTTAAAAAATTAATCTGGGATCATCTGAACTTTGATTTTAGCAAACTTACAGTCGAACTGAATGTCTTGGAAATATGAACCCAATGACACCAAATTCGACTCAATCCGAGCCCAAATAAGTCCAAATCAAAGACCTGAAGCACATTTGGAAGGTTCAAACCATAATTTGGATTATCAAACAGTTTCCAAACGTGACATGCTAATAATCAAATCGAGCGGCTCGATGAGACGAATCCAGCGAGCCCAAGATCGTTGAATTCTGATATCATTAAGACATTCAAAGGCCCAATAAATGGTGCACGATCAAGGGATTCAACATTGGCAGTCCATTCAAACTATTCCCAATTTACCCTTAATCTTCCTCCTATTTATTGGTCATGCCACTTTTAGAAAACTATAAATAAACCCCTCATTCTTCATTGAGGAAGAAGGGATCCAAGCTAGAAGAGATGGAGAAGAAAGAGAGCTCTCTTGCTGCTAGACTCATCGACCACCACCGAACTTCAGCCCGACCACCAACTGTCACCGAGCCGCCGACTAATGCCGGACTTCTACCCAACACCAGACTTCTATCCATCGTCGGACTTTTGCCCATTTCCAAATTTTCGTCGGACTTCTACCCAACACCGGATTTATGTCCATCGCCGGACTTCGACCCGTCACCGGACTTTCTTCGGACTTCTACCCGACGCCGAACTTCCGTCCATCTTCAGACTCTCACCCATCGTCAAACTTCTACCTGTCACCGGACTTTTGTCGGACTTCTACCCGTCACCAGATTTTCGTCGGACTTCTACCCGACATCGGACTTACGCTTGTCACCGGACTTATGCCTATTGTCGGACTTTTACCCGACGCCGAACTTCCATCCATCTCCGAACTTTCACCCGTCACCGGACTTTTGTCGGACTTCTATCTGACACTAAACTTCCGTCCATTGTCGGAAATCTTTCAGTCGCCGGAATTCCGTGCATCTTCGGACTTTCGCCGTTTGCCGGACTTCCGCCCTTCACTGGACTTCCACCTGTCGTCGGAATTATACTAGTCGCCAGACTTTCATCAGACTTCTACCCGACACCAAACTTCCGCTTATCGTCGGATTTCTACGTGACGCCAGACTTCCACCTGGTATCCAATTATTCTTGGACTTCCACGCGACAACGGTCCTTCCAACCTCCGTCGCTCGCCGACTATAGTCCTTCCGACCTCCGTCGTCAAACAACGGTCTTTATGACCTCCGTCGCCCGCCAACTACGGTCCTTCCGACCTTCGCCGCCCGCTGACTACGATCTTTCTAACCTCCATCGCTCGTCGACTATGGTCCTCCCGACCTTCATCGCCAGATAACGGTCCTTCCGATCTCGCCTGCCGACTATGGTCCTTCTGACCACCGTCACCCAAATATGATCTTTTTGACCTCCGTCGCCCACCGACTATGGTTATGCCGACCAAACAAACATATCAATACTGATTCTTCCAATTTCCACCATGTAATGCATTCTATATGATGTATATTTGTTACATCAAGCCAAGGCCTTCCCTCCAATGAAGGGCTCCATTTGTAATCAACTGGGAATACTAGTAAATTCCTTCAAACTAGGCTAGGCCCCGTGATTTTTCCACTTTTCAGGATTTTTCACATAAAAATCTTGGTGTCTCTTATGAATGCTGCACACTCTCTTTTTAGTTGTATGCGTGCTGGATTTTCGTACAAGCTAGGATGCTAAACTTTATATTTCTCTACCACCATGAATATTTATGGATGCAACAATTATTATTTTATTTTATTTATATATAATAAATATTTGAGTGTTATTTACATAATTTCCCCATTTGATTAAAAAAAAAGATTAAAACCATCATTTTCTCATCTTTTTATGTTTGAGTTATTTTTAAAGTATAATTAAATTTATGTGATTTAATCTAAGCAAATGTGGATTATGAGATAGGGTAAAATCATTAATCTAAGCAAATGTGGATTATGAGATAGGGTAAAATCATCTAAGTCAAATTTAGGCTTTGCTTGGAGCAGCTTTTTAATAAAAATAAGTTTGAACTAGAAATTTTTGTACTAGAAAACTACTCTTGAAAGCATTAAAAAAGTTATCTCAAATGAAGCCTTAGTAATTAATACTTCTAGAATATTCATGATTTTTAAATAATTTATATTATAAAGTTTCCATAATGAATATTATAATATGAAAATTTAAAAATGTTACAGTGACATACCTTTTTACTCATAATTAAAATATAATAATAATTTTTATAATTTTTAAATAATATAAAATATTACACCACATAGGATCACTAATTCAAGAAATTATTACGTGCGGAGTCCGGACTCCAATTTGAAAGGATCACGTCGTTGTACACATTGTATATTAATACACACATTGTGTGCAACGTTGTCCATCCGTCTTTTATTGAAGTCCGGATGCAAGCTAGGTCCGGTCTCAGTATGTAATAATTTCTCCACTAATTCACTATGTTATTAGGAGATACAAACCCTTGAGCTCATCATAATTGCATTCATTTTCTCACTAAGTGAGACGCTCAACTTCTTCTTATTTTTAGCATCATCTTTCCCATTTCGACTACCAAAAATTCCCTCAATGAAGCTCGGAAGAAGAACACTCCTCCAGTCGCGAAAGCAAGATGGCTGTGGCTGTGGTGATTTTGCATGGACGGGCTTCTGCAACTCCTCTGGCACTACCTTCAAAGATAAAAAATTTAAAAATAATTTCATGAGCTCAGAAATAAGCAAAGAAGATGCTTAGATCATAAGTGATCAAATATGTAAGAAATATGAATCAAATTACAATACAAATGAACCTTCTTAGCACTGGGCGGTTGTCTGTTACTGGAAGCTGCAATCTGCTGCAGAGTCTCTGTAACTTTCGGATGAGTTCTAATCTTCAAAACTTCTTTCACTTGCTCCTGTGATTTGTATCCTGAAACAATCTGAATGACTTCCTTGACTTTCTTAAGAGTTTCAGTTTTCTGACGAGAAGCCTGGAATTCACAGCAAGCTATGTTTCTCAGCTGCTGAGAGTATAAGAGGAGCTGAGCCTTCCGGTCATAGCCTGCCCCACCGCCGCAGTTGCGAAGAGGCCGCCGGCGATGGCCGGAGACATGTTCATGATTTGTCATTCTTGGTTTCACCACATAAACTGTGATTTGAACTGACTTCTGCATTATTCAGCTGAAATGAAATTAGAACATGAAGAAGGTAGATGAAGTAATAATTTATAGCCACTTTATAAGAAAAATAAATGTAAAGTGATGTCAGTTTTTTTATTTTTTGTTTTTATACATAAACTGATTCCAAATGTTAAATTGGCCGGCTTTAATTTGTCTGGACATCAACTGGTTATAGTTATTTTTTGGAATTAATTGGATCTTCTAAGAACAAAATTTATATTAACGTCGCATAAAAATTTAATAATAAAAATTAGTGAAAGGATTCTTTGCTGCTTCAGAGAGAACTGCAACAGATGCAATTTCTGTTGTTTCTCAAAGACATTCAGGCCACTGCTGTCAACATAGTGGCAGCAACGATAGCCCTTTTTTCTTTGGGGAAAATTTTAACTTAAGTATCGTTAGCAACGTAATTAACTGATTAATCACTTTTAAAAAAAATTTTGAAAGTTGGCATAATCATGCATGCAACGGTGATTAGGTATGCACAAGAAAGTCTCCCGTTGAACGGGCGACTAGCTCCGATTACCCTTTTTTTTTAAATTCGGTCCGACGCCCTAGTCTCGTTCCTCCTCCGTTCGTCTTCCCTCGATCCCAACCCAAGAAACCTGCGTGTGAATCGTCGGAGAGAGAGGTTAGTTGATGGTTTTTTTTTTAATTTCTTAAATTAATGTTCATAATGTAAGCTTAGATCTGACCAAAAAAAAAAAACATTCCACCGTTTATATTTTAAGAATGAAGAGATTTTTTGTTAGTTTTATATTTTGTTTTGTGAGAAATGATTGGGTCTATGTTTGCCTAAAATGGAAGTTTTGTGTAATGCTTTTTGGTTTTAGATTTTGTTTTATTTTTTTGTTAGTTTTAGCTTTTCTTTTTAAGCTTAATAGTTAAAATGTTTGAGTGAAGTTGGCTCAAATGAAATTTTTAATTATGAAGTGCTTAAGAATGCTTAAGAAGAAAGAATGTTTGAGTGATGTATTTTTGTCTAAAATGAAAGTTTTAATTATTAATAAATTTAAGTTTGTTTTAACTTATTTTTTTAATTTAATTATAAATATCAAAGTTTATAATAAATTTATTAGTCATCATTTTTATAGTTTTCACAAATTTGAAGTAATATAATTATGAATATTGTTATTAATTTCTATGAAAATGGCAATAACTATTAGGCTTAAAAAGACTTGAGCTAAATTCGAGTCTGCTTCTAATCGATCAGTTTGAGTCATGTTTTGAGTAGGCATTTCCATTATTTTGTAAATGCATGTATTCGCAATGATTGCGTGGCCACCATTTTTTATACTGATATATGATGGAGATTTATTTTTAGATGTGAATTTTTTGTCTACATATAGTGGTGGTAATTGTCGCCCGTTATAAGTTTCATTTCAGTCAACTTTAAAGAAGCTAGAGAATAGGGTTGTTAGAGCGCTCAAGTACAATTCGTCGAAGTTCACAGCAAACATTGTGGGTCATTTTTTAGTGGGGAATGAATTCATCGCTTCAAAAATTGAGGACGATGAAGCATGTAAATTTGCATTGTCATTGACTATTGTTGAGGTTCTGATTATGTATGCGAAGGTTGAGCAAATTCCAGTACATAGTAATTTTAGCGAAAATCTTTTAACTCAAATTCGTGATTCAGTTGTACTCGGTCATAGAGTTGAGATACAAGATGCTTCCGAAAGGCACTTGGTAATGCCAAATTTACATCTTGGGTATGTTAGGAGTTGAAGAAATTGTTAATTATGTTAGCTGTAGTAATTTCTTATTGCTCATTAGCTAATATTATGTAAGTACAATGTAGATCCACATGAAACTCATAGAAAATGAATTTATCGGGTCCTTCAACACATTCTCATTCTACTTCTATTTTTGAAGTCAACGATGTTAGATCATTAGCTCCTATAATTGATGAATGGTACGAGACAATGAGCAGTGGTTAAGTGATGATGTGGATGAATATTTTAATGATTTGGTTCATGATCTAACTATTAGCAATAATGTTGTTCGGGAGAATATCAATGAGATTATTCGTGATTACTATGTAAGGATTGATAATACAGAGAAAGACATGATAACTAATAATGAATATGTTTAGATTCCTTGGAGTACCTGTCAGTGAAATGCGAAAGTTGCATCTGATAGTAGTGCTCTTTTTAGCCTTAAGAATGACAAATTTGTCATTCTAAATGAATTAGTAGAACATATGTGCTTCCGACGTAATCAAAACTGTAATTTGCCTTACAAGGTTGGTCCATAAGAAATAATGTTCAATTTATGGTGGTTGTTTCAAACAAATAGAAATTCATCGTTGCATGTATACAACATGATAATTTGACTGCAAATGTTATTGGCATTTACATGCTAGCCTAAGCAAGTGTTTGGGTGGTGTCTGGAAAATAGCTGCCATTAAAGGGCAACATATATACACAAATTTTATTCTTCAAGCGGGCTATAAATAGTGTAACTCACAATTCATTAGCTTCTTCATTATTCCTACCATAAAAAAGCAAATGGATATAAAACCCAGAGAGATAATTGGAAGAGTCGAAGCGAAGTTCAGCATAAAAGTTTCTTATATGAAAGTATGGGATGCACAATAAAAGGCTATTAAGATAGTATTTGATAGTTGAGAGGACTCTTATCGATCACCAAACTTGTTCATGGAAGCAATTTGCAACTTTGCAAGGAATAATTTACAAGATCCAATTCTCTAGTACGCATAGGTTCCAGAGATTATTTTGGACTTTTGGCCCATCTATCAATGGTTGGAGATTTTGTCATCATGTCCTCAGCCTTAATTAGACTTTCTTATTAGGTAAATATAGGGGAACATTGCTCATTGTTGTTGGACTAGATGCAAATAATGGTCTTTTCCCATTAGCTTTCGGTATTATGGAGTCAGAATGCAAGGATTCTTAGATCTAGTTTCTAAGCATGATTCATGATTTAGTCACATCTGTTAGTAGTAGAAGTGATCTTTGTATCATATGTGATCGGCATACTGGTCTGGTTCGTGGATGTAGGGACATATTCTCAGGTGCAGTACATTGTCATTGTCTTGAACACCTGCATGAGAATTTTAAGAAAGCTGTGCAACAATAGGAGTTGCTAATGTCGAATTTCTATGCTAGAAGATGTACATAACAGATAATACCGATGATCCTGAAATGTTTAATCAAAGCATGGCATATATAATCAAAATAAAGCCTGAACTTCATCAATGATTGGTCAAGAGGGATCTTTTGAAGTGGACATTGACATTTTATGGTGGGTTTTGATACGAAATTATGATAATTAAAGTATTTAAAGCATTTAATGGCATATTAAAGAGAGCACATCGGTTACCAGTGCAAGCTCTGAGTACAACCATTTATTATAACGTTGTTTGGATGTTCGTTCGACGACTCTAAATGATAACTACTGAAAAACACCAAAGTAACAACATCTTTACCCTAGGGTGCAAGCGAAAACTATGAAAACTAGAAAGTGATGCTAGAAGAACACCAGAACCTATACAGATTAACATGCGTGAGTTTCAAGTGTTAGATATGTTATTAAGATCGTATCGGGTAGACATTGCACCGAGTTCAAACAGTTTGTGTACTTGTGGTTGGAGTATTATATATCACGTGCCCTGTTCACATGTAATTAGCTGTACTGCCTCAATCAGGCTAAGTTACATGGATTATGTTTCAAAGTTCTACATGATGAATAACTTCAAGATGACATATTGAAGAAATATTAAACAGTTTGTGTACTTGTGGTTGGAATATTATATATCACGTGCCATGTTCACATGTAATTAGTTGTACTGCCTTAGTCAGGCTAAGTTATATGGATTATGTTTCAAAGTTCTACACAATAAATAACTTCAAGATGACATATTGAAGAAATATTAAAGAGTAAGTCGTCTGTTAGACGTGATTTATTGCTCCCAACGGCTATCTTCAATCTGATTTTAAAAAATAATAATAAAAAGACCGAGTTGTGGCTAATCCCCCATTGAACAAGCGATTATGCCTACTTTTAATTTTTTTTTAATGGGCTTAATCAGTTAATTATGTTGCTAATGATGCTTAAGTCAGAATTTTCTATTTTTTCTTTTAGAGGAGAGTTTAAGGTTTCGTGACAATTTTATTTCTGCCTTCTAAAGCAACTTTGTACTATACAAACTCTTAGTTTAAAAATTATTTGTAAGCTATTTTAAACATTAAAAAAAAGTTGTGCTAAACGAAGTCTAAATTTTTATTATAAATATTTATGGATGGACGTTTGTCTTCATTTTGAGTGTTGTTTGAGGGAGCTTTTATTATTATTATTATTATTATTATTATTTTGATAAAATAATTGAATTGGTCCTTTAACTTCTTATGAATAATCAAAAGTGACTGGTTATATAAAAGTACCAATTTGATTTTTTTAATTCTTTAAATAAAAATTGAATTAATTTTTTTATAGGATCATTTAGATTCCTGTTTAAAAAATCAATCGATTAACCTCAGATTTATAAATAGTGGGGATTATTTTAATCATTTATAAAATATTAGGAGACTACTTTGAATTTTGATAATAAAAATATTCTTTTTTTCTGAATATGCATAAAAAATATTAGATAATAAATATTTTTTTAAAATATGATTAAGTAAGAATTTTAATAATCTTTAAAGATAAAGTACCCTTTAATTACAGATTGAACCCCCAATGATTTTCGTTTATAAGATGCTTTGGACATTTTCAAGGGATTCCAAGGCTTTGGGTGTCAATATCAAGAAAATAAATTAATACAAAATTAAAAAAAAAAAAAAAAAGGAGCATCATAGCTTTGAATACTATTTTTTTATTTTTTATTTTATTTTTTTTTAGCTTTGAATAATATGAACTTGGTAGTCAAGCCAGTAAGGTTTTTTTGTTCTTTAGTGAATAAAATTTTTTAACTCCATTTGAAAAAAATATAACGGTTAGGAGATTCGGATCAAGTGTCATTATTACTAATTAATTTATAGTATAGTTATTATTAAAAAATAATATAATTCAATATATACCATAAATAGTCAAATATACATGTGATGAATTCACTTTGATCAAAATAAGTATTGATACAATATTTTACGTGAAATTTTTCAAAATTAAATTTAGAATCATCTGAATATAGACTCAGACAAATTTATAGTCATAATGAACATTCTGATGAAACAAATCTAACAACATCAAAGGTGATCCAATCCAATCTAAATAAGCGCAAAATGTTTACTCTAAAAGTATTGTTATAGACCCTCATTCTCTATATGAGGGAGAATTGAACTTAGAGTTTAGTGAGAGAGTTCGGAGATCTGAAAAACTCTAGAGCTCTACTTGACGTTTCACATCAGCAATCACCGCCGACCAGTACCATCGTCTTACTGCCATTGTCTACCTATCATCGCATAACTGCCATCATTCGATCACCATTTTTCAACGATCATCACCTAGCTATCATTGTCTCACTACCATCATTCAATTGATGTCATCCAACCCACATTGTCTGATCATTGTCGTCTGACTGTCATTATCTAGCCATCATTACCAGATCAACATTATATAACAATTGCATCTCCAATAGTTCTCCTCACACTTACAAAAACACAAATTTGTAAGTAGGAGTGTCAATATTTGACACGATTCAAAAACTCGACACGAACCCGACCCGAAAATTTCGGGTTAGGGTCTACCCGATTATCAAACGGGTCGGGCTCGGGTTCAACAAATCGATCCGTTTCAAAAATCGGGTCGGGTTCGGGTTGACCCGAAAACCCAAAAATGACTGGTTCTGACCCGTAACTCCCATTTACACAAAATCGGAAATCGCACGTCGTCGTCCTCCTTTCCCACTGTCACGCAGCCCCGTCCTGCGGCCCTGCCTCTCCTGCGGCCGGCGCCGACGTTCCTTCCTCTTCTCCGGCTTCGAAATAAGGTTTGATTTTCCTCTTCTCCGCCTTCTACGAGGACGGTGTTCCTTCCAGTCGTGGCATCATGCGGCTTCGACGAGAGACGAGTCGCCTATTCATCATCTTCGACAGAGTTCCATAGAGTTTGGGAGTCCCACACACACTTCTTCGCAGTTTTGTGTCGGGTCGGGTCAACTCGGAAACCTGACGGGTCGGCCTTTCGGGTTGATCAAACCGACCCGTTTATAAAAATAGGTCAGATTCGAGTCGTATGAAATAGGCTCGTGTCAGTTCTGGGTTCGACCTGAACCCGACCCGCAACCCAATTTGACACCCCTATTTGTAAGCTTGCCTTCTATAATATATTTATACATACATATTGGATCATTTCATCTCAGCAAAGTCTCTTTTTTTTTTTTCTTTTTTGAAAATTTCATATAAAAATTATAATATATACGGTAATCTTTTTTATTATTTATGGTGTTAGTTTTTTTGTACAAAATGAAGACGTAAACACTTAATTTCTATTGCTATTTGTCATAAGATAATTTAATATAAAATTATAATAAGAAAATATGTTGATGCGTCATAAAATTCATAGCATTATATGTTTGTCCAAGTCAGTATGATCGACGGCAGATTCCAAACTCTAAGATTTCGTTCCATTGGGCGAAATATCACTGCTCTTCATATTATTGCTTGGTCTCCAGATTTGAAGAGGTATTTTTCATTTGAAATTTAATAATTTTGGTGATTTTTAATTGTAAAATTTTTAAAAATAATTTAGGCCTCTTTTAGGATAGCTTTTTTCCTGCTTTCAAAATAATTTTTTGAAAATTTTTGAATTAGAAAACTGCTTTAAAAAGCATTAAGAAAGCTGTCTCAAACAAAATCTTAGTTTACGGGATAAATTTTGATATTTTTATTACTAGTTACTATACCATCAAATTTTAAATTATTGAATATGGACAAATTAATGTTTAGCATTATAAGAGTGTATTTTACTAGTTATAATAAATTAAGCTATTAATCTTAAGATTTAGTTCTTTATGTAATGTTCTAATAAATTATTACACGAAAAATTTATTAATAAATAAAAATATTTACAAATATTATATTTTGTATAAAATAATATCATAATAGAAATGTAGCGTCCTGAAATATTCGCGTCGGTAGAGAAATATAAAGTTTTAACTTCTTAGCTTTGTACGAAGGTTCAGCACGCAATGAGATAAAAGAGAGAGGTGTAGCATTCATGAGAGACACCAAGATTTTTACGTGGAAAACCCTTAAAAGGTGAAAAACTACGAGGTCTAATCCAATTTGAATGAATCAACTATTATTTGCAGTCGATTACAAATGAGGCCCTTCCTTGGGGGGAAGGCCTTGGCTTGATGTAACAAATATACATCATATAGAGTGCATTACATGATGGAAATTGTAAGAATCACTATTGACATATTTGCTTGGTCGGCATGATCGTAGTATGATGCCCCAGGATCTAAATTGGAAGAATTATTTTTTTAATCTTTTAATAAACAATAACTAGAGCTATCTAATATTATCTATCAGTAATAAACAACAATTCTATAATTCAGAACATCATTATACACATTTGTATTCATTCTCAAAAATTATATACAATATTCATGATTTATACAATCATCACATAACTATTCTATTCTGAGTACAAAAGAATAGCTAAAATAAAAGGAAACAGAACCTAAAGAATTCTGACTAGCCTCACACTCCTACTCCCCTGCCCTAACTTGAAATCATTTAACCACATATAATGAGCTAAAAAGTCCAGCAGGTCACCAAAACCTATAACTGAATTCAAAGTATGATAAATGAGCAATATACATGTCAATAGTCAAATCATAGAGCTACATTCATATGATCATTGATTCAGTACAAAAACAGTAAAATTCACAAGTAGCAGCAGTGGAATCTGTAAACAGTAAAATACTACGGTATGAAAATCATTAAAGCTGTAAATCAGTATGAGTGTCAAATCTATAAAATAATTATCATATCCGTAATAGCAATCAGTACATAAATCGTATAAAGCATCAAATTAAAACATCGATAAAGACTATTGAAATCATGTCAATATAGTAAAATCATATAAGAGTGTATGTATACTATCCAGGTATTCTATATCACGTGCTCAATATCACATGCTTAATATCAGTACAATGAATCAGTAGTATCAAATAGTATCAGTATCTAAATCGGTAACAATAAAAATTTAATGACAAGAGTAATAAAATAATGTAATAATAGTAAATCCGTGCAGTAACAATAAATCTGTACAATAATAAAATAATGCCTCAAGAACATGCATTATAATAATCACACTAAATAAGTAAGAAACAATGGCTATTACGGTGTTTTTCAGTATTATATCAGGATCAGTAAATAGTTGGCTCAATAAACAGAGTTGTCACTCTTTGCCTGTCGGTACAGTAATCATCTCCTTATAACTCCCAATCAGTGTATCACGTGAATCAATAGAGAATAACACCAAATTATAATATTTAAATGAAAGCATGTCGGCCTACCATCCTATATAGGTCAATCAATCTCTAACCAATGAGTCAACCAGTCTTTATTTGTCTTTTACACACACACATTATTAGCACAATGCTATAACGGTAATCTTAATCACATATTCACATTTATTTCTAATACATTGCAACAAAATAATGTACAATTGAGCTTAATTTAAAAAATGCCAAAATGTCATAACTATAGACAACAAAAATCATATTTAGCAAAAATCACATATTCAAAATTTAACCAAATTATCATGTATTGTATAAAATAATATTATGAAGATTTAGTTGAACTAAATCACTATTTTTAGACATCAAAATAAATTTTTGCGTAGGCAAAAATCATTGTATTTTCAAAATCACAAGGTGAAAAATATCAAATAAATACTCAAAATATTCATAATCTTAATCTCTATAACATACAAAAAGTTACGCGGTGAAAGTTTACCAATACAAAAATATTCATGTTTTTCGGTAACGAAAACACAAATTTGATTAAGGAAATATCAAAAATATAAAATCTTTAAAATTAGAAATATGGTAAAGGTTCCTTGCAACAAGAAGAGCAATTTTTCCAGTAGGTTCGACGGATGAAAATCACTCCACAACTTTTAAATCCTAGCTTTTTTTTTGTCTCTCCTTACTTTTTTTTCTTAAAACCCTCAAGCCATTCTCAGTTGCCGAAATCAATTGAGGGAAAAATGATTTAAGGAAATATAATAATGCTTTAAGATATTTATAATAAATAGTATATAATATTAATATAATTATTTAATTTGTTCAATTTCTAATAGAAAATTCATATAAATCTATTTAAAATTTTAAAAATTATAGAAAAATATTTATAAAATAAATCATTTTATTTAAAAAATATCAATAAAATCGATTTTCAAAATGGACACCTGACAGTCCCAAAATTCTCGCTTGTACCGATAGGTCCCGATTTCTTAAGAATTTTCACCGGTGCCAAAAATTATAAAAAAAATTGTACAAGTAAAATACTTCAATCTCAATATTATGGCAAAGACGATTTATGATTTGGAGTTATATTGACTCTAAAAAAAATATTTAATAGGGTCATCATACGGGTTATTACAATCTACCCACCTTAAGAAAATGTCATCCCCAACATTTCGTTTAAGGATTCGAGCATAAAATCGAGATAAATCAAATTCGTATAATCAAAACTCAAATCAAATTAAAATCAAATCAAAACTCATAAAAATCGTACAGTCATATAGTTCATTCTATCACATACCATTTAATTATGCATGATATGCTATGTCATTCAAGCATTAAAAATAATTTTTTACTAGTAAAATTTTCAGGTTGTTGTTGAACTTCCAGATACTGTAAGCTATACACACATGCAACTATGTATGAAAAATAATGCACCTTAAATTGTCCATTATATCCAATTCTCAATTAAATCATATAGCTCTTGTAACAATCAATTCTTTCAAAAAATATGCTCTAAAAAAAAAAAATAACTAGCTCCAAAATTGAATAAAACACGACATAGATGCTCAAAAATATAAATAATACCTATCACAACATCTGGAGCATCCCGAGCCTCCTGTTGAGTCAAACTATGTACACATGGCTGAACTGGAGCAATAGAACTACTAAACTCTCTCTGACCACCGCCACATAGTCGACGGGCAACAGAGGTCGGATAAACCTTTATTAGGCGACATAGGTCAAAAGAATCATAGTCGGAGGTCAGAAAGACCATTGTCTGGTGACGGAGGTCGGAGGGAGCGTAGTCGGCAGGCGATAGTGGTCAGAAAGACCGATGTCTGGCAACAGAGGTCAGAAGGATCGTAGTTGGGGAGCAACAATGATCAGAAAGATCATTG
This sequence comes from Dendrobium chrysotoxum, assembly GCA_019925795.1. Lineage (NCBI taxonomy): Eukaryota > Viridiplantae > Streptophyta > Magnoliopsida > Asparagales > Orchidaceae > Dendrobium > Dendrobium chrysotoxum. Next base: position 42,892,540 of record CM034304.1, on the reverse strand, counting down.
TCTAGCAACAAAGGTCGGAAGGACCATTGTCTGGCGATGGAGGTCGGGAGGACCACTGTCTGGTGATGGAGGTCAAAAGGATCGTAGTCGGCAAATGACAGTGGCCAGGAAGAAGTCTAGCAAAAGTCTAACGTTTGTTGGCTGTCGGGTGAAAGTCGACATTTGTTGGCGACTAGGTGAAAGTCTGTCATCAGTCGGTGGCTAAACGGAAGTCTGACGTTAGTTAGTGGTCGGGTGTAAGTCTGATGTCACTCAGTGGCCGGACGGAAGTCTGGCAAAATTTTGACGATGGTCAGTGGCCGGGAGGTGGTCGAGGAGGAGCTTGGTGGCAAGAGAAATCTCTGATTTCTCTCCATCTCCTCTCTTCTTTCCCTCTTTGCTTGGCCATCTTTCCATGATGAATGAGGGGTCTATTTATAGTTTTCTAAGAGCGACATGACCTGTAAATAAGGAGAAGATCAAAGGTAAGGTGGGAGTGGTTTGAATAGACGGCTGATGTTGATTCTCTTGATCATATACCATTTACTTGGCATTTAAATGCCTTAATGATATCAGAATTCGGCTATCTTGGGCTCGTTGGATTTGTCTTATTGAGCCGCTTGATTCGTTTATAAGCATGTCACATTTGGAAACCGTTTGGTCATCCAAATTATGGTTTGAACCTTCCAAATGGGTCTCAAGTCTTTGATTTGGACCCATTTGGGCTTGGATTGAGTCGAATTTAGTGTCGTTGGGTTCGTAATTCTAAGACGTTAAGTTTGATTATAAGTTTGCTAAAATCGAAGTTCGAATGGTTTTGAATTTAATTTCGAAAGTTTTCAACTTGATTTTGTCTTGAGATTCGTGCCCAATCAAGATAAATTTGTGATGATATATCAAGAAATAAGACCCTTTTTTCTAATTTTTTTATTAAATAAAAGTTTATATATATGTAATTTTGAATAGAAATTAATTGTAAATTAATTTACTAATTAGTGATTATGTCAATTATTAGTTTTCTATACGTTTTTCAAAAAAAATTTGATAATATTATCAAATTTTGTTTCAAAATTATTATATAATTAATTAAAACATATAATGAATGGCTAAATTTAAAAAATAATAAAGCACATAATATGAAATTGGAATCATATCTTTTGTCGGCCTGGAAGGTCCCGCAAGCCCAATAGTCCATCTCAAGCTAAAAATGGAACGAACAAAGTGAAAGCTTCAGATGGGCTGAGGGCCCGTTAAGGGTTGTAGGAGTGGTAATAATCACATGAAAATCATTCTTGGATTAAAATTATAGTAAAAATAAAAATATATTTTATTTTCATGACCTAATCTTTATATAAAATAATACCTTTAATCCAAAAAAATAAAAATATTTTTGAAAGAGTCTCGGTAATAAATTCATTCTTATATTGATTTTATCTCTTATAAAAAAATCTCTTCCTCCAACTTCAACTATGAATATATTATATAATTCATATCATTTGTGTGTAGGATCTTTATACTACTAGTTTTATTACATGTGCATTAAATGCAGGTGAATAAAATCTTAAAAATAAAAATTCACATTATAAAAATTTTAAATATATTTTCTTTGATAAAAGATAAAATTATTAATTTTATGAAGCAAAAACTTAAAAGAAGTATCTTATTGGACAAGATATTTCGGACATCCAATATAAGAAATGATAGGGTGACCTCATGGATGAGTTCTTGCTACATAAAGAGTTGTATCAATATTCTCTTGATAAAATACAAAAGCATATTGAAATCTCTTATTGTATATTTTTTTGCATGGAAGCATATTGTGATGTAGAAACAAACAAGAAAAATAGAAAACATCTTTAGCAAATCTACTTCAATTTATGAGCTATAGATAACCCAAATAGTAACAACATATTGACTATATCTTTCATAAATTGTAATTGTAACTCTAAAATCATCATTATTACAAGAAAAATAAACAAATGCATAAGCCTTAACTATGATTAAAAGTTCTCGTCAAATGCAAATTCTTCTATTTCACATTGACTAATGGTATTAAGGAGTTCGTTGTTTATCAAATTAGATCTCGCGGTCAAAAGAATTTGGCTTGAATAAGGTTCATAGTTGGCTTCCTCGCCTCTCACTATCATCAGCAATAATGGCAACTATATCCCCAGCTGTTCAGGTCAGTTTCTTAAATTCTTATTTGTAAATATTTCCTGCCAAGTGTTGCATATGGTGTTAGTCATACTATAACAACGTAAATTTTTTGCGCCATAAAACTTTGCTGATTATTCCTATCAAAGGGCTGCATGTGGTAGCAATTCAAATAAACTATTTTACCTACATATATTCTTCTCATTGGAAACAACAGCAAATAATTTTTGTAAATATAAAAAATTTTCACACAAAAAAAAATCCTACAAAACAAAATGAAAGAAAGCATGTATTGGCAATACATAAAATAAAAATGTAACAATTAGCAAAAGTTTCATTTGTAGTAGCTATGCAGTTAATTAATACTTAAATGAAAGAGGGAAAGAAAGCTCAAATGACTAACCCTAGATCACTTATGATGTCGACATTTATTATTGGGTTGTTCTTTCATTAATGGGCTTGGCCCATATTTCCCCATAGTTCTTGGTTGTTTGGTGTTTTATGCTTATTTCAGATTGCATGATGGCTGGTTGGAATTCATGCTGGTTTCTATGCATATTTTGATTTTTTCCCTGCTTGAAAACTCTGTTTTGCTAGTTTCCTATGCTGGTCGTTCCCCTCCTCTATGATATTTCCTAAGTTTTGTGTTGGCTCCTATTGGTTGCTTGATGAGGCACATTTATGTAGGCTGTTGGGTGTATTTTCTCCTATAAAAGGAAAGTTTTGGCTGCTTGAAGAGGATGGTTTTTTTAGACGAATATTTGGAATCTATAACCTGCAGATTTGTAATAGCTTACGAGGTATGGTCTTCTTCCTCCCTTACTCCTAATTTATCTCGGTCTTCTATCTTTTTCTTCTATCCATGATTTTCATTCCACTTGTATCTTTCTTCTCAAGTTTTTATAAGTTGTTGTGTGTCTTTGATTTAATAATATTGTTATCTTGTTTATATTTATTTATGTTCTAAGAAAGAAAGTTTTGTCTTTTAGTTACAATCTTAGTTTGGTTTATTTTGATTGCATCAATTTGGTATCAAAGCTTTAGGTTATTAAGAGCCTTCCTTTTTCTTTAAATTTTTTTTAAATAAAAAAATAAAATAAAATGGATAGTCCAATCAATCAACAAGCCGAAGTTCCAAATCAAGATGTAAAGGAGTCTCGAGATGAATTTGATCCTGTAGATTTTGAAATTTAGCCTTCTATGCTTTGGATTCCATAGGAGAAATTTTCAGCCACAAATTGGTTACCAACACAAGCATATTCTACTAATCATCTATAGAACGAACTTTACAAAATTCAAAGACGAATGTATTTCTGTACAAAGAAATATGAAAATAAGAGGCGTCTATTTCAATCTGAGTTTATTCGAGAAAAAGACAAGATCCAAAAGAAGTATGATACTTTGATACAGGAATCATAAAAGGCGCAATCAGAACATAACAAAAGATCTGATGCTATCTCATCAGGGGATGGGATTTCTCCACCTGGGGAGAATTTACGTGGGCATTTATTATTGGGATGTTCTTTCCTTAATGGGCTTGGCCCATATTTCCCCATAGTTCTTGGTTGTTTGGTGTTCTATACTTATTTTGGATTGCATGGTGGCTGGTTGGAATTCCTGCTGAGTTTCTATATAGATTTTGATTTTTTCCCTGGTTGGAAACTATGTTTAACTGGTTTTCTGTGCTGGTCATTCCCCTCCTCTATGTTATTTCCTAATTTTTGTGTTAACTCATATTGGTTGCTTGAGGAGGCACATTTATATGGGTTGTTGGGTGTGTTTTCTCCTATAAAAGGGGCAGTTTTGGCTGCTTGAAGAGGATGGTTTTTGGAGATGAATATTTGGAATCTATAACCTGCGGGTTTATAATAGCTTGTGAGCTATGGTCTTCTTCCTCCCTTACTCCTTCTAATTCGTCTCGGTCTTCTATCCATGATTTCCATTCCACTTGTATCTTTCTTCTTAAGTTTTTATAAGTTGTAGTGTGTCTTTGTTTTAATAATATTATTATCTTATTTATGTTTGTCTATGTTCTAAGAAAAAAAGTTTTGTCTTTTAGTTGTAATCTTAGTTTGGTTTATTTTGATTGCATCAACTTAGCTCCATGGTCAAGTCACTTGTCTCCATTTCACAGTCTCATTATTGCCATAGTGTCTGATAGCTCCTCTACTGTGACATCTAACAACTTCTCTAGTGACTTCACATCCCTTTTAAAAGACTACCCTTTTTAACAAATAATTTGATAAAAACAAGAAAAAAAATCACAAATAAATGTCTCCAGACAACATATTCAAAAGTAAAACTAAAAGCTACCAAAAAAGTTGGAATCACTGAGAAGAAAAACCAGGAGGCGAAAAATAGCAACCTGTTAATATAGTCAAAACGGCTCAATGACACATAAATAGGGGAAAATACCTAAGCAAATGAAATTTATTATTTTTATTTCATTATTTTCATAGAAAGTAGCAATATTTTTATAGGAATGGTAGAGGGCTAAACGGATGAAAAGAAATTTTAGCAGAAAAATTAAATTAAAAACTCTTAAATATAATTAACAACTCTAATTTTATTTTCTTAAATGCAATTGATATCTCTAACTTAAAAGTGAAATTTAAAAAACGTAAAAATTTTAAAATGTAATGCATAATTGAGATTAGGAGTAGAAAATGGAGATGAAAAGTTACTTTAGGAAGAAGTGAAATAAAAACTCTTAAATGCTATTAATAACTCTAACTTTCTTTCTTAAATACAATTGACAACTCTAATTGACAAGTAATTAAATGTAATGCATTAAATGCTAAAGTAATTTAGTAATTAATAGAGTATATTTGATATTAATAAAATAATTATAATTATAATAATTGAAATAGAAGGTTGAAATTTGATTTGAATAATTAAACTTAATCAAAATAGAAAGCTATGATTTCATATGAAATGAAATTAAAATAGTTTTTATAATAGCAGTATAGATGTTAAGATGATAAACTCTCTTTCTTCTTCCGCCATAAATTTTTAGGGATAAAATAATTATCTTACTTCAATCACTAATAATAAATAAATGAAAGAAAAAAAAAATAAGCACAATAAATACATCAACATTTTTGTATAAATCAACTCAATTGATGAGTACTTCCTTATGTAGTAATAAATTTTATTTTGATGGCAATGATGAAATTTTACAAAAATTCGCTTTTTTTTTTTTGGCTTCGAGTGCTGCTTTTTTTTTTCTATTTTCTTTTATCAAATCATGGCAAATATTGGTGTTATCTTATTGATTTTGCTCTAAGGTTAATTTTATATATATATATATATATATATATTACTGAAAATCTATTATAAATTTTGATGTGACCCACAACGGCATTATTAATTATGATATGATGTGAAACAAAAAGAAGATATACATCATTTTTTATATTTAAGACCCATTCTATGTTTAATTTCATTTTATTTTTTTAAAATGATGAGACATGATTCTTAAGGTGTGTGCCACAAATTTATTATTAACAACAAAATAGCATTCTCCTTCAATTATTAATATATTTTGAGAAATAATTATCTTGTCTAATTCTATTATGATTGACTGTATTAAGAAGTTAAATTGATTCATATATTGTGATGCCTCAGAATTTATTTTGAAATCATTATTCTTTTATCTTTTAATAAAAATAATCATAGCTATCTAATTTCTTTTATTAATATAAATATCGATGAAAAATAAAATTATCGATCAAAAATATATATACATTTCCTAAAAATCATTGTACACTATTCAAGATCTATACAATCAGTTATGAGTACAAAAAATAGTTAAAATAATAAGAATTTGAACTTGATGGATCGTAGTCAATCTCACACTTCTGCTCTTTTGCCCTGATATAATATTATTTAATTACATATAATGAGCTCAAGAGCCCTACAAGTAACCAAATCCTACTACTAAACTCAATGCACGACAAAGAAGTAATATGCATGTTAACAGTTAAATTACAATAATAGTAATCACATGACTATGAATCAGTACATAAACAATAAAGCTCATATATATGGCAGTAAAATTTATAAATAGTAAAAAAGTATGATATGAAAGTCAATAAAATAGTACATTGGGGAAATCAATAAACCAGTTCGGTTGTCAAATCAATAAAGCAATCATCGTATCGGTACTATCAATTAGTAAATCAATCATATAAAGCGGTGAAACCAAAATATTAGCAAATTAATAACTATCGAATTTAGATCAATACAGTAAAATCCTATAACAATGTGTACATGCTATCAAATATGTCACATGCTCAATATATTCAATATTAATATAGTAAATCAATAGTATCAAATAGTATCAATGTCCGTATTCATAACAATAAATTCACTAGCAAGTGCACTAAAATTATACGAAGTTCAATCGACTCTCCAACCTATTGTAATTTCATTGTCTCCAAATTTAATGGACTTGTTAACCTTTGTAATTCACCCAAGTATAGTATATTCTCTTATCCTGGTAAAGACCCTATTCCCTTTGAGGGTTTACACGTAAGAAAATTTTGATGTTTTCTTGCTCTCTCTCAATTATCTATTTATGTGTTGAATATTCGTGTGCCGCTACGATGAAAAACTCTCATTTTACCGCCACGATTATACTAGCCCTTAACAGTTTAGTAAACCTTATTATCACATGAATCATTAAAAAAAAAAATCAAATAGCCCTAAAACTTAGGAAGATTTTTTATAAATATGGAGTATTGATTCAAGCTAATTAATCATTGAAGGAAGAATATACCTCAGCTGGCTACCTATTCCATGTCAAAATAATTTTGATGTGATGAGAAATTATTGCACATTGATAGGGATGTACTTGACTCAATAAATAAGCCGACACAGTCTTGATGAATTTAGTGCGATGCAACTGTATTATCCAATTAATTCTTTCAACTTCATTTGATCGACACTTTATTAGTTTTGTGCCATCTGAAGTTCTGAACTCTTATCTTCCTTAATAAGTTTGGATAAATTTCAATTTAGGCTTCGTTCGGATGACTTTTTTAATATTTTTAAAAGTAAATTTTTTGTTACTTTCTAAAACAATTTTTTAATACAAAAATTTTGAGAATTAAAAATTTTTGTACTAGAATACCGTTTTAGAAAGCAGAAAAAAACTGTCCCAAATGAAGCCTTAGTCGCATAATCATTTTTGTGATTTAGGCTTCGTTTAGAACGATTTTTTTATGCTTCTTAAAATATCTTTTTAATTTATAAATTATATTTTTTATACTAAAATGCTGCTTTAAAAAGTAATAAGAAAGCCGTCCCAAACAAAAACTTAGGCTTCGCTTTAAGTCTTTGTTTGGGACGACTTTTTTCCTGCTTCTTAAAGCATTTTTTTAGTATAAAAATTTTAATTTTTTATAAAATTTTTTTTTTAAAAAGCAGGAAAAAAGCCATCCCAAAGGAAGCCTTAGGCCTCGTTTGATTGGACATTTTTTGTGCTTATTCTGTTTTAAAACTGTAATTTTTTTTCTTCTTTACCGTTTGGTTTATTCACGTACGTTCTCAATAACACTATTTTCTACTTTTTTGAGAAAGTTTTTTATTACTGCTTCTTCGTTACAGAACTTCTTTTTCAGAACCAAAGTTTTTAAAAATTACCTTTTAAAAAAGTAACAAATAATCAAACTAAGCCTTAGTCTTATAATTATTTTTTTATTTAAAATTGAAGGTTGGGATAAATTATGTGGTATGCATGTAAATAACTCAAGTTTTAAACCCCTTTCGCAAATTTGCGTGCAAAGCAATTACGTCCCGAAGACGACGGCGCGCAAGTCTCCGAATAAAATCTTGTATCAGAGGAGTGGATAGCAACTTCATTCTCTCCGCACCAAAGCCGACAGAAGAAATGATAAGGCTTTCTATTCTGCTCCTCTTCGTCTTAGCTGTAATCGCTGAATGGCAAGAAGGAAGCTTTGATCCGCCCCGAGGAGTGGGTACTAGCGGCGGAGCTGCCGCACCGGCGGCGGTAGTCGCCGGGGCTCGACGGCTACGGTTTGGGAGTAAGTCGGGGGAGTTCAAGATACTGCAGGTGGCGGACATGCACTACGCCGATGGGAAGGAGACGGGATGCCTAGATGTGTTTCCTGACCAGCTATCGACCTGCTCTGATCTCAACACCACTGCATTTATCTATCGCGTTATTCGCCATGAGAACCCTGATTTCATCGTCTTCACAGGTATCATATTCTTATTCCATTTTTTTTTAATGTTTTAAGTCAAATATTTGAGCTAATCGAAGGAAATGGAGGGTTTTTGGGTTGTGTGGGTGAACTGGTGAGTGGTATTAGAAGGTTGCGGTTGTCGTGGGTACTAACATGCTGAATTGGGGTCGTATAGGACTTTAATACTTTGTAGTGTGGTTCTAGATTAGGATGTCATGCAGGTGCCGTAAAAAATTATAAAAAAATCTTAAATTTTTGGGGGCAAGCTAAGGATGAGAAGCTGGGTGTATGTAGGTGAGAAAATATAGTGCTTTAGTTTATCTTTGTTTTGCTAGATTTTGTTTTATATGTTTTGGGAATGAAGAAAGCTTTGAGATGCTTGTAGATTATAGCCACTGGCAAGTAAAGTGGTTTTATTGAATTTAACCAAGTAGATGTGATGGGGATCATAACAAGTTAACAACTATCTTTTGCTGGCAGAAGTTCATGTTGATTTGGAAATCTTTCCAAATAATGGATATTCTTGATTTGGAAAGTTTTGATTATCTAATTATTACATTAATCAAGAGATCTGATTATTAAATTAATTAGAGATTTGATTATTGCTTTAATTAGGAAGTTCCCATATTTATTGATTGCCTCAAATCTATAAACTGAGGATAAGGGCTGCTGTAATTGTATGCACAAAAGAGAGAGCAATAGAGAGCCAATTGTAACATGTTTTTCTCTATATTATAGTGAAATCATCCCATGCCCGTGGACGCAGGCTAAATTATCGTGTTCTTTGTGTTGATTATGCTTTGATTCTAGTTTTGTTTTCGCTATTTGCACAACAGTTGGTATCAGAGCTAGATTCATGTGGAATTTCCAATGACGATATGAAGAACAGAAGAATTTTCTTTCTTGTGGTTCTATGGTTCGTCCAGCGAAGAAGAAGAACACGGTCGCATGGGAGATGGTCTGTAGGCTATATAGGTGCTCGGTCTTCGCAAATCAATAGCTTGACCGCGAGGCAGTAGGGCTTGGATCGAACGCGCGGCTTGCACGTGGTTCTTTGTTCGCGAGTGATAGAAGATGTGGGTCACGCGATCGCAGGTTTCGCATGAAGACGTTTGAATTGTTGGTGTGGGCTACGCGGTAGCAGAATTCGACCAGACGTGGGTCAAACAAGCGTAATCTTCTGCATGCAGGCCGTAACACTTGGTTTGCTTAGAAAATATGGTTCGGAGATGGAGCACATCTAGCATACGCGGAGCACGAGTGCGAGACATTTTGCACAGACCGGATGTGATGCCCCAAAATCTAATTTGGAAGAATTATTCTTTTATCTTTTAATAAACAATAACCAGAGTTACCTAATTTTTTTTATTAATATAAATACCAATGACAATAAAACTATCGATCAAAACATCAACATATACATTTGTATTCATTTCCTAAAAATCATGTATACTACTTAGAATCTATATAAGCATAACATATCTATTCTGGCATAAGTACGAAAGAATAGTTAAAATAATAAGAATCTAAACCTAAAGGATCCAAATCAATCTCACACTCATGTTCCCTTACCCCGACCTAAAATTATTTAACCATATATAATGAGCTCAAGAGCCCAGCAAATAACCAAACCCTATAACTAAACTCAACACAAGGCAAAGGAGCAATATGCGTACCAACAATCAAATTATAACAGTAACATTTATATGATCATGAATCTGTGCAGATATAGTAAAACTCACATATAGTAACAGTATAATCTATAACAGTAAAATTGTATGGTACAGAAGCCAATAAAATTATACTATGAGGAAAACAACAAACCAATACATGTGTCGAATCACTAAGCAATCAGCGTATCAGTATTATCAATCAGTAAAGAAATCATATAAAGAGGTAAAACCAAAGCATTAGTAAAGAACCATCGAACTTGGATCAATATAGTAAAATCTTATAATTATGTACATATGTTATTTAATATGTCACAACTCAATATATTCAGTATCAATACAGTGAATCAGTAGAATCAAACAATATCGGTGTCCATATCAGTAACAGTGAAATCAGTGTCAATGTCTCAATAACTTGCATTTCAATTGTCACACTAAGCAAGTACGAAGTTCTGACTATCTTGGTGTTTTTGAGTAATCAGTAATTATAAGTCGGTAACCGTTGGCTCAGTATACAAAATCGTTTTTTTTACCCGTCGGCAAAGTAATAACTCCTTATAACTCTCAATCAGTATCACGTGAAGCAGTAGAAGATGACAGTAGAGGATAACACAAAATCACAGTATTTAAATGAGAGCCCTTTGACCCACCATCCTATACAGGTCAATCAATCTCCAATCAACGAATCAACCAGTCTTTATTTGTCTTTTACACATATTATTATCACAATATTATAATAATAATAACAACATATCCGCATTCATTATCAGTGCAATGCAGTAAATAAAACATAATTGAACTTAATTCAGAAAGTGCCAAAATATTTGGGATGTCTCTTTACTTGCTTTTTCTTTTTTTCTTTTCTTTTTTTTTCTCTCTCACATTTCATTCCCTTCCTTCTCTTCCTTCTTCGGCAAGGCATGACCTGAAATTTATTTTTTTTATTTAAAAAAAATCATTTCAGAAATTCAATTATCACATGAAGAGAGTGTGGAGAGCGAGGGTGTAAGGAGGGAATCGCTTCGGAAAGAGCCCATCTGCACGATCTGTTTGAGATTCTCAGCTCTGGGTGATATTTTCATCTTTCTTTTTGTATCTTTTTTAAGGCAAGTAATGAAACGTCTTTTGCTCCGAATTAATTATATGGTTGGCTAACTTCTTTGTTTTGGGCTGAGCTACGATATCATATAAAAAGTTACGGAATAGAAGTTCAATAAATCCAGGAAAAATGCAATAAAATCAGTTATGGGGAGAATCAAATGGTTGAAATAAAAATCTTTGAAAATAGAAGTAGGGTCAAAGTTACCTACCACAATCTAGGCAAGTTCCACAAAATAGCGAAGCGATCCAACAGCTAAAATCAGCTTTTCTCTTTCTTTTTTCTCTCCTATTTCCTTCCCTTCCTCCTCTTCCTTCTTAGGCAAGGCACGACGCTAAAATTCAGATTTTTTTTATTTAAAAAAACATCATTATAAAAATTCAAGTTATCATATGAAGAGAGTGTGGAGAGTGAAGGTGTAAGGAGGGAATCGCTCCGGAAAAGTTCATCTGCAGGATCTGTTTGAGATTCTTAACTCTGGGTGATATTTTCTTCATCTTTCTTTTTGTATCTTTTTGTATATTTTAGAGAATAGGTAGCTAGTCAAATGACACTTGCTTTTGAATCACTAAATAGTTATCCTCACCACTGCAACCTTCAAATTAAATTATGTACTCTTTGGTCTTTCAAATCATTTGCCTTGCCCTCCTTGACTATTACAACTCTTTCTCAAGTGACAATGACTTTGGCATGAATTTTTTGATGCAAAATCCTATTGTCAAAATTTGCAAAATTTGTATTCATCATCTTCTCTTCTTTGGTTCCTTGCACATCTTGTGGTGAACAGCGACCAATACTTATTTTCAAATGTCATGTGGTCTCTTAATCAACATTAGGTGATGGGCATTCACCCTGGCCACTTTTAAGGTATTGTCATCATTACTTCCTAGTGATGGCCTGATTAACTCTACGTCCTGATTTTTCTATTGGTTATAACATTGTGCATTGCTATTTGAGATTTTGGTTATAGTTTTATCGTAAGGAGATGGTGAAAAACAATTGTTTACAAAATATGCCAAATAGAGGAAGGTTTAACAACTTATCCAAGTTTGGGAGGAGGAACTTATGGTCATCCAAACACCTATCTTTGATATGAAAAAAGAACTGAATTTTGTATTTTTTGGTGGAGCTTTGGTGTTCTGTTAGAAGCTAGATTAGTGTGTGTTAGAGGCACTTAGTTTGTTGAAGTCCAAGAAAACCGGTTAGGTTTTTGGGAAAAATTCTGTAAATCTTGTTAAGGGTTTAAGTGTTTTACAAGATTTGCTTTGAAAGAATAGTGACTCCTTTAATCAAGTCCAAGGAAATAACTTGTAGTTCTTGAGCAGGAGAGAAAGAGCTTTGTTAGGCCTATTTATTTCCTTTCGTTAATGTAAAGAGAGATGGAGGGAAGGTGTACCGAGGAATTGTATAAAGTTTTAAAGAAAAATAAGTGTAAATGACCCTAGAGGAAACCAAAATAATACACACAGAGAAAAAAAATTCAGATAACACAATTTGGAAATATTCTTCTGATCTTATTTTCTGTAAGAGCACCATGAGGAAATACTATTCCTTGGGCAAATATCGAAAGACATAAAGCCATATTGAGGATATGACACTCGTATGTAGCCTAACTTATGCAAGTGGCTGGCCTTCCCACTTCAGCTTTTTTGTAGCCTAGAGTTGCCTAGATGCTGCCAACTCCCAGCATTTGATGCAGCTAGCCATTTGGTCAATCCAGAGGTGTGATCATGCCATTGAACTTCATGATAGCCTCTTGGATAAAATTAGAAAGAAAGGAGATCGTGAAGAACACAAAGTTTTAAGCTTCGGTCCAAACAATGGCCTGTAATAATAGTTTTTCATAAAATGAAGGCAATGAACCATAGTTTTTTAATGATAATTTTTTAATAACTTTCTGTTTATCAAATACTGTCATATTCTTCTAGTATCCAAAAATTTAGCCAGTGAATGCATTTTCCAGGGTTTAGTAAGTGTGCTGCAATCAAACTTCACAGTATGGACGGTTGTGGGTTTTGATTGACTGTTTTCTGGAGTATAGAAAGACACAAATGATTCATAAACTGCTTAAAAGTTTGTGGCATTTTATTCTTTTCGAAATGTTAGACGTTGCATTTTATTCTTTTAGAACGTTGCTTTATTCAAACTTTTAACCTTCCTCAATTATTAGAACTTTTTTTTTTTTCAATAATCAAATTACTGGAAAACTATGCATTAGTTTCAATATTCAATATTCACTGTAGAACAATTTTTAAGCTAGACAAATTCATTTTGCCGGTAAGCTAGACAAATTCATTTTGCCATTGGTACAACTAATTATTTCCTAGGCGTGTAAAAATATCAAGGAGACTCTTTTATTTCTTATTTATTTATTTATTATGTAGTTCTGATTCAGTGGCTGAATTGAAATAAATTTATGAGACTATCATTTTACTTAAACTGCATTCTTAACTAAACTAATTTTCTTAATTTTTCTACAGTGCTTGCTAGTCCATTTGTTTCTTCTTGAGAAGATTTATAAAAACTTAGGATCAGGATATCCTTACTAAAGTTTGGTCAAGATGAATCTTAAGATTATTGAATTTATTTTGAGATTAGTGTAATACATGGGTGATCCATTAAAATTTACGTTGCACTATGGTATCAAGATATCCTTACTACAGGTTAAGCCACCAACCAAGAAGTCTTGAGTTCAAAGTTTACATATTATGTTTTGTTCTCTCAAAAGTCTGAAAAAAAGTGTGTTGCACTTATCTCAAAACAAATCTAACAAATATGAAATTCATCCTAATAAAAATTTTTGTGATGATATCCTGACCCAAAATTTTTTCCTTTGTATACTTCTTTAAACATTGCATGTATTCTATTCCTTATCTGCATGTCCTGGTTCCTGATCCTTTTTTTCTTCACTCTTTTTCCTTTTATCCAGGTGACAATATATTTGGCTTAGATTCTAAAGATGCAGCAAAATCATTGAATGCTGCATTTGAACCGGCTGTTGCTCTCAAATTACCATGGGCTGCAGTAATTGGCAACCATGACCAAGAGGGTACCCTGTCCCGTGAAGGTGTAATGCAACACATTGTTGGGATGGATCATACCCTTTCGCAACTTAATCCAACTGGAATAGAAATTGATGGTTTTGGAAATTATAACTTAGAGGTTCGTGGGGCTGAGGGTTCTGCACTTGCTAACAAGTCAGTTCTCAACCTGTATTTCCTTGATAGTGGAGATTATTCTACTGTACCTGCCATTCCAGGTTATGGTTGGATCAAACCCTCCCAGCAAGTCTGGTTCCAGAAGACTTCTTCTCGCCTTCAGGTAATAGGAGGAATTTAACCAGGTCTATAACTCTATTTTCCTTCACAAATTCCAGTTTTGATAGTCTTTCTATCATCACAGGAGGAGTACATGAGAGGAGCTTTGCAACAGAAGGATCCAGCACCAGGTCTTGTGTATTTCCACATTCCTCTACCAGAGTTCAGCTACTTTGATGCATCGAACTTTACCGGGGTAAAGCAGGAGGGGATCAGCTCGGCATCCATCAACTCGGGTTTCTTTGCGACATTGGTAGAGACAGGAGATGCTAAAGCTGTCTTCACAGGGCATGATCATCTCAATGACTTCTGCGGCAAGCTTATTGGTATTCAGCTTTGCTATGCTGGTGGATTTGGATACCATGCATATGGGAAAGCCGGCTGGTCAAGGAGGGCGAGGGTGGTTTCTGCATCTCTTGAGAAGACATTGAACGGTGAGTGGGGAGGAGTGAAATCCATTAAGACATGGAAGTGCCTTGATGATGAACATCTATCCACCATTGATACACAGGTCTTATGGATTAAGGGTTCAACTGGTAGGCATCTTCCTTCAAGTTTATTTATAGTAATATATGTGAATGAATTATGGTGAATTGGCATAGTTCTGCTCTTTAATGAATTGCTGAAGAGTCCTTCAGATTTTTAAGTAGTTTAGCTACTTGAGCATTGTGGTAATTGCAGAAGGTTTAAGAACTTCAAATCTTTAAAACTATCTGCAGTTGATAGTAAACTCTTGAAAATCATAACTGGAATTTAAAAAATGAAGATTTTAAGGAAGTTCGTGTGGTCAGATGACAATCATAAGCACTTTAGTTGATAAAAAAACTAATAAATTTAGCTATTTACTTGTAGAAATTTTATTGTACATGTAGTAATTTTATATCAGACTTATAGCAAATAAATATAATCTTATATTTCTTCTTTGTTCCATTCATTGTCAGGGAGACGAAGGAAGAGCACTGTTCCAAATTAAGCTGATTGAATGTAATGTCTCTATGTCTACCATTGTGTGATGAAGATATATCAGGATGGTAGTTTCCATTTACTGATGTGGGTAAAGTTATGCTGCTGGCTTATATAGGTAAGCAACCTCTGAATATAATTGGTTACTAGTTCTGAGAGTATGTAAAAGAGTTGGTAGATTCACCTTAAAGTGATGGTCATGTACTCCAGCTTAAGTTTACAGACGAGCAGAAAGTTGTTAGAACCTCAAGCTTTCTACCTTCTTTAATGCAGTATATTTTTATTGTAGCTGTTATCTGCATTGGAAATTCTGTGATGAGGTTCCAGTGGTGATATACTAAGAAGTTTTCAAGATGTTTTCATGCTATGAAGTTGTTTTTAAAAACTTTTTAACTTTTTCTGACAATTACTTTACAATCACATTTATAAAAAATTATAACCATCAAACAAATCATTAGTTGAAGTGGATAATGCTACTGTTATTGAAGCTCTACATACTTCCCCTCTAGCACCAAAAATTTTGGAGGTCAAAGAGTTCCCAACTCATATAAGGGATTAATTATTCTGTGCGGATGCCGAACGTCATCCGGAGACCAGTCAAAATACACCATGTCACTCTTTTGATGTGTAGTGCGGCGCGGTATTGCTCGGTACCGCTGACGTGGTTACACCTGATTCTTCTCCGGACGTAGAGCTACGTCCGGCCTCCGCACAAAATAATTTCTCCATGTAAGGAGGAATGCTATACTAATTTAGCATTTTGATGCCTTTGAGGATGCTTTCTTCCTATATGTTTTGTCAAATGTAGTAAAGTTTAGAGTGTTTATAGTAACTCTTGAGTATTCTTCCAGAAGAAGTTACTAAAGCTGTCTGTATCCAACATATCCTCTTTAAATGTATCATATTTTAATTTCTTGTGAATTCTCTTCATCAGTGAGATCACCAAAGACCTGCCAATCATTTTGCTTTAGAAGCAAGAAATCATTTTGGTGTCCAACTAATTGGAGAAGATAACAATACTATCCTCTTATGAGAAGACAACTTGAACTGTTTTAGGATCAAGTTAATTTCCCCACTCAAGAGGTCCATTTAGGAAGAATGGCCATAATGTTCAGTAGATTCATCTTACTATGCCACCTCCTCTTCATATGAAAATAATATTGTTCTTTCTCCTTTGAATCACTCAATCTCATCTATTATGACTCTAATTCAAAACTAAGAACACTTTTAAGTGTTCTAAATCAATGAGGAGGCCAACTAATAGGTAATTGAGTGGAGTTGAAGTGACAATCATTTTCAAGGCATGGTGAGAGTAACACATTTTGAAGCTACCATTATAGGAGCTTGTGCAAAGTAAGGCTTTATTTGGGATGGCTTTCTTACTACTTCTTAAAGTAACTTTTTAGTACAAAATTTATTTTTACATTTGGTTGATAAGATGGACCTCAATTAAAAGAATTTTTTGATTTATCTATTATTCCTTGTTCGATTTGGTGTGACCATTCATAAGAGTAGCAAGGCTATCGAACAAAATAAAAGAATGTTTAATGATTGTATTAAAAAAAATATCGAATAAGAGATAAGTACGCTTCACAATGCATGGTACATTTGACAATGATAATATCATGAATGAATTTTTAACATTTTCATTGTGAAAAAAAAAACTAGCAAATTTAATGCCTCAAAAATCAAATTCGGAAGAATTGTCTATTTATCATTTTATAAATATACCAAAGCTTCTATAAATCATCAATAATCAATTCTGTTCATTACAAGAAAATTTATATAATAATCAAAATCATTGAAAACTAAAATGAGATTTGAGTTACTTACAACAAAGAGAAGAAATCTCTGAACAAAAATAACAGATGAAAAAGCCCCGAACAATCTTCTCTCTCTTCCCTCTCTTTTCTTCGACAAGGCACGACGCTGAAATTTAGATTTTTCATTTAAAAAAATCATTTCAAAAAAAAAAATCAAATTATTACTGTATATTTATGGTAGATGCGTGTAGAATTCAATTGAATGAATGATAAATGTAAGAAAAACTTTTATCTTGCTCCTAATTTTGATGCTCTAATTGACTAAATTATTGGAATTTTCATGCAAAGCTTCCTAGATGCATCCTCTAGCTTCCATTAAATAAAGATGAATATTGATAATGAAGAAAAAATGGAGTTTTATCATTGAAAATATATGTTTTCTATTATAAGGTAATTATTTTATTATTGAACAATGTTGAAGCAACTTATCATAAGCTTATATGATAATGGGTTCAAACCATAAGAATGGTAAAATGTGAAATTCTATATCAATGTTGTTAGAAAAGTTCCATTTAGACTTCTGGTCTGGCTAATCTCTACAAGGTTTTTGCTATGCTGAGATGATACAATATGAAGCTCAATCCTACTAAATGAATTGTCAACACTGCAAGCTTAAAAAAAGCCCCATATTTCCCAAATAGAATATATGTTTTTCAGGCTTCGTTTGGGACGGCTTTTTTACTGCTTTTTAGTTTTTGTACTAAAAAGCTGATTTAAGAAGCAATAAAAAAGCTGTTCCAAACAAACCCTAAGTAATAAAGACTAATAAATTATAAGATGGAATCGTAGGAATAAGTAAAAGATTCATTATAAATATTCCCAAAGATTTTTTGGAATGTAGGACCAAACATAGTTTATTTAGTTTTGATTATAAGGTTTTCCATGGATACAAGCCATCGAATTAACTCTCTTTCTCTTTATTGTCGATAACACTCTCAATTTAAGATATTATGTTCTTGTTGTTTTAGTTCAACCACTAAGACAAGTCTTATTTAGCCCATGATTCAAAAGTAAATACCCTCCATTTAATAAAACGATGAAATCTAAGGAATTAGAATGTTGTCTAAAAGAAAGATGAACGGGTTTGTGAGATTATGAAGGAGTACATGTTTAGTTTGATAGTGGCTACATAATTCTATACGAAGCCACGTGAGAATGATGAAGGAACCTTGGATTTATATATAGAAGCCTTCTAGTCAGAGTGGTGCTCCAGGAAGAGTCATAGTGGTGATTATTCAATTCAAGGAGCGTCAAGGGGACCTGACTAGATAAATAAAAAGGGGGACCCAGGGAGTCTCAAATTTTGGTCTTGGACGTAATGAACATATTCAATCTACACTTTGAGTTTTTTTATATTAATTTCTTTTGTGAGTGTTAATTTTATTTGTTAAGATTAAAAATTATTATTATTTGACAACTCAATATTAACTATTCATAATATATACTATTAAAAATGTCAATTTTATACTTAAAATGATTACTTGGCTTAATCCTTATAAGAATATTATAGAATTAGGTCAACTAATGTATGATTTTGATAACCAAATCATTTATTTTTTGTTAAATTTCATTTTAATAAAAAATTCAAAGATAATATCACAATTTTTTTATTAATTATATGAATGACAAGTTAAAATTGGAACATAATACTCATTAGGTTAATTAACATGACCAATTTTTTTCTCATATGGTGTTATTGAAGTTTAGGGTTTTGAACTAGTTGCTCATTGGTCTTCTAAATGGGGCCGTAGCCGCAGCTTGCCTACAGAGAAAACCTAAATCCCAACCCTTTTTCGACCAATAATAGGGGAAGGGAGGAGGCTGCCATGGATGACCACCAGGAGCACGAGCACGAGCACGAGGTATATGGTGGAGAGATCCCCGACATGGAAGGCGACGAGGAGATGCTGGCCGCTGAAGGCGATGGAATAGCCGAGATCGACCCCAACTCCAGAGAGGAGGTCTTTCTGTAGATCATTGATTGCCCTTGCTTCTTGTATTCTTGCTTATCACACCTGAACTTGACTCACTTTTTCTTTGACTTGCAGAGCTTGGAGGACATGAAGAAGAGGCTTAAAGAGATAGAGGAGGAGGCGAGTGCGCTCCGCGATATGCAGGCCAGGGTTGAGAAAGAAATGGGTGCCAACCAGGGTATACCATGCTATTTTTGACTGATCAAAATTTGGCTGTTTACTTTTTTTAGATTTTTTCAACGGGAGATCTGTTTGACCCTACGTTAGGTTTTAACTATTTTTATAAAAGGGTATCAGGGATCTGAATCTCGCCTTCTCTTAAGTAGGCAGCGAGTACTGCTTCTTGGTGAATCCTTCCTTTTTTTTTTTTGGAACAACTTTATTTGATTTTCTTGCCTGCATTTCTGAATTATGACTGCTACAAGAGTTTATGCAATTTAAGAGCTCAAAGTTTTTTTTGAAGAAAAAATTTAAGCACTCAAATTCCAAACCCTATTTTAGAGAACTGTTTTTTTTAGTTATGCGGACAGTTGCGTTGACTTTTGAGTCAGCGGACACTGGCTACGGATTTAACTGGGTCGAAATGTAAATTGGCCGTATGTCAGTTTTACGCACTGTCCGCGATTTGCTTGGATTCTAATGCTCGCAGACGGCTCATGTTAAGAGTTTTTTCTTGATGATTTGTGAATGTATATGATAGGATCAAGTTCCATGCATATTAAATGGAGTATCCTCAATCTATTTCCCACTGGACAAGGGAATGTGTGGCATTGGAAATAACTTTGAAAGTGGTTTTGTTTTGGTTGTATTGAGAGCCAATTAATGTTGTTCAATTGAAATAGCTTTGAATGCTTGGATTGCTTCTTCTTTTTCAAATCATTTGAGTATAAATCTTTTTTTTAAGTTTTTTCAGATATGAATTAAATAAATTAGGATTTCTTACCATAAATTTTCTCATATTTTAAATATCAATTTTTTAGATTTAACTATCAAACAATGCCAAAAATTTGATCCATTTGATATTGAATGTAAGAGAATTTTGAATCCATCATGCTGAATAATATATCCTACATAATATTCATTATCCATAGAGCGGCAAAGTATCTAAAAAAATATTCAGTGTGGATGCCATACCATTATAGAAGTATATATGCTTCATACGTTGAGAAGTGTTGTAAGGTGTTTTGATGGTCTAGAGGGAACCATTAAATGTAGCAGTTTCTATCAATGCATTATATTATTTAAAATTGTGCAATTTAAGACTTGCCTTGAGGCATGCCTCAACATAAGTCCAGTGAAAAATGCCTTCAAGCTTATGCTTCCAGCTTTTTTAATGAGGCTTACACCTCAGCTTGGCTTAGGCTGTCCTTGAGGTGCGCCCGTCTAGCTAGCATGAGGCGTATGCCTCACCCTATATATATATTATTATTATTATTATTATTATTAAAGCTTACCCAAATCCTATACAAAAGCCCCGAACAAATCACGTCTTCATGCATCGCTAGCCGCAACAACTTACTCCCAACCCGTCGCCTTCATTGCAGGCGCCACCGTCATAGCCTCTACTTGGGATCACTTGAAAGTCGCACACCATCACCTCTCCCTCTAAATTTGTTTTAGTATTACTCTCATCCTTATGTTGATGATAAACATTTATGAAAGAGGAAAATGATTGAAGGAAGAAACAAATTGGAAGTTATTGGACTTCACAGGATGAGACAGGGGAGAGAACAATTTGTTATGACGACGACTCAACTAAAGATCCTCCCAGTGATGACAGTGCAAATGATTTCTGAGTTGTTGCCAATTATTTCAACTTTCTTAAGGAATTAAATGTGGATGAATAGAGAATTGAGAAATATGAAATTTAGAGTTGAACTTGATGTTATATAATATTTTATGTAATTCCTATATTTTGGATTTCAATTTCATTTCACGCAAATTATCACATGCTATTTTTTGTCTTGTGCAATTCTTTGTTTCATAGGTATGCCAATTTGTCATTTCATTGTTCAATAGAAAGTTAATATGATCACTTTTAATATTTATTTTCACTTTACACAATTTTTTAATTTTGAGGCTTACACCTTACGCCTTGCCTCACGAACGAGAAATACCTCGATAGTCAATTGTGTATTTTTAAACTTTGATGCATTCTTAGATGATTTTATGCAATGTATGCCAACTCTTTATCTTTCGATTCCCATATATGTTTAGTGTGAAATAGGTATTGTTGTTCTTTATTCTTGGTATATGATCAAGTTATTTAGCTTTTTGTTTATAGTTTTTCTTTGTTGGATTTTGAATAATTCTAGATGATTCATCAAGTGCTGCTGCAACACAAATTGAGAAAGAGGAGGTGGACTCTCGATCAATCTATGTAGGCAATGTGAGTTTTCCTTATTATTTTTTCACTACTTTCCTATATGTTATTATGAACTTACTTTATTAGTTTCACTGCAAGCGTGTTTTTGGTGAATGGGGAGTTGTTTCAAAATTGTTTCAAGCTCACCAAAATACTGTGCTTTTGTTTTGAAGAACTTAAGGATAACTTCCTACAACACTCAATGCAAGCATGCATGCATTCATGAATTCATGCGCAAGCAATTCTCATTTGAATTCTCTTCAATGGTGAAATGATATATTGAACAAATTTCCCTGATTTGTTATTTCTTATGTTGAAAATCAGACAACAATGGATAAAAGTATATTTCTGCAGCTTGGAAATTTCAGATACAAGGATAGCTTATTTAACATGGTACGAGAACTCTCCGTGTTCACTAATTACACCTAGAATGCCTTATTGGATCCTCCTAGTAAGGAAATAGGAGAGATGGACATATTCATCATATAATAACCTTCCTAACTGGCGCTACATGGTAATATAGATATAGAAATGCTCTTTACAACACTCGCTGCTCTCTGCTAGCAAAATCATCCCATTCAAACCTCATTACCACATACTAGAATTAGGAGATTCTAGCATTATACACCTTCCATAGTCAATACTGGGCATAACTTGGATCCTTCCATTCTCGCCTGCAACAAGAGGAAACAGGTGCATTCCATTCACTGCAGCAGCAGAGTACTTCCATTCTTGGCATCATCGAATCTCTTCCTTTCATGGTAGCAGCATGAATTTGGCAAATTCTTTATCCAGGTAAGGATTGAACATATAAGTTGGGTTGGATACGTTGATCATGCCCAACATTTGTTGCCACCTCCCCCTTTATCTCTTTCCTTGTTCTTTTCCAACTCATTGATTCATGAGATCATTGTTGCCACCTCACCAATCCAGAGGATGCCTAATTATAATTAATTATGTGGCTAATTTTCAGCCTCAAAATTTTGTTTATTCCTATTATAGGTTCTCCTAGTCTTGTATATATTCCACACAACTAATAAAATGAAATGCACAAAAAAAAAATTCTTGATTTTTTTTCATGGTATCAAAGTCTTGGGTTTTTTTTCTTAACATTTTAATAAGTTGAGCCTTTATCATTGTGTTGCCTTGAACTTGCAATCCTTAATTCTTATATCTCTTTATTCCTTCTGCATAAATTTCTCATATATAGCCTTCATCCTACAACCGTATTTGCACTATTCTTTCTTTTTGCAACCAAGTGCTATCATAATTTTTCTTCCCATATATCACAACAACACCCATGTTTACTTGTGTTCGCATTCGATAATGCTTGATCAAAAATACAATTGGGCATGGTATTTTTCAAAAAAAAAATGATGAAAGGGAAAAGCTTTACTCTAAATTCATTAGAGCAACAAAGCTCCTTCCCAATCAAAGAAATACCAAAGAAATATAACACAATAGACTCGGGCACTATCATCTTAAGTATTATTGCAGATGAAATCCAAAACGAGGGCAAATGATTTTCCAGAGCTTGATAAACACATTCCAAAATACAAAGCATGTTACTCAGAAAAGCAAAATTGGAAACTATTCTCTAAGGCAACATGGAGAGTATCAAAGAAGCTGCAATTGACTCACACAAATATTGCAAGTCAATAAAGAACACCTTCTCTGAATGTTAGTGTCTATTATGTTGCATTCCTTGATGACTTCATTCATATATGTTAAATTTTCCTTTGGGATACACAATTCAGAAAAAGCACTTGATGGAGTGATGACAAAATGCATTAATCTCATGAATATTTTATCACATAACTATTGTGAGAGATAAAGGTTCTATACTAGTTATTAACCAAAGTTTAAATCGTAAAAATGAGAACTCATTTTTATAAGATTATATAACTTACTGACAGCTCCTACAACCACGATTAGTTAATTAATGAATCATGAGGTTACTACCAAGCTATTGGAAATAATAACAGAACAGTTGAAGAAATGGAATCTGCATTAACTGAGCATTTAATAGCACGTCCGAACATGCACGATTGTGCCCCACGACGCCCCCATGTTCTCAAGAGAAAGAAAAAAAAACTGCCGCACTTTGCATAAAAGAAGGAAAAATGAATGGATTTTTTTTAATGCTTACTAACGTTCATATTCCTGGCAACGGCTCAAGAACTCCTCCGACTCTGCTCTGACATTTAGCAATTGTTCGTCTCTAATTCGAGCCCAGACACCGACAACTCTCACACGGCTGAAAGACGACGCCTCCCGCCTCCGTTATTGAGTTCGACTCCAAATCAGCAAGAACAAGAACAATCTTCAAGCAAAGAACTCAAAGCCTCCGCCGACCGGCCCTAGTCGCCTTCGTGCGAGCGAGCGAAGCCCATACGCCCCCTCCCGCCTGCACACGAGCCTGATACCTGCGCCCAACGTCCGACCCAAGAACAAGGCCTGAGTTCGGCTTCGTCTCCTGCACATTGCGTTTACAAGCCTTCGATCTCCTGCATGTCTAAGCCAAGCACATGTTCTTTTTCTAAGAGAATCCTCCTGAATTCAAACGCCTCCTACGTTTGCGCTTCTCTAGCCGATCCAAAAGAAATCTTCTTTAGCCGTTTGAAAGCAAGGGGGTGAGAAGAGAAACAAGATTATATAGTATTATTACTATTCATATTATTTTATAATAAGTTATAATAATAAAAAAAGAGAGAAATCAGATGATCACAATATCAACAAAAGCATGTTGTAATCATCAATCAACAGTCGGCAACGACCGGCAACAATCGACAACCATCGGCAACAAATAATCGCAATCGACAAACAATAATCAGCAATCAAAGCCTTGGAAGACCATTTCCGGGACTCGACAATGTCCCGAAGCCCCTGACCGTCGATTATCTTTCCGACCAGGCGGATTAAAACGGCAAGTGCCCTCCCTTACCTCCCGGCACCGGGGAGGGGATGTCAGGAGGCTGTCGAAATTTACTCAAAAAATCCTGGACTTAGGTGAATTTTGGAAAACGTGGATACAAATTAAAATTAATTAAATTAACCTAACATGTAACTGAACAAATAATTTTAAATTTAACTGATTAAATTCTAAATTCAACTAAATAATAAACTTTTAAATTCTAAATTTAATAATTGAGCAATTAAATAACCTATCGAGATAAGCAATTTAAATGGACAGATAATCCAACAACAACAACAATAACAATAACAAGCCTTTGTCCCACTACGTGGGGTCGGCAACATGAATCCTTTTTCTCCATTGTGTCCGGTTCAAAGTCAAATTCTCGTTTAAATCTAATAGAGAAAGATCATTTCTAATATTTTCTAACCAAGTCTTTTTAGGTCTACCTCTACCTTTCTTAACATAAGTCAAATCTAATACCTCTACTTTCCTAACTGGGTCATCGGAAGGCCGCCGTTTTATGTGACCAAACCATCTAAGGCGACTCTCTCTAATCTTATCCTCCACTGGAGCTACTCCAACCTTTTCACGTATATGCTCATTTCGTATCCTGTCTCTAAGAGTAAATCCACTCATCCACCTAAGCATCCTCATCTCCGCAACACATAACTTAGTATTATGCTTCTCTTTTAATGGCCAACATTCTGCACCATAAAGCATTGCAGGTCTCACCACCATCTTATAGAATTTTCCCTTAAGTTTAAGGGGGACTTTTCTATCACACAACAAGCCCGATGCATTCCTCCACTTCAACCATCCAACTTGAATTCTACTGATAACATCCCCATCTATTTCACCATCACTCTGAACAATAGATCCAAGATATCTAAAACGTGTACTCTTATTAATGACTTGATCGCCCAAAGTCACAATCCCCTCATTAGGTCTATTACTGCTAAAATTACACTCCATATATTCAGTTTTAGATCTACTCAAGCGAAAACCTTTAGACTCTAAGGCTGATCTCCAGACTTCAAGTTTACCTTCAACTCCCTCTTTAGTCTTGTCAACAAGAAGAATATCATCAGCAAAAAGCATACACCAGGGTACATCCTCTTGTAAATGTCTAGTGAGAACATCCATGACTAACGCGAAAAGATATGGGCTTAAAGCTGATCCTTGATGTAATCCAACCGAAATAGGGAAATACTTGGTCAAACCACCTTGTGT
This sequence comes from Dendrobium chrysotoxum, assembly GCA_019925795.1. Taxonomy (NCBI): domain Eukaryota; kingdom Viridiplantae; phylum Streptophyta; class Magnoliopsida; order Asparagales; family Orchidaceae; genus Dendrobium; species Dendrobium chrysotoxum. The sequence continues at coordinate 42,866,841 of CM034304.1, read as the reverse complement.
TTGAACACAAGTAGTAGCTCCTTCATACATATCTTTAATGATTTGAATATAAGCATTATTAACTCCTTTCTTTTCAAGAACTCTCCATAGCACTTCTCTTGGAACTTTATCATATGCTTTCTCTAAATCAATAAATATCATATGTAGATCCTCCTTATTCTCCCTATATTTCTCCATCAAACCTCTCAATAAATGTATGGCTTCCATAGTAGACCTACCAAGCATGAATCCAAATTGATTTTGAGAAACATTAGTATCACGCCGCAGCCTACGCTCCATAACTCGCTCCCATAGTTTTAAAGTGTGACACATTAACTTAATTCCTCTATAATTCGCACAATCTTGTGCATCACCTTTATTCTTATAAATAGAAATCAATACACTCATTCTCCACGCATCTGGCATCTTTTTAGTCTTCAAAATATTATTAAAAAGTTTAGTTAGCCAAGAAATTCCTTTATCTCCTAAGCATTTCCACATCTCTATTGGGATATCATCAGGTCCAACAGCTTTTCCACACTTCATTTTCTTTAAAGCCTCTCTAACTTCGGTTTTACTAATACGCCGATAAAAACAGAAATCTTTATTTTCATTTAGGATGCTAAGGTCACTAAAGTCAATTGTATTCCTACAATCTTCATTAAAAAGTTTATCAAAATATCTCATCCACCTTTGTTGAATATCATCTTCTAAGAAAAGTACTTTTTGATCTTCATCCTTAATACACTTCACTTGAATTAAATCCTTACTACTCCTATCTCTTTGTTTGACTAGCTTATACATATATCTTTCTCCCTCCTTAGTATCTAATCTATTATATAAATTATTAAAAGCTAAGATCTTTGCATCACATATTGCTTTCTTAGAATCCTTACATGCCTCTTTATATCTTTCCCAATTATCAGAATTTTTACATCTAAACCAATTTTTATAACCAATTTTCTTATTTTTTATCTTTTCTTGCACAATTGGATTCCACCACCAGCTATTTTTACTATTAGGGGCTTTTCCCTTTGATACTCCAAACACATCTTTAGCAATATTTTTAATATCACTAGCCACTTTTTCCCACATAACATTAGCATCCTCATGCACAAATAAAATCTTAGAATCTAAAATCTTACTCTCAAAAATATTTTTATTACTATTCTTTAAATGCCCCCATCTAATCCTAGAAAATCGCTTTACTTTATTTTTTATTTTCTGTCCTTTCATCTTAAAGTCTAAAACTAATAAGCGATGTTGGGTACATAAACTTTCACTCGGAATAACTTTACAATCTTTGCAATCTAAACGATCTACTTTTCTTATAAGAAAATAATCAATCTTAGTTTTACTATAACCATTCTTATAAGTGATGAGATGCTCATCTCTTTTCTTAAATAAGGTATTAGCAATTAAAAAATCATAAGCTAAAGAAAAATCTAGTATGGTCTTACCACCTTCATTAGTCATTCCAAACCCATATCCACCATGAATGCTTTTAAAATCATTTACCTCTCTACCAACATGTCCATTTAAATCTCCTCCAATAAAAATTTTTTCTTCGAGAGATATCTTTTGAATTAATTCTTCTAAATCTTCCCAAAATTTTAATTTTGAACACATATCCAAACCTACTTGAGGAGCATAAGCACTTATAATATTAATAATCTTAGCATCAACAACAATCTTTAAAGCCATAATTCTATCTCCAATTCTATTAATATTTATAACATTATCCTTCAAACTCTTATCTATAATCACGCCTACACCATTTCTAGTACGACTCTTACCTGAATACCAAACTTTAAATCCTAAACTATCAATCTCCTTAGCCTTCTCTCCAACCCATTTAGTTTCCTGAATGCACAAAATATTTATCTTCCTATGAATCATAATATCTATTAATTCCATTAATCTTCCTGTAAGGGAACCTATATTCCAAGTTCCTATCCTAATATTAGTATCATGGACTAGCTTCTTTGCCCACATCCGTCCTTGATGTGGGAACCCTTGCCTATTTAACACTGCACCCGGGCGCCGATGCAGCGGCCCTTGCACACTTTTCACTGTATTCAGGCCATACAGTGCGTCGCTTCCAGGGAACGCCCTAGCATTAACACAATTTATTAAAGGATTCATGTCATGGTTATTCGACAAGTTTTACGCTGGCTGTCGACTACCTAACGCAACCAATTAATAAATTGAGCAAACAATTAATTTACCAACTAATTCAAGTTAACTGGTAATACGTGTTAAACTGAAACTCTGAATCGATTACATTAAGCAGAGGAATCTTAAATAATAAATTGATCAATTGATTAACCTGACATTAAACAAAAATCAAAATTTCTAAACTAACTAAATAAAAGCAGAACTTTAACTTATTCAATTAAAACTCAAATCCAATTAAATAAGTGTGCATTCAATTCAATCTAAACTCTTTAAGATTAGTTTAAAATAATCAAGCAATCAATTCAATTTAAGTGATGTAACAATTTTAAAATATAAATTAATCCCAAAATTCGACTCAAATCAAATTAAAGTCTTTAAAATAGTTAATTGATTAATCTAATAACATCGAACTTTAACCAAATAAATGAGTAAATCAACTTAATACATTTAAAAGTTTTAAATTAATAAATTGAGCAAATTTAATTTTAATTAAGTTTAACTCTTAATCAATCAACTTAATTAATTAATGCAAGTAAAATAAAAGAAAAATGCAAATAATCAATGTTTCCACTATCAAACCTAAGTACAGGCTACGGCCCTTCAAACAGCTCTGAACAAAACAGAAACAGCAAACAACTCTCCAAATAGCTCAACCTAAGTACAATTTACTGAGCAGCTCTAAGTACAAACTCTCCAAAAGCTCTCAAACTGAGCAGCTTAAACAAACAAATGCTCCAAAAGCCTAATCTAAACCTAGCCCCTGCAACTGCATCCCCAATGGCTGCAAACTCGTGCATCTACCTGAGAGTTCTCTAAACAGCTAGCTATGAGCACCTGCAAGCAAATAGGCAAAAGTTAGCGCATCAATAAATATAATTAAACAAAGTACTGAAAGCGGGTAAAAACAAACAAACAACAATGCTAAAGTAGAGCAACAAACTACTTTAGTAGGAAAAGACTACGAACACAGAACAATCAAACACTAACGCTTGTGTCAAAACCCTGAAGTGTGTAAAACCCAAAACCCTTGGGCATCTTAGTCTACATGACGAAGTTGTAAGACCCGCCATTTGGGCTATTTCTAAGTGAAGCAGTAAGACCTGTACATTAGGGAACTTCTAAATGAAGGACCCTATATCCAAATAATTAAACCCCCTAGGTAGCCTTATTTATAAGAACTAGGTTGTAAGACTCACCACCCGGCAACTTTTAAATGAAAGCCGTAACTTCGATTTTAGGGGAAAGTTTTAGGTAAAAATAACCTAACCGTTAATTCCTGATATATCTCCAAACCCGGCCACTTCTAAAAGAATTTGTAAGTTCGACCTCTGAGGGATATGTTTAGGTAATAACATAACCTTAGACCCCTCACTCAGGCATCCTGGTCTATAAGGGCTAGGTTGTAAGATCCACCATATGGGCCACTTAGCCACTTAGCTTACAAGGCTAGACCGTAAGACCCATCCCTGGGCTACTTCTAATAGAAGCCATAAGATCCACTCATACCCAAAATCTTCAGGCCACCTCAAATCGAGGTCGTAAGACCCACTATTAGGGCTACTTTCAAATGAAAGTCATAAGCCCCTACCTAAATCTAATCACACTGGCAACTCCTAATTGGAGCCGTAAGTCCCAAACCAAACAAACTAACAAACCACTCTTAAATAGAGCCATAAGTTTCAACCCAAATTAAATTAAAATTCATACATCTCCACTTCAGTTTACTCGGGATTCCTGAGAGGAGGCAACCCATGGCTGCTAATCAGATTCCCTGAACACTACAATCAATGGTTGTTAGTGTTGGTAGACTGAAACCACGGTATACTCGGGACGACAGAACCATGGGATCTTGATCAGGTATACCTTCATCTCCCCATAACTAAATTTAAAACTCCAAAACTCTATTGCACATTCTCACATTCTTTATAAGAAGTTAAGTGTATTTCATCTTTAATCGAGAGTGCTCTTCTAATGCGTTAGGAGAGGTAATTAACTATGAGGTCTTGCGCTCATAGGAAGTAGAACCCATATCTAAATAAACCCTAACACTACCTTCAAGGGAAATCTGGTTAAATATCAAACTCAATGTACCTCCGGAAAAATTAATGGTAATCCTAAGTTCGTGAGAGCGGGGTTCACAACCTATTTAAATGATTTTTCTTGAGCGATCAACTTGGTCTTAGGCATGAGGATGCTAATGTTATGTGGGAAAAAGTGGCTAGTGATATTAAAAATATTGTTAAAGATGTGTTTGGAGTATCAAAGGGAAAAGCCCCTAATAGTAAAAATAGCTGGTGGTGGAATCCAATTGTGCAAGAAAAGATAAAAAATAAGAAGATTTGTTATAAAAATTGGTTTAGATGTAAAAATTCTGATAATTGGGAAAGATATAAAGAGGCATGTAAGGATTCTAAGAAAGCAATATGTGATGCAAAGATCTTAGCTTTTAATGATTTATATAATAGATTAGATACTAAGGAGGGAGAAAGATATATGTATAAGCTAGCCAAACAAAGAGATAGGAGTAGTAAGGATTTAATTCAAGTGAAGTGTATTAAGGATGAAGATCAAAAAGTACTTTTCTTAGAAGATGATATTCAACAAAGGTGGATGAGATATTTTGATAAACTTTTTAATGAAGATTGTAGGAATACAATTGACTTTAGTGACCTTAGCATCCTAAATGAAAATAAAGATTTCTGTTTTTATCGGCGTATTAGTAAATCCGAAGTTAGAGAGGCTTTAAAGAAAATAAAGTGTGGAAAAGCTGTTGGACCTGATGATATCCCAATAGAGATGTGGAAATGCTCAGGAGATGAAGGAATTTCTTGGCTAACTAAACTTTTTAATAATATTTTGAAGACTAAAAAGATGCCAGATGCGTGGAGAATGAGTGTATTGATTCCTATTTATAAGAATAAAGGTGATGCACAAGATTGTGCGAATTATAGAGGAATTAAGTTAATGTGTCACACTTTAAAACTATGGGAGCGAGTTATGGAGCGTAGGCTGCGGCGTGATACTAATGTTTCTCAAAATCAATTTGGATTCATGCTTGGTGGGTCTACTATGGAAGCCATACATTTATTGAGAGGTTTGATGGAGAAATATAGGGAGAATAAGGAGGATCTACATATGATATTTATTGATTTAGAGAAAGCATATGATAAAGTTCCAAGAGAAGTGCTATGGAGAGTTCTTGAAAAGAAAGGAGTTAATAATGCTTATATTCAAATCATTAAAGATATGTATGAAGGAGCTACTACTTGTGTTCAAACACAAGGTGGTTTGACCAAGTATTTCCCTATTTCGGTTGGATTACATCAAGGATCAGCTTTAAGCCCATATCTTTTCGCGTTAGTCATGGATGTTCTCACTAGACATTTACAAGAGGATGTACCCTGGTGTATGCTTTTTGCTGATGATATTCTTCTTGTTGACAAGACTAAAGAGGGAGTTGAAGGTAAACTTGAAGTCTGGAGATCAGCCTTAGAGTCTAAAGGTTTTCGCTTGAGTAGATCTAAAACTGAATATATGGAGTGTAATTTTAGCAGTAATAGACCTAGTGAGGGGATTGTGATTTTGGGCGATCAAGTCATTAATAAGAGTACACGTTTTAGATATCTTGGATCTATTGTTCAGAGTGATGGTGAAATAGATGGGGATGTTATCAATAGAATTCAAGTTGGATGGTTGAAGTGGAGGAATGCATCGGGCTTGTTGTGTGATAGAAAAGTCCCCCTTAAACTTAAGGGAAAATTCTATAAGATGGTGGTGAGACCTGCAATGCTTTATGGTGCAGAATGTTGGCCATTAAAAGAGAAGCACAATACTAAGTTATGTGTTGCGGAGATGAGGATGCTTAGGTGGATGAGTGGATTTACTCTTAGAGACAGGATACGAAATGAGCATATACGTGAAAAGGTTGGAGTAGCTCCAGTGGAGGATAAGATTAGAGAGAGTCCCCTTAGATGGTTTGGTCACATAAAACGGCGGCCTTCCGATGACCCAGTTAGGAAAGTAGAGGTATTAGATTTGACTTATGTTAAGAAAGGTAGAGGTAGACCTAAAAAGACTTGGTTAGAAAATATTAGAAATGATCTTTCTCTATTAGATTTAAACGAGAATTTGACTTTGAACCGGACACAATGGAGAAAAAGGATTCATGTTGCCGACCCCACGTAGTGGGACAAAGGCTTGTTATTGTTGTTATTGTTGATCAACTTGGTCTTAGGTTCATTTGAAACTGAGACAATCCAAATTCAATGGGAGAATTAGAAAATTTCTATTGAACATATCATTTGAATTAAAAAAAAAACCTCAAGTGATTAAGTTGTTTGACACATTATTAGATCATTTACTTGGCATTGAACCTTAGCAAGGCGATCCCACATTCAAAGCTTGGGATGAATATGACTCTATGGTGATGTCTTGGTTTTGAAACTTCATGGTTCATGAAATATAAATGACACTTGCATGTTCATTCATTCCATGTAGGAAATACACGATATGATAATTCAAACATATTCTAAAGTCTTTAATGCAACTCAATTTTATGATATGAAAACTAAGATCTATTCCACAAAGCTAAGAGGACAATCCACAACCTACTCTAATCTACTATAAGGCCTTTGGGAAGTGATGAATCATTATCAATCGAAGTTATGTGGCTACCATGGGGTTTTGTCTTAACGAGATAAGACATAAGCCTCAAAACAGAAAAATAAAAATAGTGTGGCTTGCATGGGGTTTATGCCACTTTGGATTGCTGTTATGAGCTTGTGGTTATTTTAGAATATATTAGGAATGATGCCTAAGCCTTGGGAAGGGTTGAAATTGAATGGTATTTAAGTTCCATGCAAAAGGAAGATAACATACTAGGTTGCTGGAAAGCTAGCCGAATTTTGACAATTGGACTTTAGACTTTTAGGGCTTCAACTGATGGGAACTTCAACACTTGAATACGCTTCAAAATGATAGATGAGTGTCTTTAGTACAATTTTGAAAATTTTGATGAATTTCAAAGGAGTTTAGGTCAAATGAGGGCTAGAATCCAGCTAGGTTAGATTCAATCCAGGATTGGCCGATAGGCTTTAGTAGGGTTTAGGATGGATTTTTGTGGGGAGAATGCTAGGAAATGAGTGTGGGACAGTGAGGTGTTGCTTGTGGAATAGTTCTAAAGCAAAAGAAAAATATTAATCTGAAGTTATAATGCACTTATTACTCACCAAAGTAGCAAAGTTGAAGTGATCATCAAATCTAGTCCATCAAACCTATTCAAGTTTGAAGGCTGCCCATCAATGCTCCTATTCTTGGGAGAAATTCCAAAATTTGCAAATCCAACAGCCACCTTTTTCTCTTCATTCCATCAAGCTTGCATAGTTTTACAACATTACAAAAGCACACCTTGGCTAAGAGATGCAACTCCTCCTTTTGGAGGAAAGAGTGGTCGGCCCCTCTTGGCTCCAAATTGATTATTTGAATTATGAAAATTTAAATAACGAATTTTATATTTAATTTCGATATTATTCTTTCCAAATTTTGAAAATCTTTATTTCAAAATTTAAAAAATTTGAAATTCAAAATTTCTTATATAATTAAAACCATAAATAAAAATCACAAGTACATAGTCTATTACAACAATTATCACGCATAATAAGTACAAATAGTAAATAAAAGTCTTAGTAGTTTTATTGTCTTAATCCCTTGTCTGTTAGTAGTTACATTTTTGTTTTGGCCTCTTGTAGTTGGTCCTTTCTTTTATGGAGATCTTGTGCCAAATTAAAAAAAAAAAATAGTAAAATTAAAAATAATTCATAAATATGACATAAATCATTGGCATATTTACTTAGTTCATTATCATTAAGATATAAATATAAATCTCAATCTTAAATATTAATATTAAACGAAAGTGCAATTAGATTCAAGTTAAGAACTCACATAAAAATTAATTATGCCATGAGTATCAGGATCCATAGCGGCCTTTATGTAGTGCAGATTAGAGGCAGTGTTGTTTGGCAGTAGTGATGAAGAAACAATCTTATGTCTTGAAGCTGCCACTGCAAATATATGTCTGGAATTAGTTTTTGGGTTTAGATACCAATTCATACATAACTGATGCTCTTATAGAACTTGATGTAGCACGGCAGTCTGATTGAGCTGTTGGAGGTGAAAAACTTCTAGAATAAAATTAAGAGAGGAAGAGAATAACCTTGGAGTGATTGAAATAGGGAATGAATATCCATGAATGAGGGAGGGAGGGAGAGAGAGAATTTTAAGCAATTTCAACTCAATATCTAGTCTGCATTCACACTGAAAGCGGAGTCCTCTTAATATCGATCGCTTGGTCCTAGAGTAGAACTAGGTGCAGTGAACAGAGTAGTAAAGAGTAATAGAAATGTTGGAAGGCTCGTTATTATGAGTTAGAACATTATATACTCAGTGATGAAGCTCTTGCCACTGTAATCTCCATCTGTTGCAGGAAGATTATTTTTGTCACTTACAAAATTTAATGAAAACTATCATGATAATTGATCTAAAGATGGTAAGGTACGATCACGTTATCTTACACACTTGCATGTTTGATTCATATGGCCATTTAGTTACGAGTATAGATCATATATTGATGCTGGGAACTGATTAAGACTAGTTTCCATCATGAGAAGGAACATGCAGAGCATTATAAGTGTTTTGTTGGTAATTTGGTGGGGTGAAGGACAGAGTCAATGTGGGTTTTCACCTTTTTATCCGCTATCTTGAGGTGGTAGGTTAGTAGATGATCCCCATCAAAAGACAAGGGGAGCAGGGCAAAGTAGCGTTTCTTTGTTTGCAACTTGAAACAGTCCTCTCCATCGTGCAGACCTCAGGTGGGATCAATGAAGATGAGGCAATATTGTTTATTATTATTATTGGGTGAAAAATCCACTATTATATGGCTTCGAATATATATCTTCATGAAGGAGAGCAAAACCCTGGCTACTATGGCCATCAGGCGGCCATAAGAGGAGTCGATATTAGTTTGGTTGACTATAAGGATATCACCCAATCTTGCTCATTGTAGAAGGAATGCCGAATTGGTATCCACTTTTAATATTTTTGTACGTTATTAGGGAGCCTTTTGTGGTAATACGAACAGAATAAGGTGTTGTGCAGATTTAACTTCAACATATTTATGATAACCTTCATCACAATTAAAAATAGGAGCTATTTGAGAACATAGAATTTAATTTACTTGTTAGGGAGAATTACATATATAATACCTGAAATCTGCTTATTTATAAAACAAACACCCATGATATTTTTTTGAGCTATGAAACCCATGCATTTGTGCACGCCATGATTAAACAATTAGGAATTTGTCAAAAGAGAAAAATACAGTTTGAGACTTTGTTGAATTTTGAAATTTGGATGAACATTTTGATAGTGGATGTAAGAAGGTTTGAGTTTTGTAAGTAGTCAAGTTTCAAGATGTTACGAATGTAATTGCCCCTACTTTTAAATGCATCGTTTGCTATCGTTGGAGCTTGGAGAGTTTTTTACAAACATTAGCTTTTATTCTTCATGTTTTACTGTTCTTTTAGTTTCTCTCGAGTGTTCAATGATGTCCATTTTATTATGGAATGGTCTGCTTTAGCAATATGCAATAATTATCATGAACTTTTGCCAGGTTGATTATTCCTGCACTCCTGAAGAGGTGCAACAGCACTTCCAGTCTTGTGGAACTGTGAACAGGGTAACAATTTTAACGGACAAGTTTGGCCAACCCAAGGGATTTGCTTATGTGGAATTTGTTGAATTAGAGGCCGTACAAAATGCTCTTCTATTAAATGAGTCAGAATTGCATGGTCGTCAGTTAAAGGTTAATAAGTGTCTATTATAAATTTCAGCATGTTTCTCTATCTCTTTCCATGTCTTTAAAATTTAAATATGAAACTGGCAGGTGTCAGCTAAGAGGACAAATATTCCTGGTATGAAGCAGTATCGTGGCAGGCGACCTAACCCATATATGGCATTTCGACCAAGGAGACCTTTCATGCCATCTCCATATTATGCTCCGTATGGATACGGGTAAAACTTTCTCTATTTATTTCCATTCTTTGTACTCATTAGACAATGTTTAGGTCTGTGCTCAAGCTGATCTTGAGCCAACCCACCTTGCTCGAGATTAACTCAAAACTATTTGATTTGATATCACGCTAAATCAAGCCTAGTTGTAGATTGATTAGATCCAATATAGATTCAAGTTATACTTGGCTCATTTATTTCTTTTCCTTTGATTTGAGCCAAAATTGTTTGAATTTCTTCTCCTTTAAGATCAATATTTTAGAGCAAGAGTGCGCACGCGTGCGCACATAAATATGATCTTTGAGTCAAATTGTTAGCCTTGTTCGTGTTTGCGGAAAAGCTTTTTGTTTTATTTATCAGGTAAATTGATATCAAACTTATGTTTTGATGCCTTTCAAAATTTAGGCAGCGTTTGATGGCTTCCAAGCATTTGGACAAATTGATTCTGCTAAGAGCTTAGTTTATCTTGAATCTATTGAGCAAATCATTGACATTGCTTGTTTTACATATTAGATAAATTATTATTAGTCTATTTATGGTCGGGATTATGAAGCCATCTTCTTCATTGGGAGGTCTTAATTCTATTTTGAATATTTTTTAGCAGAAGTTCTAACCCTAATATGCTTGGCGGCCTCTTTTCTTTATTAATCTTTTTTCATCATTGCGTCTGTTCATTGTATTAAAAAAATCTTCTGCCCCAATCATCAATTCTATTTTACAGTAAATAGACTTTAATAGGAATTACTCCCACCACCTTAACTCTAATGTGAACATTTTTCAAACTAATATTTCAAGTTTTACCACACCTTAATTTCAACGTCATGATTTATGCCACTCAGCCTAGTTTTTAGTGATTTATTTGTTGCCCGATACGAATATTTATATAGTATAGCCAATTGATTTGTAATTTATAAAATCTACCGACTAACAATGGGTCCTGAGGACCTGAACAAAATTCTTTTTAAGAAACAATTTCCTTAGAGCTTTATTGTAATTTTGTTGCACGTTAGCATTACAAAAACTGTTATTCATGTTCCTTGGGGGATGACATCATCGTAGTATTCCTAAATTCCTTTGTCAATTGTGAAGATAGAAAAATATTTGTAAACTAATAAACCTCATTAAATAATTTATTGTCTAATTTTTATTTTTAGTGAATTATGTGTAAATGAAGAATATGCTAAATGATGGAAGAAATAAATATTTTGTGGCTAATTTTTTCGAAAAATGGAAGATTTTTAGGATTGTAGAAATGGTGTGAGAATTTAACCTATAGGTTATACATTGAAGTTGGGGGATTATGTAATGGAAAGTAGACTTTGAAAATTATGTCGAAATTAGAGAATTCATATGATTTTATATCAATAAGATATATTATCATGCTAAGAAAAGTATTTAAAAAATATAGAGCAAATAAATAATTTTTAGATGGTTTTATTAACATTAAGAAGTCATATAATTGAGTGCCTTAAAAATTGGTTTGAGGCACATGAAGAAAAATGCGTGTCAAAGTCTCAAAGGTGTGTGAAGTATTAAAAGATATGTATGATTAAGTAAAGATTGTATTAGTAATTGGGGAGTAATCAAAGAGTATTCAATTATTATAGGTTTATATCATATAAACTTCACATGTGTATCTTTTGGTATTTTAGTTACAAAGATGCTTGAAAAAATATTCAAACTATGGTAGCTTCTTGTATTCTTTTTTGGATAGAATATTTCTATTTTTGATTGGTGAGATATGTGCTACTATAAGTGAAAATTGAAAAGTTATAATGGAGGAGAAAATATTTAAAAGGAAAAAGAGCTTTGGATTATTTTAGGAAAATTGGATGCAATCTCAACAAAAACAAGTGAACGACACAATAATTCAAGAAAGAGAAACACACCAAAACTCAAATTGAAGGAAGAAAATAGCAAGATATAGTTGGATCTTCAATTGGAGAGGAAGATCCGGCTCTCCCAAGTCTATAGACGCTATTAGAGCCCACACAAGAAACCAGAAAATAACAAGTTGCAGAAAAAACAAGATCCCCCAAAACCTAACCCTAGCCTCCTAAACATACTTAAGCATGCAATCTTTAGGTAAATACCAAAACAGCCTCCTTCTATTTGAATTTTTCCTCCTAAAACCCCCTTAATTTTCTCTTAATTAAGCTAGTGGACCCCACATAGAAGGGGCGGTAGGCATGGGGGGGCAGAACCTGCCTGTTCCACCTCTGGTAATCGTGAACCGGTTCTGTATGGACCGGTCTATCAATACTCCCCTCCCAAAGAGCCACCTTGTCCTCAAGGTGGAAGGAGGGATATTGATACTTCACCCTCTCGTATGGTTCCCAAGTGGCATCATAGTCAAGTAGATTCTTCCATTTGATTAACACTTTCTTAGACTCGCCCTCTCCCTAACGAACCCCTTTAAGCTCAAGTGGTTCCAAAATCACCTCTAGATTCTATGTCAGCGTTCCTGGTAACTCTAAACTAGTTGCATGATCCCCCACTGCTCTCCTCAACTGTGATGCGTGAAACACTGGCTGTATGGAAGCAATCGGGGGTAACTTCATGCGATACGCCACTGCTCCAATCCTCTCCAACACCTCATAAGAGCCAAAGTACCTCGGAGCTAGCTTCCTATTCCTTACGTTGGCTACTATTCTCTATTTGTAGGGTCACAACTTTAAGAATACCCTATCCCCACAAACTAGATGTCTTTCCTGTGTCCATCTACTTGCTTCTTCACAATTTGCTGAGCCCTCAACAAATGTCTTTTTAACTCCTCCAGCACCCTATCCCTTTCCTCCCAAGTACTGCTCTATTGAAGATACTAATGTGCAACTCTGCCCAAAATGTACCAAATGTGACAGGTCTCTCCTATACAGCACCTTAAAAGGGGTCATCTGGGAGGCCGAATGGTATGAAGTGTTGTGCCAGTATTTTGCCCAGGCCAACCAGTTAGCCCATGCCCTAGGTGTTTCTGAAGCAAAACACTGCAGATGTCTCCAAGCTCCTATTCACTACCTCTGTCTGCCAGTCAGTCTGGGGGTGGTAAGCGGTGCTCGTCTTCAGTACTGTCCACTGTCTGAACAACTCCATCAAAAAATGACTGAGAAACATCTTATCTATGTCAGACATTATAGACTCCGGTATCCCATGTAGCCTGATCACCTCCCTGATAAAAGCAGCCGCTACTATCATTGTCGTGTAAGGATGTCGTAGGGAAATGAAGTGAGCATTCTTGCTCAATCTGTCAACTACCACCAGAATCATTATAAACCCTTCCGATCGTGGTAACCCATCAATAAAGTCCATGGGACCTCCTCCCACAACTTGTTAGGTAGAGCTAGGGGTTGAAGAACCCCCCCCCCCCCCCCCCGCGCGCCGCCGCCGCGTAGCCATGGATATATATTTGTTCATCTGGTACACCTCATATTTAGCCACCATTTCTTCCACATCCTTGTGCATCCCTCTCCAATAAAGCTCCGCTGCCAGTCTTCTGTAAACCTGAGTGACCTCCAACAGCGCTCCCGTGGAACTCTTGCAACAGTTGTGGGATATGAACCGAGTCCTAGACATCACAAACCTCCCCTAGTATAACATTCTCTCCCCCTCCAAAGAGTAACCCAGGTGACTGGTCTCATCCTTCAAAAAATCTACTATGATTTTTTCCAACTCCTCATCATGCATACTCTCCTCTTTGATGACCCCCCAATCCAGCATCAGTGGTATAGACATAACCAACTCCTGGAGGTCTCCCATGCATCTGGACAAGGCATCCGCCACTTTTTTCTCCAATCCGGGCCTATATTGAATCTCAAAATCATAGCCTAATAGTTTTGATAATCATCTCTAATGCTCCTCCGTTACCATCCTCTACTCCAAAAGGAACTTCAAGCTCCTATGGTCCATCCTGACAATGAAATGTCATCCCAACAAGTATGGTCGTCACTTTTGAATGACTAACACAATAGCCATCAATTCTCTCTCATAGACTGACTTTAACCTAGCTCTGGCTGTCAACACTTGGCTAAAGTCGGCTATGGGTCTGTGATTCTGCATGAGCACGTCCGCCAACCCATATCCTGATGCATCCGTCTCCACCATAAAGATCTTATTGAAATCTAGTAGAGCCTAAACCGGTACTATAGTCATGGCCTTTTTCAATCTCTCAAAGGCCTATGTAGGCTACCTCTCCCCACAGGAAACTGCCTTTCTTCAGTTGCTCCGTCAATGGCCAAGCTATGATGATGTAGCCTCTCACGAATCTCCGGTAGTACCCTGTCAACCCTAGGAACCCCCTTGGCTCTATCAGATTCCTAGGTAGAGGCCATTTCTATATTGCCTCAATCTTGGTTTGATCGGTAACCACTCCTTCCTGAGAGACCATATGCTCCAAGTACTCCACACTGGTCTGTGCAAAGCAACATTTCTTCAGGTTAGCCCTCAGCTTATGCTCCCTTAATACTTCTAAGACCACCCTTACATGCTCCAAGTGCTCTCCTATCGACTTACTATATACACTAATATGTCATCAAAGAAGACCAGTATGAACATCCTGAGATATGGTTTGAACACCTTGTTCATGAGCAACTAGAATGTGGTAGGGGCGTTTGTGAGCCTAAATGGCATCATTAAGAACTCGTAATGCCCCTCATGTGTCCTGAAAGTAGTCTTCGAAATATCCACCACCCTCATTTTGATCTGATGGTATCCTGACTTTAGATCTATCTTAGTGAACACCACTGCACCACATAGCTCATCCAGCAACTTATCAATCACCGGAATGGGGAACTTGTCCGGCACAATCTCCTTATTCAAGGCCCTGTAGTCCACACTGAATCTCCAGCTCTCTTCCTTCTTCTTAACCAGTAGGACTGGACTAGAAAAAAGGGTTCACACTTGGTCTGATGATCCTCACCTCCAACATCTCTCAGATCAGCTTCTCGATCTCATACTTCTGAATATGAGAGTATCGGTAAGGCTGCACACTAATCGATGACACCATTGGTGGAGGTAAGCCTTGAGGTGACTGAAAAACCTCACTGAAATGCTGTATGAGTGGTTGTACTGAAAGAGGGTCTCCCCCTTACTCTAGTTTGATCCCTTCTAAGCTTTGCAATTCCACTAAAAATTCTCCCCCCATCTCCTGTATGGTCCTGACCATGGTTTTGAGAGACACCATGGCCCTGGACAACCCTGCATCTCCCCGGATCACCATTCTTCTTCCCTCCACCACCAGCTCCATCGTCATTCATCAGTGTTCCCCAATTGACCCTGGTATCTCCCAAGGTCTACAGCCACTTCATCATCAGGATGACATCAGTGCTCCCCAACTTCAGTGGGAGAAAATTCTCCCTCACCTGAACCCCTGTATAGTCAGCACAACTCCAATACACACTCCTCTACCCATCATCACCTCATAGCCCCTGTTGTCCACCAATTTCACCCCCAATTGGTCAACGACCTGATTAAAGATAAAATTATGGGTAGCCCCACTGTTGATCAGCACCATCACCTCTCTGTCTGCTATTTCTCATTTCACTTTTATGGTGTGATTCGGGGTGAGCCCCACCACTAAGTTTAAGGAGACTTCGGCCATTTCAAGATGCAACTTCTCCTCGACCACTGTCTCACTCTCACCTCCTTCCTCAGCTTCCTCGTCATCACAAACAATGAGAACCTGAAGAGTTCGATCCTTACACCTGTGCCCTGGCGTGTACCTCTCATCACATCTGAAGCACAATCTCTTCGCCTGTTTCTCCTACAACTCCCTTCTCAGTAAGCTTCTTGAAGTTTCCCCCGAATCCCCCTCCTCCAGGCTTCTCCTTTGGGGCCTCAGGAAGGCTTTCCAGTGTTGGTTCCTTGGGAGCTAAGAAAGTAGTGGTCATCCTGTACGAGCCTCCTGAACTGCTGCCTATGGCCCTCCTCTCCAGATACTTTTGGTCCTCCACCAACTGCGCAAGCTCAATAGCCTCTCCCAAGTCACGCCCCCTCATTACTCCAACAGCCGCCCAAATCTCGGGCTTGAGCCCCTTCATGAAGGTTTCCCTCCAGCATAGTCTCAGAAAGCCGATCCAGTCGGCTAGCTAGGTACTCAAACCTGTCACGGTACTCAGGCACAAAACCCTCATGCGTTAGGGCGAAGAATTGCTCATAGAAATTTCCTCTCCTACTGACCCAGAAACATTTTAGTAAGCAGGCCTTGAACTCCCTCTAACTCCGAATGGGTCGCCTCATATCTCTCCACTGGTACCATGCCAATGCCTTCCCCTATAAACGCAGACGAGATGCCATCAATTTCTCCTCCTTCATCAACCCGTTGACGGCGAAGTACCTGTCTATCTTGTAGATGCACCCATGTGCGTCGCCTTCAAAGATGGACATCTTCAACTTCCTTACACTTGGATCGCCTCTATTTCCCCTGAATCCTCTATAGCCTCCCCTTCCCCGAAAGGGTGGTACTCCTCAAGTGTCATGATCTTCCCTTCTGCACTCATACCCAGACCCTTCTTCAAAATCCCCACTTCTTTCAAAATCAGCACCCCGACGCTGGTACCTAATACTCATCTCCTCCCTAGAAATAGGGTCTAGCGGAGGCATCCCTTCTCTCTCCAGAATCTCCATCTCTTGATTCTCCCCTCCTCTAAACGGATTAGGGTTTCCTTCATTTGCTTGGCCGCCGGTGGATTCCTTCGTTTCTGAGGTCGTCGTATTGGGTTTGGCTTCAAGCAACTTCTTCAGCCTATCTTCCACGACGATGAACTTTCCATCCATCTTTTCATGGATGGATGCAAATTGGTTTTGAAAATTTGAAATTTTTTCCACAAAATCTGATTTCAGTTGGCCTAATTCCCCCTCCGACACTTCTACTTTTCTTCCGGCCATTGGTACCCTCAATCAAAGGGGTCTGATACCAATTTGTTAGGAATTGTATGCAATCTCAGCACAAACCAGCAACGACACAATAATTCGAGAAAGTGAAGCACATCAAAACTCAAATTGAAGGAAGAAAATAGCAAGATATAGTTGGATCTTCAATTGGAGAGGAAGATCCGGCTCTCCCAAGTCTCTAGACGCCGCTAGAGCCCTCACATAAAACCAAAAATTAGCAAACTGCAGAAAAAGCAAGATCCCCCAACCAAACCCTAGCTCTCAAAACATACTTAAGCATACAAGCCTTAGGTAAATCTTAAAATAGCCCATTCTATTTAAATTTTCCCTCCTAAAACCACCTTAATTTTCTCTTAATTAAGCTAGTGAACATTCATCCCTTGGGAGCTAAGAAAGTGGTGGTCATCCTGTACGAGCCTCCTGAACTGCTGCCTATGGCCCTCCTCTCTAGAGACTTTTGGTCCTACACCAACTACGCAAGCTCAATAGCCTCTCCCAAGTCACGCACCCTCTTTACTCCAACAACCGCCCGAATCTCGGGCTCGAGCCCCTTCATGAAGGTTTCCCTCCAGCACAGTCTCAGAAAGCTGATCCAGTCGGCTAGCTAGGTACTCAAACCTGTCACGGTACTCAGGCACAAAACCCTCATGCGTTAGGGCGAAGAACTGCTCATAGAAGTTCCCTCTCCTACTGACTCAGAAACGTTTTAGTAAGCAGTCCTTGAACTCCCTCCAACTTCGAATGGGCCGCCTCATATCTCTTCACTGGTACCATGCCAATGCCTTCCCCTATAAACGCAGACGAGACGCCGCCAATTTCTCCTCATTCGTCAACCCGTTGACGACGAAGTAACTCTCTATCTTGTAGATGCACCCATGTGCGTCCTCGCCTTCAAAGATGGACATCTTCAGCTTCCTTACGCTTGGATCGCCTCTGTTTCCCCTGAATCCTCCGTAGCCTCCCCTTCCCCGAAAGGGTGGTGCTCCCCAAGTGTCCTGATCTTCCCTTCTGCGCTCGTACCCAGACCCTTCTTCAAAATCCCCGCTTCTTTCAAAATCAGCACCCCGGTGCTGGTACCTAATACTCATCTCCTCCCTAGAAATAGGGTCTAGCGGAGGCATCCCTTCTCTCTCCAAAATCTCCACCTCTTGATTCTCCCCTCCTCTAAACAGATTAGGGTTTTCTTCACTTTCTTGGTCGCCGGTGGATTCCTTTGTTTCTGAGGTTGTCGTATTGGGTTTGGCTTCAAGCAACTTCTTCAACATATCTTTCACGACGACGAACTTTCCATCCATCTTTTCATGGATGGATGCAAATTCGTTTTGAAAATTTGAAAATTTTTTCACAAAATCTGATTTCAGTTGGCCTAATTCCCCCTCTAACACTTCTATTTTCCTTCCGGCCATTGGTACCCTCAATCAAAGGGGTCTGATACCAATTTGTTAGGAATTGGATGCAATCTCAGCACAAACCAACAACGACACAATAATTCGAGAAAGTGAAACACACCAAAACTCAAATTGAAGAAAGAAAATAACAATATATAATTGGATCTTCAATTGAAGAGGAAGATCTGGCTCTCCCAAGTCTCTAGACGCCGCTAGAGCCCACACAAAAAATCAAAAAATAGCAAACTGCAGAAAAAGCAAGATCCCCCAAAACCAAACCCTAGCTCTCAAAACATACTTAAGCATACAATCCTTAGGTAAATCCCAAAACAGCCCATTCTATTTAAATTTTCCCTCCTAAAACCACATTAATTTTCTCTTAATTAAGCTAGTGGACCCCACATAGAAGGGGCGGCTGGCATGTGGGGCAAAACTTCTCTGTTTCGCCTCTGGTAATAGTGAACCGGTCCTGTTTGGACCCGTCCATCAGATTAGTTGAAAAAAATGATTTATTTTGTGGTATGCATTATAAGTTTAATATCTCTGGAAACACTTAATAGGAGTGAATGGAAAATAAAGATTCATAGAACCCCATAAATTATTAGGATAAAGATGATGATTGTATAATATGCAATTTTATCGAGTGTGATATGATAATTGTTTGTCAATATTATTAGAAGATAATTTTTATCAATATTATTAAAAGATAAAGTGATATTTATATGTAATATATTTAAATATTTTAGATTTATTATACGAAAGATTGGGATCTTACTAGTAGTATCTCAAGAGTTCTATGTAATATCTGAATATTATAAAAACTAAAAGATGCATTTTTAATTTTATATTACTATGATCTAAACTCAAAAATATTACGGAGAAATGCTTCATGAGTACTAGATTTTATTATTTTATTAGGATTATTATGCCTAATACCATTAAACTTTTTGCAATTTATTAGCAGGTTATTAGTAATTTGTTAACAGTTTATAAATTTGTTAGCGGCTGTTTAGTTTGCTAATAATTTGATATTTTAAACTGTAATTTGTTAACCTTAGCTTTGTTTCTATGCAGAAAAGCTCCAAGGTTCCGGCGGCCAATGCGCTATCGGCCATATTTCTGAGGTATCTCTCTCTGCTTTAGCAGTAACTGGTTAAAAAATTTATGGTTGTTGGTTTTACTCATTGAGTAATAAGAGAAAAATTTTTGAAAAAAAAAATGAAAGAGAGATAGAGAGAGAATGAGTTGATGTCTAACCCGTCTCTCTCTCTCTCTCTCTACTGTTGTTGATCTCAATGAGTTGGATTGATAACGATCTTGGAAGTTGTTGTCAAGTTATTGAATTTAATCCTCTCCTGCCTCATAATAACTCTCTCTCTAGACTCTCAGGAGGGTTAAAAAAAATTTCTTATTACATACCAATATATGTGTGATACTTGTGGAATATTTATTATTGAAATTTCTGATATGTAATATTGAACATGGGAGAATGTTCTGTATCAAGCAGGTGTTGTCTTGTTGGGTTTAGCCTCTTAGGGTGATGAGAGATTTAGTGGAATAGATGATACTTTGATGTTACTAATGATTTATGCTTTTGTTGGTTGATTCATGGATTAGGCAATAACATACATGATTTTGTTTTAATTGCGATCCAATTCCAAGCATGATTAAGTATGCTATTGATTTTCAGTTTTTTTAGTATAAATTATTTTAAATGTAAGGGTTTTGAGAATTTTGATGTTTGGTTTGAAGTAAAAGGAATGCATAATGCAGTGTAAAATTTCGTGCATTTAAAATTTATCTGCTAGTTCATTTTTTATGTATTTGAAATTCTTCATATTTGGGCAAGTTTCAGATACACTAGAAATTCTATGTAATTATTGCCGCTCGACGTTGCCATATGTTGGCCGTCGGCCACCTCCGCCCATCGTCACCTATTGTTGTTTACAAGCGCTTGCCATTGCCACTAACCATTGTTTGTGGTTGGCTGTGCCCCCCACCACCAGCCACTTGCATGACCACAGCCAACGCTTTTATTTAAATAAAAGGAATGCATCAATGCAGTGTAAAACTTTGGTGCATTTAAAATTTACCCTCAAATTCATTTTTTATATATTCGAAATTCTTCATATTTGGGCAAGTTTCAGATACACTAGAAGTTCAATGTAACTGCTACCGCTCGTCGTTGCCACGTGTTGGCTGTCAACCATCACCACCCACCATCACCTATTGCTGTTGACCATTGCTTGCCACTGCCGCTGACCATCATTGGCCGCTAGCGGCCACTTCCTCGACCACCACCACCACTGCCTGCCACCACCATAAAATTCTTTGTAAGACTTATAAAGTTATTTGTAAGTTTATATTTCTAAGTTTCAATTAATCTTAGGGCTCATAAAATTATTTGTAAAACTAATATAAAAAAAATCGAGTTTGATCACAAAACTTATCAGGAAAATTAGAAATAAATTATTTTAATATTAAAACCACATTTTTAACTGTGTATACCCGAATATAATTATAGATAACAAGATATGCCGAGCGTGATTATTGACTTGAGTTTCTTTGATTAATTATTGACTTTGTTTAAATGTGATTTATTTGATAAAACTGCTGATGAATCTCATGGAACTATTACTGAGAAGTGAGAAACATAGTTCAGGTCTTGCGTCAAATGAATCATTCATACTCATTAAACAAGTTGAACAGATATCAAAACGGTACAAATATTAGTTATAGCATACAAAAGAATTGTTAGAATTACTCTCAGCTGCCATATTTTGATATTGAAGTTACAGAACTATGGGAAGCATTTAAAAAATAGATCGCCATGCTTGTATTCATATTTCCAATTATTTGGATGTTGGAAATGTAGAGCGTGATGGGCTATCAAATATGGTACATGCGATAAAATAATTTTTTAGTAAACAAATTTAATTTTAACGTAAAAAAGCTACTTTTAAGAATTAATAAAAAGTTATCCCAAACAAAATCTAAATCAATCCGATCAACTTATGCTTTATTTGAGCTATTTTATTTTTAAGACCGCAAGCATAATTTTTATTTGGTCATTATTTTTTTTTTACTTCCAAAAAAAATTTTATACTTAAAACTTTTTCCTTCAACAGTTTTAAAATTTTATTATTAAAGATTATATAGGCTTTGCACTTTATGCATTACAAAAAATGGGAACCATTACATATTGTAGTTTACTCGGCGAACAAACAGTTGTTAAATATTCACTTAGTTAACAAGTTGAATAATTTTGAAACAAGTTTAGTATATTATCATATCACTCATTTCTCTACTTCGTTGTTATCAAATACTAATTTTGAATCAAAACATAGGGAAACAGACACCACAACTTCTATTGATCAAATTAAAAAATCCCCATCTAAAAGGGGCTGAAGCTGACAATTAACGGTATTAATTCTTAATGGTGACCTGGACCCAAACCCAAAGGCTTGAAAGTTAATCTGAAACAAAAATTTTCAATTTTCTCATAGAATGACTAGAGATCTCAATTTCTTACCTTTACTGGAAGAAGGATCTGTGTCGATTGCGCTCTAGGCGAGCCTCCCTCTGTGAGGATTGACAGGATGGTTAGCCCACTAATGCAGTTATTGAATAGCACAAGGAATTAGAGCGGCAAAGGAAATAAGATAAAACAAGAAAGTGAAACACAGAAAAAGTTGAAAATTAATTATTTATGACTGATTTATTGTTCTAAGAGGCGAGGATTGGAGTATTGCAGCGGGAAGGGAATAATTTGAGTGAGGATAACCTAATTCAATTTTGATCAGAATTAGTTTTCAAGCTATTGATCTACATATGATGTTTACTGATGTTTATTTATTGATTTAGAGAAAGCATACGATAAAGTTTCAAGAGAAATTCTATAGAGAGTGCTATAAAAGTACGGGACTAATAATGCTTATATTTAAGTCATTAATGATATGTATGCAGGAGTTGCTACTTGTGTTCAAACACAAGGTGGTTTGACAAAGTATTTTCCTATTTCAGTTGGATTACATCAAGGATCAGCCTTAAGCCCTTATCTTTTTGCTTTAGTCATGGATGCTCTCACTAGACATTTGCAAGAGATTGTAGCCTGGTGTATGCTTTTTGCTAATGATATTCTGCTTGTTGATAAGACTAGAGAGGGATTTGAAGGTAAATTTGAATTATGGAGGTCAACCTTAGAGTCTAAAGGTTTTAGTTTGAGTAGATCTAAAACTGAATATATGGAATGTAATTTTAATAGTAATAGATCTAGTGGGAGGATTGTGAATTTGGGCGATTCATTAATAAGAGTGCACGTTTTAGATATCTTGGGTCTATTGTTCAGAGTGATGGTGAAATAGATGGAGATATTATTAGTAGAATTTAAATTGGATGGTTGAAGTAGAGGAATGCATCGGGCTTATTGTATGATAGAAAAGTCCCCCTCAAACTTAAGGAAAATTCTATAAGATGGTGGTGAGACTTGCAATGCTTTATGGTGCCGAATGTTGGCCAGTAAAAGAGAAGCATAATATTAAGTTAAAGTCTTGTCTCAAACTTAAGGGAAATTCTATAGGATGGTGGTGAGACTTGCAATGCTTTATGGTGCCGAATGTTGGCCAGTAAAAGAGAAGCATAATATTAAGTTAAAGTCTTGCAGAGATTAGAATGCTCAAGTGGATGAGTGGCTTTACTCTTAGAGACATGATACGAAATGAGCATATACGTGAAAAGGTTGGAGTAGCTCTAGTGGAAGATAATATTAGAGAGAGCCGCCTTAGATGGTTTGATGACATAAAACGGCGGCCTTCCAATGACCGGGTTAGGAAAGTAGATGTATTATATTTGACATATTTAAAGAAAGATAGAGATAGGCCTAAAAAGGCTTGATTAAAAATATTAGAAATGATATTTCTTTATTAGATTTAAATGAGAATTTGACTCTTAACAAGACAATGGAGAAAAATAATTCATGTAACTGACCCCACGTAGTGGAATAAAGGCTTGATGTTGTTGTTGTTAGTTTTCAAGCAATTAAATTTGCTTTGATATGTGCATGATACAAAATTTGATTCATAAGTCATATATTGTACTCATCTCAAAGCAAATCCAATCACTTGAAAACCCATCATGACCAAATTTGGACTGAGATATCCTGACCCAAATTTTCTTTAGCAGGAAGTGGACATCATTTTCTACATCACTGGAAAAATTTTAAAAAAAAAAAAACAAAGCAGGAAGCTTATGCCAAAAAGCTATTTTCAGTTCATTTTAGGATAACTTCTCTAAAAAATTTCGAATTTCACATATCAAAGTCTCATCATATGGATTACCTCTAGCATCTGCATAAAAATTTTTAAATGGACATTTGAGAATTGAAATAAAAAAGAAGTTGAAAGGCAAGCTTGTGGGATTGAACCCAAGTAAGCTGAAAATTTTAAGAGGGCTATTGCTAAATAGCCATCTTAAAGCAATCATTTGAAAATTGAAAAGAAGATAAAGGCCATCAACTTTCAATCACGAAAAACCAAATATTCATTCTTCCATATCAACCGGAGTCCATGCAATCAATCATAAGCGTGTGATGGATGAACTTCAAAGGAATCACATCAAACAATATAAATAGTCGCAATATTCCAACTTCCATTGAATGAACCGAACGTCGTCAAATAATCATAGATCGGATGAAATATCAATGCTAAATCCAGCAGAAAAAGAAATACATATTTTAATCGAAGGTTTCAAAGCATTGAGCTGCGACAACCATATATGATTATCTATAAAAGTAAATAGTGTTGATGACCTCAGGAAACGTCATTTCGGGCTGTGTGACATATTCATAATCGGATCTCAACATTTTTTTTTCAAACAACCTTTACTAGAAAGCTAGTTATCTCAGATATATATGAAAACAATGAGCCATAATTATCAAACAATATACTCATTTCTTTATTTTCAAGCTTAATTAAGAAATGGAACTAGCATATAGCTGCTTTTGTTAAAACTACAACAATTCTTAAGTGCATATTTGCATTTTTTTCCTCCTAGGCCTCTCTCTTTGTTGTGTTTACACAATTTGACCTCTCTAGTAGGCCCCAAACCAGCAAGTGAAGTGAGCAATCAAGCATGCATGAAAGATAAAGGATTTACCAGGTGGGGGTCCTAACTAGGAATGTGTCAATTACTGACACGGTCCGAAAATCCGGCCTGAAAAATTCGGTTTTGGGTTGGGTTTGGGTCCTAATTCCCGACCTGTTTGAAAAATCAGGTCATGTTCGGGTCAACCCGAAAATGACCCAAATTTGACCTGCATCCCACAACCTGCAGTGCCGCACCACGTCATGCTCCCCTGCCTCGCCCTCACGCTCACCCCATGGCTTGTGCTCACCCCACAGCCTGCGCTCAAGCTGGCAGCCTCGCACCCAGGCTTGCGTCGTCCCCGCATCTGCGCTCGCACAGCCACGCTTGCGACCTTGCCCTTGCCCGCTCGCAGTCGCATCCTCACTAACACCCACACTCGCCCCTGCGGCCCATGCTCGATGCTCGCCTGCTGCCCTGCTAGCACCCCAGGTTTGCGGGTCGGGTTGGGTCAACCCGGGTTAAGGGCAAGCCGTGTCAAGGTCTGGATTTCTTACCCATTTGTATAATCTGGTCGAGTTCGGGTCAGATTAGTTGAAGATGAGTCAATTTCAGGTTGGACCCAAACCCAACTCAAAAACCCATTTTGACACCTCTAATCACAACTAGAACATAATTCCTACAAGAACACTCATTGATCTTTTGGGTGACTAAGAGCCTCTCTTCTAATGGGTTTCGAGCTACGGTTATTCTTGGACATTTGGTAAGAAACTCTTCTTCTCTTCTCTTTAGCTTTTTCTTAAGAAATTTTCCTTTGAGATCTGGTAAGATTTTTATTCACTTTCCTACTTGTTAGTTCCCAGTGAAGAGGATTTGATATATATGCTTAATACTCCTTTTATTTTGTACTCCTATATACCCATATATATAATCTACTAATGGATCATATCTGCCTCCTCGTCATGTGGATGTAGGTCATTCTTGAATAGGTCATTCTTGAACGAATCACAAATTTTGGTGTTCTTATTCGTGTGGTTATTTTAACATTTATATCATATGTAATGCCAATTTTTTTTTTTTTTCTAGGTTGATCCTTTGAACTTTTTTATGCCTCTAAAAAGAGTACTTTGGGCCCTTCTCCTTCAATAAATAGGTAATAGAATCAGCTTATACCTAGGAGATATAAATTTGAAAGTTTAATAGGAAAAATGATTTTGACATTCGAAAAATAAAGTTGAGAGCATCTTTACCTTAAAAAAAATGTTGCTCAAGGATTTGAAGGGCAAGGATTTCCTAACTAGCACAGGTGGAAAAGGAGATGGATCAAAAGCTCTTAGTTCTATTATACTCATTGTGGGAGATGAGGTTCATTGAAATATATTATATCAAAGTAATTATAAGATATTGGAAAAAGTTGGAATCTCTAAACATGATAAAGCCAATCACCAGTCATCCCTATTTAAAGCAGCAATTATTTGCACTTTGCATGAAGGAATGCACATCACTACAAAAGCATTTGGATGCTCATAACAAATTTCTTTTAGTTTGAACAAATTCTAATGTTAAGATTGAATAGGAGGATAAAAATGTGATCTTATCATGCTCTTCATCATCTTCTGTAAAATACAATATTAACACCTTATCATATGGGAAAGATACTATTTACAGGACGGATTAAGTCTACTATTTTCCCAATGAGTTGAGGAAGAAGATGCACATAGAAAGCCCATCTACAAGCTTATTTGTAAGGACAAGTAGAAGTTTGAAGAGAACTAAAAAAAGAAAGAGAAAAATCAAAATCAATGTCCAAAAAAAGTACAACTTCGTTATTGCAAGAAACATGGGTGCCAAAAAAAAGAATGCAAGTTATTGGAAAATAGTTTATTAGAAAGGAAAGTAAAGCCCTAAGTAGCATCAAGATGGATTTATCCTAGTTTTGGCAGCCACAAGCTATTGTACTTCTTCTATAGAAGATTTATATTCTTATTCAAGATGTTCCATCATATTAACTCACAAAGAGACTGATTTTCTTCTTATAAGTTGGGCAAAAGTGCTTATAGGAAAAACATGATCTCTAAGATTGTTAGGATGGGCACATTTTCAATTCAAACACATGATTGAGCTGTGAGGTTTTAGGAGATGTGATGAGGGCTGCGGAGTGAACTTTTGAATTATATAAAAATCTAAGGCTCTAACACCTGCTCTAACACCTCTAAACAATGCTTAGGTTTTCTTTAATATAAAAATAACAAAACCCCACTTAATATACGCAAGCATATGTGCCGAATCAAGTAATAAAGTGACAAAGCAGAGTGTCGAACCTATGAAGAAGTATGCTTACTTGCAACAAACTACTACAATTTACTCTAATTGTAATAATTATCCTACTGAAATAAAAATGATATTTGTGGAGATTCTATCACTAAATAAAATAGTAAAAATATTGGATACAATATTTAATAAAAGTGTTTTGGAATGATGAATGTAAATTTCATATCTTTCCTAATGACACCTTTAATTATAGATGTGATTCAGAGCATATGCATCTCTAGATCTTTGTCGAGCTTATAAGGGTGAAAATGATATTTGCTGACCTCCTACAGTTTTAGCATCTCATTATCTCCTTAAGAACCTAGAATATTTTATATAGTATGTCTAGGCATGCAAACATCCCATCTCAATATTTCTAATTGATCTTGCATTCCACCATCGAGGTTATACATCACACTATATTTTAACTACACATATGGCCACTATGTACATTAAATTAAGAACGGGATAATATTGAAAACATTATTTGACATTTATACAACAAGAATCTTCATTAATACTTAGCATGCACTTTACATCATCAATCCAAAATAAGAGAATTAGCCAATAACAAGCAAAACTTATTTTCATCAAACTCATGGAAGAATGAAAATACAAGAGAGTGATATCACCAAAAATGATCAAAATATCTCATCTACACTCCTTCTCCCTTAACTTTCAGAGTTGCTTCAAGAAACATAGGCTAAACACTCTAAATGATTATATCTTGTGCTTCCCTAGCCTCCTTTAGATTTTACTCTAAGAGAGAACTAGAGAATTACTCTAAAAAGAAATACTGAATTTTACACAAGTGACTGAACTCCCTTACAAACTGATAGGAAACGCTTGGCTGAATTTGAAATTCTGCACGGTTGCAAAAGCAGAATTTAAGAGTAGATGGTGGAATAACAAAATAGAGACTCTTTTAATTGATAATAGTGGAAGAAAACAACAAGATACAATTGATTCACAATTGGTGAGGAGGATCTAGCTCTCCCAATTCTCTAGATGCCGCTAGATCCCGATTAAAACCTAAGAACTCTCCAAATTTCATAAAACACCAGATAACCTAACCCTAGGAAAATATCATACTTAAAGCATACAATCATAAAGGAATTCTCTAAATAGCCCCTCCGTTGAATTTTCCATCCTAAACCACCTAAAACCCTTCCTAATTGACGCATGTTGGACCCTATGCAGAGAGGCGTCAACTATTCGAGCGGAACAGGCGTTCCGCCCCCAATATAAGCAAAGCCGATCCCTCCTAAACCGGCTAGACAGGTCCCTCCTGGACCGGTCTAACATAAACATAACATCACAACTATTTATAGGATAACACAAAAAGACGTCTGACACTGCGACGCTTGAAAGAGTGGCGTCGCAATGCCATTGAAGTGAACTAAAGCCTCGGGACTGAAACTTTTGCACCGCCACGGCATTTGCTGACGTGGATCAGTTACTTAGTGAACATTCATGTCTCTTCACTGAGAGAACGTGGGCATTGAAAGTTACAACTGCAACGCCACGGCGTTGTTGACATTCGAGCACTGCGACGCCCGAGTGGCAAAAAATGGCATCAAGGCCTGAGAAATTGTGGCGCTACGACATATGAAAACAGAGAATCTGACGCTTTCAAGATGACATTTTAATGTCGCAGCTCTGGTAATGTTGTGGCGCTAGTTGTGTTGTTGTCGCAGAGCTTACAAATAGAGAACTCAACGCCGCAATGTCCAATTTGTGGTGCCTTGACGGTATTGAAGGTGGCGCTGCGGCGTTATTTCGGCAGATGTCGCGGCGCTGTAGTTTTCTTAGAATTTCTGCTACTTTTTTTATTTTTCCTGTATAAAAACAACTAAAACAACACATTTTCACTGAGAATAAAACATATAAAACAGTACATAAGTTACACTTATCAAGATGTCAAGCATTTTCAACTTTGAAGTGAAACATTTTCTTTATGGGATGTTTAACTAAAAGTGCAAGTACATTGTTGAAGGTAAAGTATTTATTAATGCTTTTTGGGGTATCCTGATTTTGATGAAAGCTACGAACTTAGCCATCTTTACTTCCTCTAGAGCTAAGCAGCATAATTAGAGATGCAATATCAGTTTCTTTCTCAGATGATTTCATTAGATTATGAAATATGAGACTTGGGCATCTGTCAAAACTGAGTTTATCAGAGTAATAGAGGCTTGCTTTATGGTCAAAGGTCTAGAGCTTTGAAATTCTATAAGCATTGTGCTTTGGGAATTAGAGTTCATCGAACCAAAAGTACTTTGAACTTCATTCATTATAACATAGGACCCTATTAGTGTTAAATCAAACACACACCGTCACAGATTATTCCTCAAGTAAGCTATGGGATTTATATGTTCAAACAAACGAGTGCTGTATTTTAAATATTTAAAAATTGGAAGGTTCAAATTGAGTAGACATGAAAGAAGATCAAAAGATTAAATATTGACAATAGTTCCGCATTTTGTTCTTGTTAGTTTAAGGACTTTAAGAATGAAAGAATTGCCAGGCACAAGACTTTAAGGAGTACATCTTAGTATAATGGGGTGATAAAATGAATGAATAAGACACCATCTAAATATATTTTATATAAAGCTCATTTAAGTAGAGACTTCTAAACAAATTATAAATATTGCAAGCTATTTGATGAATAGATCTCTAGATGCCACTATTGAGTTGAGGACTCCTTCAGAGGTGTGGTCAGGTCATCATGCTGATTCCTTAGTTCTAAGGGCTTTGATTGTCCTACTTATACTCATGTTAAAGAGAGTAATCTAAACCTTAAACTAGGAAGTGCATAATCCTTAGGTATTTAGACTGAGTGAAGGGATATAGGCTTTGAATACTAATGCCTAGAAATCTGATTTCTTAATCAATAGGGAAATCAAGTTCAATAAGCCAGCCATACTAATAGAATTTAGTGCAAAATGATGATTTAGGCGAAGATAAAAAAATATAAAGGAATATCAATTTTAAGGTTGATCATGAATAGTTTGATGAAAAGCTCACCACATAGGCCCATTGTATCTAAACCTCATGAGGAGGTGATTCCATCAAATATAGAAGAAATAATTACTTGCCATAGACCTAAAGAGGTAATTCATACCACATTAGAGAAATATTTGTTAAAATTTTTTAATATTCTCATATAATTACATATATTCTGAGTGTTATAAAGTCTATTAATGATCAAAAGGCTATCATTTAAAAAAAAATATTCAATAAAAGACAAAGAAAGTGGTAGAGACCTCGATAAAGTTGGAATCACAAAAACAAAAACAGTATTTAGTTCAACTCCCTAAAGGAAAAAAGAGTAAGCGCTCGAAGATTGATCTTCAAGCACAAAGAAGGAACCTTTTTTTAATAAAAATGCTGGAGAAAGCCCCTTCTCATTAAAAGAATACAAAGGATATAAAGAAAATCACTTAAGGAATTAAACATGAGAAAAACAAAGAAAGAGACAACAATTAAAAAGTGATTCTCAGAAAATTTAGAGGCTTGTCAGGAAAATTTGAAGTCATTCTTTTCTCTAAGATTTGTTTAGCCTTAATACCCCAATAATAGAGTCCATTCAAAAGTAAGCTTGAGATAAAGTATTTAACCAATTTTTTTGTCACCCTTGTCACAGATAGAAAACCGTATTTTGTTTGTTTCAATATGTTCCAAAGAGCAACAAAGAGTAGGGGACCAAATATCTTTGGCCAAGGCCCTTTTATAAAACAACCTCACCAAGTATAAGTAGAATCTCACCAAGTATAAGAAGAATAGAGAGGGCTGAAAGCATTAGCTGACCCAAAAAGATCGAGAAGATGCTTCCAAATGTATAATGAGAAACTCCATTATCATGACACAAGCAATAAAAATTTTAATGCTCAAATAAGATAGAATGAGTTTGGCGGGAATATTTCTCAAAAATACAATACACTCAATGAAAGCAATATTTAAAGGTATCTACGCCTTCCAAATCCAATTATTTGAAAAAATATCATCATGCATTAGGAAAAAAAAAATTAGATATAGAAAAGATCGTTAAAAAAGAGCAACCACTTTGAAGAGCCCATATTTGAGTTCAATGAAATTTAATTCAGCTTAAGGCAGATGTTTGAGACAATCTTAGTTGGATGAAATAGAGTGACCCTTTTCTAATGAAGATATCAATATAAAAAGAAAATAGAGTACTCATCAAGCATTTTGGATTCCAAGGGACCAAGACATCTTAAGAAAATGAAAATAAAACTTAGCTGACAGTGCAATATGAATCTAAGCATCTTTCCAATCTAAGTTTTATACCATTATTGATATTCCTGGAGACAAATAAATAATGGTTAAGAATATTTCCATTCATCTTTTATAATGAAGCATTAATAAAGTCAAGGCTATGGGGCATGCCAAGAGGATCTAAAAGCTAAGAAGGGACTTTTGAATAATCTTGGAAGTTGCCGAGAGAAATTGAACAAATAACATAGCTACAAAGATAGGGGTGTCAATAAAAGACCCGACCAGGCAACCTGACCCGAACCAAAAAAATCAATGTTCGGGTTGACCCGTTTAATAAACAGGTCGAGGTCGGGGTCGGGGTCCGGTCGACCCGCCAACACGGTTTGACATGAAAATAATCAGTTTAATATTTTTTCCTTAAATTCTTTTATTTATTGGTATAATCTTCTTATTTTTAATCAATTAATATAAAAACTATAGTTAAAAAGTTATAAAAATGGGTTATCAGATCAAGTTCAAGTTGCTAACAGATCGGATTCGAATCCACATTTTTTACCCATTTATGAAACGGGTCGGGTTCGGTTTGACCAGATCCAGGTCGGACAATTTCGGGTCAGATCTATACCCAGCCTGTTGACCCATTTTGACACCCCTATACAAAGAGACAGAGGTCGAGAGAAAAATTCAAGAAGGGGGCACCGAGAGGAAGACGCTTGACATCCGAAGTGTTGAGAGGAAGGACTCTAAAAGGAGCTCAAAAGACAAGTAGATCTAAAGTCAAGAAGATAACTAACAGTGCAGTAATAATAACAACCTACCACCAGTTGTCCACTATTCAAGCATTGAACCTGGCGCCACATCCTCATAACTTCCCAAAAAGAGAGTTGTAACTATTTGCATCAATTATGGGGCAAAATTCAGTATCATAATGTTATAAATGCATAGTCTTTTTGTAATTGACATTTCATAGCAATATTGTGACTACTCATTACTATGTCTAATCTTATAAAGGGCGTTCATTCTATAGCCTCTTGGGGAACCTAAATATTAGAGAGTAGTGAGAGAGAGAGAATGAGAGAGAGATAGACTTGGCGTTTGAGATCTAGAGAAGGGGATCCAAGAAAGCATCGCCTTCATCGTATTTTGCCTTTTTTTTAATTAATGAAAGTTGTGTGTTTTTTGCTCTAATACTAAAAATCCATATCAATGCATCGTTAGCAAATGCTCAACATGTCTATTGGATCTCCTTCTTACACCCTACAAGTGCTAATGCATCAAGTTTTTACTATCATAGCGCTAGGTTCAAAAAAACCCTGGTGCAAGGTGTTAATGAAAAATGACCACAATAAGATACGAAAATATTTGTTAACCATATAATTCAAAATAGGAGAACCTTTCTTAACTATAGATACTTTAATAAGAAGACAAAAGAATGCTCTAATGTCAACATCACAAGGAGAAACCTATAATGACTAGGTCAGTCAGGTTGCACTCCTTCAATAGCAGATGGATTTGATGGGACATTAAGTAGATTCAGATGGATGCTCTAGAATAAGAATACCCAGAGGACGATATCATCATCACAACAACAAAAAGGCAATCTAAGTTTTGGTAGGCAAGAAAATGACTCAAAAGATGAAATTCTTATGCTTTTTTCAATGGACGACATCAAACATTTAATGTAAAGGCTAAAATTGGAACCCCTACCTATGATGGTTCCATAGATGCAAAGAAGATGGATGTTTGGGTGGATCAACTAGAAACCAATTTTAATCTCTAAGGGCAATCTTACCAAAATAAGGTTTCTTCATTCGATTAAAATCACCAAGCATGCTTTGACTTGGTAGAACGCTCATTTTTATCATGGATAACAAAATATCATTTTGGGGTGGTCCAATAAGATGCTCCAATAGAAATTCTACCATATGAGTATAAAAAGAAAGATGGAGAAAGTGACATGAGTTGCACTAAAGACAAACAAATCATGCAAGAACACACAACATGTTTAAAGAGACGAGCATTGATGATTAATGTGTCACTAGAAGATGTATTCTTGTTAACAATGCATATGGAAGGGTTGCACTACAGCATCTCCAACAAATAATTACTCTTCCCCATCAAGATCTCAATTAAAGAAACATACTTATCATGACAATCAAAAGGAAAAATAAGTCCAGCAGAAGTAGAACCCAAAGGATTCTTATAAAGGACAAGCAACAATTCTAAACGAAACACTACAAGTTTGTAGGACATGATAGAAGTAAATGTTTGAAATTTCATCCAAAACACTTTTCAAAGTGGTTCAAAAAGAACACCAAAGGAGAAAATGTGGTTGTTCTTGTGGAGCATGATCAAGCATTAGAGTTGCTGAATCAACCAAACTTGAGCCTTTCCATGACAGTTATATTGAAGGGGAAAGAACTAAGGACAAAAACTAACCCTACTTAATAGAAGGAATTGTTCACCTTCAGGAGGTGGACAATGCCATCTTCAACTTGTGGAGTCAAAAGAATATGATCGATGAGTCTGATCAACACCACCTTCCTTTCAAGATGACTCATCATCCACATCCTTACCCACTCACATGGACTCAAAAGAACCCAAGATGTGGATAGACCTATAATGTTCTGTTTCGCAATCACTCGAGAATACATCGATGAAGTGTTATGTGAAGAGACACCCCTTTATGTCTACCAGATTATCTCAAGAGCTCATATATATGGAACCAAGACATTGTCTTCCACCAGAAAGCATAGCAATGTCGTCTCTATAAAGATGGTGTGAGGTACACTATCAATAGGAATAAGGCCTTTGTAAATGGTAAAGGTTGGCAATATTAAAAGGATGATAAACATGTGCCAGTCTGCCAACATTATTTTGGTCTTCATCCAATGCGAGCATATCCATGAAAAGGTTGGAGTAGCTCCAGTGACAAATAAGATTAGAGAGAGTCGTCTTAGATGGTTTGATCATGTAAAACGACGGTCTTCCAATGACCCTGTTAGAAGAGTAGATGTATTAGATTTGGCCTATGTTAAGAAAGGTAGAGGTTGACCTAAAAAGACTTGGTTAGAAAATATTAGAAATGACCTTTCTTTATTAGATTTAAATGAGAATTTGACAAAACACAATGGAGAAAAAGGATTCATATAGCCGACCCTACGTGTAGGATAAAGGCTTGATGTTGTTGTTGTTGTATCCAATGAGAGCAGCTTCATGAGAATGTTAAGGAATTTGCCCAAGATGAATCCATGAAGAGCTGAGAGGGAGAAATAGAGAAAGCATGGACTCTAACACTCAACAACTTGGAGCCAAAATTGCAACCGCTGGTAGATGACTACCAAGAGCTTTTTGAGATCCAAGAGGATTGCCTACATGAAGATTTATAGAGAAAAAGATCAAATTTCTCTCTACCTCAGCTCTGCCTAATATAGCGATGTATAGAAACTCCATGCTAGATGATAAAGAGATAAAGAAGCAAGCGCTTGAGTTGCTGGAGGAAGAATTCATAATGTCAAGAAGCTAACCATTAGGATGGTTGATCGTGATAGCACCAAAGAAAGATGGTGGATGTTGAATGTCTGTAGATTACCATGCAATCAACGATATCACAATACATAATTGGTATTCACTTCCCATAGTATACAACTTGATAAACCAGCTAAAGCACACTAATGTCTTCACAAAGTTGGACCTGAAATTAGGCGGCCATCGGGTCCAAGTTCATGAAGAGTATACATGTTAAACCTCATGCAAGATTAAACGAGGACTGATTGAATAGACCATGATGTCATTCAATCTATGCAATGTGTCGGCGATACAAAAGTGTATGATAGATAATATTTTAAGATCATTCATGGAGGGGTTTGTAATCGCTACCTCAATGGCATACTCATCAACAGCATAACATGGAAAGAAAATCTCGAACACACACAGATGTTCAACTTACTTAAAGAAAGCCACTTCGTCCTGAACCTAACGAAATTTGACCTAGGGGAGAAGATCCTTCCATAATTGGGCTTCGAAGTTGATGAAGGTGGATCAAGATTCCAAAAAAATTTGATTATGAGAGTTGGTTTGGAAAGTAAAATAGTGTTTGCCTTTAATAATCTCTACCATCAAATTTCCCCATCATAAAGACAGATTTCTTCATCAAATAAAGAGAATCTCCCTCGAAACAAGTTCAATTTATAATTTTCGTATCAATAGGTGCTTTTGTTCTTAATCCTATGAGCGTCCAAGTTAATTTTTTATCTTTATGTGATCTCCTAACAATTTTCAAGGAGTTAAAAATAGAAAAATCTTTCAAGATGAATCTGAATAAAAAATCTCTCTTAAATCACCCAAGTGACAATTCTATTCAGCTCAGCTAACTATCATTAAGTGCATCTTTTTTTAGGCCTACCCATCCCTTAGTTCGGATTTCTCTATAATGTTGTTCAATTTCAGGATCATAAGATAGACATTTACTCAACAATTTTTTTAGAGTTTTAATAATAGTTAAGTAAATGTCTTTTAATCTGATTACTTCCATGAACTAACAGTAAATAAAAAATTTGTAAAATGTTGTAATGTCTTACTACGCAAGCAAATCAATATTGCATACTACATATAAGAACTCAACCTTACAAAATCTTTCTACAAAATAGAAATAAATGGAGAAATTTGTCAAAATGATCTCTAAACTATCTGTGTGGAGACAATTTAGTCCAATCTAGTTAATGTGTTTAATTTATTCTTTTGACTCATCAAATGTGATCTAAAATAGCTCCTCTATTGGATTATTTTTTACCAGATTTAAGGATTCAAGAGACTAATATAGATCAAATTTGAAAAGTCAAAGGATTCAATTAGATACATTATATAATATGAGACTCAAAAGACCTTTATAAATAGTCTAGGGACCATTTTGACTTTTCTCTCAAAATGAATATATAATTTAGAGTAAAAAATTGTAAACAACATGAATTGAAGAAGAATATTGAATATTCTAAATAATGTCATGGAAAAGAGTATTAAACCTCCTTCTTCTTGCATTCTTTGTAATCATCAAATAGCAATTGACATTTGCTTTTATCTTGGTAGTTAACTTCCAGACCTGAAAACTCACATGAAAATATAAATTTAGATATTTTAAAGAAGCATCGAAATCTGTACAGTGCAATGTTCTAGAATCAAATGGAAACCACTGTATACACAATAGATAGATAAATCATGCACATATTCTCTATATGTTTTTTCTAGATTCATTGTTTCATGGATCCTTTGTAGATATTTTTCAGATATCTAAAATACATTCTTAATAAACAAAATTGGATGACGTAATAATAACATCATGTATGGACAGTATTTTCACATCTTACATCTTTTCATTAAATAAAACTTTAACTTTCTTATGAATCCATGCTTATTTGATTTCTTATATGCTCTACTGAATACAACGGCGGATTTAAGGGGGGGCCAGCGGGGGCACGTGCCCCCCCTCCCCCCTCCCGAAAAAAAAAAACAAAAGCTTAAATGCGATTTCCGCCTCCCGCTATCGCCCAGATACTTTCTTGCCCTAAAAATCTCACATTCGAAGCTGTGGCGGAGCAAGTCAGCAGAAACTGTCGCACGAGCTGCTCTCGGTAGCTTGAAGAAGGCTCGTCTGAAATTTTTCTTTACCTATTTCGTTTGCTTTCAGCCTCCAACCGTGCTCGGAACCACTCTTCGCTTGAAGAAGCTGAGATCCTTCAATTGCAGCAACAAATCTAGGAGTCACATAGAGAAAGGTAAAGCTTGAGAAGAAGCTCAAGTAGAGGGGCTTGCTGTCCAGAGAACCAGGAGATTCGGAGGAAGATAACTTAATGAGTGAGCCAAAACATTAGTGGATTTCCTTCTATATCATCATTATATGCTACAAAATCAGTAAGATAAAATCAATCATGTTATTTTACATTAACAATTTATTTGCAGTAAATCAAAACAATCAAATATATTTTTGCCATTTTAATTTTGTGATTAATATTTTGCATAAACTTCTCATAAAAGAAGTAACTTAATTCCATCCGGTAGGATTGATTTATCTTTTTATCTAAAGTAAAAATGAGAAATGCATATGATTTTCAAATAAATTTATTGTTTCCTAAATGCATTAAACGGAATATTCTATTAGCTTAAAATCATATAACTACGAAGGTGTATTAGAAAAATTTAAGAAAATAAGATGGTACACCAGTAATTATAATGAATCAAATCGTATACTAGCAAATTTAGAAGTTTATGGTGATATATCAATAAAAACCCCTTTCGGATAAGCACTTCCCAGTTTGGCGTAAGGCCATAAATTAACCCTGATTATCCATACCCACATTTGTAAAACCTACCAAAACGCACACAATCGTATCCATTATTATTTTTACATACTATTTTATAATATTTTAAAAAATAAAATAAAATATTTTCTTAAAAGATTTCATGTCATTTAGGTTTTCAGAAAAAAAAAGGGTTCAAGGAGCATCTCTCAATCCATAATCGCTTTAAATTCTTCCCTTCTCATCTCTTTATCATTATCGCAAATCCCAATCCCCTGGTATTTATAATATTCACCAATCTAATTCGATACGCATCATTTCAGAACTTTGTTGGACCACTCAGTTCCCCCAAAAAAACCTCGAAAATTGATCATCTCCTGGTAGATGCTTCTATGTTGTTTCAAGCGAAATAACCTAATGATGTAGATCAAACTAGGGCATGCGAAAATAAAAACGAGGAGAGAAAGGAGACGAAGAAATTACATTTGAGAGAAGCGGTGTACTGAGGGAAGCAAAGGGAATCCGAAAGCCTCGCTGCGCTGGGATACGACTGTGAATTAGGGACTGGAGGGGAGGAGACGGAAGCCATAGAAGCCAAGCTACGAGCATCTTGTTTTACTCTATATATTTATAAGTTAATTACAATGGGCATTAGGTACAAATGTATAGGATTTAAAAGTATAATCATTATTTTTTTTTTACTTCAAAAATAAGCGTTGAAGCTAAATTAGTAGTGTTTTTTTTTTTTTTTTTTTGGAACGGGGTATCTATCAGATGTCATTCTTTTAGGAGGCGTTTGGCAGCGTAACTAATTTCTCGGCTGACCAAGAAAAGGCACCCACCCTAGTGACCTCCTGGACCGCACTTGATCAGGTCCCACTTAAGAGGCGCTGCCACTTGAGGGATTCGAGCACAGGTTAGGGGGTTCCCAACCGTACTCGCCCATCAACCAAGCTAAACAACGATGGGTAAGTGGTAGTAGTTAATTTTAGCCTCATAATCTCATAATAAATAAGAGATTACTATTTTTTGGATAAATATATTTAAAATTTTCTTTTAAATACCTTTATCTCTACTATATAGGCATAAACATGCTCCTTTCAACTCTTTGCATATTTCATTACTTTAATTGACCTTCTATTTGAAATATATTCGCTCAGCAAAATCAAACGACTATGACAAAAAGCTCAATCAGAAAAAAATATTTAATGGCAACTTTAACATATAAGAGTAAGAGTTCTTTAATGTTTGTATCATATACCATGAGATTCAAGCGAATTATATTATTTGAATGGAGCTCTAATCTATTTGTAAATAGAAAACTAAAGAGATTGTTTCGAACCTTGTTCGATCATGAGTTAGGTTGAACCATGATCAAACAAAGTTCCGATATAGTTCGAGCGCAAGCTTAAACCTTAAATGAGGAAGATATAATATTAATCAGTCCACTGTCTTCTCCTAATGTAGATGATGGTGTAGACACATCAAATGTTAAATAGGTGATGATGTCAACATATAGGTTAGAGGTTATAGATGATGGAGGCTTCAATACTAAAGCATTCATTGGATATTACAACTATGTTGAGTTGATGAATTGAGAATAAGAAGAGGACTATCTATGAAATTAAGATGGTTCAATTGAAAGATTGAAATTTAGAAGATAGTGAAGTATCACCTATTAAAATGGAGTAGTGAAAAATATAATTGGGTGATATTGCCTAGTGCAAGAATTGAAGAAATACATCAATAAGTTGAATTGATTTCATGTGGAAAGGTTAGAAAGTAAGCAAGTTATACAGTT
Source organism: Dendrobium chrysotoxum (assembly GCA_019925795.1). Classification (NCBI taxonomy): domain Eukaryota; kingdom Viridiplantae; phylum Streptophyta; class Magnoliopsida; order Asparagales; family Orchidaceae; genus Dendrobium; species Dendrobium chrysotoxum. Next base: position 42,827,629 of record CM034304.1, on the reverse strand, counting down.
AACATGGTTATAGATTGTGTAAAAGAACTTCTTTTAAGTAGAGAGTGCCTTATTGTGATATCTCCAGATTCAACATTTGGTTTGCATTGTTCTGACCTTATTGAGAAAAGGTAATTTTTTTAATTTTGAACACATTTGCATGTCTTTGGAGTATTTTTGGTGCATGAAAATGATTGTATCTTCTATAATGAGTCCTAAGGATCTGGAGCAAATCAACAAAATATGAAAAAAGTAACTATTGGAGCGTCCCAATGTTGAGTGTCTGAGCGCCACAGCGCTGCACTCAGCCAAGATGCCAAGTAGTAACATTTCAGCATTCTCAGCTCTTAAATTTGAGATTTTGAACTAGGGCTGAGGCGCTAAGATGGTAGAGCCACCGCACTAGACCATTAACAACACTTTAAATATAAAATTTTTCACTATTCAATTTTTTTAAGCGCTGTATGCAACCAAAACATGAGAGAGGAGAGCAATTTGGAAGGAAAAAAAGGGGGATTTTGAGCTACTTCGGGCTATTTTTTGCCGTTGGCTCAGTTGGGAAAGTTGTCCATGCCGTGGTAAGTCACATTATACTTATTTAGTTTTTTAAAAATACGAAGTTTTTGAATTTTTAGATTAAATTTATATTTCCGTCATCCAAAAATGAGAATAAATTTGCACTGGAAAAACTTTTGTGCATAATTTTTTATCTGTTAATTATGAACATTCCAGATATTTTTTAAAAAACTTTTTACAGTATATTTTAAAAATTGTGTAGTTTCAATCAAATAGAAAATAATCTACACTAAAATATAGTGATGTAGTACAATTAATTTCTTAAAATAGTGTTTTACACAATCATTGATAATTTAGTTATATTTTAAAACCGTGAAATTTTAATCATTAATAATTTTTATTGCCTACCGTTACAGAAAATTATGCAATTCTGATAAATGCTCAATTATGCTTTAATTGCTATAATGTGATGAAATATGTGCATATATGACTTAATTATGACTGCTGAGAAATATAAAGGGCTAGGATCCTTTAAGATTTTGTATGTGTTAGAAAATATTTTGGTGTCAATAAGGCATATTCTAGTTGCTATAAAGTCATATTCTTGTGGCTATAAATTATGTTCTGATGCTATAAATACAAAAGGAAGTCATAAGGGGCTAGAATCCCATGAGATTATGTCTGGATATGAAAAAAAAAAAAGAAACTTGATATAAACTATTATGTTTTATTCTGTGATATAAATTTCAATTTATTAGACTGCTCAGTATTATTACTTGAATCTTTGAATAATTGTTATGCTCTTATTACTGTATAGTGATTTATTATACTATATTTAACTATTTTTTAATATTCTAAAAAAATATTTAATAAAAGAATTTGAAATTTTAGATCAATTTGTGTGGCCTACTAAGCTGTTGTAGGTCACTGTGATTTTGCTTCTAGTTTTCATGATCTGGGAAAGGGAATGAGCCAGTTGATTAGCAATTCAGGATCTAATTAGAGTTGATAAGTATTTTTTTATTAATTTTTGAACAGTCATTACTAGTTTATTATTCATTTATATAGCTTCTATTTATAGTCATGTACCGTAGTTTATACATTTTGATGAAATGAAGGAAATCTTGTGGATGAGCTTATTTTTAGTACTCGGATGTTTTAATAGCTTTGTAGTCTATTATTTATTTAAAATGAATATTGAAAGAGAATCTAAAATATTACAAAATTAGATCTTAGGACTTGTCTGTCACAGCTCAACATGATAGAACATATCCTGATCAGGTTGGATTGTGACAATATATGCATGTAACTCACCTTTTTTCTTAGTAATTGCCACTTTATCCCTAAAAACAAGCAAACAAAGCACTCAACATGTTAATAAAAAGAAAAAAAATCCCAAAAAATATGTAGGTGACAAGCACCAAAATGGAGTTTTTACTTTGAGGCCACCACCGACTCAGTATTGAAGGCAAAATAGACAAGTTAATCTTCACAGGAGATGTGTTCGATTGTCGAACGAATGGCAAAGACTTCCAAGAACATTGCAAGGAAGATATCAGCCACTAGAAAAATGCCTCAAGGAAATCAACCAAATGAATATCAGGGCCTTAGGCAACTATGAAAGAAATAAACAAGCTATGTAACGCATGGGCAAGAAGAACCGAGTACCAGTGGGTTATGAAGGAATGGGGGGACATGGATCATGAGGAAGGACTTTTGAACTAAAATATGAGCATTCTAGTTTTGCTAATTATACCTCAAAATATATGAAATGATATTTATAATAGAAAATACTGAGTTTTAGCATAGTTAGATTTATTGGTAACTGTTTTTTTTTTTAACCATATTATAAAATTTGATGAATGCTAGATCAGGTAGCTCATCTATTTTTTGTTTATCTCTCTCTCTCTCTCTCTCTCTCTCTCTCTCTCTCTCTCTCTCTCTCTCTCTCTCTCTCTCTCTCTCTCTCTCTCTCTCTCTGCATGTGTGTGTAATGTAAAAATAAAAGAAAAAAAATTGCATTTAGATCAAGAAACATAAATGAAGTACTATGACCTACACTAGTCTCCACTTCAAAGAAGAAAGTTATGTAGGGTCAAAGGTCTCACCAATCTCCTCGAAAGGCAAATATATGAAATTATTCTGGCCTACATCAGCCAAATTTTTAAATACATAGATATTGGATTGGCTCTTACGTTCAGGTCCGCCTCCTTGAGCTGAAGGGCGGCAATTGCCTCCCCCCCCCCAAAAAAAAAAAAAATCTTTATTATACAGTTCTTTAAGTACTTTGTCCCGTCTATCTATTTTTTAGTCTTTATTATAAGGATTTTTAAGCAATTACCCCCTCTCCTCCCCCCTAAAAGTTTTAAAATACTATGGTCTTTAAGCAATTGCTCCAAACAAATACTAAAGAGAATTCATCATTTTATTTATTAATTTGAATTCTAAAATATCCTTACAACCAAAATTTATTTTTGCACCTGCTACCCCTGAAAACCCACGTAGGGGTGCTGCTCCTTGACCCCGCAACCTGACGGGGCAGGTAGAACCCCGCCAGCCCCGCGACCTGACGGGGCAGGTAGAACGCAGCCTGGGGGCGCTACCCCCTTGGACCCCGACAATTATTTATAAGTTTGCCCCCCTAAAAATTAAGGCTGATTCCGCCCCTGCTTACGTTCGCCAAGCTTCTCTCCAAAACTAAAGATAAATGAGTGATAAATGATGGCGTATTATTTGAAATATTCTCATTCATTCACTTTTATGATGAAAATAGTAAATGCATGACTTAAGCTCGCACCTTTCTCTTCATTTGAAAAGCAAATTTTGGTGGCATGGCTTCAACTTACGCAACCCTCAAACTTGAATTCCTTCTTATTAATATTGGTGAATTGAGGAGTGTTTGCAAGACTTTTACCTACACTAGTTCTCACTTATAGTTGTTGCCCAAGCAACAAAGACAGTGCCATAGCTTTGACCTTTTTAGCTCGGACAATGGTACTAAAGCTGAGCTGACCTGCACCTCTTGTTAAAAAATTGAAGGCTTCCACCTTACTCTATGCCTTGCATATTTACTAGTATCTACAATGAGAGCATCTACAAACTTCACCTGTTTCTAAATGGCCTCTTTAATGCAACACCTAAAGTCACATATATATTACATAATTTTGCATTGTTATCTTACAACTAAATTTCACTAATTTCAAATAAAACTTTCCATTAACATATATGTAATCTTACATAAACTCCCATTGAGATCTCTTGTCGGCTTTAGTAGTTCACCTCATATCAACGATTTAAATCATTAACTGCTCCAAATATCATCTAATTGCATCAATTATTGCTAAACAACTTTTTGAAATTAAATGTCGTCAATATAACATTGCATTGATTTGATATCGTTAAAGACAGCTTCAAATGCATCACAGATCATTTATATGACATTGAATGCTTCTAATTTATCATTTAATATAAATCTATATAAATAATCAAAACAAATTACCTCGATTAAAGCTTCGTTACTTCCTATTTGAATGGAGACTCGTCAATTTAATTCCTTTCTATTTAACAATTGTATTTTACTTTTTAAATAAAAAATTTATGCATTTACTTCTTGCCTAAATTTAAACAGAAAAGATGAAATTTAAACGAATAACTTATTCCCCATCGTCAGAAATGGAGGTTCACTTTTCTTCCTCCCGACAATTCTTGATTGTTCAATAGCCTTATCGAGAGACAAATTCTCCTCCTTTTCTTTTCCACAAAATTTATTTTTTCTCCAAATTTCTTTTTCTTCCTCTTGTCTTTGCTCCCAACATGCATTTTATATCGTTTGGATTTACTGGATTGAGCGAGATGAACTTTTCTCACGTAGGGAGTCGTGTATCTTTTACTTTTGAATGCACCGTTTCGCTCGATTTGCTTGTTCGTTCGCTCAGTCGACCTTTGCCCGCACGCTCTTTACTCACTTGGGCTTCAGCTTAGGGGTTCGGTTCAACTGAATCGGACCAGTCGGTTCTTACAGAAGCAGTGGGGAAATTTTTTGCTTAGCAAGGTATTGACAAAGAATTTCATTTTGAGGATTATCCCTAGTAATATATGTCACATGATTACTTATTACAAGTTGCATATTAAAATTCTTAATAAACTTTTATTCATATCATGCATATGTAATTGTGTATAATACACTAACTGTGTATCATGCACTGATGGATTCTGCATAATCAATCAAATAGCTCCACCTGATTGAAAATTTTCTCTTTTTAAGCAGAGATGCAGAACCTTTCAAAACAATCAAAAGTCACAATGACAATTACTACAATAGAGATTATATATACCTGCATGGCCTAATGACCAAGGCTTCATTTGGAACGATTTTCTTGCTGCTTCTTAAAATAACTTTATAGTACAAAATTTTTAATTTTTATACTAAAAAACTATTTTAAAAAGTAGTAAGAAAACCGTCTCAAACGAAGCCTAAGACTTCATTAGAAATAGCTTTTTGCCACTATATTTTTCACTACTTTTAACGATTTTTTGAACTAGAAAATTGTTTTAGAAAACATTAAGAAAACTTTCCCAGACTTCGTTTGCGACAACTTTTGACCACTTCTTCTTTGCTGCTTTCATATTTGTACAAATTATTTTAAAAAATAGTAAAAAATTTATCCCATGCTTCACTTGTGATAACTTTTGACCATTACATTTTCACAACTTTCAAGAAATTTTTAAAACTTATTTTAAAAAATAGTAAAAAAATTATCTCAAATGAAGCGCAAGTCATTTTGATGTTCCCTTTGAGTGACCGAACTTTGATGGTTTGGTAGCTTTTCTCGGTTCATTTACAGCCCTAATTGAAGTATTGTACCATCCAAAACAACAAATTATTTATTATTTTTCCAACATATAACAACCATGATGTTAATATATCACACTAATAAATACTAGGCATTAGTAACATAAATTACTATCGCATATGATAATTTAGATACAATAACATTCTACCCATCGACTATGACAAATGCTTTTGTATTTTAATCATTTGTTCATCAAATTCTATATTAATAATCTCTTTTACATATCTACCAAAAAAAGCTGGAACAAATTAGGTAAATTGTTAACAAGCTCCCATGTTACACGGTTCAACAGAACTCTACAAACCAAAGCATAAGAAAATCACACTGCAGTAGGTGTAACAGAGAATTTGCTGCTATATTTTATAATATACAGTTGAGGCTGAAGTAGATGAGAAGGCTCAAATGAAATCCACATTTACCAGAGGCAATTGATCCTAATGCAGCATGGAACCTTCACAATTCTGCATTGGCTTTGCATAAATGTGTTATTTGGCAGCAATATACCGCATCTGTAGACTCTGTGACATCATGTAGCAGCACAGATGGCAATTATAGCATAGCATTGTGGCCATCATCATTTTCTTCTTCTTCACCCTCATCATTACAATCATTATCACTGAATTGATGGTCACTCCATTCATCAATATCAAGGAAGTCTATAGAATCACCACTATCATCATTATCATCATCATCATTGTAGTCATCGTCATTATCATCATCATCATCCTCAGAATCATCAATATCGAAGTCAGTATCATCCCTAGAGAAGAATCTGATTGGATTTTGCTTCATGAACTGCTACAAAGCAAGCAACAGAAGAGATGTTTATACAGTAAATACATCCACAAAATTTCATGTAAAGTAGTCACCAATGAGGTGGAGCTAACCTCCTGCTCCATAGAAATAATATGAAAGTTCAAAGTAGGAAAAAAAAAAAATTTAGCTTAGTGTGAGGGAAGTCAAAAGGAATATATAAAGGAACAAATTCATTTTGCAATAGAATATAGTAACTTTTGTTCTCAGAAGCACATGAAGTTAAAAGGTTTTCAGAAGTAAAAGAATGGAGCTGTTTGACAATCACGATTCAGTAAATCCTGTAAATCAAAAATCTCGAAAGGACTAAAGCCTGAAAAATATTTGGCATGATAATTATCACCTTAGCACCTTAAATGAAAATAAAGATTTCTGTTTTTATCGGCGTATTAGTAAAACCGAAGTTAGAGAGGCTTTAAAGAAAATGAAGGGTGGAAAAGCTGTTGGACCTGATGATATTCCAATAGAGGTGTGGAAATGCTTAGGAGATGAAGGAATTTCTTGGCTTACTAAACTTTTTAATACTGTTTTGAAGACTAAAAAGATGCCAGATGAGTGGAGAATGAGTGTGTTAATCCCTATTTTTAAGAATAAAGTTGATGCACAAGATTGTGCGAATTATAGAGGAATTAAGTTAATGTGTCATACTTTAAAACTATGGGAACGAGTTATGGAGCATAGGTTGCGGCGTGATACTAATGTTTCTCAAAATCAATTTGGATTTATGCCGGGTAGGTCTACTATGGAAGTCATACATTTATTAAGAGGTTTGATGGAGAAATATAGAGAGAATAAGGAGGATTTACATATGATATTTATTGATTTAGAAAAAGCATATGATAAAGTTCCAAGAGAAGTGCTATGGAGAGTTCTTGAAAAGAAAGAAGTTAATAACGCTTATATTCAAATCATTAAAGATATGTATGCAGGAGCTATTACTTGTGTTCAAACACAAGGTGGTTTGACCAAGTATTTTCCTATTTCGGTTGGATTACACCAAGGATCAGCCTTAAGCCCATATCTTTTTGCTTTAGTCATCGATGTTCTCACTAGACATTTGCAAGAGGATGTACCTTGGTGTATGCTTTTTGCTGATGATATTCTTCTTGTTGATAAGACTAGAGAGGGAGTTGAAGGTAAACTAGAATTGTGGAGGTCAACCTTAGAGTCTAAAGGTTTTCGCTTGAGTAGATCTAAAACGGAATATATGGAGTGTAATTTTAGTAATAATAGACCTAGTGAGGGCATTGTGACTTTGGCCGATCAAGTCATTAATAAGAGTACACGTTTTAGATATCTTGGATCTATTGTTCAGAGTGATGGTGATATAGATGGGGATATTATCAGCAGAATCCAAGTTGGATGGTTGAAGTGGAGGAATGCATCGGGCTTATTGTGTGATAGAAAAGTACCCCTCAAACTTAAGAGAAAATTCTATAAGATGGTGGTGAGACCTGCAATGCTTTATGGTGCTGAATGTTGGCCATTAAAAGAGAAGCATAATTCTAAGTTAAGTGTTGCAGAGATGAGGATGCTCAGGTGGATGAGTGGCTTTACCCTTAGAGATAGGATACGAAATGAGCATATTCGTGAAAAGGTTGGAGTAGCTCCAGTGGAAGATAAGATTAGAGAGAGTCGCCTTAGATGGTTTGGTCACGTAAAACGGCGGCCTCCCGATGACCCGGTTAGGAAAGTAGAGGTCTTAGATTTGACTTATGTTAAGAAAGGTAGAGGTAGACCTAAAAAGACTTGGTTAGAAAATATTAGAAATGATCTTTCTTTATTAGATTTAAACGAGAATTTGACTTTTAATAGGACACAATGGAGAAAAAGGATTCATGTAGCCGACCCCACGTAGTGGGATAAAGGCTTGATGTTGTTGTTGTTGTTGTTGTTGATAATTATCAAATCTTATTAAACTCTTATAAATTATTTGGCTATTTGTATTTAGGATTTAAGTTCTGTGAGGGAGAAATCCTTTAAATACCATGAATGATAGGATTTAATAAATCCTTAATTTAACCTGCAATGGAATTGAAATAAGATTTATCAAATTAGGAGAATTTAAAATCCCCAAAATTTTATCTGGCAAAATTTAAGCTAAATATTGCTAACATCCTGTCAAAAATAGGATGCCAAACAGCCCTAAACTATACCAATCCTGGCTAATTAACTTGAATGAGATTGAAAAAGCATAAGGGACTGTTTAACTTCAAGTAGAACTTCCAAAATTTTATAAATCCAGATTAAATATCTATTGGAAGCATTAAATCCTTGAAAATTAGTTGGCATGATAGATACTAAATATGATTAAATCCTAGTAAATTATTTGACAAATAGTTTTAAGATTTATGATTTAAATGAAATGAAAGAAAATACATAATGAGAAGAAGATGAGAAGTGGTGTAGATCTCTTATATCCTACTTCACCCAGGATTTAATATATTCAGAACTAAGCCTAAAACAGGATTTAAGAAGGTAATAAGATTTATCTTGTTCAAGAAATACTTGGAAAAATATAGCCTAAATAATGGCTGGATCTTGCAACTTAACAAACCGCACAAAAAAGGAAAGCAGACCCAACAACAGGAGATACGTATTTAAATTGGAAAAGAGTATACGCAAACCTCGTCAATATCTATAGGCACAGCAGGTTCCTTGGCATTTGGTATCCATATCTTAATGTCTTTTTCGATCCCACAACTAGCAAGCATGGTGGCACATGGGTTAGGTTCAATACAATTTACCACATGCTTGTCCCCTTCCATCACACGCAACAGCTCCCCTCCTTTTTTCCTCCAGATAAATACGCGACCGCAATCAGATCCACTAGTAACATATTCACAGTTTGGACCGAAAAAGCCCACTCCCTTCACAGTTACACAGTTTCTATGCCCATTGTAGACTTGCACTGCACCCTCAGCATTTGGATCTTCGGTAGATGGATGAAATAAGTTTTCAAAGGTATTGTCGCTTGCATCAACACTCATAGCAGACCTTGGGGTTACTAAATCTGGATTAGGACCCAGTCCTTGGTCCTTGGAGAAAAGATATATCGCCTCAAAATTGTATGAAGCCAGAAGCTCACTTTGATCTGAGAAGGCCAATCCTGTTATACCAACCTGATCATCACCAATCAAATGTGCAGGACAGAAGCAGTCAGCTGGATTGCCACATGCTTTCCCATCCCACCTGCACTTGCGAATATCATAAACCCTGGCGTATTCATCTGATCCAGCGATAGCAAAATAATTTGGGTTCCTTGGATCAATTGCAATAGCATTTAAGTGAACAACTGGCATATAATCCCGTTTGTCTTTGAAGGTTTTACATTTGAAGAGCTTTGTTGCATTCTGGGTTCTTAAATCAAACTATGAAATGAAATGTACGGTCAAAATAAGAAAAAGCAGCAAGTAGAAAAACCAAGAAAAAAATCTGGAAAATGAAAACACAAAAACAGCACAAACATGATAAACAAGACCATCTTCACCACAGCTATACAGTATGTGAGGATTTCCAGGCTCAAGTGCCATTTTATGAGCCCGGCCCTCATGTCTAGCCAGCATTTTTGTGAAAACATGTCCGCCGTCTTGTAATCGTACCATTCTAACCTGGTGATTTACATAATAAAAGTACAAATTTAAGAAAACAAGCTTTCGTTGGTGCATGTAAGACAATGCAACATCTACAAGTTGAAAATTATGGGCAAGAAAGTGGAAGAGACGTACCTCCCCATCTGCAGCACATGTAACCATTGTCCTATCATCTGTGTAGGGCATAAATTTTGCTTGGAAAACATTGTTACTGTGACCTGAGTGGAATGATAGTTTAGCAAGCCCCATTTCCCAGTCCCATAGCATTACCATTCTATCATCCGAACCAGAAACAAGAATGTTGCCATTTGCATTGAAGCTTACAGTATTTACACAACCTCTATGTTTGTCCAACTTCCTATGGATTCCAAGGCGGAAAACAAGATCCTGCACAAATAAAATAATTCTATGATCACACACAGTAAGATGAGATCGATTTAATATATTTTATAAGAATCATAGCCTTTGAAAAGATTAACGAGGAAAGGGTGATAACATGGCATAAGTGCTAAACCCTGCTCGAATAGGACTCAATTAACATCATGTTCTCAACCTCAAGCTTACGGAACCCTCCTAAAAAAAGGTGCTATCTAGTGCATGAATCTCTCATTGATGTGGTATATGTGGAGGGATTGATGTGCCAGCCTTATCCTTGAATCCAACTCATGACTTCCACATCACAATAGAGACAAATTAACCATCACTCTAGGCCAGCCCTCTGTTAATTGAACCGAGTTTGAACTACATAAGAAAGCTCAAAATTTCTAGAAATTGACTAGCTATACAAAATTCAAAAAACTTTGCAGTACTTACGCAGCAGAGTCAAATTCCTACCCTCTACACATACCAATAGTTCAAATCCTGAAGATATGCAAAAAAACTGCACACGCTTAGCTTCTCCATACCATTACTATCCTGCTAATTGTTGCATTGAATTCCTAATGCAATAGCGTGCAAGCAAAGCGAAGTATAATAGCTTTGAAATAAGCAAAAAAATCATAAAAAGGATGGATAAAACTAGAGAGGAAAGATTAGAGAAGGATTTTTAATGGTTTTCATGCAATATTTAACCAAAAGAAAAAAAAACCGAGAAACAAGAAAAAAAAGGATGGCAAAACTAATTCCTTCGAATTTGCTCAAAGAACATGATATTGGGAGTAAAAAGAAGAGATTCGAAAAATTTAGCAGTATTTAGTCTCTACATCAATGGATTGATATGCCTTTCAAAATAACCAAAAAAAAAAAAAGAAAAAGAAATGGATCAACAGTTTTTACTAAAACATATTTGGAAAAGGTTAAATTATTTCAAGAGAAGTGTTTTATGCATTTACTTGTTATAATTCCAAAAAAAAACTTATCATAAAATTTCCCTAAAATTACAGGCAAACAAAGTGGTAATTGACGCGACAGTTTTTTTGCTTCTATGCTCATATTGCTAAAGCTTTAAAAGGTTTGAAGTTCTTATTGTTGGGTTTTTGAGACCTTTTGACTGATTGAAGAGGACCCTCAGAGTCTTTGCATTTGAGTGCTCAAGCCACATGTGAATTATGACCTCTCCAGTTACAATCTTCTAATGACCTCAGCTTTAATCAGGGGATAGGAGTCTTCAATATATTCAATGAGGCAATTGGTTGTGAAGACAGTATTAGAAACTCTATGGTTATGATATATTGATAATTGAACCTTTTGAATTCAATTTATACGTGGATGACGCCCATCTTTACTAGCAGGCCTACTCGAGGAGTTGAGAGACCTATGAGATGGAGAGTACAGAGGGATAATGGAGGAGAATTGGAGATCTCAAGCAAGTAGAATTTTCCTTACTAGTCAAATTGATCTTGTTTTTTGGATCCCCAAAAATTGTTCTCACCATCCCTTATTTATAAAATTATGAGTGCTACATCAAAGACTATATTACAGAATAAGTAAAAATATAATGCTACATAGATTATATGCATAATGCCATTAACGATTTAACGTGTTGCCCCCTGATTAGTAGAAGACCTGGGATGAATGATTCGTCTCTAGGTGAGTGAGGCAGTGCTGAGTATGCACTGGGCGAGTGAGATAGAGGGTGGGCTCCATGGTGACCGGTGAGTTTGCAAGCCGGTGCGGATTTAGATGGACTTTGTAGTGTAAGGTCGATTGGGAGTTGGGAGCAACCTACGCTGAGTCTTTGATTGCCGTGAGAGAATGGGCAAATAAATCAAAATAACCAAGAGAATATGTTGTGATCAGCATTGGTAGGGAAAGTATGGACCGCTAGGTAAGAGCCATCCAATAGTTGAGATTGGATGAAGGGATGATAGATCTAAGGTGACAAATAATGATTGAGGTAGCAGCGAACGACGATCTACTTGACTGATGAACGATCCTTGATTTGCCTCGTATAGGGCAAGCTCCTTGGTTGGCTCAAGTGAATGTTCCAAGGAAACTCTTCTTGAGGGCGAGTGTCCTCACTACAACCCACCAACTACTTGCTAAAACACATGTGAAGTCATTTATGTATTATACATAACCCATTATTCTGGTAAGAATGTTTTTGATTGTTGCTAAATTGATGACTTGAAGGAGCTTGACTTATCCCAAGCTGATCTAAGATTACAACTTGGAGGGTTGAACTTGATTGCCTTTAGTTTGTTGAGCAAGAGCTTGGAATTATATATCTTTTTCTTTTTACAGGCTCATTGCATTTGTGGCAAGCAAATTTAGGCAATGTTTTGCACTAGCTAATGAATCCTTCTTATGTTCAGTATTTGTAGGTTTTCTTTTTTAGGTGTCGATGATCTTTAGAATCCATCACACTACTAAGATCAAACCTGAAACTGGCATCCCTTAATCAACCATGGATAAGAGCAATGGATCAAGTACTTGGCGAAATATATCGAGTTAATTGGGAGAAGAAAACTAAGGCACTCTGACTTAGTAGAATGGATAGGTTCAATTGAAGACAACTTTGGAACCCTAGCTTCTAATTAACCATGATTGATAGGTATAGTTCAAGTCCATAGTGGGAAGAGTTGGCTCGACCAGTTATAGACTTATAGTGGAGAATTTTATCATTTTTTCATGTCTTAGACAACTGTCAATCTACATGTCGTGTTGACCTTCTTGTATGCAAAGGATTAGGTTCAAATAGATTCCATAATCTCTCCAATATTTTATAATCATTTCTTTATATTTTCTATAATATTTAGGCATTTATCTCATTTGTACATAATAAAAAAATAGGATTGCATGCTTTAATATACTATTGGGAATTAGGTTCAAGGTATCGATACCTACTGAGCTCAGAGTACTAAATATTTTCAATAATATTTAGGCATATATGTGTGCGCATGCGTGCACTTAAAATGACTAGGCACCTCATTTCTAATGTCTAAGACTTGTTCAACATGCACGCTTAAATGCCTTTTATTTTAGGCAGAGGCAAAGAAAAAGCTTTGTGCAAACTCGCTTGTAGCTCGACACAAGTCCACGTCTTGTTCCATGTTCATAATGAGCAATTTATTAGCATGCACATAGTTGAGATTTTAGTAACTTATATATTACACTTTGTTGCTACACAGTCTTTGAGTGTCTTTATGTTTGGTTCAAACTCATTCATTTTACATTCATTAATGTTTGAGTATATATGGTCTAATGTATGCCCACCTCTGTGTGTTTACGTAGGAAGGGGCTAGCAAAAATAAGCAAGTCAGTTCATCCCATGACATCAAGAAAAATGCGCATGGAATGCATAGTGCACAAGCCACTGTGACCACAATTTTTGTAGCTTATCCTGCCATGCCAAGAAATATGTGTATAGATGGTGTGAACCATTGAGATTTAACTAGGACTTCCACCATACAACAAGGCATCTATGTCTCTTAGACATAACAAAAAATGTTAGTGGAAATATGCATAATACTACTTTTTTTATGAATCCAAGAGTATTTCGACAACATTTTTAAGTTACTACCGTGAGGACATAAAAAAAGTGAGTTGAGCCATCCCACAACACCAAGAAATATGCATATGATGCAATGCACGAGGCACATCAACCACATTTCCATCACTTATCCCACCACATCAAGAAATGCATATATAAGTGCGCTTTGCACTGAAATGATATCTAAATCCCCACATGCACCAAGGCTATATCTAGATCCCCACCGTGCCCAAAAAAAAGCATGCATAAGTACTTGTAGGGGTTCACACATTTTATAAAAAGTCAAAAAAAGAAAAAAAAAAACAAAGGCAATACTTTCCCTCATATCCCACCTAAAAAGTCATGCAAGGATTTTCTACCATGTAAGAAATATATGTATGGTTGGTACCTATTAGCCTCTAATATGTGAGAGAACAAAATGCAAACCCCTCGCAAGAGTTGGTCAATAGAAGTGAGACGAACAAAAATGATATGAAAGAAAATAGAAAGTTCATTTAAGGTTCACCTCATTAGAACACTTCACATCACAGATGAATTTTTATAGTGCTTTGTCATCCGCTAAATCTTCAAAACTTCTGTACTTTCAAAAGTAAGAATTTAAATTATTCTAACAGTCACTCTTTACCTTGAAACTTCCAATCTCAATTTGGTCAGCATAAAGCAAAAACTGGTCAAAGTTATGAACACATGAGTAGAGAATCACATCAAGACCCCACTAGTCAAAATTTGTCTCATTTTGATGAGAGATGAGCAAAATATGCTCAATATACTAAGAGAAAAAAAAAACTTGATTTGTGTATAGTTTTCATCTCATAAAGTTGAAATCAACCAAATTAATTGACATAAAAATTGTAGGGGACCACAACATGATTCACCAATAAAAACACATATGATTCCAATAAAAGATGAGGGAAAGATGATTACTGTGAAAATCTAGAGAGAATTGATTTTTTTTTTTGGAGCAATTTGCACCTTATGAAATCATAATTAACGAAAAGTTTTGGAGGATTAATCTATAAATCAAACAAACTTGATCAAGGGTAGAATCTTGGAATATAAAGTATGATTTGCAATCTGCTGGCCGGTCCATTGGACTGGTCCATCCGGTCCACATGGGACCAGCCCAGCGCAACAGAGGCGGAACTTCTCTGCCTCCTGCGCATGCTGCGGATGCCGCGAGATCCATGGAAGCTTTTTTGGAAGGTTTTTTGAGGTAATTGGGAGGAAAATTTGAATGTAGGGACTGTTTAGGGATTTCCTTTTGAATTGTATGCATTAAATAGTTTGTTTTCCTAGGGTTAGGGCATCCTAAATTTGGCTGAAATTTGAGATCTCTTAGATTTAGGTTTTCTTTTGGGCTCTAGCGGCGTCTAGAGATTTGGGAGAGATCGATCCTCCTCTCGAATAGAGGATCAATTGTATCTTGCTGTTTTTCTTCTTCTACTAGTGAATTTCAAGTGTTTTCCCTTAGATTTTCGTGGTTTTGTGGGACTATTGTGAAAAATTCTCGTTGTTTTCCGAAGATTGATAGAAAATACTTGAGATCTACAAGTGTTTCCTATCACAATCCAAAAGAAAAGTTTTGTTAAGCTGTACAAATAGTCTTCATATGCCTCGCATGCACATGTGTATGAGTATTATAGAATACTAAGTAGGATAACAAGTCACATGAGGAAGAAAATATTAGAGAAGAATATGAAGGCCAAACGAGCCACCTGCAAAACAAGCCACCAAATGCACTAACTCATTTAATAGTGACTTAGTTGTGTATTTGATTACTTATTCAATGTTCTTATATCTATTGTTCTTTAAATTCTATTTTTATTACTAGTGGTATTTAGCATGGTGAAAATATTGAAAAAATAGCATTAATGATAGAATAAAATTCTAATTTTACTTTCATTAAAATTTTATATTGACAATATCTAAAATTTATTTTATAATTTATATAACATTAGAAATAATATTAACTGAATTAAATCAATTTTAATAAAAAATTATGAATGCCTGTATGTTTAGTGATAAGATTATTTGTTTCAATGCACTGAAATGATATCTAAATCCCCACATGCACTAAGATTATATGTTTAGTGATAAAATATTTTGTTACTAATATGAGTGAAGAAAATGAATTTGTCTCTGGTTTTATCAAGGAAGGGCAGTGGAATGAAAGAAAATTGAGGTGTTTCTTTGGGAAGGAGCTTGCAGATGTTATCTTATCTGTCCCGATTGGTTCTGAGCTGGAGAAGGACAAGGTGGAACTTAAATTCAAACATTCTGGGAGATCTATTTCGTATCATGCTTTGGAGGCTTTTTCTACGACTTCATTGGAAATTGATGACTGGAGCTGGATGAAGAACTCCAAGCTAAGACCACGTATTGCTGTGTTCTAGTGGAGGCTAAAGAAGGATTCTATTCCTTGTAATCACTTTTTAAAGTACAGGAAGCTTGCTGATTTTGATCATTGCCCGAGAGGTTGCACACTAAGGTGGAAAACACGGAACATGTCGCTGTTTGTTGCAGTAAGTTAAAAGATGTCTTCACATATCTTGCTAAATGGGGATTTAATTCTTTGTCATTTCAATCGCTGGAGGATTGTTTTTATGGGTTTAAGCTCCTTGCGAAAACTAATCCTTTTCAAGGGAATTTGTACTGCTCGGTGGTGTTTTTTTATTGGAAAAGCAGAAACAGATTGACTCATGCGGGAGTGGAGATGGTACAACATTCATAGCGATCAACTCTGTTTGCCACGCTATTTCCTCTTTCAAGTTGAACTTCATTTGGGATAACTGGGACGTCAACCAGCTTTGTAAGCTGTCTTTATCTTCTTGGCGTCCTCCACCTCCTAAATGGCTCAAAGTGAATATTGATGCCTCTTTGCTTCATACAAATAAAGCAGGAATTGGAGGAGTCTTTAGAGATTGTCAAGGGAGATTCTTGTGTGCGTTTGGTATCAATTGCCGGCACTGGGACTGCTCTCAACTTGAGATGTTATTAATTCTTTCTTTGAAAAGATTTGTACAGGATTGGATGTTTGATGCAGAAGGTATTATAGTTGAAGGTGATAACATTAATGTTATCAAATTCTTTCAAGATTTTATGAATAAAACGAAGAACAAGGAGGACTTTCCAAAGGAGTTCGAGTACCTGTTCAATCAAGTCTTGTTTCTTCATTCTAGTAGAAATTGTAATAAGTTAGCTGATTTTTGTGCTAACTTAGCTCTTCTTTCTGATTTTTTTTTATGACATTAGCTCTAATAAGATTCCTCCTTCTTTCCTTAGATTGTTCAAGGAGGAATTTGATTGTTTGTAGTCTCCTTTAATAAAATTTTGCTACTTGCATTTGCTTCAAAAAAATTCACTAATATCCATGTTTGATTAGTTTGATTCCATCAAAGCTCAATTATAGCTCTAACTTGATTAAAAAAAACAAATTTGAACAAAATTTTAAAATTAAGATTATGTACAAGCATGTCTCAAACTCAATAAAAACAAAATAAACAAGTATGAGAAAGATTATAAACAATTCAACTTGATTCATTCACAACTCTAATTTTCCAATGATTTTGCTTGTGGATCTTCCAATAAAAGACAAAATAGGTCAATTCTTTAATCACACTACACATAATATGAGAATATATCACTTAACTTTGTTGTTGGTTGCTTGGTTGACCTTCAATGGTATATGAAATAGGCCTTTTCTTATAAATTTTCATTTGAATTGTCTGAGCGTGTTAAAGGAGTGGTGGTAGTATCACCTATTGAAGATAGAGTGTTGGAGAATAAATTTAGTTGGTTTAGATATGTACAAAATATGATGATAAATATATGAAATAGGCCTTTTCTTAT
The DNA here is from genome assembly GCA_019925795.1 of Dendrobium chrysotoxum. NCBI lineage: Eukaryota > Viridiplantae > Streptophyta > Magnoliopsida > Asparagales > Orchidaceae > Dendrobium > Dendrobium chrysotoxum. The sequence goes on along the minus strand of CM034304.1, from coordinate 42,810,095 downwards.
AAATTTTCATTTGAATTGTCTGAGCGTGTTAAAGGAGTGGTGGTAGTATCACCTATTGAAGATAGAGTGTTGGAGAATAAATTTAGTTGGTTTAGATATGTACAAAATATAATGAAAAATCTATTGATAAAATAAATAGATAAAATTAATAAAAACAAATTAGGAAGGAAAAATAAAGACCAAACGTACTAATGGAAGTTATGAAGAAAACTAACACAGGATAAGCTTAATACCTCACACAATATTAAAAACAATGAATCAAGGATGAGGATTTATTAAGGCTTTATTTGGAATAGTTTTTTCGATTACTTTTGTTGTGAGAAAAATAGTTAATAAAAAATCATTTGTGTTTGAAAGATAGCTTTTTCACCATAATTTCAAAATTTAACCTTTAAAAAGATATTTTAGGGAAAACATTTTTGAAATTATAGCTGAGAAATAAGCCTTTAAAAGAAAAAAAACATAATACTAGTCCTCCATGAAATAATGTAAGACCAGATACCTCACTTCAAGCCATCAAAAACATAATACTAGTCCTCCATGAAAATTCTAACTGCTATTAGATAATTGCAAGCTTGAAATTAAAATATATATATATCAGAAATACTAATCAAAATTCCAAATTAACAGACTAAAAGCGAATCGAGGTAGAAGCAATGATAAAAATATAACCAAACAAACCAACCAAAGAAGCGGCGGCACGATGGAAGAACGACCGCGGAGCCAAGGCCCCGACTTCTCGATTCCGCATCTGGACGATGCGGCAACCTGATTCCCTCTCTCTCATCCCGATTTTCCCCATCCTTTCTTCCACCTACAAGGCGCTCGACGAAATGTCCCAAGAACCTTAAAATGCGGAAGAGAACGCCCTGGTTCTGCGATGTCGGGAGATTGGTTTCTGCAAAAGCTCGCTTTGTTCTTCTAAGAACGTCGTCTCTGCTACAATCTCTTATTCGCCGACGCGAAGCTAATAAATATCGCCGACCGCCACACTTTCGCCGCCTATTCTCGACCGCCGGCCTTTCAATTCTCGAGTTTTCCGCGATGATTTCGCTCTCAGCTCAAATCTACGGGGATTTCTTTCCCGGATTTATTTATTTATTTTTACTTTATAAGATTGTTGAGCTATAAAATATGTTCTTTCTTAACTCCTTTTGCCACAATTAGATTGGTGGTTTGTAGAGAGAGAATTACGCATATTCTCTTTTATTTATAAAATTATTAATCATTCAAAATAATTAAATTAAAAATACATATTTTAAAATGTTCAAAATTAAAATATTAAAATTTTAGGAAGATTTTGCAACATTTTTTTATTTGAATAACTTTATATTTAGTAAAAAAATAAAATAACTTATATTTAAGATATCAAAATAGCAAGTATTTACTGATCGTGAAAATTTATTGTGTTAGCATTATTAAAAATTTATGCTAGTGCTCAAATTAATGAGCTTTAGAGTAGCTCATTGGTGACATTATATTTTCAAGGCGAAAAATTCAATAATAGGAAAAATCATAGTGTTTGACTCTGTTAAATGATTATACTGATGTGAGTCATAGATTTCAAATAATATTATTACTAGTAATTGATGAAAGTTTTATCATAAACTATGAAATATGTCTTCTATAGTAGGAGTAAGAGATGCTTTGAGGTGGATTTATTAGAGATTTTATCTAGGAGTGTCAATATTTGATATGACTCAAAAATTTGACCCGAATCCGACCAAAAAATTCCGGGTTAGGATCAACCCAGAAGTGAAACGGGTCGGGTCATCCCGTTTAAAAAATATAATCAGGTTCGGGTTGACCCGAAAACCTATTTTGACCAGAAACCCGTTTGACCCATTTTTTACAAGAAAACTCGAGAACGACTTGTTTTACTCAAAATTTCGATATTGACCCGTTTTGACCCGAAAACAGGACCAACCCGTGGGTTTGACATCAATTTTTGTCGACCTCGGGTCATTTGCGTCGGGTCGGGTTGACCCAATTTTTTGAGGGTCAGTCCAGGTTGTAAATTTTGATCCGTTTGGGAAAACGGATCGAGTTCGGGTCATGTCGACCAGCAGCAGATCACTGTCAGGTTCGACCCGAACCTAACATGCAACCCATTTTTGAGACCCATAATTTTATCGATTATTCAAGTTATAATAAAAGGAGGCTAATGACAAAAATACAATTTTGGCTTCAACAGGGACACTAGAAATTCATGTTAGTGATGGCCTCAAACAATAATATTATCATCCATGATAATTGCAACTTTGGTGGCCCGATGTCATTATTAATATTGGCATCTAAAGCGCGAGATTCCCTCATGTGGAATCTTTATTGTGGCATTATCTCAACCTTCCAAAATATATGAAAATATGAATTATTTATATATTTATATAAAGACAAGTAATATTCATTTTGATAAAAAAATAGAATATTTTATTTGATAATATTTATTATTCCATAATCATATAAACTTTTTTATTGATATCATGATTTTTATAAGTAAAAATTAGAAATATTTATTGCAATATAAGTTATCGTATAATTTTAGTTAAGCTAATGTTACAATTATTATCAATTTAACCCTAAACTTTATAAAAAAATTTTGGATCAAATATTCAAGCTTAAAATTAATTATAATAAGAATAAAAATCATTAAATTTAATTTAAAATTCAAAATAGTATATATTTAGTTGATTATCATATCATCTTAATTTTCATGTTAATTTAGAGTTTTGAGAAAAAAAATAATTTTTCCATAAAATGCCTCACGTTTGTGGCACGTGATTAAGAGCTTACTATAAAAGCTAACTTCGGCGAAGACCGAGAACCCTAATTTCGTCGGAGCCCAGCAAATTCCATTTTCCGTGCTCGAGGGGATTTTACGATCATGGTACTTCTCTATCTATGATTCGATCTAAGATTTTTCGTTGATTTGTGTCTAATATTTATCTGTTTTTTCTTCATCTACGCCGTATACAGGCTGATTCTCCGCACAGAAGGTAAAATTTAATCTCCATATTCTCTCTCAATTGAGATTTTTTGTTGTCGCAGGATCTTCTTTTCTACGATTTTCTGCTTGTTTTTCCGTCTCTCTGGGTAATATGTATTTGTTTTCTAATTCAGGGTACATTTATTTATTTATTTATTTATGTTTTTTTTGCACATGGCTTAAGTTTTGGTTCGAGAACTTGGCACCTTTCCTAACCTTTTCATATTTTGATTGTAAATTTTCGTTTGGTTTGATGGCGGCTTAGTTTTCTTGATTTTCTTTAGAATAGTTTGATTTTGTTTTTGTGCTTGAATGGGATATAGAGAAAAAAAAAATTCAAGCTATGGTACATGTTTTGTGTGAATCCCTGGATAGAAGTTTGTCCATAGTCGGAAACATGCACGAAATATTGAATCTTTTGTAGATCTATTAGGATTTATAGTTTTTTCAATATGCTGCGTGTATCCCTTTCATTTAAGTTCCTATTGGAGTGGCTGATCTGTATAAGTTTCCCGTTTCATCCAATTTACAGTATTTTTTGTCAGTGTTATATTGGAAATAATATAAGTTTCCCATTACATCCCATTTACAGTATTTTTTGTCACAGTGCTATATTGGAAATACTGAATGAGATGGTCTGTGGTTCTCATAGCTGTAGACTGTCATTGATCTAATTGTTGGTATTATTATTTGATAATGATGGTTTATGTTCCATTGTTTTAGATATGATAGATATACCATGCAGACATGGGCGGTTCATGAACGGACATTCCCATAAAAACATTTTGGGAAATGTGTACCTTGGAAGTATTTCTTAGTCTGAAAGGGAGGAATACATAGCAAGTATATGTGGATTATATGATAGTTTGGAAAAAGAAACTTTAAAAATGATGGAGCTGTTGGATTAGATGATGCAATCTACTTGGTTTAAAGTTGGATTACTTTGAAAAATTTTGTTAACAAGTATACTTGGGTTACCATTACATATGATCTTAAAATAGCTAACATACACTTTATGAAATGAGGGTATTAGAAATTTAGTTAAAGCTTATGTTCTTTAAGTTGGATTGGATGACCGACTGTTTGAAAAAAAAAGCTTTTGGGAAGACATGATTGAACCATGACAACTTGCATTTGTGTTAGGGAATATAAATATTGGTGGTTACTTAAATTAACATGGACTTTACTAGGATAGCCTGAAAGAGTTTTTGTGATCAGTTTTGGAATAGGTGGTGGAATTATGATTTGAAAGCTTTAACCTATTTTTTTAATCATATATTATATTAAATTAATTAATACTTGTTTAAGAAATGTGTGTGTGAGAGAGAGAGAGAGAGAGTACTTAGTTACTTTTAAATGTGAATCTAGAAAACTACGACTAGCTTTTATTCTAATTTGAAAGAAATACGCTTTTATGAAGATTTTATGGTGGTTCTAAGTGCGTTTATTCATTCAATGTAGAATAATGGTTTTGCATTTGTACAAATACAAAGAAAGCTGTAAAAAAAAACCATTTATTGGGAAAACATGATATAATTTAGAAGATGAGAAATTGTTTGAGATTTGGTTGTTCTTGGAGAAAAAGTTAAATTATAGCCAAACTTGTTATAGCCAATAGTTTTCAGTAATGTGTAATAGCCAAATAATTTTCAGTAATGTGGGACGATATCAGAGATTAGCATAAAATATGTGTGATTTGTATTGGCTATGAAAATGCTTATAAAAAAATATTCAGTGTGATATATTTTGGTGTAAAATAGCAAATTTCATAGTTGGTTAGGCAATACATCTATTGAATTAAGTGGGAAGTTGGCATAGCTGATAAGATTTTTACAATATATATGGCTCAGGATTTGTAGTAGAAAGATTTGTGTACAATATATTGGCTTTTAGCAGGTCTATATCTGATAAAGCTCCCGATTAATATTACTAGTAGATTATGATGATTTTTAGGTTTGATAGGAGTTAAGCCATTGGATTTATGATTTGGAAGAATTGTGCTATAGGTGCAGACTTAATGTTTAAATTATTGGATGGGAGAATATCATTTAGATTTCATAAAGAAGTTATAAAGTTGAAATTAGCCTACTTTTTTCACGTGGGTTTGATTTTTGGGGTTTAAAAAGTCAATGGTGATCAAGTTGAATGAGGCAAAAATTGGAAAGTTGAGATAGTTGTGTGATTCATTGAGAAATCATATATTAGAGTTGCGTTGAGAGTAAAATTTATTTAACATTCGGTGGAAAATAGACTTAGTTTGGGCATGTATGACAAAGAATTGAAGATACTCTAACAAGATATGTTTGATCAATTTAATATTGAGGAGTTTGGAAGAATGGTGATAGACCAAATTTGACATCGCTATTGAATAATAGTTCTTAAATTCTACCCAAATAGTTTGTATGAGTTTAAGGAAGGTGATTGGTTATGTGATTAAATTAGAATATTGCAAATTGATTGATGAAAATGTGTTATGCTTTCCACAACAGTTACTAGTTCAGTAGAATAAGTACTAGCTCTTTTCCTAAGTAGTCAAGTTTACATTTCATAGTAATCTGTTTTTTGGTTCATTTATGTTCATCCCTTTGCATGCTATTTTAATGTATATTTTTTGGCTAGTCCCCTCTCCCTTCCATTGTATGTTGGTGAAATATTTTTGACTAGTATGCCTTTTCTATCAATAAGCTTCCAGCTATTGAACTCTTTATTTTTGGCTCGGGGGATGTGGTGATGTGAGTGTTGAAGGTTTAAATTTATTGATTCATGAAATTACTATAATGGCTTGACTAGAAAATACTGATTGGGAGTGAATAGTTTTTAGTCTATTTATCTACCATGCTGCCTATTGTCGGCACAAATAACCCCATAGATTTTTTATTTCTTCAAATATTGGTTCTATTTAGTAGATACTTCTCATCGTCATGTGCTCTTATTTTACTTTTATATTATTATTATATCCAAAGCACATGCAATATTTGTTTGTCCCATATCAAATAGTTGAAAACTATTCGTTAATTATCCACTCTCAATTGTCATGCCAAAATTTTAGTTGAATAGGTGTTTGATTGTTGGTGTTGGGCCCAACCTAGGATTCATTGGTATTGCTGTTGTTGTTTTAAAACTTATATGAAAGTGATTGTTGAAAAGTGGTTAGTTTTTATTAGGAAGATGCTAGGCTTCTTGATCTACATCAAGAAGGGGAAGACACCTTTTGAGTAGGTGTGAACTCCTTAAGGAAGAAGAAGGGGAAGAAGAGAGATTAGAAAAGGAAGAATACAAAAATATTTTTTCCTGAATTCAATTACAGCAGTTGTGGCCTCTATAGAAGTTTACATGAATCAGTTTTTGGTTTAATAGATGTTCAAATCTGTTGGTTTAATACAAGTAAAATAAAAGAATTAAAAATGGGTTCAGGACCAGTTTAATGTTGAAATAAATTGAATCACGAGTTGTTGTAGCCAGTCGGTTGTTGTAGTGCTCCCAATCTTTAAAATATTTGCTTCTTTCTTCTTCTTCTTTGATAAACTTTAAGTATTTTATTATCTTGATGTTGATTTTCTGATATGTTCATCCATTCTTGAAATTGTTGTTGTACCATCTTTGAATCCAAAAGAATATATTGTTGCTTAACACTCTCATTTCTATGAAAAACAATCTTGTCCTCAAGGTTGAGAGAAGGAAAACAAGCAGAAAGAGCTTTCATGCATAGCCGTTGGTTCCAAGTAGCCTCAAGCCCTTCAAAATGAAATGACGCTATTTTAACACAATGATAATTGGGAGTGTTCCAAGTATTCATGTGCTTTAAAGGTCTATTTTCGACGTTGAATCCATTGAAGTTAGGAAGTTCAATTTTCATTGATTTAAGAAAAGAGAAATCTATAGGAGACAGTGATGGCTGTGGTGAAGGGATTCAATTGGCGGACCCAAAGACGTTGGCGGAAGAGGAAGGGTCTTGATGGAGTGGAGGAGGTGGGCAGTCAATGTACAAACTATCAAATTTCTTGTTAATAGAATGCATGTAAGCATGGAATTATTGAAGTGATGAGTCAATGGAGGCAAATCGAACATTGGCTTGTTGTAGAGATTTTTTGACTTCAGAGAATTGTAATTCTTGATTGGTTTGCATTGTTGGAAGAGCTTTTGCCGAATCTGCATTTTTCATGTTGAGAGGCCTTTGGTGGCTGCTGGAAGGGAATAAAAGATGTGGTTCTTGATAATAAGAATTGGGACCTAATGTAATCTTGAAAAAAAGAAATGAAAAATGCAACATTGGATGGCTGCAGTTGGCTGAAAGGGTCTGTTTATGATGGCGGAGGGACTGCTGGAATTGCTTTCTAATAATGGCGTGGGTGTCCAAAGGTATTGTTTACTAAGGTGCAAGTTGTCAAGCTGCTACTCTTGCAATTCTTCTCGGTACTGTATGGAGAATTCTTCAAAACAACAGGCATTATGAGGAGTATGTGACTGGCATATCTTGAAAATCTGTTGGTTAGTGTTAGTGCGCAAATTCCGAATGCAAAATGTTGTGTTGAATGCAACTGTTCTTGAAATCTGCAGTTGCAGTTATTCTGAAAGCTGTGCTGAAGATAGAATGACGGCTGTGGCTGATAATTACTGCTGTTTGCAGATGAAAGGCAAACAGCTGTTGCTTTGTTGTTGTTGTTGTTGTTTGCTGTTGTTGGCAAGTGGCCGTTGGTGCTGAAGATGAGGAAAGGCTGGACGGCAAGACAATTTGATGTATGCTGATGCTGCAGAGAGAGAGTGTTGGGCAGGAAGAACAAAAAATGTGGTCTAGAGAAGAGGTGTGGCTGTGTGGAGGAATGAGTTTAGTGCAACAAGAGTACCATTTGTTAAGCTTCTTGATCTACATCAAGAAGGGGAGGACATTTTTTGAGTAGGTGTGGACTCCTTAAGAAATGAGAGATTAGAAAAGGAAGAAAGCAAAAATCCTTTTTCCTGAATTCAATTACAACATTTGTGGTTTATTTATTGAGGTTTACATGAACCGGTTTTGGTTTAATAGATGTTCAGACCAGCAAGTTTAATACAAGTAAAATAAAGTAATTAAAAATGAGTTTGAGACTGGTTTAATGGGGAAATAAATTGAACCACGACTTGTTATAGCCGACCGGTTATTGCAGTGTTTCATTGTTGCTTAACAGAAGACCATTATATTATTGCTTAACAGAAGACCATTATATTATTGCTTAACAGAAGACTATGGAAGGGCTCCATTTTTATCATGTCATGTCATCTAATAAACTATCCACCATGGCTCATTTAGCCTAGATTTAATGAGGGATAGAAGCTTCTTGTGTGGTTTATAATGATCAATCATCGAGAGGGTGAGATCTTGCCCACATGACCAAAAGTTGTAAGTTTTTGTCAAAAGTTGCTTGTGCGTTGGACAAGATCAAAATTACATTGAATCACAATCCTTTTTGGAAGCTACTTGGTCTAAGTCGACCTCATTGGAAGCAGCTTTCTATGACTGTTTTGGCGAAGGATCTCTTCCAAATGCAAAATTCTCTCATTACTTTCTCTAAATTTTTAGCCTCTCTTGTTTTAGGATTTTTTGGAAGATATTTAAATCGTATGGTATGATATATATTGTACTACATGATTAGTTCATAGGTATTAATTTTGAAAATGATTAATTAATGCAAGTTGATCTGATTTGATTATCCAAATTTAGATTATATCGTACAAAATGATTAACGTTGTACATAAAAAAAAAATTGAAGTTTTTTAATTAATTTTACTGTGTTGGTTGTTTCACCAATTTCTATGTCTAAAACTAATATGTACGACTCAAATAATTTGAAAATACAACTCCAAAAGTTGACATATGCAGCTTTTGATATGGATTGCCTTTAGTTCATCTTGAAATTTTGACCTAGTGAATATTGAGCTAAAGTCTTCGTCTAAGTCCTGTACGCTCCATAATTGTGCATAACTCTTATATCTTAATTCTCAAGTGTATATCTATAGTTGTTAGTGCTAAGTTTTTGACAGAACCGAATTACTTCGAAATGATCTCAGCCAAATTATGATTGTGTTCATCAAAACTCTGATGTAATTGTAGGCTAATGGATTTAACATTCCCCACGGCTTGCCTTGTATATCTTTAATCAAACACATTCTACCTGTGCTAGATTTGAATTTTAGCGAGCAGGTAGGTGAACATATCATTCAAATTTAAGAAATTATTATAAAAAGCTTTTCTACATGCAAAAGTTGATAAAACAATTAGCAGCTACCTTGATCTTGTCACCAACCATGGCTGAGAGAAAGTTGAATGGTAACTGCAAAATAGTTTATATGAGGTTAATGATAATGATGTTGGTTATGAGAGCAATGTCCAAACTTGAAATATCGTGACTTGATTGATGAGAATGCACAATAATTGCTATGATAGTCACTAGCTTGCTAGATTACTAGCTCTTTCCTAACCAGTTTTTCATTTTATGTTTATCTATTGTTTGGGATCCTTATTCGTATCCATTTGTATGCTGTTTGAATATTTTTTTACTAGTCTTTCACAGCCTTTGTTTGCTGGTGAAATGATTTTTGACTAATCTCCCTCCTTTATCAATAAGCTTCCACCCAACTAATTTTTTCTACATTGGTGGATGGAGTGAAGTGAGTGCTGAAGGTTTAGGTTTATGAAATAGTTGAATTACAGAATGTCTTGCTTAAAAAAATGATGTTTGGAAGTGAATAGTTAGTAGTCCATTTGTCCACCTTGATGCGCGCTCTAGGTACGAAGGTACCCAAAGATTTTTGTGCTTTAAAGATTTTGTCCCCAAGATTCTTAATAGAATTGGAGATAAAATTATAGCTTTAAAGATTGTTGTTGATGTTAAGATTATTAATATCATAAGCTCATATGCATGTTAAGATTATTAATATCATAAGTGCATATGCTTCTCAAGTATATTTAGATGTGTTTAAAATTAAAATTTTGCATTGACTTAGAAGAATTAATACAAAATATATATTTTGAAGAAATTATTTTATCGGAGGAGATTTAAATGGACATGTTGGTAGAGAGGTAGAAGATTTTAATGACATTCATGGTGGTTATGAGTTTGGAGCGACTAATGAAGATGGTAGGATTATATTAGATTTTTTTTCTAGCTTATGATTTTATAATTACTAATACTTTATTTAAGAAAATAAAGGAGCATCTCATCACATATTAGATTAGATATAGTAAAACTCAGATTTATTATTTTTTTAGGAAAAATAAATTGTTTAGATTGCATAGATTGTAAAGTTATTTTGAGTGAAAATTTATGTACCTAGCATCATTTATTAGTTTTGGACTTTAAGATGAAGGGGCGGAATATGACAAAGTAAAATGTTATCCTCGTAGTAGATGGGGGCATTTAAATAATACTAACAAAAAATATTTTTGAGAGAAAGATTCAAATAGATTCTGTCTGTACATGAGGAAGCTAGTGTTATGTGAGAAAAAGTAGTTAATGATATTAAGATTGTTTCAAAGGATGTGCTCTCAGATTTATTATTTTTTTGTAAGAAAAATAGATCATTTAGATTGCATAAATTGTAAAATTATGCCGAGTGAAAGTTTATGTACGTAGAATCACTTATTAGTTTTGGACTTTAAGATGAAGAGGCGGAATATAAAAAATAAAGTAAAATGTTATCCTAGTATTAGATGGGGGTATTTAAATAACACTAATAAAAAATATTTTTGAGAAAAATATTCAAAATAGTAAGATTCAGTCTGTACATGAGAAAGTTAATGATATTAAGATTATTGCAAAGGATGTGATTAGAATATAAAAAGGAAAAGTCCTTGATAATAAAAATAGTTGGTGGTGGAATCAAAATGTGCAAGAAAATATCAAAAATAAGAAGCTTTGTTAAAAAAATTGGTTTTGATTTGAAAACTTAAAAAATTGGAAAAGATATAAAGAGGCTCGTATGGGGTCCAAGAAATTGATATGTGATGCAAGGAATTAAGGTTTTAATGATTTATATAATAGATTGTATACTAAAGAGGGTGAAAAATGTATGTATAAATTAGTCAAATCAAGAGATAGAAGAAGGATTTAGTTCAAATGAAGTGCACTAAGGATGAAGATCAAAAAGTGCTTTTATTAGAATAGGATAATCAACAAAGATGGATGAGATATTTTGATAAGCTTTTCAAATAAGATTGTGAGAATATAATTGATGTTAGTGACCTGAGCATCCTAAATAAAAATAGAGATTTTTATTGTTATCGGTATATTATTAAAACTAAGGTTAGAGAGGCTTTAAAGAAAATGGAGTGTGAAAAAGCTGTTGGATCTGATAATATTTCAATAGAGGTGTGGAAATGTTAAGGAGATGAATGAACTTTTCAATATTATTTTGAAGAGTAAAAAGATGTCGAATGAGTGGAGGGAGTGTGTTGATTCCTTTTTTTAAGAATAAAGGTGATGCATAAGAGTGTGAATTATAGAGGGATTAAGTTAATGTGTTATACTTTAAAACTTTTGGAGAGAGTTATTGAGCATAGGTTATGTCGTGATATTAATGTTTCTCAAAATCATTATGGATTCATGCCGAGTAGGTCTACTATGGAAGCTATACATTTATTGAGAGGTTTGATGTAGAAGTATAGGGAGAATAAGGAGAACCTACATATGATATTTATTGATTTACAGAAAGCTTGTGATAAAGTTTCAAGAGAAGTGCTATGGAGAGTTTTAGAAAAGAAAGGGGGTTAATAATGCTTATACTCAAGTCATTAAGGATATGTATGCAGGACTGTTACTTGTATTCAAATACATGGAGGTTGGACCAAGTATTTTTCTATTTCAGTTGGATTACATCAAGGATCAGCTCTAAGCCCATATCTTTTTGCTTTAGTCATAGATGTTCTTACTAGACATTTGCAGGAGGATGTACCATGGTGTATGCTTTTTGCAGATAATATTCTTCTTGTTGATAAGACTAGAGAGGGAGTTGAAGGTAAACTTGAATTATGGAGGTCTACCTTAGAGTCCAAAGGTTTTTGTTTAAGCATATCTTAAATTGAGTATATGGAATGTAATTTTAGTAATAATAGATCTAATGGGGGAATTATGGCTTTGGGCAATCAAGTCATTAATAGGAGTACACATTTTAGATATCTTTGATCTTTTGTCCAGAGTGATGGTGAAGTAGATGAGGATATTATTAATAGAATTCAAGTTGGATGGTTGAAGGGGAGGAATGCATCGGGCTTGTTGTGTGATGGAAAAGTACCCCTCAAACTTAAGGGAAAATTCTATAAAATGGTGGTGAGACCTGCAATGCTTTATGGTGCAGAATGTTGGCCATTAAAAGAGAAGCATGCAATTTAGTGTTGCAGAGATGCAGATGCTCAGGTGGATGAGTTGCTTTACTCTTAGAGATAGAATGCGAAACGAGCATATACGTGAAAAGGTTGGAGTAGCTCCAGTGGTAGATAAGATTAGATAGAGTCGTCTTAGATTGTTTGGTCACATAAAACGTTGGTGGTCTGATGACCCGGTTAGGAGTGTAAATGTATTAGATTTGGCCTTAAGAGAGGTAGAGGTAGACATAAAAAGACTTGGTTAATCATTAGAAATGATATTTTTTATTATATTTAAATGAGAACTTGACTCTTAGCAGGTGTGCAGCCTTACTGCTTTTTTTTACAAGCAAAACTTTTAATAGTTATAATAATGAGGTTCAGCTTGTCGTCTTTTTATTTAATTTCCAGTCAAGAGTTATGCAGGCTATTTTGGTGGGTGATACGCCATGAGGGTGTCTTTCCTTGATGTTTGGGGGAGAAAGAAGCAAGGGCAGTGATCTTTGAATGCCTCCTGTCTCTCTTACTCTTTTCCATCTAAAACAAAATGGTTTGCAGGGCCCTGGTGCGTTATTTGCATATCATAGCAGGATTGGTGGCTGAGCAACTTAGGCCTCGTTTGATTCGGCTTTTTTTTTGGCTTCTCTGTTTGGAAACGACAGAATTTTTTTTGGGGATTTGTTTGTTTGTGATACTTTTGCAGAAATGCTTTTTAGGGAACTTCATTTTTCTATTATTTTGAGAAGCATTTTTTATATTTGTTTTTCCGTTAGAAAACTCCATTCCCTTAATCATTGTTTTTAAAACTATCTTTTACAAAAGGAGAGGAAGAACCAAATGAAGCCTTAGTGGTGCAGATTGGTCTAACAAATTATAATCTTTGTATGACTAGAATGTTTTACCGCGTGAAGAATTTGTTAAAAGATGAAAAGGTTTTATGCTTTTGTGGTGATGATTATTTCCTAGCGATTACTTGTTGCTAAGTTATGTTAAACGTTTGTTGGTCTGTGGGTTCTTACTGGATTGTTCAAATTTATTTTGATTACACGCCTTTTTCCTAGATGTTGATAAGCCATAAGGTTTCAATCCAAATTAGATTCAGTTGTCAGCTGATCGGCACTCAGAACTGTCAACTTCATGAATATACTTAACAATATGTTTATTTACTTGTCACTATATATTGAATGTAGGCAATTGTTCACTTCAAACAATAGAATAAGTTTAATGCAATGTCTTTACCCGTTTTTCTCCTTTTTATTTACTGAACTTTTAACGCCTATATTTTCTTTGAGGCAACAAGGCCTTAAATTCAATAATTTAATGGTAACAGCATCAATCATATACACTAACGCTTTTGGCATCCCCCCGCCCCCCACAAGCTTTTGAGCTTATGATTTGTTTTTTGGCATTTCAGGTACTCACGGTCACCTTTGCCTTACAAAGGGAGGTCAAGATCACGATCAAGAGGACGATCGGAGTCGAGGTCTCGGTCCCCCCGCCTTAGGAGCAGGTCAAGGTCACAGTCTCCAAGTCATGCCAGGTTTATAGCTGCAACAAACTGATTGCTTTGAATTTTCTTGCTTTCTGTTGCAATTTGATATAGCAAGCAATGCCATCACTTGAATTGCAGGGCTGATGCTGGGAATGTTGGCAATACTCTTTACATAACTGGCCTTTCTTCCAGGGTTACCGAAAGAGACCTTGAGGAGCATTTTTCGAAGGAGGGAAAGGTTAGTCTGCTATATATATATATATATGTATATATATATATATATATATATAATGAATTTGTTTAACTTCTTATTTTGTTAATGTTTTCCCAGGTCACTGAATGTCGCCTGATTGTGGAACCCCGTACCCGAATCTCCCGGGGTTTTGCATTTCTTACCATGGAAAACGTTGAAGCTGCTGATCGTTGTATCAAATATCTTAATCAGTCAGTTTTGGAGGGTCGGTACATAACTGTTGAGAAGGTAAAGTTCTTTAGATGGATATCAAATGAGAAAACAGAGAACCTTTGTATGTTCATCTCTTGTTTGACTTGAAGGTTTTTGGTTATATTCAGAAGTCAATTGCGTCAGCTATGTTGGCAGCAATCAAAGATGACCAGTCCTTCATCCCAACTTATTCTTACAGATTGATGAATGGCAACAGCCTAATCGTTTTCCATGAATCATCACATCAACTTAACATAGCAAAATTGCTCAACTAAACTTCAGCATTCACCCCCCAACAACTAATCAACAACGGACATTACCAACTCTGTAATCAGACATTTTATGGTATCTTATATCTGGCATTCATTTAATGATGCTATTAGGCATGCCATGGTCCTAAATAATTTCCTAGTTTCTATAAATGTTTGGCCATCCTTTCATCATCTTTCTTCTCAGAGGATCTAAGAACTTGATTGCCTACTACAATATTCATGTCTAACTTATCTCTGTGTTTTTATTTATTATGATTAACAGTTTATTGTTTTCAAGGCTTTTTTTTACTCCTTTTTCAGTCAAGAAGAAAACGTCCAAGGACACCTACACCTGGACAGTATCTTGGTCTGAAGAACTCCCGCGAGTCTAGTGAGTAGAATCTTCTCTATCGATGCTGCTAAATCCTAATTGAGTTCATTCCAGAACAATTTCTCAAGTCCATTTGTTCCCCTTGTTGCAGGCTACCGTTATGATCGTGATCGTGGCAGGTTCCGTGGAGGATATGGAAGGGAGGATTATGGGGGTTATCGCAGGTCTCCGAGGCGCTCACCTTACCGTGGTGGCCGTGATTATTCTCCTCCTCGCTACTCGCCTTACGCTGGCAGATCTAGAAGGGAACGGTCCAGGTCCCTGCCAAATTCCCCTTATGGTAGTCCAGACAGAGGTGGCTATGGAAGGCGTTCAAATATGTACGTTCGGTAAATTCTGAATTCTCCCTAACATTTGTCATAAAACTCGAATCTTATATCGTGTTTGTCAGCAAGTAGAGCTTTTAATTTAAAACCGATGAACTAAAATCTTTTTTCTCTTCTCATTTGGATAGTTTTTGGAATGTACTTAGGTTTATGGTGTGGGATATTTGACATCCATTTTCTGTTTTAATCATGATTTTCTATTCTGTTGATTAGATTCTTAATTGAATCTGGTTAATAATGTGCGTCTTTACTGCCTATTTTTCAATATATGCTGTTTACAGCAACTAGCAATATTTGTTCTTATTATATCTAACGGTAAGAATGATCTCCTTTCCGTTTAATGTTATTTGTTATAGTTTTGATTTATTTGCTGGGAATGCCGTTTTCTTGCTTGCTAGCATATTTTTGTAGCTATTTTGCATCTTTGAACCATGAATCAAGTATGAGTGTGAGAGTAGGGACGTCAATATCTGACACGATCCGAAAATCTGACCCGAATCCGACCCATAAATTTTGTGTTTAGGTTGACCCGACCAAAAACGGGTCGGGTTCAGGTTAAGGGTTTTCGATCCGTTTCAAAAATGGGTCAGGTTCGGGTTAACCCGGAAATGACCCGGCTGCCCACATATAGCTTACCCGTGTCGCATCGAGCTGCTGCCCGCGTCGCATCTCCTGCCTCACATTGCGCCGTCGAGTTTGCCCTTGAATTCGCAATGCCGCTGCCCGCAATGACGTATCACTTGCCGTTGTTGTCTGCCAAGAGTTGCGATTTTTGCGGCTGTCGAACACGAAGCGGGTCGGGTTCGGGTCCAAAAAGACCGACCTATTTGTAAAAATATGTTGGGTTCAAGTTGACCCGAATAGTTTCGAACTCGACCCGTGACTTGAAATTGACACCCTCATGTGAGAGTTTGCTTGGCAAAGGTCAGTAACCTGAGCGAATTCCTTAGTACGACAAGGAAATGTTGAATGGACTCAAACTTCAAAGTGATTTGTTCTTTAGGATGCGTTTGGGGTAGCTTTCTAACAATTTTGCTTTCTAAAATGGCTGCCAAAATTCTCACCTATTAAAAATTTATATGGTTAGGTGCTTTTTAACCACCGAATCTATTATTGAGTTTGGTAGTTTTAGAAAAGCTGCCTTAGCTTTTTCTGGCTCTCATAAAATTTTTTTAAGTTACTTTTACGGATAATTGCAGTCACGGAAGGGATTAATTATTCTGTGCAAATTCCGAACGCCGTCAGGAGGCGAATCACAACGCGCCACGTCAGCCATTTGCTGGGTACCAGTGCTCGGGACTGTTGTGTACAGGGTGATGTAGTGCGCTGTGCTTCGCCTCTCCTCTGGATGGTCCGGAATCCGCACTGGTGGGGCAGCTTTTTGAGGTGTTTTCTTCTAGTAATAATCAATATTGATTTCTGATTAATTCAGTTACATCATGGAATGTAATAAATTTATTTTTCTATACGTAAATGTCTTAATTTGCCAACAGCACTTCAACGGGCCCTTAGGGAATTTTTATTCCCAGTAGCTGAGTTGTCCTTGGGGGTCTTGTTTTCTTGTCATTCCTTCTTTATCTTATCTATTTGTCTGTCGGTGTGTTCTGTAAACATTTCTTTTTTTATTTTATCTTTAGGCTACCCTCTTATCTGAGTTCCAATCATTTTTCTTTTATTTTATCCTTCATCATTTGTGCTCGGTTAAATACTATTATATAGTTATTTTATTACCAGCCTTTAGGTTTATACACCTTAGTTAATTTAATTGTTATTTGATGCAATTATAATTTCTCATGATATTTTTTATTACATAAGCATCCCAATGATTCAATTTCACAATAGAAAGTTATTTTAGATCCACCGAAGCTTAGGGTGGCTAGGGTGGCTCGTGGGCGAGCACGGTTGGGAACTCCTATCCTGGGTTCGAATCTCCTCTACTACGGCCTTGCCTCTTTCAATGGGGCTAAGTGTTGGCTCAATGCCGGTGGGTGGCCTCGCTAGATTTCGACGAGGGATTAGTTATGCCGCCAAGCAATCCAAAGTTATTTTAGAAAGTAATAAAAAAGTTGCTTCAAAAGAAATCAAAGTATGATTGCTAGGATGCTTTTAATGAGTTTGTTTTGACAAGGAAGAAATGATGAGTGGACTCCAAATACAATTAATTTGATCTTTATGATATGCTTGAGGCAGCTTATTAATAATTTAATTTTGTTTTAATGAAAAATATAATTTTATTATCCAATTTAAGGGAATGTATTAAATTTATCTATCTTAAATATATTTGTAACTTACACCAGCAAATTGGGCCCTTATGTTTTCTTGTCAATCATTCTGATCTTATCTTTATCTGCGTTGTCTCTTTTATTATGCCTCTGGGCTAATCTCTGTTACGAACTTTTTTTTTTCCCTTCATAACTGTTCTTTTTAAGGTTGTGAAAATTAAATCAGGCAATGAACTGAAAAAAGGAGAGGTTTACGGTCATACCGGTCGAACCGGATGATGTAATAAATAATAATATTATTAAAAATTAATAAAATTAATATAATATAAGTACATGAGCATTTAATAATATTTATAAAATTTTATACATATTAATATCATTTAAGAATAATATATTTATAAAAATAATATTTAATATAATATATAAATTTATAATATTAAAAATTTATGATCATTAATATAATATAAATAATTAAATATTTGAGCATTTAATAATATTTATAAATTTAAAAAATATATTATAAAAATTATAAGTATAAATATTATTTAAGAATAATATATTTATATATTTATAATCAAATATATTTATAAGAATATTATTTAATATAATATTTAAATTTATAATATTAAAAATTTATATTATAATTCTTGTAATATATATTATAGTAAATTTATAATATATATTGATTAAATTTGTAGCCCAACTAAGTTCAAATTCAATCCAACTAGTCCAAATAAGCTTAAATTCATATATTAAATTATTCATACATCTTTTTTAGTCTCACATAATAGGAGGAGTTTGAGATTGTTGCTTTGACCCTTTATAAAGTGTGAAGTACACATTTTTTACTAAATAAGTTATGTGAGATATTTGAGATAATAACTTGCATAAATTATGATGTAGTTAATCATCATATCTAATAAAATTTATTTAAAAAGATTTAAAGAAATTAATAAATTAAAATATATGGTTTAAATTTTAATTAAAATAAAATTAATTTTTTTTTATAAACTGGCTGATTTTTTCCAACCCGGACCGGTTCACCGGTTGTACCGTTGGTTCTATCCAGTTTGTTCTGGTTCGATGCAGCCGATTTTATAAGCTGGATCGGATCAGCCACCAGATCGGTTGACAGTTGAACCGGACGATTTTCAAAACAGTGGTTCTTTTTATTTATAATATCTTATGAGTTATATGTATTTATAATATTTTATAAGACTTATATATTTATGTTTAAGATTTTGTTTGCGATAGCTTTCTAATTGCTTTTTTAAAATAATATTTTAGTACAAAAAATTTTAGTTTAAAAAAATATTTATACTAAAAATTATTTTAGAAAGTAGTAAGAAAGTTGTCCCAAAGAAGAGAAATTATTTTGTGCGAAGGATGGACGCAGCTTTACATTCGAAGGTGAATCAGGTGCAGTCATATCAGCAGTACCGAGTTGTGGTATTGAGTAGTATCGAGCCATGATACACAATGAAGATGTGATGTGGTGTATTCTAGTTAGCCTTCGGACAGCGCTCGACGTCTGCACAGAATAATTAATCCCCAAAGAAAGCCTAAGTTGGATAGAAGCGGTCGTTAGGGTAGCACATTGGGATTTACAACAGTTATTAAACTGTTCCAATGAATATTTTTAGCATTATAAACCGCTGCAATTAATTTGCTTGTAAAAGTACTTAAGAGTTGTTAAAATTGTCTTTGATCCACTTAGGATTTATTGGAACAATGAAGAGAACAAGTCTGAGGGTGTGTGACCTCTTTTAAGTCAAAACGAGGTCTACAATCTTTAGTCGTTGATCAGTGGATGATTTTTTCTTTAGATAGTCTTAAATTTCAAAATTTTCAAGTTAAAATTCTCTAATAAGTGTAAGCCTCGTTATTGAAGTTTTACATAGTTACAAATCTTATTGGTTTTCTTTAATATAATACAAGTGCTCTTAAGTATTTGTACCATCAATCACTTATTATTTAGAACATCTTCATCATGAATCTCTTATTTCTTATTGAATGTCATAATATGACCATGCATTCATTTCAAGTCTTATTTAGATTCTTTGGCACATTCTCAAAGCTTCCAACATGATTAACCCCACTAGAATCCTCTTAAACCACTATCTAACTTCAAAAAAAGAATATGTTTGGAATGTCGTAGTTTTTTATAAAGATGATGTGAGAAAAATAACTTTTTTTAAAGTTGTGGTAAAAAGTTGCTTTCTATCACAGAAATTTCTTTAAAGCTGCGGGAAAGTAGTAACCAAGTAAAAATTGGGATTGCAATATGAAAAGTAAAATAGTTAGAAAACTATACCAAACAGACTCTAAGTACTGTGTCAATCGATAAATCAATGTTATTGCCCATACATATAGCTTAAATATTAAATCCAATATACAATATGAATGAATACAATTTGCCCAATTTAATATAATGAATGAATTCAACTACGATGAAGCAATCTATTATAACTAATATCGCTATATAGTGTAACATTTTGTAATCCACGATAAGTAATATTCAGATCGTACAAAATTATGAATAAGTGCCTTATTACATGTAATTTTTAGAAAAGTATGTGTAAATCCTAAAGTTTGGCTTTGTTTGTTTGTTTTCTATTCTTTATAATATAAAGCTAAAATCTAAAAATAATTTTGGCCATTAATAAGACGGTAAACAACAAATAATGAAATCGTTAAGTAGATTAAGCTAAAAATAAGATAGGCCGTGAATTTTCTGTTCATTTGGCCTAATATAGCACCGCTCTTATAAAATTCATATGGAAAATTAAAAATTTGTTTTAGTCAATTTTCTTGATGCTTTGCTGGGGCTATTATTGTTTGGCTGCTTTTAAGAAATTTTTATGTTAGTAAGTTGCTTTTAAGAAATTTCTACGTTAGGAAGCTTTTTTTAGTGCAATTTTCAAAAAAACTTCTTTCACCGACCGAGATTTAGGGTCTTTGGTGGGCAAGCACGGTTAGGACCCCCCATCTCAGGTTCGAATCTCCTCTATTACGGTCTCACCCCTTCAGTAGGACATAACAAGTGTGAGCCCGATGTCAGTGGGTGGCCTCGCTAGGTTCCTCCGAGAGATTAGTTACACCGCCAAGCGCTCCCTTGAAAATGGCAGCGAGTAGATACTCCCGATCCTAAGAAGAGAAAAAAACTTCTTTCCTCATAACAACTTTTACAAAATTCTACAGCTGTCCCAAGTAGACATAACAATTTCTCAATAATCATAATTTTATTTGAGTACAGTTTTCTAAGTAATTTTCAAACAACTTTGTGGTGAAAAGTTATTTTTATAACTAATATAATTATATTATTATTTTTTACAGTAATCTCATAATTAATTTTATAAAATATTGTAGCCATCACAAATAAACCATTATGTTTAAATAAATAAATAAATAAAAACATGGCCATCTACAGCAAACCGCGCCCAAAAAGCCAACGCGAACCGCGCCGACCTATCAGGACTTCGCTGGCCCTTTCCGGCTTTCCTCGGGTTCACCTCCTGGCCCTGACCAATGCAGATAGAGAGAGAAACAACCTCTCTCTCTCTCTCTCTAAGCGGACACGAAGAGCGAGAAAATAGGAAGCGAAAAGCCAAAAAGCCTGGAGCATCGCCAGTTTGTCCTGTACCGAGGGCTTTGAGGCCTAGAATAGTACAGGCCCATGTGGGGCCCGCTATCCGGCCCATAATTTTCTTTTATTTTTTTAACGGCGGTTTTCGAGCCAATATTGTGGGCTGAGACGGAAAGAAAGCAAGGCCGCGGTTTTGGTCATAGAAAAACGAAAAATCTTATGCAACGGTGGCAGAAACCGTGTATTTCGATTTGAGATTCGTGCATATGCATATGATGGACGTGCGGATGGATTGCCGTTCGGTCGGCACGTGTGAAGGAGGGTGCCAGCGTGCGATCTTGTGGTCTTGTCACGAATCTCGTAACGTCAAGTCGGTCCCGGGCAACGTGACCAATCTAATGTGAATATTTATTTATTGGGAATGTTTTTTGAGGGAGGCCGAATATTTTTTTGAAGAACCAAACAATGTGTAGCTTTGTAGTGAGAATTTTCTTAGGAGCCGTTAGGTGGTTGCAATTATTTAAAAATTAATTGTATTTAAAATATAATGTTAAATAAAATTATAAAATACAACAACGAGTTTTATGGACTATCTTCTTTGCCTATATCGGTCTTTGATGTAGGAACTCTTGTCTATTTAACACTGCACCCGAGTGACGATGCAGCGGCCCTTGCACACTTATCGTTGTATTCAGGTCATACAGCTTGTCGCTTCGAAGGGACGCCATAGCATTAACACAATTTCTTAAAAGATATTATTCGGCAAGTTTTACGCTGGTTGTTGACTATCTAACGCAACTCTTCGCTTTTCTTATCCAGGACTTGGGACCTGGCAACGACAGTGTTTATATAATAGAGTATGTATAATATTTTATGATATTTGATTATTTTTGAAAGAATTTAAAGAATTTATTTATTTTATATTTTATTATTTATAAAATAAAATTAATGTTTTAAATATGCTGGAAGCGAGAATTACGATGCCGAGGGGTGGTAGAGATGACCGGTAACGAGCGCATAACCGTCGAGACCAGTGCGAGAATCACGGAATTTGAAAATCATTTTATTATAATTATTTTTAAATGAAAAAAAAATAAAGATTTTAGATATTATAAATCCCCAGCAAAATTAGGTGTATTTTTCTATTTCTTCAAATTAAATATTAAAAAATAATAATAATAAGAAATAGAATACACCTCTAAAAATATTCAGTGTTGTCTATGTTTTTGCGACCCATCAATGCTCCTAAACGGTCCTACCGCAAGCGAGGTGGTCCCGGATGGTGCACAGCCCGAAGGACACAGGAGAAAAATATATATATATATTAGCGGGAGCTCCTTATAGATTCTTTATCCCAAGAGAATTCAATAGGAGTTTGTTCTTTTATTATTAATTAATTAATAATATAAATGAGATATTAGAAATATAAATGTAAGATAAATAATCAAATATTTAGGTTACGTTTGAAACAGCTTTCTTATTGCTTTCTAATATAACTTTTTAGTACAAAAATTTTTTGGATGAGAAAGTTTTTGTACTAGAAAGCTATTCTAGAAAAATAATAAGAAAGTTATCACATCCGAAGCTTAAATTTGGGACAGCTTAAAACAACTTCAAAGGCTTTGTTTGGGATAACTTTTGGCCACTTATTTTTCGCTATATTCAAAAATATTTTACAACTTATACTAGAAAACTATAATAAAAAATAATAAGAAAAATATCTCAAACGAAGTCTAAGGCTTCGTTTGGGATGAAGTCTAGGGCTTCGTTCGGGATGGCTTTTTTATTATTTATTAAAATAGAGTTTTAGTACAAAAATTAAAGTTTTTGCACTAAAATTCTATTTTAAGAAGCAATAAAAAAGTCGTCCCAAACGAAGTCTAAGAGATAGCTCAATTTCTTTCACTATAAAAGATAATTATAACATGATACATAATAAAATTTTACAACTTACCGAAGCATATATAACTATAAATCATTGAGCCTCAAGCAAACTCGTGCAATGATAAAAAAAGATGCATGAAAATGAAGCAAAAGCTTTCAATATTAGACTAAAAATGAGCAATGCATTAGACTGTGGATGTTTTTGGGAGACAGTTAGGTCAATTAAGGTAAATTCATACAGATATCACATACGTAAGATTCAAACCCAAGACCTCTTGGTTGACAGCCGAAGCTCTCAACCAACATACTGTGGATGTTCGCATCCCCTCATTGTCAAAAAGACCATCAAAAGAATGGAATCAGAGCCCTAATTCTTGAGGTATTTTAAGTGATGGAATAGGGAGATTTTTTTCTTAAGAAATATAGAGTTTTATTATAAAATGAAATCTCAATCAGAGTTTCTGATTAATATAGGAATAATTAGAAATTTGGCCATGTTGAATCCATCAACCCCACTATTGTCTTTGCAATAAAGAGTAAAGAAGGTAGTTGGGAGCAAACTCCTCATCTCTTGCAGATTATGGGGGATTTTTTTTGGCATAATTTTTGGTTGATGCTGCTTTGATATTTTTACAGTTTTTTTTTTTTTTTCTGAAGATTTGGTCTCCCAAATCTTCCTCTTTTTGTTTGCTTCTTTTGGTGGGCTTAGTGTGATTCTCTTAACTTTGGTGGTGATGATTATGGAGATTTTTTCGTTGATTTTTTTCTTTATTCGTCATCCCCTATGTATTGGTAGAGCTAATTACTTAGGCAATTTTTTAATGAAGATGATGATTTGCCAGATGTCTTTTTTTGGCTTGAATGTTGAGTAGAAAATTCAGAACTTTGAAAAATGTGCACTGATCAAGAAAAGTGAGTTCCTAAGTGATGGGGGCAATTGGAAGGGTTATATGTGATGTTTCCATTGAATTGGCTGTTTGGATGGAGCTGGATTATTCGTCTATGCATCACATCGCCTTCTCTCTAGCATTAAGAAAGCAACTGTCTCTCTTCTCATCACCCAACTCTAGAAAGCACATGAATCAAAGGATTCATTTTGGATACCTTTCTTATTATTTTCTAAAGAAAATTTTTAATACAAATTTTTTTTTAAAGTAGAAATTTTTTGAACTAAAAAACTGCTTTAGAAAGCAGTAAGAAAGCTGTCCCATACGAAGCCTAGGACTCAGGTTTTGTTTGGGACAGCTTTTTTTTATTACTTTTTAATACAATTTTTTGGTATAAAAATTTCTAGTTCAAGAAACTTTTGTATTAAAAAGCAGTGAAAAAGCCATCTCAAACGAAACCTTAACTTTAGCTCCTTTCGGCTTTGTTGCGAACTGGAATATTTGCGGTGATAGAGAAATATGAATTTTAGCATCATAACTTTGGACGAAGATCAAGCAGAAACAGATGAAAGATAGGGGTGTAGCGTTCATAAGTGACACCGGAGTTTTTATGTGGAAACCCCTGAAAAGGGGGAACAATCACGGGGCATTGCCCATTTTAAATGAATCAATTAGTGTTTGTGGTTGATTACAAATGATGTCCTTCACTGGAGGGAAAGCTTTGGCTCGATGTAGCAAATATACAATATGTAGAGTGCATTACATGGTGGGAGTTGCAAGAATCAGTGTTGACATGTTCGTTTAGTCAACGAGCTATGTAGCTCAGAAGGATCGTAGTCGGTGAGCGATGTAGGTTGGAAGGACCGTAGTCGGGTGACGGTGGTCAGAATGACCATAGTCGGCGAATGACGAAGGTCAGAAAGATCGTAATCGTGTGATGGTGGTCGAAAGGACCATAGTTAGGAAACAGAGGTCGAAAAGACCATAATCTGGTGATTGTGGTTGGAAGGACTGTAGTCGGTAGGCGACGGAGGTTTGAAAGACCATAGTTGGGCGACAGTGATAGAAAGGATTGTAGTCGGACGACGGGGTCGGAAAGACCATTGTTTGGTGACAGTCGATGGCCGGGCGTGAGTCCAAAGTCAATTGATTATTGGGCGGAAGTCCGGCGACAATCGGTGGGCAGGTGTAAGTCTGGCGACAATTAGTGGCTGGGCGGAAGTTCGGCGAATGTCCAACGACAACCAGTGGCTGGGCGATGGTCGAAGAAGTGCTTGGTGGCAAGTGAGATCTCAGATTTCTCTTCAGTCTTCCTCTTCTCCTCCCTCCCTTTAATGAAGAATGAAGGGTCTATTTATAGTTTGTTGGGAGTGGCATGACCAGTAAATAGGGAGAAGATCAAAGGCACATTGGGAGTGGTTTGAATGAACAACCGATATCGATTCTCTTGATCATCGACCGTTTATCAAGTATTTGATGCCTCATTGATGTTACAATTCATCGATCTTGGGCTCATTCTATTTGTCTCATCGATATGCTCGATTCGATTATAAGCATGTCACAATTTATCATCCAATTTATATTTTAAACCTTCTAAATGTGTTTTGGGCTCTTGATTTGGACCCATTCGGGCTCGGATTGAGTCGAATTTGGTGTTTGGGTTCGTATTTTTTAGACGTTCAGTTTGACTATAAGTTTGCTTCAATTAGAGTTCAGATTGTTCCAAATTTAATTTTGAAAGTTTCTAATTCAAATTTACCTTGAGAATCGTGCCCGATCATAAAAATTATTTGATGATATATCATTTGTCCCCCTATTTTTGGACGTCAAAGCCTGTAAAGTCCGAATATATGTATATGAGTTCTTCAAATCAATCTAATACAAAATTATAATTTCTAGGTAATTTTGAGGCGCGACTGCTCCCTAGACGTCAACGTGAACCTCCTCTCGGGGCCGTGAACTAAGTAAAATATCCTTAATTATAATTTTATATTGTTTTGAGGTCGGCAAGTTGATCGGGATAAAAATTATCAAAAAATCATGCTCCAAATTTATTGAATTTGCTCAAAATTTATGGTAAAAGCTTTGTTTGGCTCCGAAAATGTCAAAATTGAGTCTAGAACGTTGAAAAACGATCCTCGAAACCCCAAAAATATTTGAATTGGACAGTTCGACCCAAAAATTAAGCCTGGACTTGAATTGGCGGCCAAATCAGCTGGCCGGTCGGCTGCCCGCCGCAGCCCTCCTCTGGCGGGCCAGTGCTCCCATTCTGGCGGCTATTACCGGCTATCAATTTTTTTTCATATATATGTATATATATTGAAATATTCTTTTTTTAATATTATTTTAAATATTCCCTTTTCTTTTAAAGAATATTCCATTGAGAATATTCTTAATCATTTAGAATATTCTTATTTTTGCAAAATATTCCTTTAAAATATTCTTATTCTTTTAGAATATTTTTATTCTTATAGAATATTCCTCTGAGAATATTCTTATTCCCCAAGAATATTCTTAAAATATTCTTAGAATATTTTTATTCTTTGATAATATTCTAATTCTTACAAAATATTCTTCTTCTATCTTTTCACCTATAAATAGCCCCCTTGGAGGTAGGAGAAGGTTGCACATTTTCTCCTTCTCATTTCTTCCTCTAGCCTTTTTACATCAGATTCCTTCCACTGTCTTGAATAAGTGACATCCTCTATCAAGTCCATTACCTCTATTTATGTAGAAGGAATTTTCTCCCTCAAACTCCTTCATATATTATAGGATTTCTAATGCTTTTGGATAGGCGACGTTCGCTATATAACTTCAGTGCCCCTCTATTATAGATTCATAAAGATCGGGCATGGACATGCTTACTCCTCCATTACATGAGAGAAGTTTGTCTTTCAGGATAGAGACTATATTGTTAACGGCTATAAAAGAGTTTAAGGGGTCTTCAACTTATCGTTAGGAAATCCACAATCATATCCAAGTAGTTCATGATAAACTATCTGATACTCAAAAGTCTTGATGAAGGCTTTGCTTGGAAAGAGATCGACCGGTGCAACGTATGGACAGAGGTTATAAATGACGAGATAACTAACAGCCAGACATCCGAAGATTGTTCTTTAAATTCAAGCGATTGTAGTAATGAAAGGGAGCTAATTATCTTCCTTTATTTATCTTAGAGAGTTGTATGATATTGATGTTTGCTTGAAGTACTGAATAACTTTGAATTGTGAACTTTCCCCCCTGTTAGAGCAGTTAAATTAAAGGAATTATATTCCTTTTGCAACTTTTAGTCTTCTGAGATTTTTAAATAATTAAAGTAATAAATATCTTCTAAGGCTTTTAGCCTTCTGAGATTTTGATGTAGTGCTTTTTTAGGCTTTTAAGCTTCTAAGAATTTTGTATATCTATGCCTTTTGAGGCTTTTGGCCTTCTAAGGTCTTATTTATACATGTGCCTTTTGATCCGTTTAGCCTTCTAAGATTTTTGAATGAGTGATGACCTTGTCAACCACTTGCTCACATGGAGTCTTTTTAGTGAGGACCTTGTCGACCACTAGCTTCCCTTTTAGGCAACCTCATAGGTGAGCCTTCCTAGGGTTCTTTGTTAAAGCGTATCTCGAGGTAAATTTGATCAGGCACGAATCTTGAGACAATTTTAAATTGGAAACTTTTGAAATTAAATTGAGGACCATCTGAACTCCAATTTCAGCAAACTTATTATCACACTGAATGTCTCAAACAGATGAACCCAATGACACCAAATTCGACCCAACACAAGCCCAAATGGGTATAAATCAAGGGTCCAAAGCACATTTAGAAGGCTCAAAATATAAATTGGATAATCAAATGATATCCAAATGAGACATTCTTATATACAAATTGAGCAACGAACCTAAGATTGCAGAATTATGACATTATTAAGACACTCAAATACTCAATAAATGGTTCATGATCAAGGGAATTGATATCACCCATCTGTTCGAACCACTCCCAATACGCCCTCAAAATTCTCCCTATTTTACTTGTCATGCCACTCCCAAAAAATTATAAATAGACTCATCATTCTTCATTAAAGGGAGGGAGGAGAAGAGGAAGACGGAAGAGATATCTGTGATCTCTCTTACCACCAAGCTCTTCCTCGTCCACCACTCAGTCATCAATCGTTGCTGGACTTTCGTCAAGCTTTTGCTCGGCAACCAACGATCATCAAACTTATACTAGGTCACTGATTATCGTCGAACTTTCGTCCAGTCACCAACTAATTTCAGACTCATGCACGGCCATCTATCATCAGTAGACAATGGTCTTTTAGACCTCAGTTGCCCGACTACGTTCCTTCTGACCACTGCCTCTGGTAGATTGCAATCTTTTCGACCTTCGTCGCCTGCCTATTATGGTCCTTCTGACCTCCGTCGCCCAACTACAATTTTCGGCCTTCTTCGCCCATCAATTATAGTCCTTTCTACTACCGTCACCTGCCGACTACGATCTTTCTGACCATTGTCACCCAATTATGATATTTCTGACATCCGTTGCCCCCCGACTACGGTTCTTCTGACCATTGTCACCCAACTACAGACTTTTCTACCTTAGTCTTCCATCAAATATGATCTTTTTGACCTCCGTCTCCCGTTGACAGTCTTTTAGACCTCCATTGCCCCACTACGGTCCTTCCGAACTCCGTCACTGACTACAATCTTTCTGACATCCGTCGCCCAAGTACGGTCCTTACGATCACTTTCACCCAATTACATTCTTTTGTACCTCCATCGCCTGCTAACTACGATCCTTCCGACCACCGTCCTCTAACTACGATCTTTCCGACCTCTATCGTCCGCTGACTACGATCTTTCTGACCTCCGTCGCCTGACTACGGTCCTTCCGACCACCGTCACCAAACTACAGTCTTTTCGACCTCTGTCCCTTGACTATGGTCCTTCCGACCACCATCACTCGATTATGGTATTTTTAACTTCCGTCATTCGTCGACTATGATCCTTTCGACCACTGTTGCCCATCTAAGATCTTTCAGACCTCCATCATTTGCCAACTACGGTACTTCCGACCACCGTCACCCAACTACGGTCTTTCCAACCTCTGTGCTAACTACAGTCTTATCAACCACTGTCGCCTGACTACCGTCCTACCGACCACCGTCACCCGACTACAGTCTTTCCTACCACCGTCACCCGAGTACAGTCTTTCCGACCACCGTCGCCCGATTAAAATCCTTCTGATCTACATTGCTCTCTGACTATGGTCATTCCGACCTATATCGCTCTCCGACTATGATCCTATTGAGTAAACGAACATGCCATCACTACTTCTTCCAACACCCAACATGTAATGCACTCTAAATAATGTATATTTGTTACATCGAGCCAAGGCCTTCCCCCCCAAAGAATGACCTCATTTGTAATCAACCGCAAACACTAGTGGATCCATTTAAACTGGGCAATGCCCCATGATTTTTCCTCCTTCTCGAGTGTTTCTACGTAAAAACTCTAGTGTCTCTTATGAACGCTACACTCATATATTTCGTTTGTTTGTGTGTTGGATATTCGTACAAAATTAGGATGCTAAAATTTATATTTCTCCACCGCTGTAAATACTTCAGTCTGCAACCGGCATAATTTTATGTGTCCTTGTCTTCTTCAACCCCTTTGGACGCTTTTATCACTTACACAAATTTGAATATAATGGAAGATTTGTTATCAGTATTTTTATTTTCAGTGCTTATTAATTAGCACTAACTTGTATCATCACTAATTTATGATAGTAAAAATCATTATCTCTTACAATGGCTAAACTCGCTTCAAAACTTTGCATTAGTAAAAATCATTGCATTTAGTTTACAATCGTTAAAATCGCCATTATTAATTTGCAGAAAGAAAAATCACAACAACACAGCAAAATGGCCAAGCCCCTCTCCCTCATTCCAAACATTTACTCTCCCATAGGCCATAGCCATTGCTCCTCGGGCCTTTAATCTTCTTCATTAGCTGCCATCTTTTATGTCTGTACTGCCATTGCCAATGATTCTCCTCTATGTGCTTGCACAATGCTTTTGTATATATTTTTATTGATCATTTTACAATTAACATACAAATTTTTATCATGAGAGGAGGGGCTTTGAAGAGTCTACATATTTCTATTCATCACAATGTGTATTGTTCATCTCTTTTCTTCTTTTAACATTGGTTATAAATTCTGAAATAATTTTTTTTTTTTTTACTTTTAAGCTTCCTTTGGGGTAGATTTTTACTGCTTTTTAAAGCAACTTTTTAGTATAATTTTTTTTTAAAATTTTTATACTAAAAGTTGTTTTATAAAATAGTAAGAAAACTGTCCCAAATGAAGCCTTAGGCTTGGCTTCGTTTGGGACGACTTTCTTACTGTTTTCTAAAACAGCTTTTTGGTATAAAAATTTCTTACTGTTTGTACTAAAAACTGTTTTAAAAAACATTAAGAAAGCCGCCCCAAACAAAACCTTAATCACTTCTGGTTGTAGCAGTTTAAGTTGTGATCGAAGTCTATCAGTTACAACCAATGCCAAGGTATGCTTTATGATTCACCTCTAACTCAATTCAACCACACCTCGCCCTTCTGCGCCGCTCTGGCGATTTAGGGTTTCCTCTCCTTTTCTCGCCATTTTCCTTGCTGCCGATCGTTGCTTCCACCTTTTTTATTCCTCGTGACAAGTTTGTGTGGCTGGTTTGGATTGCCTTCTGCATCGTAGCCCTTTTTTGGGCGGTAAGTATGGCTGGTGCTTCTTCGTCCACCGTCTGGGGGAAGAGGGAAGAGCCGGAGTTGCGAAAAAACAAGGGCTTCTTTAACTTAGATGAAGAAGGTATCAAATCTCCGCCTAAGTCGAGATCTTTCAAAGATGCTCTAGCAGGTTCCCATGCGTCTGGTGATGATCTTTCCTCTTTAACTCAGGGTATTCATAACGGCATACCTGCGATTTTTTTATCTGATGATGAAGTTCTTAAACTTGCGTCGCCTTTTCAATTTACGTTGGTTGGGAAATTTGGTTTGCATCGACCCAATCTGGATACGATTAGGAATTTTTTTAATAGCCTTAAACTGTCTGGATTTTATTCGGTGGGTTTGCTTGATTCCCATCACGTTGCTATTCAACTCTCGAATGATTTGGATTACAGTCGTGTTTTTGCTAGGAGATCTTATTTCATTGCTAACTGTCAAATGAGGATTTTAAAATGGACTCCTTTTTTTGATATTAAGGAAGAATCCCCTATTGTGCATGTCTGGATTTCTTTCCCTAATTTGCGTTTGCATTTTTTCAACCCTAAGGTTTTGCATGCGCTCTGTTCTGTTTTCGAAAGGCCTCTTCAGTCGGATCAGGCAACGGCATCTAGGACTAGACCCTCTGTGGCTCGGGTTCTAGTTAAAATTGATATAACCAAGAAACATCCTAAGGAGATTTGGGTGGGTTCTAAAGCGTTTGGCTACCTTCAAAAGGTTGAATTTGACAAAATACCTGATTTTTGCTCCAATTGTAAAATGCATGGTCATGCTTTAACTGATTGTTTCAAACTGCATCCTGAATTAAAAAAGCCTTCCAAAGCTAGCTTGGGGAATCCTAATGTTAATGCCTCTGATAGAGTGCGTATTGAGAATGAATATGAGAGTAATGGGGGAAATCCTTGTGTGAATGCTATGGACCAAACGGGAACTGGGAATGAATCTGAGTTAGTAATGGTTAATCATGTCGAACCTCTATCCATTGCTGATCCGCCGGAAAAGGAGGTGAATTTGCTTGTGGAATCAACTGGGAACAATGTTGATGCTCTTACTAAACTTATTCCTACTGCCCCTGCCAAGGTATGCAATGATATCTTAGAGGAGCCAAATCTCTTTGTGTCTATTGACTCCATGTTACATAACATGAATAACCTGGAGCATACTTCATTGCAAAACCTTGTTAAGGGAAGGGATGGTTTCACATTTTGAGACTTTGAATATAGAGAACTGTGAAGAGGGTGGTGAAGAGGGTGAATTTATTCCTACTAAGGAGTTGGAACAACAAAATAGAAGGGACAAGGAGGTTGCTTTTGGAACCAATGAGGAAATTATTTCCATTGAGGATGAAGGGTTCACTAAGGTGGGGAAAAAGAAAGGTAAAAATGTTAAAATTGCTCTAACATCTACACCTCGCTCCACTAGAACTCAAACTATTTCTAAATCTTCTAATGGTTAAAGCTCTTCTTTGGAATGTTAGAGGTATTGGGGTGGAAGATTCTAAGATTAGAGTTAAAAATCTTTGTAGGATTCATGATATTTACCTGTTGGTGTTAATTGAACCTTTTGTGTCGAATGATAAAATTGCTCATATTGCTTACCGTTTGGGTTTTCCCAATCATTTTGCTAACTGTTCAAATAAAATTTGGATTATGTGGAAAAATGCTATTTCTGTGAACATTATCTCTGATTTCCCTCAAATTGTTAATTCCTTTATCAGTGGCTTTCATATTCATTATAATTTCTCTTTTGTTTATGCTTCCTGCACTAGAATTAGCCGTCTTCCCCTGTGGGAGATGCTTATTGATTTTGCTAACAATGCCACTGGTCCTTGGTGTGTTGGTGGTGACTTTAATATTATCTCTAACGCTTCTGAGAGAATTGGGGGTAATAGTCCTAATGTTAAAGCTATGGATGATTTTAATTCCATGATTCATGACTGCAATCTGCATGATATTGGCTTTTCTGGTGGTGCTTTCACTTGGAATAGAGCTAATTTGTGGCAAAGGCTTGATAGATTTCTCTTTAATAATGATTGGATTGCTGAGTTTAATAGAACCAATGTTCAACACTTAAGTAAAACCTACTCTGATCATGCTCCTCTTCTTTTAACCATTAATACTAATAAATCTTTTGGTTCCCATGCTTTTAGATTTCAGAACATGTGGATGTTACATGATGACTATATGAATGTGGTCCAGACTAATTGGCATGCTGATGTTTATCCTGATAATAATATTTCTGGCATGAATAGATTGTGGTCCAAACTTAGTAGAATTAAGCAAACCTTGAGGTGGTGGAATAAAAACAAATTCAAAAATCTTTTTACCAATATTAAAGAGGCTGAAACTAAGGTTCTTGATTTGGATCAAGTCTATATGGGTAATTCTAGTTCTGAAAATCTTGCTTTCCTCAATGATTCTAAAAAAGCTCTTTTTCAGTTACAAAAACAAGAAGAAGTTTTTTGGAGGCAAAAGTCTAATGCCAAAATTATTTTAGAGGGGGATAAAAATACTAAATTTTTCCATAATATGGCTAATAAAAAGAACATTAAAAATCATATCCACAAAATCTCTGATGTTGATGGCATTGTTCATGAGTCTGATGATGGTATCATTAACTCTGGGATTGATCATTTCAATAGAATCTTCAATAATAAGTTTAATTGTATTCCCATTATTAATCCCTTTATTATCCCTCACATTATTGATGATATTGACAACCAAAGGCTCACTGAGTCTCCTTCTGAATATGAAATTTGGAACATCATTAAGGATATGAATGGAGATTCTGTAGCTGGTCCTAATGGTTTCACGACGAAATTCTTCCAAAATACTTGGAGTATTGTCAAATTGGATGTTGTGGAAGCGGTTAAAGAATTTTTTAATGGTAAAACCTACCCGAAGTTCTTTTCTTCTACTAACATTGTTCTCATTCCTAAAAAAGATGTCATCAATAATTGGAATGATTTCAGACCAATTAGCCTTTGCTCTTTCTTTAACAAACTTAATTCTAAAATCATTTCTAATAGATTGGTTAATATTTTACCTAGAATTATTTCTCAGAATCAAACTGGCTTTGTTAAAGGTAGAAGTATTTTTGACAATGTCCTTCTTGCTCAAGAAATTACCCATGATATTAATGCTAAAGTTAAAGGGGGCAACATTATTTTTAAATTAGACATCACTAAAGCTTATGACAATCTTAACTGGAATTTTCTTTACAATGTCTTATCTCTGTTTGGCTTCAATGACTCTTTTATTTTACTTATCAAGAATAGTATTGAGAATTGTCATTTCTCTCTTATCATTAATGGGAGGAATCAGGGTTTTTTTAAATCTTCTCAAGGCCTTAGGCAAGGTGATCCCTTGTCTCCTGCTTTGTTTATTATTGCTATGGAATACCTTTCTAGGGTTTAGAAGAATTATATTTAAGATACCCTAATCTGCTTTTTCACACTATTCGTGGTATTCCTATTACTCATCTTAGTTTTGCTGACGACTTTATCATTTTTTCTAATGGTGCTATCAATAACATCAAAACCTTATTCCATTTTCTATCTTTGTTTCAAAATATGAGTGGGTTAGCCATTAATAATGACAAAAGTAGCTTTATTGTTACTAAAAATATGAATCATTCTAGAATTAATGCTATTCAAAGGACTTGTGGTTTCAACCTTATGCATCTACCCATTAAGTACTTAGGTACTCCCATATTTAAAGGAAGGAAAAAAAGTCATCTTTTTGAGGATATGTTCACTATTATCCAAAAGAAACTTTTAAACTGGTCTTCTAACTTTCTATCTTTTGGTGGCAGACTTGTCCTTATCAAAAGTGTGTTAAACTCTATCCCTATTTTTTTGCTGCATACTATAAATCCTACTATGACTATTTGCCTTAGACTTGAAAGATTGTTTAACAAATTCTTCTGGGGGGCTAGGAATAATGGTTGTATCTACTGGGCTTCCTGGAAGAATATCTGTGGGAATTTAGATGAAGGTGGGTTAGGTTGCAAGAACATTTCTGATACTGTTCAGGCTTTTTCTTACAAACTGTGGTTCTCCTTTAGATCTAATAAAAGTTTATGGGCTAAATTTATGAATGCTAAGTACTGTAACAACATCCATCCTTTGATAAGCCATTTTAAAGTTACCGATTCTTCTGTTTGGAAACGGCTTTGCAACATTAAATGGGAAGCGGAGCTTTGTGTTCAATGGGGCTTGGGTATGGGAAATATTTTTTTTTGGAAAGATAATTGGTTGGGGCCTAAGTCCATTGATAACTGGTTACACTCGCATACTATTGATAATACTAAGGTTAAGAATTTTATTATTAATGGTTCTTGGGATATCCCTTCCCTCATGGCCATTTTGCCTCATTTTATTGTTGATTTCATTAGGTCTATCCCTATTCAACTGAGCCATCAGGATACCATCATGTTTAATGCTTCTTCTTCTGGTAAGTTTAAGTTAAAGGATGCTTGGAATACTTTTAGAGTTAAACTTGATAGTTCTCACATTTTTAAAAGTTTATGGCACAATAATATCCCTTTATCTTATTCTATTTTTGTTTGGAGAAGTTTGAAAGGTTTTATTCCTGTTGATGATTTACTTTGCAAAAAAGGTTTTTATATTACTTCAAAATGCCAATGCTGTGAGAGTCTTGAGAATTTAAATCACGTTCTTATAAATGGTGACATTGCTTTCAGTGTTTGGAAGTATTTTTATGGGGTGGCCGGCAAAGGGGCTTTTCATTCTAATTTTAATATCATGTCTTTGTTGAATTGTTGGATGAATACTATGAAAGGCCACATATACAATTTACTGCCTATCATTATTATGTGGTATTTGTGGAAAGCCCGGAATGACTCTAAACATAATAACATCAAAATGGATGCCAAACAAGTGATTTCTAATGTGAAGAACAAACTTATCCAGCTTGCTGCTGTTAAGGTTATTACTGGGAAAAACTTTCATGGGTGTAATACTCTGGCTTTTGACATTGGTATTAATTTAACTTCTGGTAGCCCGGATATTATGGGGAGGATTATTAAATGGATTAAGCCTTCTTTTCCATTTGTGAAACTTAATTCTGACGGAGCTTTGAATCCTAACTATGCTGGGGCGGGGGGTATTATCCGTGATTCTATGGGAAGGGTTTTAGCTGCTTATGCTGGGCCTGTTCACCGCACTAATGCCATTTCTGCTGAGCTGACTGGTCTAGCTTATGGGCTTGATAAATGTTTGATTTTGGGTCTTCAACATGTTTGGATTGAGGTGGATGCTTTGCTTTTAATTCATATAGTGGACAATGTGGTGGAGGGTTATCCGCAGAACTTCTATACTATTAGAAAAATTAAGCTTGCTCTTGCTAATATCAACTATAATATGTCGCACATTTTTAGGGAAGGAAATTCCTGTGCTGATTACCTTGCCAAGCTTGGTTGTCTTCTTGAGATGTGGAAGGATTTTGATAATAAAGATTTACCTTATATGCTGAAAGGTTTGGTTAATTTAGATAAAGCTGGGCTGCCTTATTTCCGTAATACCTGAGTGCCTGTGTTCGGTTTGCTTTTGTTATTGGTCTATGTTTATGGTTGTTCTGGGTGGTTATTTGGGTAGTTGTTTGGGTGTTGTTCTGGATTCAGGCGTTCTGGGTTACTTCCTGCTTTTGCTTGCTGTTAATGCTTTGTCGAATTCGGCTAATGATAGCTTGGCTATTTTGAGGATTCAGGTGTGGAGTGCCTTTACTGGGGTGGGCATGTTCATTCCGGTGGGGGGTTTTTTAATGAAGAGTGTGATTTGGAGTATGGGGGGCTTATTTATGCAGCTTGGCTGACGTTGTTTAAGGTGGTTCTAATGGCTACTATGGATATTTTGGCTCTTGTTAAGTTTTCCCCTGTTTTTTGTCTGAATTATGTTGAGAAGCTGGGTGTTGGTTTGTTTTCTGCCGTGCTGGGTAACTACCTGAATTTGCGCTTTATTAATACTATGTCGAGATCTGGTTATGAAATCTTGGTTCGTTTGAGGTTTCAGTTGTGTTTTGTTTTTTCTTGGGTGGCCCTTTTCATTACGTTGGGTGATGCTATTCTGGAGAGTGTGTTATGGGATGAGCTTGTTTATGCGGTTTGGCTGACGTTGTTTAAGGAGGCGATTATGGCAACTGTGGATAATAGGGCTCTTCTTAGGCTATCCCCTGGTATTTGTATGAGTTATGTTGGGAAGAAACGTAATTTCTGCTTGCATACTTTCCGGTGCTTTATTCGACTCAGAGGTGGCCCGACAGGATCTGGGTTTGGTCTCTGTTCTTTTCTTTCTGTTTTTACTTGCCTTTATTATCTTGGTTTTAATGGCTTGATTTACCCCCAATTTTGTCTAATGGTTAACTATTATTATATTAGTAGCTGTTGTTTCTCTAGTGTTTTTTTTATGCAGAGTTGGAGACTCGGATTTTGGGGTGACATTTTTTGCAGGAAGAATGAGTTTATTGCTATCTTCTTTTTCTTCCTTTTTTGGGTGCTGACTTCTTGCAGTCCTAGAATGTACTTAGGTTGTTTTGTTTTGATTAGTATAAGAAACCTCCGGCTCTTACATTTTTTTTCTTTTGTTATTGTAGCTCTTTTGAGCATTAGTTTCGAGCTGGAGGATCCTTCTAAGGACCTTGTAACCGAATTTTGATTTAACACGTAAGGCCCCACCGTCGGGCTTTCCACCAAAAAAAAAAAATGATTCACCTCTAACTCCCTATAACTCACAAGAACAGATCTACAGCTACTTAATGGAGGCAATTGTGGGCATCCCTTCATAGTTTTCTTCTTGATTTCATATGCATCTGCATCAATTTATTAATACAAAGGAGAAACTTTGTTTCAGCTTATTTTAACTAAAATTTAATAATGATAGATTTTAAAATATTTAAATTTGTTTTAAGATTAATATAATACATAAATAATTAATAATTTTTAATATTATGTTCACCATAAAAATAAATTCTAAAATCTTTTAGAATTCATTCAGAGTACTGTATTTTGATCTGCATATCCTCACTTAATTCTTTTTCATTTATACAATCTATAATATAAATTTATTTTTTTCATTTTAATTAAAACTTTTAGTAAGAGAATTATATCAGATCAAAAAATTTAAAATTCAAAATATTAGTTAACAAATCCCTGCCCAGCCTAACTAAAAACTAAAAAAATTCAATTTGAGGCTGTAAAAATATATTTTATCCTATTAACAAAACGATTAAGTTAAATTTCCATCGTCACTTAACATTCAAAATTTCAAAAATTATCATAGATGTTCAACCCACAATTAATCTCCCCTCGTATTTGAATAATGATAAAATCAATCATCTGTTATCACTAGATGTACCCGTCGACCATTGATAATCAACCTTTGATATCAATCAACTATCGATGTTTGGCATTCAACTTCTTAGCTGTCTAAGCTCTCTCCTATTAAGAGAATGATTAAGTTGATTACTCGTTGGCATCCGACTTCTAGCATTCATATCTTTGACTAGCACCCACACATACGATCATCATCGGATGTCTGCCAATGACAAAGACTATATGATGTTCGTCTTTTTGGTTGCTCAATTTGTCCCCCTATTAGGAGAATAATAAAATCGATCATAAGTTATGTGAAATACAATATTATCATCTACTATCATAAGTAATTTGCCAATAAATAATAATTTTGGCACCTTAAGACTTCTACTACTGCAGGATCTATATCCCATGATTCAAGAATTTTTACATTATACTAACACGTATTCCAATTAATAAAAAGGATGTTATTTCAACTAAGAGTCTGCTTGCATGGGACTGCTGCAGTGCTTTATAAAAATGATGTGGAGAAAGTAAGTTCCTTATTATGATTGAAGAAATCAGCTTTCCATCATATAAATTTCTTAAAAAGCATTTAGAAAACAACAAGAAAGCCGCACTTAAACGAAACTGTGGTTGCTATTTAAAAAACAAAACAACCATAAAGTTGTACGGGCCCTAAGTCAGTTTTAGGCTTCGTTTGTGACTGTTTTTTTATTGTTTCTTAAAATAGCTTTCTAGTTTAAAAATTAAATTTTTATACTAGAAAGCTCCTTTAAGAAGAGTAAGAAAGTCGTCCCAAACGAAGCCTTTATGATTTATATCGGCCTTCATAAAATTTTCACATAAAAACTCTAATGTGACTTACCTATCACTCTCAAGTCATTCAAATATGTAAGAGATCTTCATATAATAACTCTATATGATCATAAATTAAAAAAATCTCTTATCTATATTATTTGTTCACGAAAGGCCCCATCACCTCTCTCAAGACCCACATGATTACATACTCATAAAAAAATACTCTAAACTACCTATCAAACTAAACTTTAATAATTGTAATTATCCTTTATGAGGCCCCTATTATTAAATAAAATTCAGCCATGATTATATTTCCTTCAATTCCATCCGTCCGTTAATATTTAAATCACTCGCCTTCAATCAGCTGTGGTGCTATGCCTTTGTCGTTGCCTTCTCAGGAATAATCTCCTTTTTTAAGTATAATTACTAAGAGCCAATTAACTAACACAGAATTATTCTCTTCGTAATCCTTAATTATTTTTTTAATTTCTTGAGAGATTAAGACTAATTCCTACTGGCTTTTCATTAATCTATTTTTTAGCACAGGGATTAAGAACATAATAAGTTTTAACAGTACGACAAAGAGGCCTTTAATTATATAACTATGGAAAGTTCATAGCCACATGATTTAAACTCACGTGCATGCATGGCTAGCTATTCCAGTTGGAGGGACACTAACTTTAGCGAGAGAACTATATAAATAGTATATAGCTATCATTCAACCATAAATATTTGTGTTGAATTATGTTGTTACTGGACTGGTATTCCAGCTCATCATGATGGCCAAATGGGCAGGACAAATTTATCAAATTTTTTATGAAAATAATAAGCTTTATGTAAATCATTTCTTCATTTCAATTCTATTTCTATTAAAATTAATTTACAACTATAAAATGATGCAGAGGCCCGCCGCACATTGTCAATTATCGCCCATCGTCGGTAGTCTTCAGCACTGGTTGCTGATCGCCAAGACATCTATCGGCCACTGCCATTAGTCGTCATTGTCATTGGTTACTACTGGCTACCATCATCTTTGAGCTTTACACTATATTCATTTTGCTTCAAGTTAAACAAAAAAAATTACATATATTTATTATACACTCGTTCAAATAACTTAGGCTTCGTTTGGGACTGCTTCTTAAAGAAGCTTTTTAATTAAAAAATTTTGATTTTGTAGTAAAAAACTGCTTTAAGAAATAGTAAGAAAATTATCTCATAAGGAAACCTCATAATATTTCAAGTTCATTATATTTTATTTACTCCGTATGTTTTTTTCAACAAATCAAATGCCCAAGGAATATTTTAATTTTTATGATTTTAAAGTTTAGAATGAAACTATAGAATTTCAGTTCAAATTAATATAATGAATTTTTTTATGAGTGTTGCGGGCTAGAATATACGCGGCGGTAGAGCATTAATCCTACGTCTTAGCGTTGCACGAATATCCAGCTCACACACAGAGAACACAAGATTTTTACGTGAAAAATCCTGAACAGGGGAAAAACCATGGGGCCTAGCCCAGTTGAAATGATTCCACAAGAACTTGAGCAGATTACAGGGGACTGACTCGCCTCCAAGGGCGATCAGATTACAAGTATCACCCGTAGGGTGAAAGTTAGAGGCTTTTGAAGGCCTAAGGTCGCGCTGGCAGAACTTCGGGGTCTCCCGGTGGTCTGGCAGAATTTCGGTCCCTAGGTAGTTGTCAGGCGAAGTGTAGGGCCTCAGGTGGTGGTCCGGCGAAGAGCAGGGCCTCAGGTGGTGGTCCGGCAAAGAGCAGGGCCTCAGGTGGTGGTCCGGCGAAGTGCAGGGCCTCAGGTGGTGGTCCGGCGAAGTGCAGGGCCTCAGGTGGTGGTCCGGCGAAGAGCAGGGCCTCAGGTGGTGGTCCGGCGAAGAGTAGGGCCTCAGGTGGTGGTCCGGCAAAGAGCAGGGCCTCAGGTGGTGGTCTGGCGAAGTGCAGGGCCTCAGATGGTGGTCCGGCGAAGAGCAGGGCCTCAGGTGGTGGTCCGGCGAAGTGCAGAGCCTCAGGTGGTGGTCCGGCGAAGAGCAGGGCCTCAGGTGGTGGTCCGGCGAAGAGCAGGGCCTCAGGTGGTGTTCCGGCAAAGAGCAGGGCCTCAGGTGGTGGTCCGGCGAAGTGCAGGGCCTCAAGTGGTGGTCCGGCGAAGAGCAGGGCCTCATGTGGTGGTCCGGCGAAGTGCAGGGCCTCAAGTGGTGGTCCGGTGAAACTTCGGTGGTGGTCGAGGAGGAGCAAGGAGGCAAGAGCTCTCTCTTCCTCTCTTAGGATTAGGTCTCTTTTTCAAGAGGAGAGGGGGCTCTATTTATAGATTTTTGTGAGTGGCATGGCTTGTAAATAGGTGGAAGATCAGGGGTAGTTAGGAGTGGTTTGAATGGACGGCCGATCTTGAATCCTTTGATCATAGACCGTTCGCTGGACATTTGAAGGTCTTAATGATGTCGGAATTTGGCGACCTTGGGCTCGTTGGATTTGTCTCGTCGAGATGCTTGATTCGAATATAAGCATGTCACATTTGGAGACCGTTTGGATTGATTTGGACCCATCTAGGCTCGGATTGGGTTGAATTTGGTGTCGTTGGGTTCGTATTTCCGAGACGCTCAGTTCGCCTATAAGTTTGCTGGAATCGGAGTTTGGATGGTCCCAAAATTAATTTCAGAAGCTTCTAACTTGTTTTTGCCTCGAGATTCGTGCCTGATTAAGATAATTTTTTGAGGATGTATCAGTTGCCCCCTATTTTCGGACGTCGAAGCTCCAGAAGTTTGAAAATACGCGTTATAGTTTTTGGGGGATTTCTTCATGCAATTTGATATTTGCAAAAAACCAAACTTGCTTGTAGAAGTCCCAAATGTCTCTAAAAGTGCCAAAATTGAGTCCGGAACGTCGAAAAATGATTCTAGGGACCCAAAAAATGTCTAGCATGGGCTGTTTTGCACCGCTGGCCCGCCTGGGGCTGCGCCCGGCCCGTGCTACGCCGCGGCCTGCGGGTTGATCGGGCGGTTGCCCGGTCCGCCAGGTTGACCGGCGGTTAGCCGGTTGACCGGTTTGACCGGTCAATGGTCAATTTTTTTTTTTTAACAGCACCCTCCCCCTTTTTTTTTCAACTCTCCTAACTTCCCTAACCTCTCTAACTCCCTTAACTCCCCTAACTTCCCTAACTCCCCTAACTTTCCTAACTCCCTTAACTCCCCCCCCCCCCCTTGGGCCTTAATCCTTGCACCTCTCTTCTCCTCCCCCCTTCCTCTTTCATAAGAGGCCTTCCCCTGGCCCGGCACAGGCGGCATCCCCTGTCCGGGCCCAGGGCCCCTCTCTGCAAGAAGGAAATTCCCCCCCTTTTCTTCATTTCTCCCTCACGTTAAGGCATTCCCCTAGGCCATTTCAGGTGGTATCCCCTGTGCGGTCTAGGGCCCCTCACTGAGCAGGAGTCTTCTCCTCTTTCTTTTAGAAATCTTGTGGAGGTCCGACGTTAGTTAGTGGAAGTCTGGAAACGGATGAAAGTCCGATGTTGGGAAGAAGCCTGGTGATGGGTAGAAGTCCGACGACGGGTTGAAACTTAGTGTCGGGTAGGAATCTGACGACGGTCCGACAAAGGGCAAAAGTCCGATGTCGGGTAGAAGTTCAGCGTCGGGTAGGAGTCTGACGAGGGTCCGGCGACGGGCAGAAGTCCGGCGTCGGGTAGAAGTTCAGCGTCGGGTAGGACTCCGACAAGGGTCCGATGAAGGGCAGAAGTCCGGCGTCGGGTAGAAGTTCAGCGTCTGGTAGGAATCCGACGAGGGTCCGTTGATTGGCAGAAGTCCTTCAACGGGAGGAAGCTTGGTGTCGGCCAGAAGTCCGATGAATGTCCAGCGACGGACAGAAGTCCTTCAACGGGAGGAAGCTTGGTGTCGGCCAGAAGTCCGATGAATGTCCCACGACGGACAGAAGTCCTTCAACGGGAGGAAGCTCAGCGTCGGGTAGAAGTCCGACGAGGGTCCGACGACGGGCAAAAGTCCGGTGTCTGATAGAAGTCCAACGAGGGTCCAACGACGGGTAGAAGTCCGGCGTCGGGTAAAACTTCAGCGTCGGGTAGAACTCCGACAAGGGCCTGGCGACGCGCAGAAGTTTGGAGTCGGGTAGAAGTCTGATGAAGTTTCGACGATTAGTAGCAGTCTGGCGACGGGTAGAGGTCCGTCTTCGAGTAGAAGTTCAGTGTCGGGTAGGAGTCTGACGAGGGTCCGGCGACGGGCAGAAGTCGGGCGTCGGGTAGAAGTTCAGCATCGGGTAGGACTCCGACGAAGGGCAGAAGTCCGTCGAGTAGAAGTTCTACGTCGGGTAGGAATCCGACGAGTGTCCGTCGACCGGCAGAAGTCCGGCGTCGGGTAG
The DNA here is from genome assembly GCA_019925795.1 of Dendrobium chrysotoxum. Classification (NCBI taxonomy): domain Eukaryota; kingdom Viridiplantae; phylum Streptophyta; class Magnoliopsida; order Asparagales; family Orchidaceae; genus Dendrobium; species Dendrobium chrysotoxum. The sequence continues at coordinate 42,767,025 of CM034304.1, read as the reverse complement.
AAGTCCGACGAGGGTCCGACGACGGGCAGAAGTCTGGCGTCGGGTAGAAGTTCTGCGTCGGGTAGGAATCCGATGAGGGTCCGTCGACCGGCAGAAGTCCGGCGTAGGGTAGAAGTTCAGCATCGGTTAGAACTCTGATGAGGGCCCGAAGTATGGCATCTGGTAGAAGTACAACATCAGGTAGAAATCTGACGAGGGTCCGACGACGGGCAGAAGTCCGACGTTGGGTAGAAGAGCATAGGTCAATAGTATCTGCCAAAGATGTGTGACCTTTCTGAGGTTGTAAGTCATAGTCCTTTTTGATGACATTAACTTGTGCGGGAGAGTTCGAGGGAATCCACTAAGGATGTATGACCTATTCGAGGTTGTATGTCAGAGCTTTGCTCGATGACGTTAACCTGTGTGGAAGAGGTTGAGAGAATCCACCAAGAATGTATGACCTATCCAAGGTTATATGTCAGAGCCCTGCTCGATGACGTTAACCTGTGTAGAAGAGGTCAAGAGAATCCACCAAGGATGTATGACCTATCCGAGGTTGTATGTCAGAGCCCTGCTCGATGACGTTAACCTGTGTGGAAGAGGTCAAGAGAATCCACCAAGTATGTATGACCTATCCGAGGTTGTATGTCAGAGCCATGCTCGATGATATTAACCTGTGTGAAAGAGGTTGAGAGAATCCACCAAGGATGTATGACTTATTCAAGGTTGTATGTCAGAGCCCTGCTCGATGACGTTAACCTGTGTGAAAGAGGTCGAGATCGAATCCCTCTGGGATTGATCGTCCAATGATCGAGACACAATAAAGATCATGTATTTCTTGAATAAGGAATTAAGAGACTATATTTGTCAGTAGTTTTCTATTATCATCATTTATAATCCTTTCTAAAGAAGCAGATAATATCAAATGGGGTGCACAGCATATCACTATATTATGTAGGATAATATAACAACTTTCTAGTACAACCTAGGGATATAAGTGTTACACTCTGCTAAACACATAAGATATACGTACAAGGATAACACTATTTGACTTCGAAAGAAAATACTAGAGACATCAGAGCAACATACTGCTTGAAAGAGGCACAATAAAATAAGATGATTACTATTACTAACACAAATGTATACATTGTGTGATCATTTGATCTCACCAACCATCTGAATGTTATTCAATGGTTGTCTTTATTGTTGCTGCTTTTGCCCCCCAGCATCATCTCGAGTTAGTGGGCTTTGGATGAATTGACGGAGATATCCTTGTCAGATCATCCTCTCAATCTCATCCTTGAGTTGTTTGCAAGCTTCAGTAGTGTGTTCACGACTACGGTGGAAATGATAGTATTGATCTTAATTTTCTACGTTCGACTTCAAAGGATTAGGCCACTTAATATTTTCCTGATCTCGGATGGCCATCAACACATTCGATCGAGAGGCATTGAGTGGTGTATACTCCTCATCCTGTCGAAACTCACGTCGTGGTACTGGGGGTCTAGGAGAGAAGTTTTTCTTTCGTTGTGAGGATGAGTCCTCCATTATAAGGGCTTTGCGCTTTCCAGGAATTTATTTAAATTGCTTTCTGTGGGCACTAATAGCTTCATCAGCTGATATTTGTGCTTCCACACGATGAATTAGGTCAGTATATGAAGGGACCGTGTCGCGCATAAGTGGTGAGTAGAAGGGGCCCGGACGAAGCCCTCCAAGGAAAACGCCTCTAAGTAACTCGGAATCTACTCCCGAAATTTGACAAGCTTCAGTAGAAAATCTCTGGAAGTATTCCTTGAGGGACTCACTTTCATTCTAGCAGATCCCCGAGAGGTGAGAAGAGTCCTTAGTAATTCTCTGATTGACGACAAATTGTTCGATAAACACTTTGGCTAATTTGACGAACATTGGAATGGTTCCGGCTGGAAGTGAATAGAACCATGTTCGAGCTTGCCCTTTGAGGGTGGAAGGAAAGACCTGACAGAGGAGCGCGTCTGAGGCTCGCTGGATATGCATGATGGTTCTATAGTGATCGATATGCTCGTACGGGTCAGTTGTCCCGTCGTAGGGATCGATGTTCGGTAGTTTGAATTCTGCCGGAATAGGATGCTGAAGAATGGCCTCAGTTAGAGGTGATGATTCCTGGAAGTCCCATGGGTGTAAAAGTTGCCTCACACCTCCCCCAGGGAAGTCTTCTCGGACTAATCTTCACAATTCAAGCCGCAGAGCGTTGCGAGGGAGTTCGGCTATATGTGGTCGAACTAAGTTCTCAGGAGTATCTTGAGGAATGTGATGATGCTGATCTGCACGTGAAGGATGGGTAGAGCTGGATGTGTTAGCGAGTTCATCATCTTGGCATGTTGGATGACGTCTCCTTAGCGGAGGAAGAGGAAACTCGACATGGGGATGTTCCGGTGGAACATCATCGACCCGTGGTGGATCCCGGGGGAGCAGAACCTCATCAGGGGGTGCTAGTGTAAGTTTTCGGGTCTCTCGTAAGAGTTGATGGATCTCCTTCTGGGAATCCTCCATCCTTTGAATGCGATCTTCCAGGGACGGTCCTGAAGTCCCTTCTCCGGCAGGGTTTCGGCCACCAGGCTGAAAAGAGGAAGATGCCTGGCGTCCCTAATTCAGGGATTGATTCCGAGATTGATGTGAATTTGAGCGGGAGGCTCCCAGGATGCGATTACTGCGCCTGTTGGCCATTGCGGTGGTGCTTAAGGATAGTGGGACTGGCAGAGTTCCCACAGACGGCGCCAAACTGTTGCGGGCTAGAATATACGCGGCGGTAGAGTATTAATCCTACGTCTTAGCGTTGCACGAATATCCAGCTCACACACAGAGAACACAAGATTTTTACGTGGAAAATCCTGAACAGGGGAAAAACCACGGGGCCTGGCCCAGTTGAAATGATTCCACTAGAACTTGAGCAGATTACAGGGGACTGACTCGCCTCCAAGGGCGATCAGATTACAAGTATCACCCGTAGGGTGAAAGTTAGAGGCTTTTGAAGGCCTAAGGTCGCGCTGGCAGAACTTCGGGGTCTCCCGGTGGTCTGGCAAAATTTTGGTCCCTAGGTAGTTGTCGGGCGAAGTGTAGGGCCTCAGGTGGTGGTTCGGCGAAGAGCAGGGTCTCAGGTGGTGGTCCGGGGAAGAGCAGGGCCTCAGGTGGTGGTCCGGCGAAGTGCAGGGCCTCAGGTGGTGGTCCTGCGAAGAGCAGGGCCTCAGGTGGTGGTCCGGCGAAGAGCAAGGCCTCAGGTGGTGGTCCGGCGAAGAGCAGGGCCTCAGGTGGTGGTCCGGCGAAGAGCAGGGCCTCAGGTGGTGGTCCGGCGAAGTGCAGGGCCTCAGGTGGTGGTCCGGCGAAGAGCAGGGCCTCAGGTGGTGGTCCGGCGAAGTGCAGGGCCTCAGGTGGTGGCCCGGCGAAGAGCAGGGCCTCAGGTGGTGGTCCGGCGAAGAGCAGGGCCTCAGGTGGTGGTCCGGGGAAGAGCAGGGCCTCAGGTGGTGGTCCGGCGAAGTGCAGGGCCTCAGGTGGTGATCCGGCGAAGAGCAGGGCCTCAGGTGGTGGTCCGGTGAAGAGCAGGGCCTCAGGTGGTGGTCCGGCGAAGTGCAGGGCCTCAGGTGGTGGTCCGGCGAAGTGCAGGGCCTCAGGTGGTGGTCCGGCGAAGAGCAGGGCCTCAGGTGGTGGTGCGGCGAAGTGTAGGGCCTCAGGTGGTGGTCCGGCGAAACTCCGGTGGTGGTCGAGGGGGAGCAAGGAGGCAAGAGCTCTCTCTTCCTCTCTTAGGATTAGGTCTCTTTTTCAAGAGGAGAGGGGGCTCTATTTATAGATTTTTGTGAGTGGCATGGCTTGTAAATAGGTGGAAGATCAGGGGTAGTTAGGGAGTGGTTTGAATGGACGGCCGATCTTGAATCCTTTGATCATATATCGTTCGCTGGACATTTGAAGATCTTAATGATGTCGGAATTTTGCGATCTTGGGCTCGTTGGATTCTTCTCGTCGAGACGCTCGATTCGACTATAATCATGTCACATTTGGAGACCATTTGGTAATCCAAATTATGGTTTGAACTTTCCAACATCGCTTCAGACCCTTGATTTGGACCCATCTGGGCTCGGATTGGGTTGAATTTGGTGTCGTTGGGTTCGTATTTCCGAGACGCTCAGTTCGCCTGTAAGTTTGCTGGAATCGGAGTTCGGATGGTCCCAAAATTAATTTCGGAAGCTTCCAACTTGTTTTTGCCTCGAGATTTGTGCCTGATTAAGATAATTTTTTGAGAATGTATCAATGAGAAATACGAGTTTGTTCTGTTTTAATAAAATTGATACTATGTAAGTTTTAATAGAATTATACCATTAAAATATTATTAAATTTCATATATATATTATTTTCTAAATTTCAATTAGATAATTTTATTTATGTCGTGTCTTAAATATATATTTGTAAATTTTCATAATAAAAAATATATTTGACAATAATATTTATGATCTGTAGTGACCTCTTCTCGCAATTTCCTCTATAGATATTTGATTTATAAGACTTCAATAGATTCTAACAGAATGGAAGACGATGGGATCCGGTTCATGCTATTGAATAGAATTTTGTAGTAGCTCCAAATAAGTACAAAAATAACAAATTTATATCCTGGTTTTTAAATAATTTTGAAAATTAATTATTGCATGACATAGATTTTATTTGAGATACTTTCTTTCTAAAACAATTTTTTGGCATAAAAATTCTTACAAAATTGCAATAAAATTGTGGCCAAAAGCTATCCCAAACGAAACTTCAAGATTTTTTTGGGATAGTTTTTTTGCTTTGCTTTTCGAACTACATTTAGAGTTCTGTTTGACAATTGCTTTCTCATTGCCTTCAAAAAAAAATTATGCTTGGAAGCTGCTTTTGCAATAGCTTTTTAAAAAGTTAATTTTTCTCTACAGCTTTACAAACATCTTTACAAAAAGTTACGATCATCCCCAATAGATCTTCAAAGTGTGTTTGAGATAACTTTCTTACTGCTTTATTTTTCAGATCTCAATCATAATTTTTATTTAACTCATATTTCTTCATTGTCTTCAAAAAATTTTTATGCCTGAGAGTTTTTTTTTATGACAACTTTCAAAATTTTATTTTTTGACTTTTTCTATAACAACTTTATGATTATTTTTATAAAAAGTTATAATCGTCCTAAAAAAAAATCAATTAAAAGATTTTTTTTTAGCGAGTCGGTTATGTGGTTAACAATATCAACATTTTATTTGAGACAGCTTTTTAACTATTTTTAAAAGTAAATTTTTAGTACAAAATTAAATTCTTTAATAAAAAATTATTTAAAAATAATAAAAAATTTGTCGCTAACAAAGCCTAAAGTTTGAATTAGGGCGTTCCAAAAGGTGAAATGACCGAAATGAATAGGTTCAAAGTATGGCCCCATATTTAGTTGTGTATTGAATGACACTTTGACATCTACGTTGTGTTTGGACATAAGAATTTGAGTGTAAGGAAATTTCAGAAAAATTAAAATTTGAGAAAAAAAAAAAACTAATTCCATGGCTTCATATCCATAATAGATCATGTTGGCTCTACAATCTTGGCCGAATTTTTAAATGGAGCAAGCAAGCTGGCAAATTAAGCGGGAGGAGCAGAAACGGATGGAAATTTAGGAAGGAGCAGATTCGCCATAGGGTTCGGCGCAGTCAGAAATCGCCAAATGTGTCGGCGAATGCGAGCAGAACTCTGAAATGTCTGACATAATGTAGAACGCGCTGTGTATATCGGCGCATTTTATAAAATATGCCGTATCATTAGGCGCATTCTATACTTAGACGTTTTCTGACTGCGCTACATGATATGAAGAATCTGCTCTTTCTTAAATTACGCCGGATGAGAATAAAATTTTCCTGAGTACAGTTCAATAATTTTTATTTTAAGCTAAGTAATAACTACAGTTAGCATTATATTTAGAGTTAATTAGTGTTATTATTTAACAAATAATAGATCATTAGTCATGGTAGATTCACTAAGATAAAAATTGTGCCGACGAGTTCAAATGTTGTTTGATTCAACTCGTTAATTAAAGTTTCATTTGAGACGATTTTCGTATTGTTTCTTTAAGCAGCTTTCTAGGCAGCTGCTTTAAGAAATGGTAATAAAGCAGTTCAAACGAAACCTAAGACTTTATTTGATATAACTTTCTTACTGCTTCTTAAAACAATTTTATTACCATTCCAAATGAAATCTAAGGTTTCGTTTGGGATGGCTTTTTTGCTGCTTCTTAAAGCAGCTTTTTAGTGAAAAAATTTATTATTTTTATTAAAAAGCCGCTTTAAGAAGCAGGAAAAAAATCGTCCCAAACAAGACCTAATTAGACAAATAAAAGCAACTATTGCCTAGTAGAGCTCAGGTAATAAGTTAGATGGACAATCCAAATGCCCAGACTGTTCACGGGCGGGCCGGACCTTCCTCCTCTACAACGCCTACCCTATGGATAGGCTGCTGTGACAAAGCCCGGCTCATATATGCACCCAAATATAAGCTGGTGTGGTGGGGCCATGCGGGACCCACCTACTCAACCTTTTCCCCCCTCCCTAACATCTATGTCCATGCGAGTCAAAAAGTGCTTTAATTTAACTCCATCCGGTCTCGCCTTCTCCCTCTAAGAAAACAAAATAATTCGAATATATTATTAATAAATCTCATCTTAAGAAATTCCTGAAAATTATTATTATTTATTAGATATTTGAAGGACTTACATTGATTGTATAACATTTAAGTTTTATGATTATTTGATTGATTTAGGATTTGTTTGGGAGGAGGGTTACAACTCTTTATAAAATTGATTGTAAAATTTTTGTGGGAATATAATTTAAGGTTAGTTTGAGATAATTTTCTTACTGTTTTGATTTTTCGACAACATTATAACTTTTATTTATCACAATTTTTTCATTATTATTATTTTTTTTTGTATTAGGAAGCTGCTTTTTACATCACAATTTTAAAAAGCTGCTTTTTCCACAGCACATTTACAACCACTTTTATAAAAAGCTAGAGGCGTCCCAAGCGGATCTTTAGATTTCGTTTGTGACGGCTTTCTTGCTGCTTTTTAAAGTGATTTTTTAGTTCAAAAATTAAAATTTTAATACTTGAAAGTTGCTTTAAGAAGCAGTAAGAAAGCAATCCCAAGCGGATCCTTAGTTACTATGGTTATAAGAAGTAGCTTTTCATCATAGTAGTTTTGAAAAATAGTGAGAAAGCGATAAAAAATAAGTAACCAAATGAAATTGTAATTGCTGTCAAAAAAGCAAATAGCAAAAAAATGTTCGGAACATGCCCTTTGTGGTTTGAAATTGTAGGGGTGAATATTAAAAAAATATTATTGCAACTTTATTTTTTGCAATATTAAAAATATAATAATAAATTTTGTTAAGGTCCAAAACTAACAACGGCTAACTTTATTTATAATAATAAATGCCAAAATTTAAAGAGAATAACTTTATTTTGTTTTTTTATTAAGATTTAATCATAGCACAAGTAAATCTACATAAATTTAATCATTTAAAAAAATGTTAATAATATTTTAAAAAATACAAAAATTTCAATAACATATATTTATAAATCCTCATAAATATTTATAAGATGAATAAACAAAAAATAATAATTATTAAATATCTATAAAATCGACCAACTATTCATATTTAAAAAATAAAAAATATATATACTTTTTTTTAGAAAAAAAATTTATTTCTTAATAAATTAAAACTATGTAGGTGAAATGAAAAAGTTCCCTGTAGAAATTATTCTGTGCGGACACCCGATGATCCGGAGGCCAATCAGAACTCGTCATATCATTTGGCCCACAGCGGTATCCGGCACCAATACCGAACAAAAACAATGACTTGACGTATTCTGATTAGTCTCTAGAAGACGAAAAAATTATTACGTGCGGCGTCCGGATTCGTCCGGAGGCGAATCCGGACGCGCCACGTCGCCCGGGACCCGATACATCTGGGTGACATGGCGCTCTCGAATTCGTCTCCGAACGGTCCGAACACCGGACATAATAATCTCTTCTAATAGAAGTCCGGTGCCGCATAGAATAATTTTTCCCCATAGGCCCATCCACTCACAAACTTTTCTTTTCGCCATCACCTAATAATTTTGATCTCCAAAAAAATCAGTGACATAGCTCCTCAGTAGGCTTGCAGATTTCCGTGAAAGAGACATGAAATCACTCGCAGACTGGTTCAGACTTGGAAGGACAGTAGAGATCTAGAGAGAGAGAGAAATGATAGAGAGAGAAAGAAGAGAGAGAGAGAGAGAGATATCTATATAAAGTAGATTCCATTCCATCCCAGAGCTCAGGATAGGTTCACAGCCTCCACATTCTAATGAGTCCAAGTCCTAAGTTCATAACTTATATTTTATATAATATTAAAAGAAAAATTTTCATAAGAACATAAATATTAATCATTTTTCAAGCACTCCTCCCTTCCATTTAATAAAAGAAATGTAATGATTTTTAAATAAATATATTCATATGAGTGATATGATAAGTAAATTAATGCATTAATAAATCATTTGATACTCTTCATATAAATTTATTTAAATTATATTTAAGTTAATTAAGTAAATTTAATAAAATTTTTAAGCCTAGATGTAGAAATAATCGAGCTAAAATTTATTAATAAATTGATCTTCAATTGATAGATACAAATGGCTAGTTAATAATTATTTAATTATTTTTAAATAATTTATTGTATGGTAACATTACAACAATATTTTCATATTATGAGATTTTAAATATTTTGTTTAAAAGTAAATATACAATTTTAGAAAAATATTTCATTTAAAGTTTAAATTGTTAAATTATTTAGTTATTATTATTATTATTTTTAATTTTAGTTTCACATATATAATATTTTTTAATATCTAATGGAGTGTTCTAATTTTTATACTATTTTTAAATAATTATAAATATAAATTGCCTTCAAATATTATGAGGATCAAATCATTTATCTATAAATACGAAATTTTCTATTTTGGGTTTTTAAACCCCAATAGAAATAATCATTGATGTGATACTAATTTAAATATAATTATATTAAAAAAATCATATTTTTTCTTGTTTATAAACCCCCACTCTGCCACTGGTTCGCCAATCAAAGAAGCCATCACTTCACAGCCAGAGAAGCCAATGGAGCTCGACGAGCAAGCCTTCTTAGAAGATCTCCTCGCCCTCCGCCGCCCGGACGCTTGGGATTCCGGCGATCTCTTCGGCGCCGAGCAAATCCCGCCCTTCGATTGCTTCTCCGACGCCCCTTCCATCTACCCGCCTCTCGACTGCTTCAATACGGACGCTTATTGCCAAATGCTCGCCGGCGGAGGGATGTGCGCTTACTACTCCGCCTTCCCTCCTGACATTCCGCCCGCGATTCCTCCGGAAATGTCTTGCAAAGTGGAGTTGCCTTCGTCGGCGGCGGTGACGGCGACGGCGACTGATGCGCCGCCGACCACCGCGGAGAGGAGGAAGAAGAAGGTAGAGGGCATGCCGTCTAAGAATCTAATGGCGGAGAGGCGAAGGCGGAAAAGGCTTAATGATCGACTCTCGATGCTTCGATCTGTTGTTCCTAAGATCAGCAAGGTATTCTTGCTGAAAAAAAAATCATATCAGTATTTTCTTAGTTTTAATCTGTTGCATTTATGTATTTTCATCTTCTTCTACAAACTTTTCTTCATTTTTTGGGCATTAGTCTATCTCTTTTTCCCAATGGTTGATCCTTAATAACTGCTGAGCAAATTAATGTTGCTATTAGCTTGGAAGCTTGTTAATTAACTTTTGTTTTTTTAACACAGATCAATATTTTTACAGAGAGATGTTTATAGCGCTAGCTGGCTTTTATATTCAAGATTAAAACCTAAGAATTATTTATGAATCTAGTCATTAATATTTATAACAGTTTAATTAACATAATGATGATATTCTGATATAGAAACTCTGTTAAAAATCAAGTTTTAATGCTTTATTACCAAAAAAAAGTGCTTAAAGCATTATGATCCGTGCATTTATTTTAATTTAATCTATATTTTGTTTAATGTTAGATGGACAGAACATCGATATTAGGGGACACCATTGATTATATGAAGGAGCTGCTTGACAAAATCAAGAGATTGCAGGAGGATACAGAAGCAGGTGGAGCTGAGCAAGCCAATCTTCTTGGCCTGTTCAAGGAGCTAAATCCTAATGAGATCTTAGTAAGGAACTCCCCTAAGGTACTTAATTAACTGGTTATTTAGTTGGAAGCTAAGTTTTATGTTACTTATTAATGCCATTTTTTATTTTCATAATTGTTTATTGACTCTCAATAAATCATAAATAAAATAATAATAATAACTTATAAGAAAGATGGACTCCAGAAGCTAACTCCAATTAGATGGGAGCAAAAAAAATAAATTGAAGATAAACATACAAAACACACTAAGAATTTTATGCAGGTTCATCAATTAATGGTTCTGTCCTATTACTTGACATATTTGTGATGATATAATTAAGTTGATTCTATTCTTATTTTTCTCTTAATTGTTTTAGAGATCAAGATAATTACATCTACATCTCAGCAAATTAACTAGCTCCCAAATTGCTAGCTCCAATCTAAAAATAACAATTAGTATTTGTAATTATGATAGCTTCAAGCATCTATCTATACAGGCAACTAATTACACCACCACAAATAATCAAATCTCTTTCAGTTCATAAACATACCACACACACAAAGCTATCTCTAACCTAACAGCAAGGTAATGGATGTTCATGGCTTCCAGTTCGACGTCGAGAGGCGTGAGGGCGATACGAGGATAGAGATATGCTGCGCGGCGAAGCCGGGATTGCTGCTGTCAACTGTGAGCACACTGGAGGCGTTCGGCCTTGATATCCAGCAGTGTGTTGTCAGCTGCTTCAATGACTTTGGATTGCAGGCTTCTTGCTCTGAGGTAAGACTTCATAGCAACTGTCAGCCATGTAATTAAATATCACATTTTGGTTATATGCGGATGCAGAATTTGTTTTACTTCTTTCTTGTTAACATACTGATTGCGTTCTTATTGGGAGATATTGCTTTGCTTGTTAGAATACGGAGCAGAGGGCAGTGATGAGCTCTGAGGATATAAAACAAGCTTTGTTTAGGAATGCAGGCTATGGAGGGAAGTGTATGTAGGATTGTAGGAGAGAAGGAAGAAGATGGAAGTCATATTTGTTGGGGAATAATTGGGAACAGTGCTTGGCTGGTTTTTCTTCATAAACACTGTATTGATGTTAATTAATTGGATTTTAGCTGGAGGATAAAGGTGATTAATATGTTAATTACGTTTGTTAATTAATTATTGATTACCTTTTGATCTGTATGCTGGCTTTCTTGACCCTTCTTATGTCTGCTTTGCCTTTATCACCCACTCATCAATTTTTTAACTTGAAAGGTGCTTAATATATTATATTGCCACTAATTCTTGATTAGTTGCTAATCTGTGTAAAGCTGTGATTCTTTGCTTAGTTGTAACGGCATTATTTTTGAAATTTTTAAAAAACTCGGGGGCCTTTTTTGATCTATGTTTTAAGCTTGTGAAAATTTGATTCTGAACTGTAGAACAGCAACAGAATTTGAGAAAATTAATGATTTATTATTCTATAATAATTTTTTAATGGAGCAAGTTGGGGAATGGGGACAGCAAGCATGGATGGTCAAATGCTTACGCCTCAACTTGGCCTGCTCTATCTGGAGCAGGACGAAGGAAATATACGGGTCTTGGTTTTATTAGGCAATGGATTGTGGACTTGCAGGCGGTCGATACAATCAAAATATTATTTTTTTGTTGATGTGGATGTTATTGCCTGCCAAGTCTTCAGTTTTAAGTTTAAAATATTTAAAAATATTTTTGAAATTTTACGTATAAACATATAATGCTGATGACCTTAATTTTTTCATTATTAAAACAACATTATTGTTAGGGTTTATTTTGTTAGAAAGATTATTACGTGCAGAGTCCGGACGAGTCCGGTGGCCAATTTGGACGCATCATGTCACCCAATGCACTGTGTATTGGGTGAAGTGGTGTGTTCGGATTGGCCTCCGGACACGTCCGGACACTGTGCGTAATAATTTTCCATTTTTTAGAGAGATAAAAAGAATTTGAAGTTTTTGTTCATTTGAGGAAAGACATCCAACACAAAAGAACGAACAAATGAGTTTTTGGTGATGATTTCGTGATTGATGTCGACGATGATTTGAGTTGGGTGAAAAAAAAAATTTGTTTCGGTATATTTTGTTGCAAAATGCATCGAGATGGGCATCAAAACTCGTGTATTTGTGCTGAGATTAGTGTTGCATATAATATTTTGGATTACAACTAATTTCATTGCTAATCAAAAGGTTTTGGAACATAGTCTGATATGTTTTGCATCAAGATATAATGAAATTATTTTTTTCCTTGGATGAAAAATTTTTTTAGTAGCTAAGGACATATTTGATTTGTGTTTCTATTTTCTTTTGTTTATTTCTTAAAAACAACAATTTAATAAAAAAAATATATTGTCTTGTTTTGCATTTTTTTTAAAAAATAATGTAGTACTCTTCTATCAGGAAATTTGAAAACATTACATTGGATGCTTTCTTTTGATTTCTTGATATTTATTAAAATAATAAATAAATGCATCTTAAAATGCTTATTACAACTAAAAATAAAAATAAAATAGAAATAAATAATTAAATATGAGCCTTGTTGATATTGTTTTGAAAATCGGACCGAATCGGCCGATTCAACCGTAAACCGGTCGGGTGGCCGGTCCAGTCCAGCTTACAAAACTGCAGGTTAAACTCGTGAACCGCTGAATCGTTCTGGTTTGGAAAGAATCGACCAATTCTATAATTTTTTTTGTTTTAATGAAATTTTAAACAATATATTTTAGTTTATTAAATTCTTTTAACTTTTTTAAATATGATGATTAATTACATTATAATATATGCATGTTATCCCAAATATCTCACATAATGTGTTTAGTAAAAAGTTTGTATTTCTCACTATATAAATGGTTAAAGACAATTATCTCAAATTCCTCCTATGATGTCGGACAAAAAAATTTGCACGAATAATTTAGAATGTGAAGTTGGGCTTAGTTAGGCTGCAAATTTGGGCAATGTGTATTATAAAATTGTTATAATGTATATTATAAGAATTAATAATATAAATTTTAATATTATAAATTTATATATTATAGTAAATATTTTTCTTATAAATATATAAATATATTATTCCTAAATGAGATTTATATTTATAAATTTTTATTATATTTATTTAAAATTTTATAAATATTATTAAATGATCATATATTAATATTATATTAATTATTATAATTTTTTAATATTATAAATTTACATATTATATTAAATATTATTCTTATAAATATATGATTATATTATTCTTAAATGATATTTATGTTTATAAATTTTTATTATATATATTTAAAATTTTATAAATATTATTAAATGCTAATATATTTATATTATATTATTTTAAATTTATTAATTTTTAATAATATTATTATTTATTATGTTATCTGGTTCGATCAGTGGAACCGTGAACATCTTCTTCTTCCAGTTCATTGTCTAATTGGATTTTCACAACCTTGCTCATTTATTACTGTAGGAAAGTACTTAGACCAATATCATCAGCCCATTTTTCTACAGTCGAAGGCTTGGAGTGAAGCTGCTTAGAACAACTCCCAATACTAATTAAATTTAGGGAAATAAATTCTACAAGTGTAAATTAAAGATTATGAAAGATTATATTTCCCATAGCATTAAAAATATTAAGACAATAAGGAAAATTACAACACCATTATGTTGTAGTGCTTCCCCTTATCACAAGAGAAGTCATTCATCACCATGCACCATGGTGTTTCTTTTTTCCAAAAATTGGGATTTTATTTAAAAATTATAATAAGTGTTTCAATGACACCTCGTAAAAGGAGCAATGAAATGAAAATCAAGCTTATTACAAAAGGGAAAAAAAATGCATGTATTTATAGTATGCTTAGTTACAAGAATATATTTTAGTCTCCAACCATTTCATAAAAACATTTAGAAGCATTTGTGTAAAATGAGCCTCCCTAACACACTCAAAAGAAATGCAAGTGATGTGAAACATATATTAGATGCATGAATTGTTGGGGATTAATAAGTGATTGACAAGCTCACCAATTATAAAATTAAGATTTTATAAGAGCCGATTTTAGGAATTTCTTAGTTGGTGATCAAGCAATAGCATGCGGTTACAAATAGAGTAGGAGAATAATAAAACAACAACAAAAACACTAAATGCCTATTTGAAACTGACATAATTCCCACAATTAACAACTAGAATAGTCACAATGAAATTTTCTCACTCACACTCTTTGAGAATTTCAACGGGAGAAAACTTGAAACAATATTAATGATGCCACTAAGAAGAAGTAAGCACTTAAAGTTTTGTTCAAGGAAGTGTTACCCGGGAAAGAGGTGACAAGTGGACTGCGGGAGAGTTGTACTGAACGGGAGTTCGACGCTGGTCAATGGCAGTTGCAAGGGAGAAGAGAATCTGATCCACGTATTCCCCGATGGTATGATCATTCCCAAAGTCGATGTTGAAGAAAGGAGAATGGAGCACATCTATCAGGCCTTGATCATCAAAGACGAAGCCATTATCCAAATTGGGATCAATCATCTATAAAGGAAGGGAAAAAGGGGTGGCTACTTGGAGGTAAATAATTGTGTGGGAGTGGACAATGTCTTTGGGAATTAATGGTGAGGAGAGTTGACAACAATAGGGGAGATTAATGTGGGTTGGGGAGGGGAAAAGGCAGCGACTATGAGAATGAGAAAGACTTTAATTAAGTGGAGTTAATGAGGATTAGGAAGAAGAAAGGTAGCAACTAGGGAATAGGAAATGCTATAATTAAATAGAGTTGATAAGGGTTGGGAAGGGGAAAAGGCACCATCTATGGGAATGAGAAAAGCTTTAATTAAGTGGAGTTAATGAGGATTGGGGAGGGGAAAAGGTGGAGGGAATACCAAGAGGCAAGGGGGAAGGCTAGTCGACCAAGGGAAAGCAACAAGGAGTTTGTCCAGCTGTTCGGAAGAGGGAGGGAGGCTCAGCGGCAGCTTGGGAAGGGCTAGAATATTCGGTTGGCTATTTGGAAGGGTTGGAGTGCTTGGTGGGCTGTTTGGAAGGCAGATGGGGGTGAGAGAGGAGATAGGATAAAGCCAAGAATCTTGCCACCACGATAGTTGTTGGGTGTTGCTTTGCCCTACTCCTAGGGACTTCACTCTTCTCTCAAGAAGACTCAAACACACACATTACTCAAAAAAATTGAATTTTCATTCATAGTAATCATTCTTTTCATACAATAGCCTAGGGCCTCAATATATAGGCCTCAAAACATGAAGACTCAAAAGACTAAAACGCATTTGGGCTACAACATACAAATAACCCAATATAAGGGTAAAATGGGAAATACTCTTAATATAACATGAAATAAGAAAATAAAATACATGAAATAAATTATAAATAAAGGATCCTAATCATAGCCTTCGATCAACGACTCCTCTTGTGATATACGCGCCACGATTTCCTCCTGATGTCCTCATTAGCAAGTGTGACACCATTAGCTTTTGCTATTAGCGATGACATAGTACATCCCCAAGAAGTAACAAATCTACAATGTTGAGAGAACAAATGACATGTCTTAGGATATGCCTACCATGTAAGAAAAGATAAACGTGGTTATTAGCATTAGCCTTATAGGGGGTCAAGTGGACCCTTATGATCTAATGATAAATGACTTCAAGTTGGCGATGAAAAGTGGGTGAATTGGGAAAGATTGAAGTTTCAAATGTGCTACCTATTCATCATCCAGTTGCGCAATGGGTGCTCTGCTAGGGTTTCTTCCACCTTTGTCGATCTCCTCCTCATTGCTCCCTCCTGCTCTCTAACACCTGTTTGGCCTCAAGGAAGTGCCTTTTTTAATTTCTCTCTGGCTTTTGTCGTGTTTCAAATTTCTTTTCCTTCGTTTTGCCATTGTTTTTTTGGTGAATGATTGTCCACCTCATCGATCTCAATTTTTTGAATGAGAGGGCTCTTCTCGTTCCTTTAGAGATGCTTTATCTAGTGATTCTCCTTCTTCGAGTTTCCCTGTTCTCAAATTTTCATCGTGGTATGCCATCATTATGGATTTTGGAAAATGATATTTTAGCCCTTGCTACACCTTTCAAGTCCGCCTTGGTTGAAAAATTCCCGTCTCGCCAACCTTCTCTCAAGGCTATTTAGATTTCTTTTTTCTAATCTTAAGCTTATTGGTGATGTCTCGGTTACCATTCTAAATATGAAGCTTGTGATGATTAAGCTAGTTAATGATTTGGATTATTGTATGGTGTTTGCTCACCGGTCTTACTTTGTGAAGCTGTTCAAATGGTCTCATATGTTTGATATTGAAGTGAAATCACCCATAATCCCGATTTAGGTTTCGTTTCCCAACCTTAGACCCCACCTCTTCTCACCCCCGTATCCTTCGTGGACTTGGTTCCCTCTTTGGTCGGCCTCTGTAAATCGATCATGCCACTTCTTATGGCTTTCAGCAGTCGGCAGCTCGTGTTTTGGTTCAATTATATGTCACCAAACACTATCCCGACCGGGTGCGGGTTGGTCCCAAAAATTTGGGTTATGTTCAGTCTGTCGTCACGGAAGTTTTTTCTTTATATTGTTCTCACTGTAAATCATTTATCCACTCGAAGTTGGAATGTAGTACCATGAATCCTAATCTTACTAATATTTTCACTTCTATTCCTATTTCGGGTAATGAGGGTGGTTTGCCCTCTACTAGTAAGTTCAATTATAGGCAAGTCAAGGATGGTGTTGATTTGGCTTTACATACTGATGTTGTTATTGTTAGTGAAGGTTATTTAGAAAATGCATTCATGATATCTAGTGATGCTGGCATTTCAGGTCAGCCCGAACCTATGGTTGTCCCTCTGGTTCCTCCTGTGATTATTCCGGTTAACGAGAATGTTGGCTCTATTCATTCTAATTTGGTTGAAATTTCTTCTCTGAATCCTAATGTCTTTAATGCTAAAACTTTTTCTATAACTCCTTTTATGGATTTGGCATGTTCCAATCAAGAGGTTACTGATGATGTTATTATGGTGGCTTATGTTAATTTAATGGCTATGATTATTTTAATGCTGTTGATTTGTTTGCTGTTGTTGAGATGGATCATCAAGAATTTGATCCTGAACCTTGTAATGAAAATGTGAATATGGTGAATTTGGGCTTGTGTGATGTTAATAAGGTGGTTGATACCTCTATTGCTAATTCTCCTATCATGGTCAGGCATGATCCGACAGATCTTATTAATGTCTATGATTGCCTGAATGATTCTTCTTATGGAGTGGCTAATGTCTATGTTAATTCTTTGGATCCGGTGGTTGCGGATGTGAGCTTGCCTCTTATTGAGGTTCCAGTTTCCCTTATATCTAATGATGTTTTGAAAGCTCAATTGGCGCTTAACGTAAAGGAATCTTGTGTGGCCCAGTGTGATTGGCTTGATGACTTTGGTTCATCACCTTGTTGAGATGATAGGGGGGATTTTGATGGGCCTGATGAGGAGTTTCAAGCGAGGTATAATTTGAATGTTGGTCGCATAGCTGACAAGGTTTTTTCCCATGGGGGTGGTAAGCGTCGAAGGAGGAAATCTAAGAAGAAGTGATTCTTTGTTTAGCTGGTTTGGTCTGGCTGCTTTGGTTCGTGGGTTGGTTTGTTGTATGCGTCTTGGCTGTGTATTTTAGGTTTGGGGAGATTGAGGTTGTTTTGTTGAAGTTTGGGTGGGGTTTTCATTTTCTTGTGTTGGTTGGAATTCCTTTTTCTGTTGATTGGATGGTTGTTTTGGTTAGTCTCTTTGTGCCTTCCTTGTTTTATTCCTTCTTTGCAGGGTGTTGTCTTCAGCGATCTCGAGTGCTGATGCCTCTAGTTGCTTCCAGCTCACCGCTCCTTGTTGATTGCTAGTTCTCTTGTTGGTTTTGCTATTTGGTTCTATCTTTTCTTTGTTTGTTCTTATATTTAGTTTAAATTTAAGGCACGTATGTTTTACTTTAAATGATGTGTTTTTAAAGGGCTTTGGATTCATTAAGGATTTGTAACATTGCTTTTATTTAACGAGTAAGCCCTACTGTGAGTTTTAACAAAAAAAAAAAAACTTAATGTTACATAATATGATAATTTTTTTCTATTATATGTTAATTTTATTATGTTAAGCTTATAATCATAAGTATAAGTAAATGTATATTTAAATACAGACAAAGCTGAGAAGAAACATTACGTGCACCTCTTAACTATTTATTACAATCTTATAATATAATTCTTATGCTATTAATATTTAATAATTTATTTTATATTTATATATCATTTATTGAATGTGGTGAATATTTTAAAAAATAATTATATATTTAATTAATTTTGAATATATATTATTTATTATAATATTATATTTCCATGACATTAGAAGCTCCTATTTTATTTTATATTTTTCTATGGAGTTATATATATATAAAATAGAGAAATCATCGATCTGTTCGAAAAATTCCGCCCTTTTTTCTCTCGGTTCGTCCCGATGACAGCGGATTGCTCCATTCCAGTATGATGTTCCTCCGAGTCCGTCTCCTCTCCCCTTTCACTCCCAATGCCCATGTCTCTCCTTCATTGCCCTATCTTTCATCTTCATCTAAGATCTGCTCCGATCAAAACCCTAGCTGCACAGATCGCTCCCTAGGCTTCTTCTCTTCCTGGAAATCCGCGGTTCCCTTTGCTTTGTCTGTCAGCCGCCGACGGAGCGGCTGTGGGTTTCTCCCATCGAGGTGCGCCGTTCGTTTTTGCAGGGCGTCTACTGGAAATGTGAGTCGCGAACACGAAGTGGGCGGTGACGACGACAGCGATCAATACATACAGGCCTTGCTTCTCGTTCCAGGTTTTATTGCTATACATGCATTTTCCTTTTTCCTGGTTGTCGTGTCACTTCATAGAGCAGGACTTTGGTGCAGACTTAACATGTTTATTTGGGAATTAGAGAGACTTGGATAAGGGTTGTGCCAATTTAGAGATTGCAACCTACCACGGATAGCAATTTAGCAAGATAGCCATGTGCGGAATCCGGGAATATTTGATTGTGCTGAAATTTTGTTAAATTATGAAAATATTAATTATTATTGGGCATGTTAGTGATCCTCGTTTAATTCTTGTTTGATATGCTTGCCCTTGGCAGCTCATCATTGAAATAGGGAATGTAAAACCGAATGTTTCAAAAGAAATTGAAACTTTTACATCGCATAGCTTGGTTCAAGGAACAGATCCGACAAACAAGTCATACGATTGCTTTAGATTTTGGTTTGAAATATGAATTCTGATGGACTTTATAGCTTCAGACCTCGAAGGCAACAGTTTATACCATCTAAGATTCTGGATTATAAGAAGCAAACATTTTTTGTCTTGGGCGTCTAAGTATATCAAAGAAAAGTCTTGTGGACGTCCTGATAATCAAGGAGACCATTGAACTTCTTTATTCTGGTTGTTTATAAACTAGCGGTTTAATTAGAGGGTAGATGTCTTTACATTTGGATACGTGCTATATGTATTATAATGTAATGTATGATATTTAATTATTAATTTTTATGCTTTGACACAACTTTGATGTTAACCTCATATTCCTTGCTCCAAGTAACTATTTCATTAGTAATTCTTTTGGTTTGAAGAAACCTACATTTTTTGAATATGGCTTCAAAAGAAAACTGAAAGTTTACAATTGATGGTAAGGTGATGCAGAATCACAATCATTGGTTCTTTTCTACACAAAGCATCGCCATAGGCCTATGCAAAGTAGATTTTTCATCACTTTGTAATATATTTCATATTAAATATGTAATAAGATCTCATCATACATTTCCTTATTTGTCTTTAAAAATTTAGGTATTGATTGTGGACGCTATTCTATATAAAGAGCACCCTAGAATTTGTATGATTTAGTTGAAGGATATTTTAATAAATTATGATAGCTTGAGTTCTTCTCTCTTGCTCCCCCCACTCTTTGGGATGCCCCCACCCCCTCTCCCTCTTCTATTTCTCCCTTATTTATGTACCACTTCTCCCTCACTCCTCTTTTCCCTAGGATTGTTTAATCATTTCCCCATAATCATAAACATTAACAATCATTTTGCTGCATTACGTCCACATCATTTGGTATTAGAGACTAAAGATCCTCTAATTCATTTCTATGTTGGGGCATCATGATTTTTATGTCATGGAGGTGAGAGACAGAAATAGTTCATAACACATGCGTACGTCTTCTTCATCAACATTCTCTCAATAAGTTGGGTATCAACCATCTTAGATGGTTTTGGCGAGGCTTTTTATAGAGGAAGAAGATGAGGTGGGAGCGCTCAATCGGGAGAAGAGATAGGTTGCGATTGAATTCACTTCGTAGGTTTCAACAAGTGATTTCTTAACTTTGTGAGCAAATGTGGGTGAGAGATGTCAGCCGATTGTTGTGAGGCTGGAATGTGAGAGAGGAGGTAGATAGGACATGTCGAGTGTCACCATCGTGGCTAGTGTGTCTGGTGATGGTGAGTGTTAACATCTTGAATTCAAACCTCTTGTGTCACATATGTAATAAGTTTGGTTATGAGTAACAAGGTTTGGTGAGGGTGTAGGTGATGTGTTCAGATGCAAATGTTGAGGATGCGATAAGCACAAATTGTAAGCCTCAAATGATTTGTTTGGGAGGTGTGGCTAGGGTAGGCGTGAATTGCAGATAGGTTGTGACTAGGTGGAAATAAGGATGAGGAGAAATAGTTTAATGGGTTAATGGATATTAACGTGACATATTAAGAGATTTAATACCCTTCTTCCTCATTGTTATAATTATTTGAATTTTGATTAAATTTTGAATTAATCATTAGACTTTTACTTGAAGATAAATTGATAGATATGTTAATATTAAATTCATAATTAACTTTATTTAGAGATTATAAACTTAATTAAATCAATCAGGCCCTAAGTCCTAGTTGTGCTAAAATCTTATCATGCTAATTGACATGCAAAAGCAACTTAAAATACTATTTGAACTCCTCATTAATTTAATTTGGTTTCAATGCATGTTATTAGGTTTTAGCTTTCTAATGAATTACTTATTTAGCTTAGTTAAAGACCACTGCTTTAATCAACACATTATAGGCTTTATTAATTAGGCTATGTTTTGAGGGCTAATGTCCTTATCGGTTTGGTTATGCTTAAACTGTATTTAGTAATCAATTCACGCCAAACTTAGATGTATAACTCTTTATACAACAACAACAACAACATCAAGCCTTTATCCCACTACGTGGGGTCGGCTACATGAATCCTTTTTCTCCATTGTGTCCTATTAAAAGTCAAATTCTCGTTTAAATCTAATAAAGAAAGATCATTTCTAATATTTTCTATCCAAGTCTTTTTAGGTCTACCTCTACCTTTCTTAACATAAGTCAAATAAATTATAATTAGAGGATCTAAGATATTTGTAAATTCAAGATAAGCCTACCCTTAGAGGTTGAGAATTTCATTTTAATGATCAACCCTAATTGGGTTTCATTTGGCTTGATTGTCCCCTTGGTTTATTATGTGGGATTAATTAGCACTAATTTTGTGGTAAACATCTTGCAAGTTCCTTGACAAATTCAACATTCGAATTATATATTTCCTCTTTCTTATGGTGCTTTTATTTTGTCCAATTTGGTAACGTTCTTCCACACAAGCTTATTACCACATTTTAAGGGATCATTATCAACTAGATCCATAATTAATCATTATAGATTGTACAACAACAACAACAATATCAAGCCTTTTCATTGTGTTCTGTTAAGAGTCAAATTTTCATTTGAATTTAATAAAAAAAGGTCATTTTCTAATATTTTCTAACCAAGTTTTCTTAGTTCTAATTCTACCTTTCTTAACATAAGTCAAATCTAATACGTCAACTTTCTTAACAAAGTTATTAGAAGGCCAATGTTTTATGTGTTTAAACCATCTAAGGCGGCTCTCTCTAATCTTATCTTCCATTGGAGCTACTCTAACCTTTTCACATATGTGCTCGTTTCACATTCTGTCTCTAAGAGTAAAGCCACTCATCCACCTAAGAATCTTCATCTCTGCAGCACTTAAACTTAATTTTATGCTTCTCTTTTAATGGCCAACATTCTACGCCATAAAACATTGCATGTGTCACCACCATCTTATAGAAAATTCCCTTAAGCTTGAGGGGAAATTATTATAGATGGTAATGGGAAATTAATATTACATATTGAAAAAGTAATAGAATTGTTTAGGAAGCCTAAGAAATTAAGATTTGGGGAAAATTAAAGATAATAAACTTTCCTTTGAGTGGAATTGGTTGACAAATTTTTTTCCAAAAAAGAAGCATGGATAAAAAATTAGGGTTAGAGATAGGATGTTGAAATCACACCTGAAGCAGAAAGTAAAGCGATGAAGAACTGTTGAGTGAGATAATAAAAGTCTTTCAAAGAAGTCTTTGATGGTGCTATAGTGGGGATAGAAAGTACAACAAAAATAGAGCGTGTCGATCGAAGAATTAATAGTTACAAACATGGAGGAGCATGATTAAAATATTCTTATACACATGCAAATGGAAACCAAGCAAAAATGGAGAGAAAAAAATTAGGATTTAGACTTGAATGTGAAGATAATGAAGAGATAAAGATTGATATGACACCAAATAGGAATGAAGAGATATGCAAGAGTCGAATCAGCTACAAGTTGATGTAAGAAACAAGAATTTAGGAGGTTCGAACATCTAACCCATCTGCTATATATAGTCGACGCATGTTTCAACTGTGTTGGGGCATCTTGTCAACATTCAACTCTGA
This sequence comes from Dendrobium chrysotoxum, assembly GCA_019925795.1. Lineage (NCBI taxonomy): Eukaryota > Viridiplantae > Streptophyta > Magnoliopsida > Asparagales > Orchidaceae > Dendrobium > Dendrobium chrysotoxum. The sequence goes on along the minus strand of CM034304.1, from coordinate 42,744,070 downwards.
TTTTTGGAAAAAAAGTTAGAAAACACGTGTTTGGTCATAACAGACATATGACATGACATGTAAAAGGCATTTTCTTCTCCATGTTTGACACAAACGTAGAAAAGTTTTTAAAGTATAGATTATTCATCGAATTATCCAATTCCAATTCTTGCTTTACCATTTCGCAATCGTCATGACCAACTTCATTCAAACCTATAATATATAAGAGAAAACAAAATGTGTTATTATGATTGGATAAATTATCCTGATTGCCCTAATGGTTATTATTATTGAGATCAAGCATCATATTATGTTCAAGCCCCCACTTTATTATGACATCTGATCAATCTAGGCACGCTGAATATGGCATCTAAGATGATTATGAATATGAGCAATATTTTTGAAATAAATAACCTAGCAAACATTCTTCATATTCTCATTGCCATATCTACGATCACTATTCTACAGAGCATTGGGTTGAAGAATCTTATACTTTATACCATGATTGTTATATATGATATTATTCTGATCATTTATTCTCTTATCATCAATATGATACTCATCATTGGCCAGTCACTTTGATTGAGCTTATATATTTGTTACATTTCATCAAGTGATCAATATACATCACTTTTAACGATGGACTTCATGCTCGCATGTGCAAGGTCGAGTTTTACCTTTTAAAATAGCAACAAATCCTCACCATTTACACTACATACTCATGCTGTATTGATGATGTTTCTTAGTTTCTTGCAATCGAGCCTATGTGTGATGATGAACTTGAACATGAGCATGATTTGGTGGTGGAGATTGAGTTGGAGTTCCAAGCAAGTATTTTTCACATAAGGATTAAAAAATTTAACATTATTATGGCGACAGGCCAATATCTGATTATGACTTGCATCTTAAGGAAGATTGTTAATTTCTAAGATTTGAAATTTGGTCTAAAGTCCGAGCTGAATTATTATATAATGATTGAGCTTGAGTATGAGATCATATTGGAGTATAATATGGAGCTATGTCTGAGATCCTTCCAGAGTTTAGTTGAGCCTATGCCAACTTTTGATTACCACCATCTTGAGATGGATACAAATTATCTAACTATATTTTGTTTCCATTACTAGTTAGTAGTTACTGAAGAATGACTTTGTTCTATTACTGCTGCTTCTGTCAGATCGCCATGTGTTTCTTGCTCTGATTGCTTATCATATACTTTAGCATGATGATTGATGACACTTAGAGCTGAAGCCCTGATGTTACTTTCGTAGTTATACATTTCTTTTTATTGTTGCCAACCGAGATGCTTATGTTCTAGTTCTGCCTCTACCACCACCATGGCCGCCATTGGGCCTTTAAACACTTTATAGAATTTTTTTAACCAAGGAGAATTGATGCAGGACCATCACAGCCATCAATTCTTCACCATGCAATTGTTGCATCCGTCTCTATCAAAATAGTTTTCAACATATTTTAAGTGCGTTTTTGTGTTTTAAATATGTAATAAGGGTACATTATATCTTCTGTTGTTAGTCTTAAATAACTTTTGCATGTATTGAAGATCCTCGTTGATATAAGTGTCGCCTTAGGATTGTATGAATTTGCTGAAGAATATTTAAACAAGTTTGATGGCTTGAATCTTCCTCTCGTCTTTCTCCTTACTTCGGTTTGTATTCACTCTATCCTTTTCTCTTCCCTAGGGTTGTGTAGGCTTTCTTCCCCTCTCCTCTTTCCCTTGGATTATGTACCAATTCCCTCGAGATATGTAATCATTAATAATTATTTTTGTATGTTATCTCTTCTTCATAAAGTTAATCATGAACATTACTATAGAAGTTTGTTCATGGAAGAAAATGTTGAAGAATCACTCGTAAAGCTGTGCTCACTCCATGGGTGGAGGCATACTTTTTATTTCTATAAAGAAAATAATGAAAAAAGTATTATTAGAGGCTTAATCATTTTGGATAAGGCAGTTTATGATGATTAATATGGAGACAAACATATTAAAGATTTTGTCAATATATTCTCTTTGACGCCAATCTAGGATTGTAGCTAATACAGTTTTATTTTGTTCCCTATAAATATTTCTAAGCAGAAATTCCAAACACAGAAGCCTTCCTCTTCAGAGTAGCATGTTGGATTCAAGTCTCATTCCTTTTCAAATTAGTTGATAGATGCTGGCTTTTCTCTTTCTGATTTCCGTCAGGAAGCACTCGCTTTATGTATGTTATTTGTAGCAATGATTTCTCATGCAGAAACGGTCAGGCACTACAACTCGTGGAAGCAGGGTTTTATAGAAGAGACTAAATTGCACTTGTCTGGTAAAAAATACCCCTTTTCTAGTCATAGAAGAAGAGTAGACTTCAACGTTCATTCTGTTGGTCATGATTTTTTAAGGAGATTTCAGAGTCCAACTGTTTTTCTGAAAATTGCTTGTGACGGAGACCTATTATTGCCTATCATTGTAGGTATGCAAACATGATAACCACTATATTCTGTTTCAGGAATCATGCATTATATTTAGTTTGAAAACTATTTTTTGTTTAATGGACTAATGATTTCTTCTCTTTTTCTTTATGAAGGGGAATTTGCAATTATTAGGCTCATTGATGCAATTTCTGGTGAAGAACATGAGGTATCTTGTTGATCTTTACTTTTAAACTTGCTGGTTGGTTCTTATATGAGCTTAATGCAGGAATGCCCTGATCAGTTTCAATTTATCAAAAATATTGTGAGAACATTCGGCTATGAGGTTAGAACTTCTACAATATTGACTGGTACTGGATGCAACTCTTTGGTGATGTTTTTTATATGTTTTGTTGTACCATAGGGCTTAATGTAAAAGGAAATGAAGCTAGCTGACTTGCTGTCTAAGCTTATATCCACTTAAAGCTCCGTGCAAGGATTTCCTGTCCAAAATATGATGATGAACGACTTCAGCTGAATTAAGCTGTCATTTCTAATTATGATGGTCAATAATTTTATGCTGAAAAAATTTGAACCTCTCATGTATGAGTTCAACTAAATAGCTTAAGCTTGGTTATTTTGACTTTATCTAAAGAGCCAACTCTTTCAAAGTGAAAGTGTTTTGCAACTATGATTCATTGACTTCTATTCTAGGTGGTTGGACTTGATGCAAACTTTGTGTTGTGGCAGGCATTGCAACTTCTTTTGTGCATGTACATAAGGAAATAGCTGATTCGTTGTCATTGCATATGTGTTATTAGGACAAAGATATTTATCAAATGGTCTACTCATTTATGAAAATGTACCATTCCACATAAATAGAATTTAATTAGATACACTGTTTTTGTAAGTAATTTATTTTATTCCTCATGAAGAAAAATATTTGTTTTTTCAGGTAAAGATGGTGCGTATTACAAACAGGGTGGTCAATACATACTATGCACGTATATATCTCAGAAAGGTGGTGAAGAGTGATCACTTCTATGTAAATAGTCTTAGAAAAATTGATATGCATCCTGAGAATGGGATGGGGATGTAGATGTAGGTCACTGCTGTGACCTACCTAATGGTCATGTGGTCTCTCCATAGGACCATCAATGTGTCTCTTGATGTCCTTAGAGAGTAGTATAGCCTGGGGATAGTTTCCAGGTTGCATTGTTTTAGAAATGGATGAAATCATTCATCATGCTTAGTTAATAGTCGGTATGAATGACTTCTCAAAGATGCAGGCATAGTGCACTGTTTAAGCTTCCTCTAGTGCATTCTGGAGGTCTCATGTTTGAGTCACAGAAATAAACTCTTTGCACCTGCAGGGGTAAGACACTGTGTACATCAAGCCCTCCCCAAACATTGCATTAGAGGGAGCTCCATGCACTGTGTACGCCCCCATTTTACCAACTTCTTAGAGAACCATTCTTTATCTTTTGATTTAATAATTTGCAGGATGCAGACAATACCAATATAAGCATTGATGCCCGTCCCTCAGATGCATTAAATTTGGCAGAAAGATTCAAGGTATTATATTTATATGCTTATGCTATTCACAGTTCTTAGTCTCAATTTAGGAAAGCATTTCGTGATATGGTTCTATCAACCAATATAATGTCTTGATCTTCTGTTTTAAGCATTTTGTAAAGAATTACCTTAGAGTTTATAATATTTGAAACCTTAGCTGTACTGGAATTCACTCTGCACAGGCTCCAATTTATGTTAACAAGGAAATTGTTGTGAAAGATGCTATTAAAGTTGTTTATGGAAATTGGAGAGCAGGAACTACCAAGATGGTTTATGATGTATCTCTTGACAGGTACCATTCATTGCTTATCTTTTATATTGTTTTTGTTTTAATGGATTCTGGAATTTGATGCTAATTTTAGAGATGAGAAAAATCTGCAAAATAGCCATTTCAAAAGAATTCTTTTTGAGTGACATATTATAGTTCTGTTAAACAATTTTTTGCTCTTCGCTTAGGTTATAGCAATGATGATATGTTTTTTTTCCTCTCATTTTTGGGAGTTTATTGTTTGCTTTTAAGTGAGAAATGAATTGACCTCCAGAATTGTTCGTCATTTAGTTATTAATTTGCTTAAATCAGTTTCAGTGTAGTTACAAATGCTCACACGATTTTTACACAAGGTTTTTATTTGGTATGTACTGTTTGGGAGTTTCCAGTGACTTCAATGCCGAAGTTGTATTATCCCATCAGAAAAATTATTGTGTACAAATTGTGGCTTAAATTTGACTAACTTTATGTGAGATGTGTTACTTTTTTAATCACTATCCAATCTAGATATACGTTTGGCATTGACGGGATGATTGATTAGATATTTCCTTGTTTTATTTCAAACTATGTGTTTGTGGACCATTTGAATTTGTTCTTTCTTTTATTTAATATGCTTTTTCCCTATCTTTTTTGGTTTTTTTGCTTTGTTTGCTTGAATCCTAGGGTTCCTTCACTATAAATAATACAACATGGCTAGGATGAGATTATCATTTTTGAATGACAATAATTTGAATATTGAGTTTTTCAATCTCTCTCTTAGTCTGCAACAGCTCTCCCTCTAGTTCTCTATTGCTTCATCTCTTCCTCGTCTACCTCTATTCTAACCTATATAAGGTGATATTAGAGCCAAGTTTACATCTCAAACCCACGATGCTATAATGCCAACTCCTAGGTTTCACATCCAATCTTTCTTTTGTCATGTTGCATCATGTCTTTCTCACATCGAACACACTTGTGCAACCACACATGGTCTTGCTCGTGGTTGCTCCATAGTTTTATCACAGCACTTGACCTTTGCTTCCTTGTGCATATTTTGCTCACATCGTGCCGCCACATTCCATACATTGCATTGCTGCTTCTACTGCTCACCCATACTCTGCATCTCTAACTCGATCACAAATTTAATCACACATCCCATCACTGCACTTGTTGTTATTTTGCACTACATCCTGAGGCCAAGTCGCTTAGTTTGCCCCCTACCCCATGAGATCCATTGTTTTGCGCCCGCTCAAGGTCCTCAACGCTGCTTTGATTTTTGTTATGCCCTTGTTAAACCACATTGCTGACTACCCTAATTGCGAATCTTTTGTTGCTGCATTAGGTTTTGTATTCCTGCAATTGTTGTATGCCTAGAGTGTCTCCATCCACTCTCGTGACACTTTCATTCACGCCGTTTGAGCTAATTACCATTTCCAACCATTGCTATTATTCACCTATAAAAGTTTGTCTGTCTACAATAGTGGCTAGTAACCATCTGCCATCTACATTAGACTTGACGACCTGTCTCTTTCTTCCAGCTATCTATTGAAATTGCTTTATATTTTCAATGATTGAAGCACTTCATTAGTGGAGAACTCGCAAAATTATGAAGCTTAAAATTTCACTTTATAGGCATTATTTCCTTTAACCCTTCACTTGAATTATGTTCCTTGACTCTTAATATGATACAATGGAGAAGAAGGATTCTTGTAGTTGACCCCATATAGTGGGAGAAAGGCTTGATGATGTTGTTGTTGTTGAAGTATGTTCCTTGTTTGTTTGTAAATCTATTAATCATTGCATGGTCTTTTGTGTCTGGGTGGTCTTTTGTCTAGGCCACTAGAAGTAAGGACGAGTGTCCACCTATTTCTCTACCTTTTATTTAGAACGCATCAGGAAGAATTTTATGAAAATATTGAACATTTGTGTGCTTAGAAGATAAGAATTTGCCACACATGTTGTCTTCAACTATACAATTAGCACATTATTTTTGTTTTTTGCTTGTACTTTGAGAATTTAACTTTTAATAGAACATAATGGAGAAAAATAATTCATGTAGTCGACCCCACGTAGTGGGATAAAGGTTTGTTGTTGGTGTTGTTGTTGTGATACTTGTGACTAAGCCTTGATTTCGTAATCAAAGTTTAGAAACAGTAAGAAAATAATGTTATATAGGAAAGACAAAAACTATGAATCAATCAATAAATTAAATTATTCAACAACATTATAACAAAAAACGGAATAGAATTTAGTGTTTGAATCATTGGAGCAAATGATCTGTTTTGTCATTTCTAAGTTTATAACATTTGAATTATGTTGATTGAGGTTCCATCATAGATCAAAGTTTGATTCATGTCAATATTCTAATTTGGATTATATGATTATTGCTATACTACAGAGATTAACTCTCGAATCAGAACCATAAAAGAATATGCTTATTAAATCGATCACACTAACACTAGTCAATATCTATTTTTCAAAGTGGAATCCTTCTAGTATTACTTTTTTTAGGGTTTAAGGTCAAGGTCGGCTTGAAATATAAACATTATGTAAATTTTTTATATTTTATATGTATATTTTTATATGCATATATGAATATTATAAATATTTATTCATGTATAATAAATAAATTTTTGAAAAAAAATGAAAAAATAATTTTGGACTGACTAAATTAAGTTCAAGCCAGCTAATTCAAGCCTAGTTAGCTCGTAATCGGCATGCTTCATGCCATGTTCCAATTTCGTGCCGACCTCATTATGCTTTGACCATCAAACTTTGTAGTTTTTGTAATCCCAAAATAAGTTGAATACTGGTCATGTAAAATAGGTTGCATATATGCAAGAGGATTTCTTTATTCTTAAACATAATTCAGTTATTGATAAAGTTGTTATCATATTGAGAACAATTTTTATTTTAGTACTATGATTGTGAAAGTGTCAGGGTTTGAGAAAACAAAAAAATGAGCTTCCAGTATGGCCTGACTTTCATTTACTTTTTCTTAATCTAAAAGATGGTAAAATTTCATTAACTTTAAATTACAAATTGCATGATGGATTCCTCTTGAAAGTATCAAAATTATGAAAATTTCATTCCCCATGCTTTCTTGCAAAATTTTCTTGTTTAAGAGTAACATACGGGAGGATTAGTTTGTTATTTAAGTCATTATGAGACTATTTATTTAGTAGAGGAAAGATTCAGTCTTCCTCTCCTTATGAAATTATTGTTAGGATGGTTGTAACAGCTCAAACTTTTAACTATTGAGATATTGTCCGCTTTGGCCTAAGAGCTTCACGGTTTTGTCCTGTTGGTATAATTTTCCAGGAGGTCACCCATCCCAGGATTTCTCCGGGATGAGCACGCTTAACTGCGAAGTTTCTTTATGAAATTCTAACCATTACACCAAAAGACATCTCGGTATTTAAGAGTTTAGTTTCTTTACTTAAGGGGTTTCATAATCTCCCTCACTTAAGTAAGTAACATCCTCGTCAGTATCCCTATTCCAGAATCACCAACCAGGTAGATAGGATTGTAGAGGTGGCTCCTATAAGTTCAAGTGATAACTCCAGTTACATAGCCCTTTGTCCCATACAGGGTTTGAGAGGTGGCTCTCATGATGTAGCACTTTATCTTGTATGGCACTTAGTTCCCATCTTTTGGCTAGTGTGTTGCTCTGATACAATTTGTAACAGCCCAAACTTTTAACTATCGAGATATTATCCGCTTTGGCTTAAGGGTCTCACAGTTGTGTTCTGTTGGTGTAATTTCCTAGGAGGTCACTCGGCCCAAAATTTCTCCAGGTTGAGCACGCTTAACTACGGAGTTTCTTAATGAAATTCCAACCATTACACCAAAAGACGTCTCGATATTTAAGAGTTTAGCTTCTTTTACTTAAGGGGTTTCACAATGATAACCCTGTATTAGGCTTAACAAACAAGGAAGCTTTTATGCAAAATCTTGGTCTATATATTTTCTTATTTGTGCTAATATGCATGAATTTTATTTTAGGATTACCCAAGATTGCCTGTGGCCATGAGTCCATATTAATGATAGTCTTTATCATGCATTTTATATTTAAGTGACATTTATATGATGAGGGCTCTATGTATGATGTAAACTTTTGCATGTCATGCATTTATAACAAAAACTAAAGCAACTTAAATTACCCTTCAAGTCAATCACTAGCCTCTCTTCTGTCTATTACTCTGCTGATCCCCTCCTTTCCATAGAAAGCATAAAAATTTAATCAATATTTAAGTACCTTTTTGGAACCTACCTACTACTCTTCAAGTCTCCCGCCATAATTACTTAATATTTTTCAAGGCTTGATCGCTATGATTTCCTCTCTTTTGTCATACAGATCCCTTTTAATGGCTTATATAGTGGTGGTTGAATCATTGAAAGTTTTTTTTTTTTTTCTGAAGTGCAGTAGTGGAGTCCACGTTATCTTATTTGTTGGAAGTGAAAAATGTGCCACGTTGAAGTGTATTACCATAAGTTTAAGGCAATCCATTGATCCAGTTCTCTAGAAAATTAGTAGCTGTTAAATCTATCTCAAAGAATTGGAGTAGGGATCATTTTTCTGGCCTTCATTCTAGGAGTGTTGTGGCTAAAGATCACCGTGACTGCATTGCATCTTGACAATTAGACTACACTCTCAAACTGACACAAAGCTTGTTATGGAGGAGAAAGTGTCTTTAATTATTGGATGATTCATGGTTGACACTAGACTATCTCAAAGAATTTCTCCATATTCACTTAAATATATTTTGATCTTCATTCATTATGGTGAATTCTTGGTAGCTGTGGGGAGTTGATCTATTGCATTATTGGCTTAGTCATCAAAGTTTTTATTTCAAGTACCAAGGGTCTTGAGTATGTATTTTATTTTTTAGTGACATTTGCATAGTGAAGATTTTATGCATGCTGTGAACTTTTTTTTTGTTAAGTGCATGTGGTGGGGTCCTGCAGTTCATTATTTTTTAAGAGTGTCTTTCTCTATTACATGATTCATGATTGAAACTTCAGGAGCTTCAACAGCTTTCTCCAAATATTCTTCAAGAATATCAAGAGCTTCATTCACTGGCGGTGAATTCTTGTTCAAAGTTGGTAGAATTGATTTTACTGCATTATTGTCGTGATCACCTTCATTGCCATTAAAGTTTTTATTTCATATATCCAAGGTTCTTTATCATGTTTTTTTTTTTCTTTTCTGAATGACATTTGTTTGGCAAATACTTCATAGTATATTACTGTCGCATCAATGAGTTTTTATTTTATGTATCTAACTTTCTTGGCGTCTTCATTTTTTGAGTTACATTTTTATAGCAAGGATTTTATGTATGATGTGATCTTTTGCATTGCATGCATTTATCACAAGAGCTAAAACAACTTAAATTTTCCTTTCAAGCCAATCACTAGCCCCTCCATATTTTCTTTCCTCATTAAACTGTCGGCCTCTTTCTTGTAGAAATCTTAAAAAATTTAATCAAGTTTTACTTACTGTCTTGGAAACTTATTAGAAAACAAGTGCAGGAATTGAGAAAACCTGGGTTGAAATTGGGAATTTTAGTAATATTCAAGCAGATTTTTGAGATAAATCCTTTGGCAAACACTAGGGAAACTTAATAATAGATGAAAAGTAGAAGAAAACAAGCAGGATACAATGGATCTTCAATTTGAGAGGAAGATCCGGCTCTCCCAATCTCTAGCCGGCGGCTAGAGCCCAAAACACCTAAAAGAAAACTCAAAAATAGCAAAACAATACATAACCCTAATCCTAATTCTCCCCTCCTCTTTAGAGAATACAAATTAAATGCATAATTACGAAACAGCCCTCCTTAATTAATTTTCCTCATAATTCCTCCCTCTCCTATTTAAAATTGCATTTAATTCAAGGGCCATAAAGGGGTCGGTGGCTCCTTTGTTCGCCTGGTGTAAACCAGGTGCCTTCCTTGGTTTTGGGCTGGTTGGGCCTGTCTAACATTACTCCCCTCCTAAAGAACCACATTGTCCTCAAGGTGGAAGGATGAAAATTGATGCTTCATCCGCTCATACAGCTTCGAAGTGGCGTCGTGCTCCGGTAGGTCCTTCCACTTAATCAACACTTCCTTACTTCCTCCCTCCCCCTATCACACTCCTGCCAACTCCAGTGGTTCCAAAACCACCTCCAAATCCTCTGTTAGTGTTGCTGGTAACTCTGCTGTGGAGGTGTGATCCCCTATAGCTCTCCGCAACTGTGACACGTGGAAAATCGGGTGTATGGTTGCGGTTGGAGGTAGCTTCAGTCGATATGCCAGTGCCCCGAGCCTCTCAACTATCTCAAAAGGGCCAAAGTACCGTGGTGCCAGCTTCTCATTCCTTCTACTCGCTATTGTCCTCTGCCTGTAAGGACAAAGCTTCAAATACACCCATCTCCTACCTCAAATTGAATGTCCTTTCTGTGCTCATCAGCTTGTCTTTTCATAATCTGCTGAGCTCTCAACAGATGCCTTTTCAATTCTTCTAGTATGCTATCCCACTCTGCCAAGTATTACTCCATTGAAAAGACCGATGTGTTACTTTGCCTAAAGTGCACCAGGTGAGGCGGATATCTGCTGTACAACACCTTGAAAGGGGTCATTTGGGACGTCGAATAGTACGAAGTGTTGTATCAGTACTCTGCCCATGCCAGCCACTTAGCCCACTAGGTGTCTCTAAAACAAAGCATCGCAAATATGTTTCCAAGCTCCTATTGACCATCTTCGTCTACCCGTTGGTCTGAGGGTGGTAAGCGGTGCTTCTCTTTAGTACAGTCCCCTGCAACCTGAACAACTCCCTCCAAAAGTGACTGAGGAACACTTTGTCTCGATTGGATACTATCAATTCTGATATCCCGGGTAATCTGACCACCTCTCTAATGAAAGTTGATGCCACTATTACTGCCGTGTAAGGATGTTGGAGAGGAATGAAATGAGCATATTTGTTTAGTTTGTCTATCACCACTAGAATAACTGTCAACCTCTCTGATCGGGGTAGCCCGTTTATAAAATCCATAGAGACCTCTTCCCATACTCTACCTAGAAGTGCTAAAGGCTATAGTAGCCCCTCTGGAGCCATAGTCGTATACTTATTCCTTTGGCAACCTCACACCTGGCCACCATCTCCTCTACATCTTTATGCATTTCTTTCCAATATAGTTCATCAGCCAATCTTCTATATATCTTCTGTACACCCGAGTGACCCCCAATAGCGCTCCCTTAGAACTCCTGTAGCAAATGCGGAATATGAATTGAGGTTGGTGGTAGTACAAATCTCCCTTAGTATAGTAGTCGTTCCCCATCTACTGAATAGCCCGGATGGCTATTCTCATTCTTTAGCAGATCCTCTTTGATCTTTCTAAGCTCCTTGTTTTGCGCACTTTCTTCCTTAATGCCCCCTCCCCCCATCCACCATCAGCGGTATCGAAATGGCCATCTCCTAGAACTCTCCCACGCATCTGGACAAGGCATTCGCCGCCTTGTTTTCCAGCCCTGGCTTGTACTGGATTTTAAAATCATATCCCAACAACTTGGACAATCACCTCTGATGCTCCTCGGTCACCATCCTCTACTCTAGTAAGTACTTGAAGCTCTTCTGGTCGGTCCTGACGATGACATGTCATCCTAGCAAGTACGATCGCCACTTCTGAATAGCTAATACAATGGCCATCGGCTCCCTCTCATAGACTGACTTCAGCCTGGTTCTGGGTGTCAGCATTTGGATGAAGTAGGCTATGGGTCTGTGATTTTGCATGAGCATTGCCCCTAACCAATATCTCGAGGCATCTGTCTCTACCACGAATATCTGGCTGAAATCGGGTAGTGCTAGGATCAGAACTGTGGTCATGGCGGTCTTTAATCTCTCAATGGCCTGAGTAGCTGCCTCTACCCACAAGAAGCTGTCTTTCTTCAGCAGCTCTGTCAAAGGCCAAGCAATGTTGCTATATCCTCTCATGAACCTCTTGTAGTACCCTTTCAATCCTAGGAAACCCCTTGACTCCCTCAGGTTCTTGGGTAAAGGCCACTTCAGCATTGCCTCGATCTTGGCCTTATCAGTGGCCACCCCTTCCTGTGATACTACGTGCCCCAATTACTCTACACTCCCCTGTGCAAAACAACACTTTTTTAGATTGGCCCTCAGATAATGCTCCTGTAACACCTCAAATACCGCCTTAAGATGCTCCAAATGCTCCTCACTAGATTTGCTATACACTAGGATGTCATCAAAGATAATCAAAACAAACTTCCTGCGGTAAAGTCTGAACATCTTATTCATGGGGGACTGGAAGGTAGCAGGGGCATTGGTGAGACCAAACGGCATCACCAAGAACTCATAGTGTCCCTTATTTGTCTTGAAAGTTGTCTTCGGGACATCTTCCTCTCTCATTCGAATATGATGGTATCCGGACTTCAGGTCCATCTTCATAAATATTGCTGCTCCACAAAGCTCATTTAACTACTCATCTATTACTGGGATAGTAAATTTGTCTGGCACAATCTCCTTATTCAGGGCCCGGTAGTCCACACAAAAATGACAACTCCCATCATTCTTTTTAACTAGTAGAACTGGGCTAAAAAAAGGGCTCACGCTCGGCCTGATGATCCCCGCCTCCAACATCTCCCAGGTCAACTTTTCAATTTCATCCTTCTGGACCAGGGGGTATTGGTAAGGCCTGACACTGATCGGTGATACACCCTCCCTCAGTGTGATGGTATGCTTCTGTCCCCTTTGTGGCGGCAATCCTTGAGGTGACTGAAAAAATCTCTCGGAACTTCTGTATCATTGGCTGTATTGAAAGAGGGATGTCTCCTCCTTCCTCCCCTCTGATCCCCTCCAAGCTTTGCAGTTCCACCATAAATCCTCCTCCCTCCTCCTATATGGCTCTTATCATGGTTTTTAATGACACCATGGCTTTGGAGAGGTCTACATCTCCTCTAATTACCATCCTCCTCTCTTCCACCATCAACTCCATCGTCAGCATCCTCCAATTCATCTTGGTGTCCCCCAAGGTCTGCACCCACTCATCCCCAGGATGACATCAGTGCTCCCTAGTTCTAATGGGAGAAACCCCCTAACTTGGATTTCTTGTATGGTCAAGACCACTCCCCTACACACCTCTCTACCTGACTCCATCTTCCATGTTCCCATCATCACCCCATAATTTCCTATGTCCACCAGTTTCAGTCCTAATAGGTCTACATCCTAATTGAAGATGAAATTGTGGATGGCTCTATTGTTTATCAGCACCACTATCTCATTGTCTGTTATTTCTCCTCTCACCTTAACAATGTGATTCAGAGTGAACCCCACCACTGAGTTCAAGGAGACCTCAGTCATGTCTAAATGTAGCTTTTCTTCCTTCGCCGATGCCTCACTCCCACCTCCCTCCTCAGCTTCCTTGTCATCACAGATGGTGAGAATCTGAAGAGTTCGGTCTTTACACCTATGCCCCGACGTGTACTTCTCATCACATCTTAAACATAATCCCTTTACTCGCTTCTCCTGCACCTCCTCCTCTGTGAGTCGCTTGAAGTCCCCCCCTGGGCGAAATCCTCTGCTCTTCTCCCTCGGAGCCTCTCGCTGGAAGGATATTGTTTGGGTTTTTGGAGCTAGGGTTGTAGGGGTACTTCGATAGGTTCCTCCCATAGTGTTACTTCTGATGGCTTTCTCCCTCTTGCATTTTTCCTCCACCTTATGAGCAAGCTCCATTTTATCTCTCTGCCCCCTAGGCCTCAGTACCCTGAGTTCTGCCCGTATGTCCTCTCTAAGCCCCTTTATGAAATTCTCCTCCAATCCTTTCTCAGAGATTCTCCTTAGTCTCCCTGACAGTAGCTCAAATTTCTCTCGGTACTCCATAATTGTCCCCTCCTGCGTTAGGGCAAAGAATTGCTCGCAGAGGCCCCCTTCCTGGATGGCTCTGAAACGTTCCAACAAGCACTCCTTAAATTTCCTCCATGAGTAGATTAGATACATCGCCTCCCTCCATTGAAACCAGGAGAGGGCTTTCCCTTCCAAACATAGACCTGCCGCTGTGAGATTCTCTCCTTCAATCAACCCATTAATGGCAAAGTAACGTTCCATCCGTACACCCAACCCTGAGCATCCTCCCCTTCAAAGACCAGCATCTTTAGCTTCCTAGCCATCATATCCATACCCCATTAGTTCCTTCCCTCGTTGGTTCCCTCGGTGTAGTGGTGGTGTGATTCCCTTCCTTCCTCCCTTAGTTGGTTTTGATCCCATGGCTCCCCCCAACCATGCCCTTCTCCCTTCCATCTTTCTCCATGCCCGGTTACTCTCCCAAAAGGCCCGGCTTCCCTCCTCCTTGTTGTCCTCTTATCGAAATAACCGATCCGCCCACCAAAGGAGCTCCATGTGCCGGTCCTCGATGGAAAAAACTTTCCAATTCATCGCCATCCTCTTGGATCTCCTTTCCTCATTGTTCCACCCTTGGAATTGCCGGTGATGCTTTCGATTGTATCTCAAGCATCTTTTTCATCATCTCTTTAAAGTTCCCGAAGCGATTCTCAATGGCCGATAGTCTTCCCTCCACCCTGGAATATTTTTCCTCTACTCTGGCCTTGAGTTGTTCCATCTCGTCTTCAAATGTATCCATTTTCTTAGTTGCCATTAATTCGATCTAGGTTCCAATTGCAAAAACAGCGACGAAAGCTTGTTTTTCCGCCCAAGAAAGTGGCTCTGATACCAATTTGTTAGGAAATAAGTGCAGGAATTGAGAAACCCTGGGCTGAATTTGAGAATTTTAGCAATCTTCAAGCACATTTTTGAGTTAAATCCCTTTGCAAACCTTAGGGAAACTTGATAATATATGAAAAGTAGAAGAAAACAAGTAGGATACAATGAATCTTCAATTTGAGAGGAAGTTCTGGCTCTCCCAATCTCTAGCCGGCGGCTAGAGCCCAGAAAACTCAAAAACAGCAAAACAACACATGACCCTAACCCTAATTCTCCCCCTCTCCCCTTAGAGAATACAAATTAAATGTATAATTACTAAACGACCCTCCTTAATTAATTTCCCTCATAATTTCTCTCCCTCCTATTTATAATTGCATTTAATTCATGGGCCCACAAAGGGGGCCGACGGCTCCCTCGTCCGCCTGGTGTAAACCAGGTGCCGACCCTGGTTTAGGGCCGGCTGGACCGGTCTAACAAAACTACATGCAACTCTTCATTTTCTCAATTATAATTCATTTGTCCCATCCAAAGAGCCTTGGTAGGCCATCCCCTCCCTTGATCTCCTTTCACTTGTTAGATATACCCCATAAGATAATGTGGTGGGTGCTGAATGATTCGATTTTTTTTTCTAAGTTTTGAAATTTTTTTTGTACTATTCCAACTTCAATTGAGAAATATTTGAGAGTGTGAGTGTGCTTCCATAGAGGATTTCCTAGGAAAGGAGACAACATTCACAGCGAATCACTTATCTTGAAATTCATCGTTATGCATTCTAGGATTATCATTGATCTTTCTTCAACTTATGTATTATTTCCTCTCTCTCATTTTGCCTCTTTTTTTTACAAAATAAATAAAGAAAAGAAAAAAGAACTATACTTTCATTAAGTTTGTTTCTCTTGGTGTATCTTACAACTAATAACTTGTCATAACGTGGCTTTAATTGAAAAGAAATATTTTAGACTATTGAAAGCTTCTCATCTCATGCCACATCCACACCTGCCATTTAATTTTAGGTCTTTAGTTTGGATAATAGAACTTGGCTTCATTTCCTACTGAGGATTGTTTTTGGACTTTTTGCTTGACCTTTCTCAAGCCTTGAAATTTGATCCTACCCAACTTTTAAATACCTTCTGATGGTGCATTCATTTAACGGTATCAAACTTTGTAAAGTTCATTTCTACAAGTATTTTTCCCATCTCGTCTTATCGTATGATTTGCTTTATGGAATTGCCATTCCTAATGTTAAAGGCTGTTATTTTTCTTGAAGGTTTGAAAAGTTTGCACTGGTCACTACTTTAATCTTCCTTAAGATAATCTCTATAAGATTGTTAACCTAAAATTTCATAAACGTTGGGAGTTGCAGTTCCTTGAAAAATTTATACGTTCATTATCTCTGATGAAGAGCTTTCCTTTCCTGGCCATATCCCCGCCCCCACCTGGAATTGCTAGTATTCTTTTTGATTTTTATGCTCTTATGCTGTTTGTCATACTTCAGATGGTAACCGACTGCCTTAATGATAAACTACTTATTTGGTGTCAGCCTTAGAGTCGGCTAATGTGAAATTTAAGGCACCTTTCATGGTATTTTTCTTTACAAATATCTCACGTATTTTTTGCATGACATTACAACAAAAATCTTCATTGGTAAATTTATTTCATGCAAATGCTGCTATGTGCAATTATTTTTAAAGCTTTTTAATGTTCTGGGTGATTCTCTTTTAGTTGTTGTAAATAGCTTATGATTATCCCTTAAATAATGGTTTAATGCATCAAAGCTTGGCTTTCCTTTTGCAGTGCACCAGAAGAACAAGATCCGCTTATTGAGGAGCTTGATTTGGTTCTAAAAATGAATAAAGCAGTACTAGAGGAGAGATTTGAAGATGCAGGCACGTGATAGTAGCACTCATTGTGTATGAAGTATTTATTGCAATCAATCAAAATTTTTCTTTTTGTCTTATAGCTTTGTGGAGAGACAAGCTGACAAAGCTAAAAATGCCCGGACAGGAGCTGTAGATATTGTTCAATTGAGGTAACAGTCTTTTAACTTTTGCATGTTACCTTCTTATTCCAAGGAATCATATGGCTGAATGAGTTCCATTTTATTTGATCTTTATTTTATGCTGCTCTTTTTTTTTTTTTCCCTTATTCTACCATAATAACTGGATAAGTCCGATTTCTTCATCTTTTTATTTATGATCTATCCAATCTCAAAGTAAACCTTCTGCAGTTTTAATATAAAAAGCTGAGTCTTTTGCAGTCTTACATTGTAAATCTTGAATTACTGGAAAATAGGAGAAAAAAAGTCATGCTTTCCCCGTATGTGCTTAGAGAATATTCATAATAGCTAAGTGCCTCTTTAGTGGCAGGTACGTGGCACCCTAGAATCGGTAAAAGGGAGACACTGCTGGTTTCGTGGTTAGCAACCTAAGTGTGGAAGTGGGAAATTCCTTCTCATCTGGGAAAGTGGAATACAAAGATTTTTACAAACTTTCCTCTGATTTTTTCAACAGCTGGTTAAAAATGAGAAGTTGCACTTCACTTTCAAGCAAACCAAGAGTTTTCTTTGAAGTTTTTGGGTTCAAAAATGCCAACAATACCATGTATATTTAATGGATTTAAGTTTTGGGTAATGAAAAAGATGCTTGCAGGTAAGTTTGATGGCAATGAGAGTTCTATGATAAATGATTGATATAAGCAGGCAGGATAAATTGAGAAATATCATGTTGTATAAAGGCATGAATGGATGTTGGAATGTGTCAAAAATGATGGTTCTTTGATGAATCTCTGGTAAAAATGGTAAGGTAGGCTGAGAATATCATGTTGTATAAAACATGGGGTATGCTATGTAGATTAGCTACGAAATAAACTTAGTTTTGGTATGGCATCAGAGAAAAGTCATAGTAGAACTTAACATGATTGGGCATATCATTAAAGACTTTATATCCTAGCTATTTGAGCTTGCGGGTATTAGCTGTCCTAGTAATGTTGGGTTACTATAGTTCATATGGAAATGACACACATACAATTACAGTAGGTTTGTATCACTAGAAAGAGTGTTGGTAGGCTGTGTTTAGTGCTGTGAGTTGTATTTTTGGTTAGATTTATAGTTGACAGTCATTAACAGAATTGGCAATGATATTAAAATCATAAGGGTCTATAAAAGCTATTATGAACATCAAAGTTAAGGTTTCTATGTTTTGATTTTGGGATTTTTTGCTAGAATACTTTCATAAACCCTAAACAAACAAATTATAAGTATCGTTAACTTATATTAAATTTGATCAAAATAAGTTTTATAATTATTAAATGTTTAAGATGAATATAATATATAATTAATTAATTTAAATTTAATGTTTATAAAATTCATCTTAATGTGATGATGAAAATTGATTGAGCATAGTTTCTTATTGAAATATTTTGCTGTTTGCAGAATCTGTGGGCATATATTTATATCATTTATCTAAGAACTTTCATTTATAGCATTCAATACAGTTAATTCTGTCTTTTAACTTGTGTTTATTCTCTGACATTTTCCTGATGTAAAATTTAGGCTCAGTATTGGAGGATCAGCAAAGCAGATAAATGGTAAATAAAAAATTAATTTATATTATACAGGAGCATCATCTCTATATGTAAAGCTGTATATGATCGGGTTTGAGAACATTAGAATGCTTTAATAAATTTGTTGTTAATAACCTCCCTATGCAGTACATGAATCTAATTGTCTTTCTCCAAGCTGCAGGAGAAAAAAACGCCATTGTAATTATTTAAAAAGAATCTAACTCTAATGTGAAAGAACTTTGAAAAGATCACTTCAAATCCTCCTCTAAGATTGAAATGATGCAGTCACTCTTACCATCTCATTCTCATTATCAAGCTATCAACAAACAAATTAACAAGTATATTGCTTGAGCCAAAGTCCTTTGGTAGATCCATTGAATGGAGTCATGTGGCTGCATACATCTCCAAAGATTTCATTTAGCCTAAATAGGATTTAATGCACATCCTATTTTGCATGCATTCATGGTGAATGAAGATAGTTAAAATTTTTCTTTTTTGGTTTTTTGTTTTGATGGAAATTTTTTTAATGATTATTGGAATGATTCATTATCATTTAAATGTTAGAACATGTGTCTAATATTCATAGTTGAAATTTATTCCTAAATATATCATAATTATTAAGAATATTTTTATTCATTATATTCTTCCCTATTACACCCTTTTGTTGTCTATATATATATATATATATATATATATATATATATATATATATATATATATATATATATATATATATTAAGAATAGGCTGTAGCTCTTATCGGGATTGTCAAAACCGACATACATACTGTTTCTTTCTTGCTAACTCTACTAAAATATTGGCATTGGTGAGAGTTTAACATGCTGCAACTAAAATTTTAATCACTATAAGAAAATTTGTTGTAATTTTTAAAAATCACTATTGTGTAAGTTGACGAGCAAAAAATCAATAATGATAGAAAGAGAAGCACTTAGTCATGTCAAAGGAGTGAAGCTCAAATTCCTTGAGATGACCATAATGAATTCATGCATAAAACTTCCAAAAGGTAATGAAGCTTCTAATGATTTTGAAAATTGTCACTCTACAAAAAAAATACAAAGTTTTTTACATTGCTAGCGTCGTAAATGCCACAGTCTTTCTCCAATACAGAAAAAAATTTAAGTGCGCATAAATTCTCGAACACCTTCCGACATCATTGCCACAGTCTTCCTTCAATAGAATGATATTAATTATCTTTAGAGATCAAAATTAAGTCAACATATTCATAGAATGCAATTAAACAATGCAACTTGCTATGCGTGTTGAGCCACAAGTTAATACAAGATGCATGAAATAAGTGTTGACATGATGGCAATTGCCTAACCTCCTCTCCTTCATCGAATGGTGATGGACAAATCATGCACTCTAGTGCAGCTTCCTCTTCCTCCCTCCCAACCCCCGCTTTCTTGTGATATTTGAATGTTGGAATCTAACGACGCATTTTCAAGTTATTATGGTTGCGGTTGAGCAAGCGACACACTGAGAGGAATTAGCGTTGAAATCAAGTGCAACAACCCATTGCGATAGAGCTGATGATGAGGAGTACAATAAAGACAAATGTAAATCCGAAGAGTATGTAGTAGTAGTTGACTTTGCCATTGGAGGGAGGAGGGGACGATGATGCCATTGGATGATTTAGTAAGTGTTGACACTTGCTAGCTTCTTCATCCCGTGGTGGACTTTGCCAATTTGAAATTTGATCCTATGAAGCCCTGTATTGTACCTGGAATAGGTATCACAAGCATATGCATTAATAATAAGTCAAACTTAAGAATATGAATGATAAAAACATAAGATTAGTGTTTATTGCTAAGCAAAAACTAGTTAAGCTAGTTTTGTGTTTGGTAGATTTCCCAACCAATAAAACAAATCACCAAAAATATTGACTTGAATTATCTAATTTTAGCTTTGTTTTGGCATCAATTACACTTTAAATGGTTTTTACCCTTCTATTTTTTATCTTTCATGATCATTGATATTGGAGTCATTCTATGCTAATTTGGTCGAGTGAATAGAAATTTATTGGGAGTGTAATATTTATGACAATTGTAAGACCTTAGTGAGCACTTCAGTTTAAAATATTCATTTTACTTAGCTTCATTGCCTTAGATGATTTGAAGAGCTAAACCCTAAACTCAAACATTTATCGCATCCTACACCCAAATAGATTTAATTTTTTTTCATTTTCATTTTGAGCTTATTTATTTTCTGCTTAATTCAATCTTATAATGAGAAAGTGTGAAATGGCATAGATTTATTTGTAAAACAAAGGAGAATATGAATTATCCATTAATCGATAACTTCTGTTAAACAAAGATGCAGAACCTTTCAAAACAATCAAAAGTCACAATGACAATTAATACCATAGAGATTATAGAGCCTTTTTTTTCGAATACAGTGTGCTTCATTTATGCAAGAGAGTATAGAGCCTTTTTTCAGGAGATGAAACTAGAAAATGAAAAGAATGAACTAAGAAATGTGAATTTTTTCTTACAAGTCCGTAAGTACAATTCATGACTATTGATAGAGGCTTAGCAATGGGCAACTCGTGTTAATAGATTGTCTACATACAAACAATTTAAAAACACAAGAAAACATAAGAGAAATATCGCTGCCGCCGTTGAGAAGCCGTCAATGTCCCAACGCATACGATCACTGCTTGCAATCTCTTTTTTTTTTTTTAGATAGACATTTAGGCCATTAAAGCAAACTCACACACACATCGCATACACAAAAATTCGAATCCAAGACTTCTTAGTTGGAATTCTAAGCTCTCAACCAACAAGCCAAGATGAGCTGTGTACTGCTTGCAATCTCACATGCACCATGATCCATATATATATATATATATATATATATATATAAAAGATAATTTTGTCTCACCTTCTCCGACCTTCTGGGGCCGCTGGCTCACCTGCAGCCAATGTTTTAAACTGTATATATATATATATATATATGAATGATTAATTTAAACCGTATATAAATTAAATATTAAACATTAAATATAGATAAAATTAGGCTAATATATATATTAGCCTAATTTTATAGTCAAATCGTCCTGATCATGGGGCTTAGCCTAGGGAAAAATCATGGGCTTAGCCCAGTTTGAATGAATCAACTAGTATTTACAACTGATTATAAATGAGGCCCTTCATTAGAGGGAAGGTCTTGGCTTGATGTTACAAATATACATCATATAGAATGTATTAGACGTTGGAAATTGGAAGAATCAATATTGATATGTTAGTTTGGTCGGCAGGACCATAGTCGGCGGGCGACGAAGGTCGGAAGGACTGTTATCGGATGGAAGTCCAAGAATAATTGGAAGCCGGGTGGGAGCCCGGCGTTAGTCGGCAGTCGAGTGGAAGTCCGACGCCAGTAGGAGGCCTAGTGGAAGTCCAGTGTCAGTCAGTGGCAGGGGCAAAAGTTCGGCCTTAGTTGGTGGCCGGGCAGAAATATGACATCAGTTGGTGGTCGGGCAAAAGTCCGACGGCAGTCTGTGGCCAGGTTTGATCGAGGAGGAGTCTGATGGCAAGAGAACTCTTTTCCTTCTCTTCTTGCTTCTTGCTTGGGCTCCTCCTATTCATGAGAAATTAGGGGTCTATTTTTAGTTTTCTGAGAGTGACTTGACCAGTAAATAGAAGGAAGATCAAGGGTAAATTGAGAGTGGTTTGAATGAACGGCTGATGTTGAATCCCTTAATCGTGGACCATTTATTGGGCATTTGAATGTCTTAATGATATCAAAATTCGGCAATCTTAGGCTCATTGGATTTGTCTCATCGAGCCGCTTGATTCGACTATAAGCATGTCAGGTTTGGAAACCGTTTGGTAATTCAAATTATAGTTTTAACCTTTGAAATATGCTTCGGGTCTTGAATTTAGACTTATTTGAGCTCGAATTGAGTCAAATTTGGTGTCTTTGGGTTCGTATTTTCGAGACGCTCAGTTTGACTGTAAGTTTGTTGAAATCAGAGTTCAGGGATGGTCTCGGATTTAATTTTTGAAATTTATAACTTGATTTTGCATTGAGATTCATGCTGATCAAGATAATTTTTTTGATGGTATATCAAGACTCACACTTATGGAAGACTTGTGATTGCCAATTTTTACTAATATGGATTAAAGATCTATGCACATCTTTCTATGAAAATTTTTTTTGGGGACATTTAGGCCAATTAAAACAAACTCACATACACATCGCATACACAAGACTCAAATCCAAGACCTCTTAATTGATAGCCTAAGCTCCCAACCAACATACCAAGATGAGACATCTTTCTAAGAAAAGTTGATGTGCACGAAAAGAAAACTCTTTATAGTACTCCATACAAAGCTGACAACTAAAATTATCAACGTTGGTGAGAGAGCGGCCCAAGAGCAGGAGAGATTATTACGTGCGGCATCCGAACCGTCCGGAGGAGAATCCGGACGTGTCACATCACCCGGATGCACTAGGCCCCGAATGACGTGGCGCGTCCGTATTTGCCTCTGACGCCGCACGTAATAATTTTTCCAAGAGCGGTCCAGACACGTTGGTATATAAGGTGCATATGAGGTTTAAGGCTTCTCGGCGGCAGAGGTATTTCTTTGATGTTTTCTATTCCATTTTTGTTATTCTATATTATTATGTAAAGTGCGTTTGAGGTTGCTGCGAAAAAGTTTCCTTTTACTTAGGCACATTAACTTTGTAGAAAGATGTGCATAAATCTTTAATCCATATTAGTAAAAATTGGTAAGCACGAGCAAACGCTTATATTATTCACATTCAAACACATGTAGAACAAATAAAAATAATAATAATGTTATATGTAAATAACTTAATGAATTCAAAAGAATAAAATTAATCCTTAATTTATTAAATATAATATAATATAATAATTTAATTAGTAATAATTATATTTAATTAACAAAAATAAGCATAATTAAGGAAAAAAAAAAACTGATGACAAAGAACATATAGCTCCCCCAATATCAATTTGCTCCATGACATGAATCTTGAATAACATCAAGTAAAATAGAAACTTTTAGTATTGATACGTCATCGGAAAATTATCTTGATCGGGCACGAATCTCGAGGAAAAACTCAAGTTGGAAACTTCAAAAATTTATTCGGAGACTATTTAAACTCCGATTTCAGCAAGCTTACAGTCGAACTGAGCGTCTCGGAAATACGAATCCAACAACACCAAATTCGACTCAATCCGAGCCCAAACGAGTCCAAATCAAGTACCCGAAGTGCTGTTGGAAGCATCAAACAGCAATTTGAGTTACCAAACGGTCTCCGATTTTGACGAGCTTATACTCGAATCGAGCGGCTCGACGAGACGAATCCAACGAGCCCAAGATCGCAGAATTCTGATATCATTAAGACCTTCAAATTCTTGATAAACGGCTCACGATCAAGGGATTCAATATCGACCGTTCATCCGGATCACTCCTTATTTGCCCTTGATCCCTCACATATTTACGGGCTATGCCACTCCAGAAAAACTATAAATAGCCCCTCATTTCTCTTAAGAGGGGACCCAAGCCAAGAAGAAGAGAGGGAGAAGAAGAAGGAGAAAAGTGTAGGAGGGAACAGCTCCTCCTCGACCACCGCCGGAACTTCGCCGGAATTCCGCCGGATCACCACTGGACACCACCAGGCGCCCGAGGGACGCTGGAGCTCTGCCCTACACGGGAGCAGCGTCAGAATTTTGCCTGACGCCGGAATTCTACCCGACGCCCGAGTGACGCCGGGTTTCTTTCAAAGTGACGCCAGAATTCTGTTCGACATTTCGAGAGACGTCGGAACTCTGCTTGTCCTTGTAGCTGATACCCATTGTAATCTGATCGCCCTTGAAGGCGAGTCAGTCCCGTGTAATCTGCTCAAGTTCTAGTGGAATCATTTCAACTGGGCGTGGCCCCGTGGTTTTTTCCCTTTCCAGGGTTTTCCACGTAAAAATTCTGGTGTTACTCTCTCAATTCTGTTTGTGTGCTGGATATACGTACAACACTAAGACGGAAAATTAAAATCTATCGCCGCGTATATTTGAGTCCGCAATAGTTTGGCGCCGTCTGTGGGAAATTCCATCCCACAACTTCAAGTATTGCTACGATGGTCAACAGGCGCAGCAGTCGTATCATTGGAGCTTCTCGCTCCAACTCCCACCAGTCCAGAAATCAGTCTGTGAATCATAGACGTCCGATATCTGCCTCCTTATACCCCGGGGGGCAAAACGCACCTGGAGAAGGGACCTCGGGACCCTCCTTAGAAGAGAGAATTCGAAAGATGGAAGAATCTCAAAACGAGATCCTACAACTCTTGCGAGAGACCCGACAGCCGATCCTAGCACCTCGGGAGGAGGTTCTTCTCCCTCGAGATCCACCCCGTGTCGAAGCTGTTCAAATTGAACATCTTCAGGCTGAGAATCCTCTTCCTCCACCCAGGAGGCGTTCACAGTCACATCAAGAGAACGAGCTGGCTGATACAGCAAGTTCTACCCATCCTCCGCATGCAAGTCAGCGATCTCGCCTTCCTCAAGACCTTCCTGAGGAGCTAGCCCAACCTCACATTGCTGAGCTCCCTCGCAATGCCCTACGCCACGAACTGCGACAATTAGTCCGGGAGGAATTCCCTACAGGAGGCATAAGGCCACCTCTTCGTCAGTGGGATTTCCAGGAATCGTCACCCATGGCAGAAGCCATTCTTCAACACCCTATCCCGGTTGGCTTTAAGCTGCCAAGCATTGAATCCTACGATGGGACATCCGACCGGTACGAGCACATCGACCATTACAGGACCATCATGCATATTCAACGAGCTTCAGATGCACTCCTTTGCCAGGTTTTCCCTGCTACTCTTAAAGGACAAGCTCGAACATGGTACTATTCACTTCCAGCTGGAACGATCCCCACATTTGTTAAATTGGCCAAGGTGTTTGTCGAGCAGTTCGTAGCCAACCGAAGAATTACTAAGGATTCTTCTCACCTTTCCGGGATTCGTCAAAGCGAGGGAGAATCGTTGAAAGAGTACTTTCGACGATTTTCTATCGAGGCTCGACAAATCCCAGGAGTAGACCCAGAATTGCTTAGAGGGGTCTTTCTTGGAGGACTTCGTCCTGGCCCCTTCTATTCGGCACTCATGCGCGATACTGTTCATTCATATGCCGATCTGATCCATCGTGTGGAAGCACAGATATCAGCAGATGAGGCAATAAACGCTCACAGAAAACAGTTCGAGCAACCCACTGGGAAGCGCAAGGGAGCACCTGAGATGGATAATCCGTCGTCACAACGGAAAAAGCAAGGGAAGAGCAATCTACCTCCTAGACCCCCAATGCCACGACGAGAACTCCGACAGGAGAAGGAGTACACTCCGCTCAACACCTCTCGAGCAAATGTGTTGATGGCGATTCAAGATCAGGACAAAGTGAAGTGGCCGCATCCTTTAAAGCAGAATACAGGAAATCAAGATCAGTACTGCCACTTTCATCGTAGTCGTGGCCACACTACTGAGTCCTGTAGGCAACTTAAGGAGGAGATTGAAAGACTCATCCGTCAGGGCTATCTTCGACAATTTATTGGGAATCCACCTACCCGAGAAGAAGCTCGTCCCACTGGGGGGCAAAATCAATCACAAAGACAGCCAGTGAATAACCGGATAACGGTGGGCGAAATTGAAACAATCGCAGGAGGCCCCTTACTATCCGACCAAGTCTTTTTGACTGTAGAAGAAAACCCAACTCCAAAAAAGGCTCGTATTGATCACTCCATCACATTTGATGATTCTGACCTGGAAGGAGTGAAAACCCCCCATCAAGATCCACTTGTCATAAACGCAGGCATTGGTGACCTGTGCTACAATGTCAAAAGAATTCTTGTGGACAACGGAAGCTCCGTAGATGTCCTGTTCTACTCTACTTTTCTCAATATGGGTCTCTCAAGAGAAAAACTTCAACCTGCTGCAGGTCCTTTATATGGATTTGATAATCGACCTGTACAAGCAGAAGGAATAATCAGTCTCCCGGTAGTCCTTGGAGAATTTCCTCGACAGACTACACACTCCATTCAATTCATCGTGGTGAAGTCAGAATCAGCTTATAACGCCATCTTCGGGAGGCCGCTCCAGTCAATTTTTGGGATCATCGCATCCATTCCTCACCTCAAGCTGAAGTTCCATACCCCATCAGGAGTTGGTATAGTATGTGGAGATCAGCAAATAGCACAAACCTGCTATCTTAGGCAGATCAAGTCTCGTCCAACGGTTACCCTGAGCATCGAGGACTTTGATCTGCGGAGCGAAGATATTCCTCAGAGAGCTTCCCCTGTGGAAGACCTTACTACTGTATCTATATCTGAAGAGCATCCTTCAAAGACAGTGCGAATTGGATCACTTCTCTCAGATGATGAGAAGAAAAACTTTACAGCTTTTCTACGAGAAAATCAGGATATTTTTGCATGGAGTCCAGCAGATATGCCTGGAATTGACCCCGAAGTGATCGTTCACTCCCTCAAAGTCAATCCAACATGCAAACCAATTATCCAGAAGAAGCGAAACTTTGCACCAGATCGCCAGCAAGCAATTGAACAAGAAGTCGATAAACTTTTAGAAGCCGGATTCATACGAGAGGTGCACTATCCTACTTGGTTAGCAAATGTTGTCATGGTACGAAAGGGGAGTGGAGCCTGGAGAATGTGTATAGATTACACTGATCTCAACAAAGCTTGCCCAAAAGATAGTTTTCTGCTCCCTCGCATTGACCAGTTAGTTGATACGACTTCCGGTCATCAGATGTTAAGCTTTATGGATGCATACTCCGGTTACAATCAAATAAAGATGAATCCTGCCGATGAAGAAGCAACAGCTTTTCAAACAGACAAAGGATTGTACTGCTATCGGGTGATGCCCTTCGGGCTCAAAAATGCTGGAGCAACTTATCAGCGCCTCATGAATAAGGTTTTCAAAAGCCTTATTGGACGTACTATGGAGGTGTACGTAGACGATATGTTGGTAAAAAGTCTGGAAAAAACCCAACATATCTCTGACCTGAAACAATGTTTCCACTTGTTAAGACATTACAATATGCGACTCAACCCCGCTAAATGTGCTTTTGGAGTCGCTTCTGGAAAGTTTTTAGGGTTTATGGTAACCCATAGAGGAATCGAAGCCAATCCGGAGAAGATCAAGGCACTAAGGGACATGGTGCCGCCGAAGAACATCAAGGAGGTCCAAAGGCTGAATGGGAGGATTGCGACACTATCTCGTTTCCTGGCACGTTCAGGAGACAAATATCTGCCCTTCTTCAAGATACTTAGAGGTGCCCGTAGCTCCGGGTTTCAATGGACAGATGAATGTCAAGAAGCCTTTGAGCAATTGCGAAAGTATTTGGCATCCCCGCCACTACTTTCTAAACCAATACCAGGAGAGAGATTGTATTTGTATATGGCTGTATCTATCCAAGCCATTAGTTCAGTTCTGGTCCGAGAAGAAAATGCTATACAACGTCCTATCTACTATGTTAGTAAGATTTTATCTGAAGTAGAGGGACGTTATCCTTTGGCAGATAAGACAGCATTGGCGTTAGTTTATTCCGCCAGAAAACTACGCCCTTACTTTCAAGCCCACTCAATTGGAGTTTACACGAATCTGCCGCTAAAAAGTATTCTGCAGAAGCCAGAAGCATCAGGCAGGCTTGTTAAGTGGTCTGTAGAACTTGGAGAATTTGATATCCACTACTTGCCTAGACCTGATATTAAATCTCAAGCGCTAGCAGATTTCGTAGTTGAATGTACCATTCCAGTATCTGATGTACAACCGAGTGCTTCACCTTCTTCTCCACGCTGGATGTTGTACGTAGATGGAGCATCAGGGAGTTCTGGGGCTGGGGCTGGAATTTTATTAATCTCTCCGCAGAAGGTTACCCTTGAATACGGGCTTCGACTCAAGTTCCCGACAACCAACAACATAGCAGAATATGAGGCCCTTGTTGCTGGGTTGAGACTAGCAATTGACTGTGAAGTCCAGAACCTAATAGCCCACACTGATTCCCAACTAGTCTCCTCTCAGGTGGAGGGGGATTTTGATATTCACAACCCACAATTGGCTCAATATTGTAGCATTTTAAAGCTACTCTTAGCCCGTATAGGGGAACATCAAATCATACATATCCTCCGAGAACAAAATGCAAGAGCAGACGCTCTTTCTAAACTTGCTACATCAACAACGGGGGATATCTACAAGAGAAGATGTATCGAGGAAATCCACTTTCCAAGCATTCAGGGTCCATGGGTCATACAGTCAATTGACGAGCCAAGAGAAATGTCTTGGATCGAACCCATCTTGTCTTTTCTGAAAGATAGGGTGCTACCTGAAGATCCTATAACTGCAATACGACTTCGGAGACAAGCTGCAAATTTCACTATTATCAGCAACGAGTTGTATAAGCGCTCCTTCGTTGGGCCGTACCTCAAGTGTCTCCCACCATCAGAAGCTGATTACGCGCTTCGAGAAGTGCATTCAGGAGTATGTGGAGAACATCTAGGAGGAAGAGCGTTAGCTTACAAGATCATGAGACAGGGATTCTATTGGCCTATAATGAAACAGGATGCACTTGAATTCACACGAAAGTGCGAAAACTGTCAACTGCATTCTAACCTCACTCATACACCCGCTCTGGAGCTTGCATCCCTTCAAAGCCCCTGGCCTTTTGCCCAATGGGGAATTGATATAATAGGACCTTTTCCTATAGCGACTGGACAGCGAAAATTCATTATTCTGGCTGTAGATTACTTCACCAAATGGGTAGAGGCGGAACCTTTGGCGAAAATCACTGAAGCAAATGCCAAGCAATTCTTATGGAAGAACATAATATGTCACTTTGGCATTCCCGCGAAAATCATCACTGATAACGGGACACAGTTCACCGGAAAGATCTTTACATCTTTTTATAAGGATTTTCATATTCAGCTCATTCATACAGCTGTTGCCCATCCTCAAGCTAATGGGCAAACGGAGGTCACAAACCGAACAATCCTGAAAGGGCTGAAGACACGCCTAGGGAAGGCTGGGGGGCAATGGGCCGAAGAACTCCCCAATGTCCTCTGGGCTTATCGGACCACCGCTAGAACTCCTACAGGGGAAACCCCATATAACATTTGCTTTGGTACAGAAGCAGTCATACCGGTTGATATTGGAGTTCCTAGCCACAGAGTTCAGACTTTTGACTTCAAAAGTAACGAGGAGAAGCTTAGAGCAAATTTGGATCTCCTCCCAGAAGTAAGAGATGAGGCCTCACTCAGAACCGCTGCATACCACCAAAGAGTTGCCCGTCACTACAATCGAAGGGTGAAACCTCGCCCTATCACTATTGGGGACTTAGTACTACGAAGCATTGAAGCCGCCGGAAAAGGCCCTCAGCGAAATAAGCTCTCCCCCCTCTGGGAGGGTCCTTATTTGGTAGCGGCTATGGTCAAGCCTGGAACCTTCAAACTGAAGGATGCTGGCGGAAAAATGCTTCCTCGAACTTGGAACATGGGCAATCTTCGCAAATATTACCAGTAGGAGTTGATACTGCTATCGGTCTATGTGTTATGTTTGTCTTATATTTTATCTTCTCCTGTAGTCGTGTTATAAAGTTTTTCGTACATCCCTTGTGTGTTGATTATAGAAGAACTTTTCTCTTGTATCCCTAAGTTATTCTAGGGAACTGCTATCTCATATTACAGAGCAATATGATATTCACTTTGTCGTGCTATTGTTTCTTCTCTCCAAACTCTTTTTCTGTGATTCGAGAAGTACACAATCTATATTGTATCTCAATCACTGAATGATCAATCCCAGGGGGATTTGATCCGACCTCTTCCACACAGGTTAATGTCATCAAGCAAATGCTTTGACTAACAACCTCGGATATGTCAAGTATCCTAGGAGGATATCTTGAATATCAAAATCATATCAATCCCAAAGGGAGTTGATCTGACCTTTTTCCGGACAGGTTAAGGGTATCGAGCAAATGCTTTCACTAATAACCCTGGATAAGTCAAAATCTTTAAAGAAAAGGAATGCCTCACATCTGTTCAAGTCAAAAGAGAGCTCGCTAAAATCCAAACTGAAATAAAACTAAGTAAATTTCATTTGCGTGTGAGAAAAGAACATCAACAACATCTTTATATATCACTGAACATCAAGTACACCAGATAGAAACATCAACATTGAGCATACATACAATCACTAGAAAGGAATCAAAGTGATACAAAACATCCTATAGAATCTCAACAACATCCTCGTCCTCCTCCAAGGCAAAAGCTCGCTGCAACTCACTCTCCAGCTCTTCACCACCAGAGTCCGAAGAAGCATCACTAGAAGCCTGGCTGGGAGTCAGTCCCTCGATCTGTGCTCCAGTCTTGCGATGTACTGTCCGAACACCCTTCATGAAGCCTCTGATGAAGCCATCCTCTGCGCACTCTGCCTCTAAGGCCTTCACCTCCACATCATAAATATGACTGCGAGCCTCCTGAATGTGGTCCTCAATAATGATCTTGAAAGCATAAGATTTCTTGAACTCTTCAATAACTGCTGACGGCAACTGCTGGGCCTCCTTCTCGGACAGTACACTCTGAAGCCTCTCATTCTCAGCCTCAAGGACCTGCTGAGCCTTTTCCTGCTGCTTGATCGTCGCTTGTGCCTCCACCAACTCTATATGCAGACGATCCATCCGTTCATTCTGAGAAGAGACTGAAGTGATCTTGTTCGCCAACTCAGTTCTGCACCCTTCAAGCTGATCCTCCACCACCTTCATCTCCTTCACTTTACTGTCATATTTCTTCTTGTACTCTCCCTGAAGGTATTTAACCTTGACAAACTCTTTGTTCCAATCGTTCAGAGTCTTGGTCATCTCAAGCTTGAAATCAGAATACTGAGACAAGAAAAGTATCAGAAATATATTCCTTAAGAAATGTAAAAAAGGAGAAGAAATGAAGGAGGACTCACCAACTCCTCAGCCCGTCGGCGGCCGATGCACTGATGGTTTAACACATCCTCTGGAATATATGACTTGGATGGAGAAGCTCGGGGACCTTTACTAACAACTGTCAAAACTTCACCTGCCCTCTTCTTCCTCAATGCCTGCAAACCTTCCTCGCTCCCTGGTCGCTTGGAGTGGTTCTTTTGGGGAACCACTTCTGGAACTCTAGCAGACTTCTTCAACATTTGAGCATGTGATCTCCCTGCTTGAGTAGATAACCCGACCTTGAACAAGTACTCCTCATCTACATATCTACTCAAGTAACGCACCTCGTAGTGTAGAGCATCCAAATCAGGGAGTTTGAGTATCCTCAGCAAATCTTCTGCTCCGATGTGAAGGGGGACAGGTAGCTCTTTCAACTTCACCCACTTCTCCTGAAGACCCCAATCATTCTGCACATAAAAGAAGTTGCTGATCCAACCTTTCGAGGGGTCTCGAGTGCGGATATCCAACCACTTGGACATGAATGAAACACGTCCCTGCGCATCGCTAAAGAGACGCCCCATCCGAGAAAGGCACTCTGAGGAAAGTACCACTCCGCGGTCTCTGAAAAGCACGATCAGGCCCATCACAATCGACATTGCTCTGTAGGAAAATTGAGACAAGCACACCCCACAAAGCGTCAGAATGTCGATCAGTTCGGAGGAAGGAGGAAATCGTAGTCCCGCTCGCAGACTAAATTCATACACCGTCTCATATCCAGAGGGAGGAAAGCAAGCGCGATCAGTTCTGGCCGGCACCTTCATCACCAAATCATTAGGAAAATGAAACTTTTTCCTAAATGAGATTAAGGAGTCCTCAGTGACGGTGGAAATCACATCGTCAGCCTTCGGCGCCTTCTGGACCCTCTTTGGAACTTCAGACCGTTGCGCAGGACGATCTTCTGAAGGAATTTTAGAGGAGGCGGGGTCACCCATTTTTGCTCCCTTTACTAAAGAGGGGCGCAGATCTAAGTAGGGAAAATCACCTACGAAATACTGCGGAAAGCCTCCGAAGTAGGAAGAAAAAAGGAGGAAGAACGGGGGGAGGAAGGGAGAAAGCCGCTAACTTCTGCACAAAAAGAGGGGCGCCAAGTCAAGTAGGGAAAGTCACCTACTTAAAAAATGGCAGAAAGCCTCAGAATGCCAAAAGCTAGAAAGCCAGAGGAAGAAGGGAAGAAGGGGCGAGTTTCTACTAGGCCTTGGGGGGTCTATTTATAGTTTTCCTTAAGGGGGGGAGGATTCCAAAATTCTATTAAATTTCCTGAAAATTTTCAAATTTTTCGGAATTTTTTGGGATTTTTTCGGAATTTTTCGGGCCCCATTTAAAAAAAAAAAAAAAAAAAATTTTTTTTTTACTAAAACCGGCCGGCGGTTTCCCTAACCGCCGGCCAAACCGCCCGGCCAAGGGGCGCGGCCAACAGGCGCGGCCAGCCAGACCGCGCGGGCCAGGCGCGGGCCGAGGGCGGGCCAGGCGCGGGCCGCGGGCGTGCCGCGGGCGGGCCCCGGGCGGGCCGCGAGCAGACCGCGGGCGGGCCCAGCGCGGGCCGCGCGCTCTCCGGTGCGGTTCTGTGCCGCCGGCGGCGGCGACGGCGGCGGCCGGCCGGTTCGGCCGGTTCGGCCGCCTACCCGTTCCCGGGCTCCGATTTCGGGCCCGGACGGTCCAAATTCGACGTTTTTGGGGTCCCCGGACACGTTTTTCGACGTTCCGGACTCAATTTTGACACTTTCGGAGCTCAACGGGGCCTCTATAATCAAGTTCGAGCAAACGTGTAATTTTTGGAACGCAAATTTTTGCAATTTTGCCAAAGTGAAAAGCCGACACATATATTTTTGGACTCCTGGAGCTTTGACGTCCAAAAATAGGGGGGCAACTGATACGTCATCGGAAAATTATCTTGATCGGGCACGAATCTTGAGGAAAAACTCAAGTTGGAAACTTCAAAAATTTATTCGGAGACTATTTAAACTCCGATTTCAGCAAGCTTACAGTCGAACTGAGCGTCTCGGAAATACGAATCCAACAACACCAAATTCGACTCAATCCGAGCCCAAACGAGTCCAAATCAAGTACCCGAAGTGCTGTTGGAAGCATCAAACAGCAATTTGAGTTACCAAACGGTCTCCGATTTTGACGAGCTTATACTCGAATCGAGCGGCTCGACGAGACGAATCCAACGAGCCCAAGATCGCAGAATTCTGATATCATTAAGACCTTCAAATTCTTGATAAACGGCTCACGATCAAGGGATTCAATATCGACCGTTCATCCGGATCACTCCTTATTTGCCCTTGATCCCTCACATATTTACGGGCTATGCCACTCCAGAAAAACTATAAATAGCCCCTCATTTCTCTTAAGAGGGGACCCAAGCCAAGAAGAAGAGAGGGAGAAGAAGAAGGAGAAAAGTGTAGGAGGGAACAGCTCCTCCTCGACCACCGCCGGAACTTCGCCGGAATTCCGCCGGAACTTCGCCGGAATTCCGCCGGATCACCACCGGACACCACCAGGCGCCCGAGGGACGCTGGAGCTCTGCCCTACACGGGAGCAGCGTCGGAATTTTGCCTGACGCCGGAATTCTACCCGACGCCCGAGTGACGCCGGGTTTCTTTCAAAGTGACGCCGGAATTCTGTTCGACATTTCGAGAGGCGTCGGAACTCTGCTTGTCCTTGTAGCTGATACCCATTGTAATCTGATCGCCCTTGAAGGCGAGTCAGTCCCCTGTAATCTGCTTAAGTTCTAGTGGAATCATTTCAACTGGGCGTGGCCCCGTGGTTTTTTCCCTTTCCAGGGTTTTCCACGTAAAAATTTTGGTGTTACTCTCTCAATTCTGTTTGTGTGCTGGATATACGTACAACACTAAGACGGAAAATTAAAATCTATCGCCGCGTATATTTGAGTCCGCAACAAGTATCACCATCCTCAGGGGCGGATCTAGCCTTATTTTCGGGGGGACAGAATCCCAAAACTCTCTATCTTATGCCTTAATTTGTTTTTTTGAGGGTGGGCATTTGCCCACCCTGAACCTAGGGTGGATCCGCCCATGACCATCCTACCTTAACCTTATTGCTAAAAAATAAGTTGAGTACAAATATTTATGTCAAATTGAATGTTTATAAATAATTCATGAGCTATTTTACAAGGTCATATCACATGTAATCAAATTCATCTAATGTTTACTTTATAATAAAGTCTTTCAAATAAAATTTTACTTTAGTTTTGATGATTTCTAGAAGTGTTCATCTCAGTTAATACTTCTTTTATTTTAATTATTAAAATTATTTTAGACTCTAATTATCTCATATATTTTTGCTAACCTTATAAAAGCGTTAATCTCAATTATCTCATTATAGGCTCCAATTTTTTTCCTGAGTGAGATTTATCGCCATCTTATATAAAAGGTGCGTAATTTCTCTTCGTAAGATCCAATATAACACTTTTCTAAATAGGCAGTGCATATCTCTCTTACAAGCTCCAATATTCCTCTATCAATAGTCATGAATTGTCCTTATGGAGTTGTAAGAAAAATTGACATTTCTTAATCCCTCCTCTTCATTTTCTAGTTTGATCCCCCAAAAAAGGCTCTATACTCTCTCTCTTGTATAAATGAAGAACTCTATATTTACAATACAATATTTTTTCTATCAAGTGTATCAAATCATCTCATAAAAACAAGGTTATGAGTGACACCATAAATTTTTAAATAGCATTATTATTGTTTCATGTGAGGAGTTCTCTAAAAATAATGTTAACTAATAAAACACTTTCAAACTATCTTTACTCTCGAAGAAACTTAACATATTGAAAATTGATAATATAAGTTATCGATTAATTGATAATTCACATTCTCATTTGCTTTACAAATAAGTCTATACACCATTTTACACTTTCTCATAATAAGATTCTAAAAGACTAAATCACCATTCAATGAAGAGGAACAGGAAGCTACACTATAGTGCGTGATTTGTCTATCACCATTTGATAAAGGAGAGGAGGTTAGACACTTGTCGTCGTGTCAACACTTATTACATGCATCTTGTATTGATTTGTATCTCAACACGCATAGCAATTGCCCGATTTGACATAACATTATTTTATTGCATTCCGTGAATATATTGACGTAATTTTGCACTCTTAAGATAATTAATATTATTCTATTAGGGGAAGATTGTGGCAATGATGTTTGAAGGTGTTGGAAAATTTATGTGTGTACTTAAATTTATGTGTGTATTGGAGAAAGACTGGCCTTTTAAGATATTAGCAATATAAAAACTTTGTATTTCTTATGGAGAATGATAAATTTCAAAATCATTAGAAGCATAATTAACTTTTGGATGTTTTATGCTTGGATAGTTAACATTTGTCAATCACCATTCGATATTCTTCTCCTTCTGTTGTTATTGATTTTTGAATCGTCAACTTACATGATAGTGATTTTTAAAAATTGCAACAACTTTTCTTATAGTGATTAAAATTACAATGGCATTTTTTTTTTCCTGCAACTTGGAGAAAGACAATTAGATTTATCTACCGCATATGGAGGTTATTAAAAACATAATAACCTCCCTATGCAGTACATGAATCTAATTGTCTTTCTCCAAGCTGCGGGAAAAGAAAATGCCGTTGTAATTGTTTAAAAAGAATCATAGTAGAGAGATTCAAATACTCCATCTCTAATGTGAAAGAACTTTGAAAAGATCACTTCAAATCCTTCTTTGAGATTCATTTTGCATGCGTTCATGGTGAATGAAGATAATTAGATTTTTCTTTGATAGTCATTTTTTCTATTTTGACTTTTTGCTTTGATGGAAATTTTTTTAATGATTATTGGAATGATTCATTATAATTTAAGTGTTATATTTTATAAATTAAGGATTAATTTTTTTCTATTGAATTCATTAGGTTATTTACATATAACATTATTTATATTATCATATATTTATGTTATAATTTACTATGTTGTGATAATAATAAAATCTCTACTCAATTATGAAAGTAGAATTCCACCTTATACAAACTAGCAAGTGATATAGCCTCTCAACGAGATCGTATAGTGTAGAAAATGCCTCATAATATTTGGTTTTGGAAACATTTAAACAAAATTTGGGGAGTTTTTCAATGGTTAAGGGTTTGTTTTGTTAAATAATTTTCTTCAAATGTTAATATTATAAAATATAATGCATTAAATTAATCAGATTTAATTTTCTAATTTATGTAAGTTATCTTAAATATCTTACATAATTTATTTAGTAAAAAATATGTACTTCACATTTTATAAAGGGTTCAAAGCAATAACCTCAAGCTCCTCCTATGATGTGGGACTAAAAAAAGTTGCTTGAATATTTAGTATGTGAATTTAAATTTATTTGGGCTAGTTGTGCTTCAAATTTAGTTGGGCTACAAATTTGGGCATATGTATTATAAATTTGATATAATATATATTATAAGAATTATAATAGAAAATTTAAATATTATTCTTATAAATATATTTAATTTTAAATATATAAATATATTATTCTTAAATGATATTTATATTTATAATTTTTATTATGTATTTTTTAAATTTATAAATATGGTTAAATGCTCAAATATTTAATTATTTATATTATATTAATGATCATAAATTTTTAATATTATAAATTTATATATTATATTAAATATTATTTTTATAAATACATTATTCTTAAATGATATTTATATGTACAAAATTTTATAAATATTATTAAATGCTCATATACTCAAATTATATTATGTTAATTTTATTAATTTTTAATAATATTATTATTTATTACATCATCCAGTTTGAACCGGTCGAAACGTGAACCTCTCCTTCTTTCGGTTCGTTGTCCGGTCCAGTTTTTACAACCTTATTTTTTGCACTAGTTTTTTTTTCCTTTCCCACCGCTTGTTGGGCCCCCCCCCCCCCCCCCCCCACATTGCCATGGCTTCCTCCTTCTACCTTTTTGATTTTCCCCTGCTCCCTGGTGTTGCTGCTGTTTCCTCAGCCCCTGCGCCTATTGGTTTAAACTTCATTTCGAATCTCACGAAGGATGATCCGGTCGCTAATGAATTTTCCTTGGAATTTGTCCCTCCTTCCCCCAAAATTCCTTTTTCTGCGGATGACAATGACAGCAAAATCGGTCCAATCCGAGCCCAAATGTGCTCAAATCAAGAGACCGAATCTTGAAACCTTCAAAGTATTAAATTGGATAAAATAAAATTGATAGTGATGAAGACCATTTTAATGGAATTTCGGCACGAAATGCTACTGTCACAAAAAACCCGTAACTTTTAATTTGTATGAAAAATATAAAATGGATATATAAAACCTGAATTTTATTGTGTTTTAGGGTTATATTATTAAAATTCCCTTAGCCAATAATTTCCTTTTGATAAAGCCATTCCATAATAAAAGATTAGCAGCCAATTTTCTCAAGGGAAATTAAAAATTAACGAAGCAAGCAATTCATCATACAAATTAAAAAATTATGAACTGGACCATATGCTGAATTAAAATTATTGATATTTGCGAAAAAATTGAGTGAGGTACCTTGATAAAAATTTGACTAAGATGGACTTTAAAATATTTGGATATATTTGAGATAAATGTAATAATTATAATTTTGTATTTAATTTTGTATATATAAATCTGAATTTAGTTTTTATTTTTTTTATAGTATTATAAATTTTAATAATTATAATTTTGGAAATATGTTTGTGGAAAATATATATGATATATCATCAAAAATTTATCTAGATTGAGTTGAAAACTTTCAAAATCAAATTCAGGAGCATCTGAACTTTGATTTCAACAAACTTGTAGTCGAACTGAATGTCTCGAAAAGGAGAACCCAATGACATCAAATTCGATCCAATCCTAGCCCAAAATGGGTCCAAGTCGAAAAGCCAAAACATATTTGGAAGGTTCAAATCATAAATTGGATAACAAAACAATTTCCAAACTATGGTCCTTTTGACCACCGTCATCCGACAACGGTCCTTCCGACCACCGTTGTCCGGCTACGATCTTTCAGACCTCTATCAGCCCCTAAATACAGTCCTTACGACCATCGTTGCCCGACTATAGTCTTTCCGACCTCCATTGCCCACCGACTACGATCCTTCTGATCACCGTCACCCAGCTATGGTCCTTCCGATCACCGTTACCCGACTACAATCTTTCCGACCTCCATTGCCCGCCGACAAGTGTCTCCGAACAACATATCTATACTATGATGTCCCCGATCCTCATTGCCTAACAACGATCCTTCCGACCATCGTCACCTAACTACAATTTTTTCGACCTCCGTTGCCCGCAGACTACGGTCCTTCCAACCACCGTCACCTAACTACGATCCTTCCAACATCCATCGCCCGTCGAGTACGGTCCTTCCGACCGTTCTCGCCTGACTACGGTCCTTCTGACTTTCGTTACCCGCCAACTATGGTCTTGCCGACGAAACGAATATGTCAACACTAATTGTTCCATCTCTCACCATGTAAATGCACTATATATAATGTACGTCAGCTACATTGAGCCAAGGTCTTCCCCCCAACGAAGGGTCTCATTTATTTTCAAAAACAAAAGGGATGGGCCTCATTTGTTATCAACTGCAAATACTAGTGGATTCATTTAAACTGGGCAAGACCCCGTGATTTTTCTCCCTTTTTAGGGGTTCACATGTAAAATCCCTGGTGTCTCAAATGAACATTATATACCTCAATCTTTTGATATGTTTGTGTGCTGAATCTTCGAACAAAATTAAGACGTTAAACTTTATATTTCTTTACCGTAACGAATATTCCAGGTCGCAACATATATATATATATATATATATACTTTTAAATATTCAAATAATTAATTTAAAGTATAAATTGACTTTCTTTATATAATTTCATATAACAAAATTAATTATTATTAAGTATAAAAAATTAATTTTTTTAAAAATTTATAGTACTTTTAAAAATTAAATATTAAATTCATATATATATATATAGGCCTAATCTTTGATTATTTTATCCGAATTTAATATTTAATTTCTATATAGTTTAAATTAACTTTATGCGCGCACACACAACATAAAAAAACATCCTGATCGAGCGCAAATCTTAAAGCGTGTTCGAGTTAAAATTTTAAAAATTCAATTTCGAACAAGTAAAAATTTCGATTTCAACAAATTTATAGCCAAACTAAACGTCTCAACCAGATTGACCCAATGACATCAAAGTCGGTCTAATCTGAGCCCAAATATGCCCAAATTAATAGACCGATTTATACTTGGAAGCTTCAAAATATTAATTGGATAATGATTTTATTTTGTAGTAAATTAAAATTGATGGTGATGAAGATCATTTTAATGGAATTTCGGCAAAGATGTTCTGACAAATTTTCTCAATTGGAGAACACTTATTTTGTACATAACTTCAATGATCTGCTTTTAACTTAGATACTCTTTTAATGTTATTCTCTAAATAATTGAAGCCCACGATTTAAGAACTTTCACTGTCGCAAAAGATTAGGGGTGTAAACTAGTCAAGTCGAACTCGAGTCACCCCCAGCTTGAGCTTGATTAATTAATTAAGTTCATGCTCGAGCCGGCTCACACACCAGCTCATTTATCATGAAAGAGAGAAAATAATTATGATTTAAGCAATAATTCTAATAAAATGTTAAAAAGAATGATAAATTTTAAAAAACTAATAAATAATAACTTAATATAAAAAATTAAGATATAATTTTTAAACATTTTAAATAAAGTTGTACTTATAAATTTGAATATAGTGTATATTAATATTTTTTAAACTAGCTAGCTCATAAGCTAACGAGTTGAGTCGGGGCTAGCTCACGCTTGGCTCGTTAGCTCATCGAGCTCGGCTCAAGAGTCATTTATCGAGTCGAGCTCGAGTTGGCTTAACTCACTTGCATCCTTACAAAAGACTTATAACTAGAGGTGTCAAAATGAGTTTTCGGGTCAAATTTGAGTCCAACCCGAAAATGACCCGTTATTATGCTCATTCTGAATGAGCTAAACTGATGGCGCATTCGATACAACACACGTTTGTTTGTGTGCGATTTTTTTGTTGAATGTTAAGGGTATTTTTTACTGTTAAAATAACATTTTGGGTATTTTGCAGAATCGAAAGCATTATTTTAGAGGAGATTAATTTTGAGCATGAAACAATTAGTTTTTTACGTAGAGAGTTAACTTAGGATACAAATAAATTGTAAGAAAAATAGCATATTGATCCAATTTGCGAGGAAATAAATTTAATATCATAATGTCATCATAGGTAAATTTCTTATTTTTTTTAATTTTTTTGAATGAAGGAATTTTGTTAAAAATTTTTATTTCAGGAGGCAATAATCTTTGCGTTAGTGATCCTTCTTGGTTAGTCCCAAAAATCAGTATATATATAATTAGTATTATGTATTTATTAAAAATATTTCTTAAAAAAAAAAGGTTTGAAAAGTGTTAATTTAATATTAAAATTGTAAAGAGTTTCGACTTTGTTCCATGCCAATTACTATCCCATAAATTTAAAGTAGAATTGAAAAGTAAAAGCAATAAATCTTAAAATAGAGATATATCTTTTGAGGTTAATATAATTTTCAATATTTTGATGGACTTATTTGAAGGAGCTTATTA
Organism: Dendrobium chrysotoxum; assembly: GCA_019925795.1. Classification (NCBI taxonomy): domain Eukaryota; kingdom Viridiplantae; phylum Streptophyta; class Magnoliopsida; order Asparagales; family Orchidaceae; genus Dendrobium; species Dendrobium chrysotoxum. The sequence continues at coordinate 42,702,945 of CM034304.1, read as the reverse complement.
TTTAACATTTATATTTGTATCATTTAATGAATTAGGTAAGAGTAAAGATGGAATGCTAGTTAAGTATAACTATTTATTGAATAGCTATAGTTGTTGAGAACTTTGGATTTCTCAGCAAAAAATATCATTAAGAGCATAGGATTCTTTCCGTTTTGTCTCTTAGTTCATAATATTATGTTAACCTATTATATCATATGAGCTGTAAAGATGTAATGCACAATCAACTAAATTTCTAATTTCATGATACATGTAAAGTTGTGATATCTTCAGCCTTTCCTATTTACGGGGTGGATTTACATATGAGATTGAGTTGTGATTTTTTTAGTTGCTGCCTTCAAAATGAATTGGTCTTATATGGAGTGCATTCAAGGCATCCTCAATAAAGAAATATTTGATGATGTAAGTAGAAGAATGCATGCTTAAATGGCATGTTATGTTGATAGCCAGTTGGAGCAAAGGGCGAATGCAAATGAGATCTTTATGTATTGCATTCATGAATGGTCAGAAGATGATGACTATAGACTTTTGGCATATCCATGCTGAAATAATGATGATTTAATTGTATAAGACTAGACATTTTCTAAATGCTACTGGGTGGAAGTATCTAGAAATGAGATTCTGTGAGCCTACATTTCATTATGTAAGTTTTCATTTTTTACAGATGCAATATCATGAGATACAATGTGAGAAAGAAACTGGCGATTCAGATGATGATATTTGCAGCAACTTAGACCTTGATCATATTTTTATTTTATTTTTTTATCATGTAATTTTATATACTCATTGGTATGGTGATATGGACGATTTCATTTTGGAGTTCTACATAAATAAAATGAATGAGTAGTTACCTGATGGCAAGCCAATAAATTTTTCAATGGAAAGAATAGCTTCAGTATGAGTTTGAGTTTAACTTCAAGTGCTGACCAATTTAAAGCCAACTGCAGGCACATGAGAAATAGCAAAACTATGTAGTAGTATGTATTTTTGGTTGTTTTGTGATATTTTCACCATGCTCATTGTGGTTCATTTTGCTCTATAGCGGTATTGTGCGAGAACTTTTTATTATTCACTATCTATGATAACTTAAGTATTTTATTAGTCACTTCAACTTTTGAAATTACATTATAAATGAAAGTCTAAGACTTTACTATTATTATTATTATTATTATTATTATTATTATTACATTTTGAAATTACATATACACTTGAGTAGAGGGACCCACCAAATCTATTTGTGGCATTTCTTCAATTTGCACGTATCATGTCTTAAATTAAGTATTTTTTCTTGCTGTAACTATGAACTCTTCCGGTCCAAGCAATACTATACTCGAATATTCATTCACGTTCATAATTCATAAATTACTAACTACATGCAAAAAAAAAAAAAAAAATTTATTGCGTCACATACAAACCAAATTAAGATTACAAACATTGGCTGCAGGTGAGACAGCGGCCTGCGGCCCCAGAAGCTCGGAGAAGGTGAGACAGCGGCCAAGGCAGGTGAGACAAAATCACTTTATATACATGGACCATCGTGCATGTGAGATTGCAAGCAGATAGACAAAGTTCATCTTGGTCTGTTGGTTGAGAGATTAGGCTTCCAACTAAGAGGCCTTAGGTTCGAATCTTTGTGTATGTGATGCGTGTATGAGTTTGCCTAAATGTTCCCCAAAAACAACAGATTGCAAGTAGATGATCGTACACGTTCGGAAATTAACGGCTTCTCAGCAGCGACGGTATTTCTTTTATGTTTTCATGTGTTTTTAAATTGTTTGCATGTAGACATCCTATTAGCACGAGTTGATGGATTTCTTCATTAACTCCCTTAAATATTAGCTCTAATGCATTGTTTCCCATTTCTAAGCCTACCAAAGCACGATCCACATGACTCAAATTAGGACATAAAAAATATCATTCATACATAATAATTATTTGCTAAAAGATAAAAGCGCACTATTAAGAGGATATAATAGCTATTTTGGATAACTAATAAGATCATTATACTCCTCTAATAAGTATGTACACTATTGAGATTAATGTCATACAAAGATGGACTCCTCCTCCCTCTTCTCTTCTTTATTCTTGCCCAAGCAGATTTGAGCACGAAACGAAGTAAGCTTTTCTTTTGCAGTGTATTCTTCTTCTTTTCATAGTGAAATTATCTTCCCCTCACTGTATGATATATATATATATATATGACATAAAAATGAACCACATAAAATCTTTTTCGTTCATATGTCTTCATCTTCATATGCTTATTTTTACTTCTACATCGCCGTTATCCATTAAGATGTTCAGTCTCTCTTTTTATTAAAATCATCTACTCAATCCACCTCTGTCAATCCCATTTTGCAATCCACATAAATCCTCACAAATAATAAATCAATTGATATTATTCACATTCAAACACAACATGTAGAACAAACAAAAAAAAAAAAAAAAAGATGCAACCATTAAGACCGTATAACATTGTATTTCATTTGTGTTTTCCATTAGATTTAACGGGGTATTTTTAGCCTTAGGAAGTACTTAGTAAATAGCCCAAATCGTCCTACAAAACTGCAAATAAAAACTCCCCAAAATTTGTTTGAATGTTTCCAAAACCAAACTTTACAAGACATTTTCTACATTATGGGATCTCGTTGAGAGGCTATGGCTTCGTTTGGGACGGCTTTTCTACTGCTTCTTAAAGTAGCTTTTTACTATAAAAATTAAAATTTTTTTATTAATACTTTAAGAAGTAGTAATAAAGTCATCCCAAACGAAACCGATATCACTTGCTAATTTATATAAGGTGGAATTCTGCTTTCATAATTGAGTAAAACTTTTATTATTATCACAACAAAGTAAAATTATAACATAAATATATATAATACTATATGTAAAAACTGAATGAATTCAATAGAATAAAAGTAATCCTTAATATATTAAATATAATATAATAATCTAATTAGTAATAATTATATCTAATTAACCAAAATAAGCATAATTAAGGAAAAGAACATATAGCTCCCCCAATATCAATTTGCTCAACGACATGAATCTTGGGTTTAGGATTTCTTCTAATCATCTAAGGCAATGAAGCTTAGTAAAATGAATATTTTAAACTGAAGTACTCACTAAGGTCGTACAATTGTCATAAATATTACACTCCCGATAAATTTTTATTCAGTCGGCCACATTACCGCAGAATTATTCCAACATCAATGATAAAGAAAGACAAAAATAGAAGGGCAAAAACCATTTAAAGTGTAACTAATGCAAAAAAAGGGGTAAAATTAGATAATTCAAATCAATATTTTTTTGTGGTTTGTTTTATGGTTGGGAAATCTACCAACCACAAAACTAGCTAACTAGTTTTTGTTTAGCAATAAACACTAATCTTATGTTTTTATCCTTCATATTCTTAAGTTTGACTTATTATTAATGCATATACTTATGATATCTTTTCCAGTACAATATAGAACTTCATAGGATCAAATTTTAAATTGGCAAAGTCCACCACGATGTGAAGTAGTTAGCAAGCGTCAACACTTTCTAAATCATCCAATGACATCACCATCCTCTCCTCCATCCAATAGCAAACTAAACTACTACTACATACTCTTCGGATTCACATTTGCCTTCATTGCACTCCTCATCATCAGCTCTATCGCAATGGGTTGTTGCACTTGGTTTCAGCGTCAATTTCTCTCAATACGTCGCTTGCTCAACAGCAACCATAATGACTTGGAAATGCGTCGTTGGATTCCAACATTCAAATATCACAAGGAAGCGGGGGTTGGGGAAGAGGCAGAGGAAGCTGCACTAGAGTGCGTGATTTGTCTATCACCATTCGATGAACGAGAGGAGGTTAGGCAATTACCGTTGTGTTGACACTTATTTCATTCATCTTGTATTGACTTGTGGCTCAACACGCATAGTAATTGTCCAATTTGTTGTGGCACTATTTAAGTTAATTTATATTAGCAATGTAAAAACTTTGTACTTTTTTGTGTGAAGAATGATAAATTTCGAAATCATTAGTAGCATCATTACCTTTTGGATGTTTTATGCATGAATTCATTATGGTCATCTCAAGAAAATTAGCTTCACTCTTTTGACATGACGAAGTGTTTCTCTTTCTATTGTTATTGATTTTTTGCTCGTCAACTTACATGATAGTGATTTTAAAAAATTGCAACAAATTTTCTTACAGTGATTAAAATTGCAGTTACAGCAAGTTAAAACTATCACCAATGCCAATATTTTGGTAGTGTTAGCAAGAAACAATATGTATGTCGGTTTTGCCTATCAAGATAAGAGGCTAAGAGCTAGAGCCTATTCTATATATATATATGGACAACAAAAGGGAGTAATAGGAAAAAATATAATGAAGAAAAATATACTTAATAATTATGATATATTTAAGAATAAATTTTTACTATAAATATTAGACACATATTCTAACATTTAATTTTTTTTTACAATAAGTAGGCGTCTCACCTGCATGAGCCTCTGTCTCCCCTACCTGGGCCGTTCTCACCTGCTTGGGCAGCTGTCTCCCCTACGGCCTATTAATATATATAGCTGAATTTAATATTTAATTATTAAAAATATTATAAATTCTTTTAATTATAATTTATATATAAATTTATTACAAATTCATCTAACGTTTACCTTATAATAAAATCTTTCAAATAAAACTTTACATTAATTTTGATGATTTCTGAAAGTGTTAATCTCAGTTAATATTTCATTTATTTTAATTATAACAATTATTTTAGACTCCAATTGTCTCATAAAATTGTATTAATCTCACAAAAGTGTTAATCTTAATTATCTCATTATAGGCTCCAATTTTTCTTGTTTAGCTGAGATTTATCACCATCTTATATAGCATAATTTATATATATTAATATATATAAATTATAATTATTAAAATTTCTAATACTTCAAAAAATTAAATATTAAATTCATATATATATATAAGCCAAATCTTTGATTATTTTATCAAAATGGGTTTTCGAGTAGGTTTCGGATCCAACTCGAAAATGACCCATCATTATTTGACCCAACTCGAACCCTGCCCAATTCTAGAAAATGGTCAAAGTTTGAACCTAAACCTGACTCGCCACAAACCTGAGTCGACCCAACCGACACATTGACCCAGGTGCAAAGTAGGAGAGTGAGCACGGGCTACGAGTGCACGGGGTTGAGCCCGAGTGAGGCAGGATGCGGGACACGAGGTCGAAATCATAATAAACTTATAGACTATAGATAGATTAAGCAATCTAATTGTGTTTAACCTTAATAAATGACGCAGCTTGGCAAACCCTTTAAACTCCTAAATTTTAACTTCAACTTGAACAAAAATTTAATTAATTAATCAAGCTCTAGCTCCACACATCTCAAACTCGATCCAACACATTTACTCTAATTAATAAATTTTTATATAAAAATTAAATTTTTTATACTTAATAATAAATTTTTAATATAAAATTATATAATTAAAGTCAATTTTATACTTTAAATTAATTCTTCGAATATATATATATATATATATATATATATATATAAAATTTATAAAACTATTAAAATTAAATACTAAATTCAGATAAGTATTAATGGGCCGCAGGTGAAACAGCGCGACCCAAACAGGGGAGAAAGACCCTGGGGTGAGGCAGGTGAGACAGAGGCTCATGCAGGTGAGACGCTTACTTGTATATAATCAATCAATTATGTTATTACATTTATCTCAAATATATCCAAATATTTTAAAGTCCATCATAGTCAAATTTTTATCAAGGTACCTCACCCAATTTTATAGAATTTCTGCTTCTTAATTTTGGAGTGAAGATTGTTCATATTCCTCTCATGTCTCTCAAGAAAAATGTTTCTTTTTTGGTTACCACTGTACAAATCAATATGTTCAACACTGCCTTTATATAAAAGTTGATGTATTGACTCATCATCTTCTCTTCTATTTGCAAAATATTTAAATTAAGAGAAGATTTTCTTCATACTCTCTACAGGCCTAGTGCATTGTCTACTTCATATCATTTTCACTATCCTCAATTTAGGCTTTGGCTTTCTTGCTGCTTCTTAAAGCAATTTTTTAGTACAAAAAATTTAATTTTTTAATAAGAAAGCTACTTTTAGCAGTAAGAAAGCCGTCCAAATGAAGCCTTAATAAGTCTGTAGAATTTGAACAATGATTTTACACAATACGTAAGGGGTAACAGTTCCAATAGTTGTGGGAAAATTACCTGATTTCTTTGGTAGGGCACAACTTTGTTGATTTGATGTATGCTCGTCTTCAGGCTTCAAAACAAGGAAAAATACTGATGATATAATTCATGGGAGAGTAACATTTGCCCGGCTCAGCAACAGCCTGAGATAGAACAAGAAAAGGAATACTAGTCAGACCATAACAGGTTAACAGAAATTTAGTTTTAATTGGATGCCTCACAGGCTTACAGCCCTCACCTGAGTCCAGCCACAGAATAGTGCTAGTTTCGTTCTTCATTCCACGTAGAAATCTCTCTTAAGTTTTTCTATAATCATCATAGCTTGCTTGCGCTTCATCTTCATATTTGACTCATTATTTCATTAGTGCCGATTCAAAAATTATGAACTGGACAATATACTAAATTCAGAATATGGAACTTAAAAAAATTATATACATATGTGAGGATATATTCAACAAAATTTGGTCGTAATACAAATTAAAAAATTATGAAGTGGACCATATGCTGAATTAAAAATATTGATATTTGCAAAAAAAAATTGGGTGAGGTAACTTGATAAAAATTTTATTATGATAGGCTTTAAAATACTTGGATATATTTGAGATAAATATAGTAATGTAATTGATTGAACTCAAAATAAATTTAAAATTTTTAAAACAACTAGTCATCAAATTTTGATCAGTATAATCTAACCTAATTTTTCTTCTGGTCTATAATTGAATCCTTAAACTTCTTTGAAATGAACAATTAGCTCAACATAATATAACAAAAGAGCAAAAAGGAAAATAAGTGGGCTGCTTGCAGGCGGTTATTAGGGGTTGGTTTTGTCACAATTCGTTGTCAAATATATTAGAAAAAAACATCATAAAAGCCTCAAAATATGAGCATAAATTGCTAAATAGGCCAAAACCATACCATGAATTGGTTACTTTATGTCCCCCAAAGTACACCGCCACGATGGCTGCAAAAGTCTGAGAGAACAAGAAGCTACAAGGCCATTTCTTGAAAGAAAATAATGCGGAAAATTAATTATTTCTGTAATCAAAATAAGAGAATCCACCATATAACAATAATTTCATACATACCATTAAAACCAGGGCATCCACCATATATACATCTTTCCGAGGTTCTTGTGTGACACGGCTTCCGCAATTAGGCGTCTGGCTTGCCCCTCCACAGCTAAAGGAAGAGATGGCGCTGCACCCACACCAACTACAACCCCTTCAAGCCTTGCTTTGATGTTACTGATAGCCCTCTGAAATTATATAAACCAGCGTTCTTTTACCGGTCCAGGTTTTTAGAATTTATCATAAAATGACGAAAATTTTTTTAAAAAATTGTGGAACCCAATGCATGAAGCTCCGGCCAATATAGGGTCAAGGAAGGGTTTATATCATGTACCCACTGCTTGATGCATGTTCCCTAAAATGATGAATCAGCACCATCTATTTAACAAAACTTTGGGTATTACTTTCCAGTTGCTTATATTTGTGTGGGTTCCGAAAATTCGCTCCCTAGCCTCTTTGCGCCTTCTTTTTTTGATGGGAAGAGTATGCGCCTTCTTTTTTTGATGGGAAGAGTTTTAATGGATTTAAATTTCAGGGAAATTTTCGGAAGGCAGATTAAGTTTTAAATAAGACACTACCCAGATATTTCATCCTTATTTTACGAGGGCTTTATGATCTGAGTTCTGATTTCTGATAGGTAATAATAAAAAAAAACCTGAGAAAACTATGTTGATCTCAAAAATTCAATAATAGTATAAGCAGATTTTGAGAAATCTGTAGAGAAATAACAAGGAAAAAATACTCTTGATTGAATAGTAGATGAAAGAAACAACATGATACAATGGATCTTTGATTCGAGATGAAGATCTGGCTCTCCCAATTCCTAGCCGATGACTAGAGCCCAAATAAATTCCAAGAGAACCCAAATTTCAGACCAAATTCAACATAAAAACCCAACCCTAGGCAGAAAAAATAACTTAAAGCAAAATACAATTAAGTATTCCTAAACAGCCCTTAAATTTGAATTTTTTTCTCCAAAAACCAGTGCTAAATTTACTGCATGGACCCCACCCAACTGTCCTCCCCCAAGCTGGGCGGATTTTTTGTTCGCCTGTTGTAAACGTGAGCTTGTCCAGGATGGACCGGTTCAGCCGATCCATGGACTAGTCTAACAATTTCCCATATGCACAAGCCCCTATGGTTAATTACTCCTCTCAATAATGAAATAAAACTTTCATTTAAGGCTAGTTGTGAGATAGACATTGACTACCTAGCATATAGTAGCAGCAACTTTAGGGATTAAATTTTGGAGTTTTGGCAATTTAAATATTTGAAAGTTATCACCATAAACTTAAAATAGGTGATGGGGGGAATGAAGACGAGCCCAATCAAGATCTCATAATTCGATCATCCCAGGCTGTTATGATCCCTGATCTACTTAGTGGAGATAGTCAACCCAACCTGACAAAAGACACCTTATCTATAGTCATGGGTGGCTTCGTCCAAGAATATCTTGTAAACCTATATTTATATTGATAACATCATAAGTGATTTAAAATATTTATTTGAGGATCTCGACACGATACATGATGTCGACCCAAATAAATATTTAAAATGCCCCGTCTTAGAGGAAAATTTCGACGATCATTATCTTTTAAAATTTCAATTTTAAAAATGTACCATCTTGCAAGGGGAATTCCTATGATATCTTGAAATGCATTCTTGCTTCGTAAGAGAATTTCAAGAGTGCATTTCAAGAAAGAATATAACACATTTCTAATAATATTCTGGAAAGGTATTTTTGCTTTACAAGAGAATTTCTAGAAAATCTTAGTATAATTTTTGCTGCGTTTTTTAAACGCATTCTTAATTGGTGTGAGAGTCTCAAGAAGATTTCAACATACTTGTATAGAGATTTTTTTTTAGCAAGAGAATTTTTAAAATACAATAGTCTCCAACTTGCTATTTAAGAATGATACATCGCTTGAGAACTTATTTGATATGCACTGCATCTGGTTTAATGGTTAATTTGTGAACAACCATCTCAAGAGATAAGCCAGGCATTTCGACATATGTCCAAACAAACCAGTCTCAAAATTCTCATAGTAGTACTTTCATCTTTTTAACATTATCTTCAAAGAAAAGAGCACTGAAGAAGGATGGGCGAGGATCTTTCTCAATCAGACAAGATAAAATTGAAAGGCGACAGGATTCCCTAGAGAATTCTTTAAGGTGTCAACCATCGAAAATATTTTCTGTAGGGGCCTTCTTTAGAACCGACTTTTGATGAATTTCTTTAATGGTGGATCTTTGGGGTACAAACCAGATGTCACATCTTGCTTTCTTTTTCTTAAAATTTTCTTTTGGAGGCTTCAGTCTCTATATTTATTTTACCTTCTGTCGGAACCCTTCGACTGTGGATTCTTGGACACAGAGTTCAAGTGTCACTCCCAAATGTTGATCGTACGGACCTTGACTTTTTTTTTTTTTGTTATCACAGTAGATGGTAGCTTTCTCCTCTGTCGAGACCTTTCGACAATGAATTCTTGAACTTAGGGTCCAAGTGTCACGCACCAATGTTCACCATGCAGAGCAAACTTTCATTTATTGTTGCTACTATATCTTATATTTGACTAGTCAAAGATAAAAAGAGAAACCATTCCCAACGGAGTCATCAAAAATCTGTAGGCTCCAAAAATTCACTCCCCCGCCTCTCTGCGCCTTCTTTTTGTGAAGGGAAGAGTTTTAACGGATTTAAATTTCAAGTAAATTTTTAGAAGACATATTAGGTTTTAGATAAGACAATACCCAGAGATTTCACCCTCATTTTATGAGGACTTTATGATCTGAGTTTTGCTTTCCCGTAGGCACAAGCCCCTATGGTTAATTATCCATCCTGATAATGAGAGAGAACTTTCGATTGAGGCTAGTTGTGAGATAGGCACTACAATACCTAGTGTATAGTAGCAACAACTTTAGGGATTGAATTTTGGAGTTTTGAGTATTTTAAGATTTGAAAGTTATCACCATAAACTTAAAACAAGTGATGTAGGGAATGAAGACGAGCCTGATAAATATCACATCATTCCGTCGTCCCAGGCTATTATGGTCCCTGGTCTACTTAGTTAGAGGAGATAGTCCACCCAATCTAACAAAAAGTACCTTATCAACAGTCATAGGTTGCTTCGTCTAAGAATACCTTGTAGACCTGGGATGGATGTTTGTTTAAGGTGATAAATTTAAGTCAACCTTAACTAACAAAGGGCTTTATATTTTATAGAGTGCACCCTATAATTCATTACACAAATGCTTTTAATCATTAGAGAACATACGGGCCACAAATGCTTTTAATCATTAGAGAACATACGGGCTTTGGCCGGGACCGTAATATAGCGGTGCTATTTTTAGGGGTATCAATATTTGACAACTCAAAAACCCGACCCGAATCCGACCAAAAAATTATGGGTTAGGGTCAACCTGTTTCGCAAACGGGTCAGGTTCGGGTTCTAGGATTCAACCCGTTTGAAAAAAACGTATCGAGTCCGGGTAAACCCGCTAACTCGGTTCGTCAGTTTCGCCCGCAAGGCGCCGCAAGCCTAGGGTTTGCTTTTCCTCTTTTCCTGCGATTCCCGCTCAACAACCCACGACGGAGCGAGTCGAGCGAGTGAGCGACCTTCCTTCAACGACATTCCTTCCTGTCGGTTTGAAAGTCACGAACAGCTCGCCTCCTTCGACAATAATCCTTTGTTGTCGGCTCGGAAGTCACGAACAGGCGAACAGCTCGCCTCCTTCGATGACGTTCCTTCCTGTCGGCTTGGAAGTCACGAGAGCTCGCCTCCTTCAACGACATTTCTACATGTCGACTCGGAAGTCACGACAGCTCACCTCCTTCAAGTTTCGACAATGTTCCTTCCTGTCAGCTTTGGCGTTTCATGTCGGGTTGGGTCAACCCGGAAACCTAACGAGTTGGGTCCTGATTGACATTTCTAACATGTTTGCAAAAATAGGTCGGGTTCGGATTGTGTCAACCAGCGGCGGGTCAATGTCGAGTTCGACCCGAACCCGACCCGAAACCCGATTTTGACACCCCTAGCTATTTTGCAACAAAATCACTCGATCAGAAGACACGTGCCACGTCCCTACTGACGGTGAATCAACTAAGAATGAATTATAATAATACATTCTACAAAACATTTGTTCCTTGTGAGCTAAAGTTATTTTTCAATTCATCATCCTCGTCAAACCGTTGCGAAGTGTGGAGGGATTTTAGTTTTAGGTTTTGGAGGTAAGATTTTCATTTAAATATTTAGACTTTGAGTAGATTTTAGATTTTGAAATTTTTATAGGATTTGAGCATGACCCCTCCGGTTGATATTTCCATTCAACGCGGCCATCATTGCGGTTTTAAAATCATTTGAAAATATTTGTATTTTACAGGAATTTGGAGGCATTTAAAAATATGGGATCCCCTCCAGTTGAGATTTTCTGTCAACAAAGCTATTATCGGGGATGTAGATAATTAGTTATTTAAAACTTGTCAACGTTGTTCGCCCACTAACAGAGGGCCGGGTTTAACAATTGATGATTATGCGAACGCTAAAATTGAAGACTTATATTTTATGATGAATTTCATCTAGAAAGCCTTTGAAGGGTTACAGTAGATTTATGATTAGGCGTTTGTTTGTTAATCCGAGTCAGGTCGACTCCCGTCCTTTCAAGGAGGATGAAACATGGAATATTTGAACCGCACAACATTCTCGGATCTTTGAATTTAGGAATCAAATATGACGATCGAAACACATGCAGGATATTGTATGAAAATAAAATTTTATTTATGTTTTCAAATTTAACACATTTATCAGAGCACATGCGAGATATATTTTCAGCATATAGATTGGAGCTATTATAGAGATATCGCCTTCTGTCTCCTTGTACAAGTGGGTTGTGAATCTGGTTGCATGTAAGCGTATTAAATTTTAGTTGTTGTATATTGGAGAGATATTTTTTAGTTTATTTTGACTCCTTCAAGTTATAATTTAGCACAATTCATAAATGATGTTTGCTCAATAGGTGCTAGAAGATCGTGCTCTCGCTAGAAAGTGAACTGTATTGATCGCTATGAATATCTTATTGCTGTCTATAGACTAATTGTATGCACTACCAATTCTCTGCTTTTGCTCACAGGTGAATTGTAGCATGCATTAGAAGTTCCATGATATCATCCAAAGATAGGCTGATTTGTTTGATACAAGCTTCTTTTCCATGCCTGTAGACTAATTATTATAGGCACTATGAATTCTCTACTCCTGCTCATAGGTGAGTTGTAGTGTTCTTTACAAGTTCCTTGCTACTATCCATAGACAGAGTGCCTTGTTTGATACGAGCTACTTGTTCACGCCCGTAAGGTAATTATTGTGGACACTACGAATTCCATACTCCTGCTCACAGGTGAATTATAGTGTTTATTGTCACTCCCATATTATTGCCCATCGACGGGCTATAGTGCACTTTACACTTATAGGCAAGTTATCACATTCACCATGAGTTCCTTCTCCTTGCTCGTAGGAGAATTGTACAGTCCGCTATAAGTTCCCTACTATTAACCTATGATAAGCGAGCTCTTAAGTTCATTACAGGTCTCTTGTTTATCTTTTAAATTTTTTGAGATTTTATTTAGTTATACTTTTAACTTAAAAATTTTGATTTAGGCTTAGTTCCTTGAAAGTCTGTTCAGTCCATATTTTGGCAACCTCCCGACGTCCCCTCCTCGTGATGGGAGGTTGGGAGGTACTTGTCTTTCAAATCCGCCCGGCGGATCAAAGATTTGATAGCCGAGGGTTGCAAATCAAATACTTCCCGCCCGAATCAAAGATACCACAGCACGGGGGGCTTCAAATTGAACGTTCTGCTCAACGACGTAGGTCTTCAAATTGACAGTACTTATTGCTTTTATTATTATTATTATTATTATTATTATACACCTTGTGCACGGGACTGGAGTGAAGGAACACGGGATTGGGTCGGCAAACAGGCTGACTCGGATCAGAGGCAAAACAAACGGCGGGCTGGGGAGTGAAATCGGATCGGACTAGGGAGTTGGGTGTGGGACAAAGTCACGGCAAGGTAGGAGGATCGGATGCAAGTGCATGCAGCTAGGAGGGCGATCGCATACGTGTGCGGGATCGAAAGCGTGAGTGCGGGTCAGACTTGATCGCAGGTCGTGCGGTTTGGTGTCTGGTGGCCAGCTCGTGTAGAGGAAGAGATGAGGGAGCCCGGTGTAAAGGAGAGATCAGCTGAAGTGGGTTGGAGCGTAGGTCGGTGCAGATGGATACCGGCATCCGGTTGCGATCCTCCGTACGGGATGAGTGTGGCGGGACGAACGTGCAGGAGGCACGGGTGGGTCGCGTACAGTGTTGAGTTGCAGGAACAGGAGTGGTGTTGCCGTGCGGGTCACGAGCGGGAGTGCTCGATCGGGCAAGGAGTTTTCTATCTGCGTTCCCACGTGCGTAAAGGTCGAATTGAAGGGCGAGAACGATTTCTTCGTGCAATATAGAGGAAATGAGAGAGTAGCGGTTGTGTCATTTGGGCTGAATAGTTACGTTGTTTGGGAAGATCGTACGTGATGTGGGGCTGATCGGATGGTTAGTGGTCAACAATTTGCTTTCCTTCTTTTATCATATTTTATTTCCTGGCTGGCGTTCATTGAAGAAAAAATATACCATTGCTTTACAATTGCTGTTTTCGTATTGATGTTTGAGAAGGGAAAAAATCAAAGCAAAATGGGCCTGGTCTGGAAACAACTTAATGTTAAAGCAAACAGCTTGTGAAACATATTTTTTCTGAGAAGATAATCAATAAATTTAAAACAAACTGACAAATAAGAAGTGATGCCAAAATTCTATAGCAGCAATATTATTTTTTAATACCTGTGCATGAGGATTTTGAACTTCAATACCACTGGATTTGTGAGATTTGGTCCACTCAACAAGGGGATCATGAATGAAGGTTTCAAGAACACTCATGAGTGTCTCCTTATGTGTTCTCAGTACAGACAGGGTTATCTCACATACTTTTAGAAATACGCCTTCATATCCAGTTATGCCAAGGCCATCTATCATGTTCTGCAACAAAAAAATGTTATAGTACTAGCTTTTGTAAGCACAAATATATCTTAAATTATCCTGAATAGCCCATTTACCTGGGTTAACCTAAAAGGCACAAGTTCAGGCTTCTCCAACTGTAAACCTTTATCGAATAGGCAACTAAAATCGACATGAACACAGTCTCCGGTTGTTGAGTCAAATAGAACATTTTCTCCATGCCTGTCACCCAGCCCAACAATATGCCCAACCATGGACCAAACAGCAGTAGTATGGGCATAAGCAACCCTCGCTCGGAACCAAGCAGCTGGCTCAGAGAATGTGGTCAAGAACCATCGATGAAAAATAGGAGGGAACATTGGCAGAATTTTCAACTTAAACATCTCCTCATCAGGCATCTTACCCTGGCATTGTTCATATATTTTCTTGATCAAGGGATTTGTCCTTTGACGGTCAAACTTCCCACAGGTTATGTAGATATCTTGAAGAATATGACGGAGGCCACGAGTCTGTGGAACCCATTCAACCATACCACAATCTTCTGTAAATGGGATCACAGCAAATGTGCGAATGTAAAGCTTTCTCCTTCGACTCTCTGGGAACTTGGACAAGAGACGGTTTATCATGGCAGTAAACTCCATCATACGAGCATCTTTCCTAAGATCATCTTTTGGCTTGCAAAGGAATGCACGTTGAACACCGTCACTCCCAAGAAAAATAACCTGAAATTGGAAAAACCGGAAGGAGAAACATTAATTAAGCAGAATGTCAATAAATCTGAATCAGATAATACCCTCGCTAAATAATTGCCTGATGGTTAATTGGTTGGATTATGTGATTTTAGCATTATTCGGAATTGCATGGTTTAACTTAGTTGAAAATCTAGTATGGATTGCTAGGGAATATTAGCCCTCACCAAGTGCAAAAATTCAGTTACTGACACTGTAGCTTGTATTTTTTATGTCTAAGAAGTTAAGACACAGTCAAAGAAATAGAGGAAGATAACATGCTCAAATACAAGATAGAATTTTAGCATATTATTTCTCAAGCCTAAAAAGATTTGCATTGACCTGTTAGAAATAAATCAACCTTTTGAATGCACACACACTTCCTATATCCTCATTATTTCAAAAATTATCCCAGGTTTAGTTCTTTAAAACTTTCAAAGGAAACAAATCCTGCCAACTTAGATGATGAACATTATTAAGATGAACAAGCATATATACTTGAAATAACTTGAATTTTTTATACCAACCACGAACCCAAAGAGCCTTGCCATAGGAAGTTTTTCAAAGGCAAGCAATAGATGTATGACTCGCTAATCTAACAGCTTCTCCAACACTTTTACCGTTAAGCTAGTATTGCCCATAAGATAATTTGCACGCTTTAAGAAGTTGAGACATGATCAAGCCCTCATCTTTTCAGTTTTCAGAATAAACAACAATAACACTATTCTCCTTACCTTCTTTGGCTTTTGGAGGGATGAAAGAATTTCAGCCTCATCTGCAATTCCAGAAATTGTAGGGTGATCAGCAGCTTTGAAAGTGAAGCTAGGAGAATCTGTTTTGCTTGAATCATAGGAGGGAAGTGTGACAGTGAGGGCTTGTTGAATTGGTAATATAATCCCCAGTGGCATCATTCGCTTTAAGGCACTGAACTCAGTAGAGATATTGATTTTCCTTGCCTTGGCCTGCCCTGGGTGAAAGCACAGTTTAATTAGGTGATCAATCAAGCCAGCGAACTGAACAAACAGATTGCTATTATCACTTCCAGGGCGGAACCCTTTTCGTGCTGCTTGAATTATCTCAGCAGCAGCATCACGCCTAGCCGCTACTGCTGATTTAGAGACAGCAGCCATCATCCAAAGAGCTTGCTGTGGATATTCCTGCAGGACAGATGTAATAATATGCTTGACGATTCTAACAGTTTCTTCATTCTGATGACAGATGCGAGAGACTAGCTGAGACAGAACTGTAAGCCACTGATATGTTGGCAGATCTTTCAGGCAACCACGCATGATACTTAAAACCTGAAACATTACGTTAGAATATTTATAACAAAAAAAAAAGGCGAACCAAAAAAAAGGCGTACCAAAAAAAAGAGGCACACGAAAAAAATAAAAAAGAAGGGCTACCCTTGCATGAACAGCTTTCATAGGTTTATTTGTTGATGATACATCTCTGTGGTACATACTTCCAAACTCAAACCAGAGCGTTAGCAATCTTGGTAGAGCTTGGAATAAATTCTTGTGCCCTCTGTGAAGGCCTTTAGCATAAAACAGTAACACATCAGGAAGGTAAGACCACCAGGGCTTCTCATCAGCTGCAGGATTTAATGAACTACCAGCACCAGCTGACGAACCATGTCCAACCAGCAAGTTATCCTCTTGCCGCTTTCTGGCATCAACATGGAGATCATCAAAATACTTCGCCATGAAAAAGTATGCATTCTCCCATTTTGGTTGCAACTCTCTGACTCTTGAATATAGATTTATAATATCTTCCTTCTGTTTTTGGCCAGTGTGATGGATCCATCTTGTATAGAGAAGAATGATTTTAGCCACTTCTTGATTCTCTTTTGATGCTTGTGTGGAACAAAGTAATGGTGGATTTGGCAGTCCAAGTGAAAGACTAGCCAATGATGAAACAACGGCATTGCCCAGCACTTCCACGTGCATATTCAGAAGGCATTGTTCCAATTCAGCTATAGCAGAGTCAGATTTTCGTGTGCTCCATAGAAGCTTTGCCTTCTCCATGTTCACATTAGGAGCACCTGAAGCATGCGCTTCCAATATTGCTCTATGAGCTGTTTCATAATGGCCAGCAGAGCGACAAAGCTTAGCATACTGAAGCCAACAGTTACCTACTTGTGCACCCAGGTCACCTGCACCAAAGACTAGTCTGCGTAAGGCTAGGAGTGGTTCCCTTGCCCAAAGTGATGGTTGTGTAAATTTCAGTCTATTATCCCAGTCCTTCATGATTTTAGCAAACTTTGGATCTTCAGGACTGAATGATTTTTCGTTAAATGACTCATCCCCTAAAAAAGCATGGAAGTCTTCCAACTCACAGAGCAGATGAAGCTTCACTACATATGGGTAGGCCCGCATATAGGAATCCATGCCTGCAGCAGCCAAGGGGACAAGTAATGCATGTTTAGACTGTGCAATTCGCTCGGAAACTAAGAATTGATCTTTCTTCATCATTGCCTGAATAATCTTGGCAAGCCCGATGTCAAAAGAAGCATTATTCTCAAAATTGCCACAGATCAGACCATTTGTTTCTGCACCAGAAAGGTACTCATCCATTAGATCCCACCTGCCTAGCCTCCAAGCGGCCTGCACACCTTGCATGCACCAACTCTTCTTATAATCAGGTATTCTACATATCAAACCATCAACATGAGTTACCATAGCTTGAAGGTGGCACATATTTAACAAACAGTTCAGAACGCCAGAGTGTCTTTGAACTGAATCAGGCTCCAACCGCAGAGCTTGCTCACAGAATGTTAAAACTTCTGCCCAGTTTCCTGCCTTCTCATTTATTAGAAGCTGATCTTGCAGGGTAGATGATTTCCGCAGATTTGCCAAGCCAGAAAGGCCATCAGGCTCATCTAGAACACTATATATCTCCATGAGAAATGAGATGTCTTCATCGGAAAAGAATCCACTGCTCTCAGCAGCCGGATTGAAAGAGCCAGACTTCTCCCGCACATATGATTCAAAGTACATCAGCGCACGAGCATGGGCATGACATCTCAAGGAGGCCTTTGCAAGGGTAAATTTAGGAATGGCAGATAACAACTCAGAAACATTACTGCACTGCACAAGGAGCTTATCTGCATCCAAAGCAAGTCCATTTGTGCCTTTAACTCTAGTTGGTTGTTTAGAGGTTGGAACTGGAGAAGACTGGGAGAGAGCAATTTCTTGTTTGAGGTCATCCACCCACTGCCCAAGATTATCAAGCAGAGTAAAGACAGCCTGGATACAGACTTCGTTCTGTCCCTCAATTATTCCATTAAATGTAGCTCCACTGGTCCCAGAAGCTGCAGCATTGAGAACAGAGAGAATCTCTTCAGTTATGCTGTGACGTCCCTCAACAGTGCTGTGGCAGACAGCATCGAGGACCAAATATGGTAACAAGTAAGTGGCTGTTTGCATGTCATGACGTACTATGCCACGGCATGAGCTAAAGATACTGAAACGAGACCCTGTTGCATGGGCAGTAAGCTTTCTGATCCAAGAGAATATCCACCTTCGAAATGACATGGAAGGATGATAAATTGGGCCCAACAATGTAGAATCCGTTATGTTTGGAAGTTGAAATCTTGAGGTCAAGCATGGCGCGATAATTTCCTTAATGTAAATGGAAAAACGATCCCAAAATCTCTGGCCCCTCTTATTCATTTCATTGTATGTTTTGCTACTTTCTTCTTCAATTATCTCCGGAGAATCTGTACCTGAAGCATCATTGAGTGATGCTTGGCAACCAGCTAGTTTAAGAAGCTCTTGTATGGCCAAAGCAGCTGAATCCTGAACAACGGTGTCAGATGCAGCCCTGAATGCTCTTGCAAGATGCTTGTTTATAAGTTCAAAAATAAGATCATCATCTGAGCATGCAATTTTGAAACGTTGACAAGATACACCCTTAAACTTAGCAGGATCAACTGCCCCAACTGCTCCCAAGCAATCCGCACAAACTAATTTAAACCTCTGGCCAACAGCTGTCCTGGACTGCTCAGCGCAGCCTCTAAGCAAAGCTGTGATTAGAGAGCTAATGACATCCAAATCCAGTATGGCTTCCCCCGCTACTAGGGCAGTGATATCTTCTCTTCTCGAATTAAACAGCTTGCTCAACTCACAAGCCACCATATATCTAACATTTAAGTTTTCATGGTTAAGACCGTCAATGGCATCTTGCAAGTGCTCCCTCAAAGTCATTGATCCCCTTGCCTCGTGAATAATCATGTTCACCGCAGACAAAACTGAAATACTAGGTAAAAGTGGGAGTTCCCGTATTTGTTGCCGTAGTGTCAACCTGTTCTTCACAATAAGGTCTTCCAAAATTTCCACAATTTTGCTCAAATGAAAGGAAGGGGCTTCTCTATGGCGTTCCAAGCATGGGATAAACGCAGCTACAATTTGTGAAATAACGTGCTTAATGGTGGATGGAGACAGTTCAGCTAGTTGCTTGATAAATACTTGCAATACACTTAGACTATCATATTGAAGTGCTTCCTTGTCAATAGCATACAAAAGAAGAACCATAATTTTCGGAACATGAGTACTGAGGTAAGATCCCATCATCTCAATCAACTTCTCTATACGCCTAAGGGCTTGTTTCTGCAGATGAAGGCTATCAACATGCAGCATTTTCCTATCAATGCTATTAAGGAGTCCAACAAAGTGGTTCTTTAAAAAAGTTGGAAGGTCAGCAGATCCAGTCAAGATTACAGAAACCTTCTGAACCATCATTGGAATTCTTGCTGTCCTGAAAACATCATTAGAAGAAATCAACTTTAAATGGTATCAAACTATCAATAGAATTAAGTGCAGATCACTATAGGCAAAGTGAAAGCTAAAATATAATGGATCACCTTCTTTCAGTTTCATTCATATCCTCCTCTGCAGGAAAGCATAAAAGTTCATCTAAAAGTGCAGGTAAAGCAGCCGCAAAAATTTCCTTCTGGTCAGATCCTGTTTGGACATGATAAAATTCTAAAACAGAAGTTAGTTGCTCTCCATCTGCATGGAGAAGAGCAAATGCGAGCACCTTTGGCAGCCAATTGACAATTAGGGGTACTACATCAGTATCTAAATGGTTCGCCAACTCATGCAATGTTATCATTGCATGATCATCAACTTTGTGTGAAACAATCAGCCTAGGTATAACAAAAGGAACCATCCTTCCAACAAGCTCCCCAGCTTTAATTCCAACAACAGCCTCTGCAAATTCATGGATCATAGCAGGGCGGCTCACAAGCCTAGCAGAGAGATATTCAAATAATCCATCTCTAATGTGAAAGAACTTTGAAAAGATCACTTCAAATCCTCCTTTAAAATTGAAATAGAATGACTTGTGTATAAGCCGTGATGCAGTCACTCTTACCATCTCATTTTCATTATCAAGCTGATCAACAAACAAAACAAGAGAGTACAAGAAAAGTTGCCCATGAACATCACAAAAATTCATTATCTCAGCAATTGTTTCCAAAATAGTCATCAAAACCAATGGATCCCCAGTACCGGCTAAAGCATGTTTAATTCTGTCCAAGAACTTCAGCTCTTTTGTCTTGTTGCTTGTCTCTCCATCAATAAACAAGATCTCTAAAATGTATTTATCGAGAAAGCAACTTATTTCAGTACTCAATGCTTCCCTGACAGCTCTAATTTTGTGGAGGAGCAAAAAATCAATACACTCTATCCATTTACATCTAGTACTAAGCAGAATACTCCGATCTGCATGCTTAAGGATTCGGGGAAGGACGTGAACATAAGCAACCAGGAAGACTTCTGATGACTCCTTGTAAAGCAATTGCAAAAAAAGGGAAGGTAAATTAAGGCAAGCAATGTTCATATCAAGTTTTTTATTTTGCAGTTTAGACATGGACAAGAAAGATCCACTGTGTTGTACTCCTCTGTCACATTTGGAACACCAAAACCCACTAGAAAGAAGATCTATTGTCTGAAAATATCTTTCATAGTTACTATTTATAAACAACTGGCAATAGCTTCCATCTGGATTATCAGCATAAAAGCATGAGTTATATAAGCATGACAAATAGCCTAATGAATAGAGGATTGATCTGCCAACCACATCAATTTTGCCCGAACAAAGTGACCTAAGAAAATATACGAACCAATAATTAAACAATTTAGAGGTGGTACAAGTCATACATACAATAATAAAATATTGGATAAATGAGTTCGGAAGCCCCTTAAACTCATGATTTTCAAAGGAAAATGTTAAAATAAGAAAAAAAGGTATATAGAAGAGAAATAGAAAGAAAATGATGTAGAACTACATAAATATGTGATGCTATTAACTTTGAAATTACACACTTATGAATGAGCAATATCAATTATTCAACTTCCTACGATTTAAACAAAGGTTTGAAAACAATAAAACGGTGATTAAGGTTAGACAATTGATTACAAGACAATGTTAGGAGCATAAAAATAATCAAATCAAATCAAGCTTTGCTTAACGCGGGGTTTTCAAAGGAAATTCCTCGATTAACAATTAGAATAGTCACTATCAAGATCCCTCACACATGCTCATATTATAGGGCTAGGCAGAGAAGCTTTCATAAATTCAATGAGGTCACAATCGAGGAGTTTAGAAGATAAAAAGGTTCGGAGGATAGTTTACCTTCTTCAAGCTTCTGACTTCGCGCCAACATTCTTCAGGTTCCGGGTGATGATCTTCTGTGGGTGCGCTTTGAAGCAAACACTCCTTGTAGTCGACAAGGGATTAAAGTGTTCGGAGGATTTGAATGAGGCCAGCTGAGGGAGGAGGATTCCCGTCTTCCTTCCTCAATAGAAAGAATAAGTTAGGGCGAACATTTTAGGAGGAAGGAGTGAAGATATTGCTGACCATCCAAGGGAGGGAAGAAGCATGACTTGTAATTTCAGATTTTGTGGATATATGGTAGCGGAGACAACAATTACGAAATCTGAAATCAATTATAGCAATTAGCAAAATCTGGAATTAATTTGGGAGGAACTGATTGGGAGAGAATTAATTGGAAGGAGGGGAGAGAGGGGGCGGTGGCTAGGGTGAGTGGGGGAGTTAATTTAGGGAATTGAGAGGCTTGCCAAACATAGAATATTATTTAAGGAAAGAGGGATTATGGCAAATCTCTATTTAATTTAAATTGGCATGATTGGGGTGGGGGCTTTCCTAAGAAATTCATCTTATTTTAGGAAAGGAATTTCGAATTCAAATAAATTAAAATCTGAATTTAAAACCTTCCTAATTTAAGAGGCGTCAAATAGAGAAATGATCAATTTCTTGATTTGAAATTTGGGAAGGGGGGAAAAACTTTCCTAAAATACTTCATCTTATTTTAGGAAAGGAAATTTAAATTTAAATAAATTAAAATCTAAATTTAAAATCTTCTTAATTTAAGATGCGTCAAATATGGAAAGGATCAATTTTTTTATTTTAAATTTTGGGGGCAAGGGAAAGGGTGGTGGCCGGTGGCTTTAGGGAGGGAAGGGGCCGACGGCTAGGGTAGGGGAGAGCCGGTGGTTACGAGGGTGGGGGGGGGGGGGGGGGGGGGGGGGGGGGGCGACGGCTACGAAAGAAAGCAAGCAAATTTGAGGTGGAGATGAACCACGAGCCCGGATGCTTCCTGCGGAAGATGGGTAGTGCTTTGCCCTCACAACGGGACTTCCAATTCTCACAAAAACTCACAACTCTCCAAGAAAACAAAGTGCAGAAATTTTCTTTTCATTATAATCATCATCCTCTCCAAAGAAGAGGAGAGGCCTATAAATAGCCAAAATACAATGATATGTCTAATGACAAAAGTGTCCACTGGGGTCAAATAAGCCTACACCCTCAAGTGAGGGTAAAAATAAAAAATATACATAAATAAATCAAATACAACTAAAAGCTCAAAAATAAAGTGGTCCAATCATGGCCGTAGATCTTCGACCCCTTCTCTGATAAACTTTCCACGGTCGGATGTCCTCATCATTCTCCCGAGATGAAAAAGAGCTCGACTCCATCAAGTACGCATCCCTGGTGCTCTCATAGATCTCTAATGCATCAGGATCAATCCATTGAAGTTCTTCGCACTCTAACCAAGTGTTCTCTGTCTCTGGCTGACCTCTCCACCTTACCAAATACCTTCTTCATCCACCCTCTTTCATGGAAATGATGTCATCATTTAAAATCATGTCAACTTTCTCCGCAATAGGTGTTTTGGAAATATTTGGAAGTGGAGGAAGGCTTGGGTTCTCACATGGTGGGGTCACGCAAGGCTCAGTTTGTAGTAAACTCTGAACTCTTATAGGATACTAAATCTTCAATGTTAAAAGAGAGATTAATATTAAAATCTGCAGGCAGATCCACCACATAGGCATTATCATTGATTTTCTTGATTATTTTAAATTGTCCTGCACTTTTAGCATGTAATTTCTTAACGACCCCTTTCGAAAACCGTTCTGAATGAATTCGAACCATTACCGAATCACCCACCTCAAATATCTTAAATCTTCATCTAAGATTGGCGTGAAGTTTATAATTTTCATTGCTCTGTTCAATTTGCGTGTATGCAATTCATACAGATGCGATGCAAATGAGGATGCGACTCAGAAATCCAATATTTATGACACATGGGTATGAGATCTAAAGGCTGTCTAGGTTTGTACCCATATATAATTTCAGTATGACTCAAACCAGTGGTGCGATTCACAGAATTGTAGTAAGAAAATTCAGGCGTGGGGAGTTTGGAATCCCAGTCTTTAACGTATTCACCCACTAAGGACCTCAACAAGTTTCCTAGGCTCCTATTGACCACTTCAATTTAACCATCCATCTGAGGATGAAAGGCTATGGAGAATTGTAATTTGGTGCCCATTTTCATCCAAAGAGTCTTCCAAAAGTAACTCGTGAATTTGACATCCCTATCAAATACAATGGTCTTGGGTAAATCATGTAATCTTATGGCCTCATTAAAATACAACTTAGCAATAAGGGAGGCATCGGATGTTTTAGAACAGGGTAGGAAATATGCCATCTTGGAGAAGTGGTCAACTACGACACATATGGCATCATTCCTACAAAAAGTCTTGGGCAAGCCAAGAACGAATTCCATGCTAACATCTTGCCATGGACAACTGGGAACTGGTAAAGGTGTGTAGAGACCTGTATTCTACTTTCATTGTTTGGCCAGTTGACAAGTGTGGCATCTACTGACCATCTTACCCACATCTTTCTTTAGGCTAGGCCAAAAGAAATGGTACTCTACAGCCTCAATAGTTTTATCACGACCGAAGTATCCGGCGAGGCCTCCGGCGTGAAGTTCCCAAACGAGGAATTCCCTAAAGGAATTACTTGGAATGCAAAGCTTCTGAGTTTTGAATAGATATCCATCTTCAAGGAGAAAATCATCCACTAGGCGCGTGCTGCCTGTGGACAAAAGAGAATAGATCTCCATGAAGTCGAGGCATTCCAAGTAGTCCTCTTTGACCTGCTTAAACCCAATGACTTCTACCCGCATTTCAATGGTAGTCATCATACGATGACTGAAGGCATCGGTAGCTTTATTCTCAACTCCCAAATTGTGCCTAAGGGTGTAAGTGTACTCCTGTAAGAACTTTACCCATCGGTAATGGGTGCATTCAACTTTTTCTGGGAGTTGATATAATGAGCCTCGTGATCCGAAAAAATGATGAACTCCTGCAAGAGCAGATAGTGTCGCTAGTATCGTAGGGATTGAATCACTGCATAGAATTCTTTGTCATATGTGAAATAGCGTTGCCGGATGTCATTCAGTTTCTCACTAAAGTAGGCAACAAGGTGACCTTCCTGGGACAGCACTCCTCCAATTCCGACCCCCGAAGCATCATAGGTAACTGCAAAGACCTTAGAGAAGTTAGGAAATCTCATCACTGGAGCTTCCACCATTCTTTTCTTTATCTCCTCAAAGGCTCTGGTGGCAACCAGGGTCCAGTGAAAGTCCCCTTTCTTAAGACAGTTAGTGATACGAGATACAATAGTACTGAAGTTCTTAATGAATCTCCTATAGAAGGTGGCTAAGCCATGGAATCTGCGAACTTTCCGGATGTTTCGAGGAACGGGCCATTCAAATATGGCTCTCACCTTTCCGGGGTCTGCAGAGACCCCTTGGGCTAACACAATAAAACCCGAAAAAATCACGCGATCAACAAAGAAGGTGCATTTCTTAAGGTTAGCATAAAGTTGCTCCTTCCTTAAGACCTCACAGACCTGCCTCAAGTGGTCTAAGTGCTGACTCATGGAATGGTTATAAATAAGAATGTTGTCGAAGTAGACTACAACAAACTTACCCATGCAACAAACTTACCCATGAAAGAGCGCAGCACTTCGATCATGACTCTCATGAACGTACTCGGGGCATTACTCAACCCAAAAGGCATGACCATCCACTCATACAAACCATCCTTGGTCTTAAAGATAGTCTTCCACTCATCACTGGGTCGGATTCGGATTTGGTGGTACCAACTCTTAAGGTCAATCTTGGAGAATAGGGTGGCTCCTGTCATCATGCCAAGCATATCGTCTAACCTCGGGATGGGAAAAAGATATTTAATAGTGATGTTGTTGATGGCACGGCTATTAACACACATTTTCCAAGTACTATCCTTCTTCGGTGTAAGAAGGGCGGGTACATCACAAGGGCTGAGGCTTTCTTTTATGTAGCCTCGTTGCAGTAACTCATCCACCTGTTTCTTTAGTTCAGCATGTTTCGTAGGGTTCATGCGATAGTATGGTAGGTTGGGAAGAGAGACTCCGGGAACAAGATCAATAGTATGTTGAATGTCTCTTAGTGGAGGTAGTTGATCAGGGAGATCATCAGGGAAGACATCAGCAAAGTCACTCAGTATGGGCTGTACCTCCTGAGGAATAGGCTCATCATTCTCAGGGTAAGTCTCACGGCCAATCATGGCATACAGGGGTGCGCCTTGTGCAATTTCAGAATCCAGGACCTTGGCTGTCACAAGGTTTAGCCCTTTTCTTAGGCTTGATTGGATTGGGTTTGGGATCATCCCTAACCCTAGGCTGCGTAGGCGGTAACTTTATCTTCTTGCCTGTATATTCAAACACACAGGTGTTCGAATGCCCGTAGATATGGACATCATTATCAAAGGGCCAAGAACGCTCTAGAATGATATGTCCCACATCCATTGTCAGAACATCACACCACACATTCTCCTTATGGTCAGCGAAGGAGATGGGTATGAGGCTTCATTCCTTCAGCTCTAAGGCAGTGAAGTTGACCCAGGCTACCTTGTAGGGATTAGGGTGAGGAACGGCAAACAAACTAAGCCTAGACACCATGCTGGAGGAGACAGCATTGATGCAACTGTCACTATCCACGATGACTTTGCAATTTTTATCATTTATTTTGGTGTAGGTGTGAATGATCGAGGTCCTACGCCAGTCATCGATGGTAACACCCAGTACACATCTCACCACAAAGATGGGAGAGGTGTCTACGTTTTGCAAACAGTGAACGACAGCAGTGTCGTCTTCTTCTTCAAAGAATTCACCCTCAACATCAAACTGGTGAATTTGTTCAGCCTTAGGCTCAAACTCATCCTCAGTAACTTCTTCAATAATTGTGACTTTATAAGGACTAGAACACTGGGAAAAGATGTGCCCATACCCCTGACACCGAAAGCACTTGGTCCCTAGGTGGGAACAAGGTGTATCTGGGGTTGGAGGTTTGCCCCCAAAGTCAAAACGGGGCGTATGAGGGCCTGAGGGTGGTCGGTTAGTGCTCCCTGGGGTCGGTCGTGTGACAGAGTGGTGTGGAGCCGAACCACTGGAAGATCTGTAAGGAGGTTTAGCATCCTAGTGTCAACCAGGGTGTAAGGAACGAGTCTCCTCATGGTCTAATAAGACAAGACTGTAGGCACTCTCCAGGGTAGTGACGCTTCGGGCAAACAACTCATTGTGTATATCCCCACACAACCCGGTACGAAATATGGATAAAATTTGAGCGGGGGTAGTCGAGGTTTCCCCCTTGCAGCAAATCATATGATTGTCAAAAGCTGCAATGTAGTCCTTTATGGGTTTACTGCCCTGGGTCAACCTATTCCACCTATCAAGGAGCCCAGGAAATTACGAGGGAGGGAGGTACTTTTGTTTGAGTTCGCGCTTCATAGAAGTCCAATCAGTGATAACGAACTCATTGCGGGACTCCCTAAGGCTCTCTAGGTTAGCCCAATATTGACTGGCCCTACCCGTGAGTTTCATTTTAGCAAATCTAACCTTTCTAGCCTCAGATATATTATACCATTTAAAGAAACTATCCATGCCTTAATCCAGTCCAGAAAAGAGTTGGGGATCAAGAGCACCGTCAAAAGTAGGGGCATCGACCTTAATGTTTTTCAACAGAGATATATCGGAGTAGTTATTAAGGTCGTAACCATACTGGGGGGCTCGATAAGGGCCACGGGGGTGTCCCTCATCTGGTACAGTGCCATCCCCATACATAGAAGGAGGCCTAGAAGATGTGTAAGGTGTGGGATGATTCCTGACTCGATCTAAGGTATCAAATCGTTCCGTCGTTTGGCGACGGAGTTCAGCTATGTCGGCTTGATTTCCCCCAAGTTGTTGACTGATTGTGCTCATTTGTCCTACCAAAAGGTCTAAAGTCCTGTGAATCTGTTCAGGGTCCATCTTATGACTAAGGGTGACTCAGAATTATTTAAACATGAGGAAATTAATATGTTAACACAAGCAATTTTGATACATGCAAAGTGCGATTTAGATGCTAAAACATGGAATAAATAAATCCTAATAGGCACCTAAATGCAACCATACTCTGATACCAGATGATGTAGAACTACATAAACGTGTGATGCTATTAACTTTGAAATTATACGCTTATGAATGAGCAATATCAATTATTCAACTTCCTACGATTTAAACAAAGGATTGAAAATAATAAAGCAGTGATTAAGATTAGGCAATTGATTACAAGACAATGTTAGGAGCATAAAGATAATCAAATCAAATCAAGCTTTGCTTAATGTGGGGTTTTCAAAAAAAATCCCTCGATTAACAATTAGAATAGTCACTATCAAGATCCCTCACACATGCTCATATTATAGGGCTAGGCAGAGAAGCTTTCATAATTTTAACGATGCCTCAATCGAGGAGTTTAGAAGATAAAAAGGTTCGGAGGAGAGTTTACCTTCTTCAAGCTTCTGACTTCACTCCAACATTCTTCAAGTTTCGGATGACGATCGTCTGTAGGTGCGCTTTGAAGCAAACACTCCTTGTAGTCGACAAGGGATTAAAGTGTTCGGAGGATTTGAATGTGGTCGGCCAAGGGAGGTGGATTCCGGTCTTCCTTCCTCAAGAGAAAGAATAAGTTAGGGCGAACATTTTAGGAGGAAGGAGTGAGGATATTGCCGGCCATCCAAAGGAGGGAAGAAGCATGACTTGTAATTTCAGATTTTGTGGATATATGGTAACGGAGACAACAATTACGAAATCTGAAATTAATTTCAGCAATTAGCAAAATCTAGAATTAATTTGGGAGGAACTGATTAGGAGAGAATTAATTGGAAGGAGCAAAGTGGGAACGAGGGGAGAGAGGGGGGGGGGGGGGGTGCGGCTAGGGTGATTGAGGGAGTTGATTTAGGGAATTGAGAGGCTTGCCAAACATAGAATATTATTTAAGGAAAGAGGGATTATGGCAAATCTCTATTTAATTTAAATTGGCATGATTGGGGTGGGGGCTTTTCTAAGATAATTCATCTTATTTTAGGAAAAGAATTTTGAATTTAAATAAATTAAAATCTGAATATAAAACCTTCCTAATTTAAGAGGCGTCAAATATGGAAATGATCAATTTCTTGATTTGAAATTTGGGAAGGGGGAAAAACTTTTCTAAGATATTTCATCTTATTTTAGGAAAGGAATTTTAAATTCAAATAAATTAAAATCTGAATTTAAAACCTTCTTAATTTAAGATGCATCAAATATGAAAAGGATCAATTTCTTGATTTGAAATTTTGGGGGCAAGGTAAAGGGTGGTGGCTGGCGGCTTTAGGGAGGGAAGGGGTACGCGACTAGGATAGGGGAGGGCCGACGGTTAGAGAAAGGAGGAGAGGGGGGGGGGGGCGCTAGGGAGAGGAGGGGGACGACGGCTAGGAAAGAAAGCAAGCAAATTTGAGGTGGAGATGAATCACTAGCCCGGACGCTTCCTGCGGCTGATGGGTAGTGCTTTGCCCTCACAACGGGACTTCCGATTCTCACAACTCTCCAAGAAAACAAAGTGTTGAAATTTTCTTTTCACTATAATCATCAACCTCTTCAAAGAGGAGAGGCCTATAAATAGCCAAAATACAATGATACGTCTAATAACAAAAGTGCCTCCTGGGGTCACATAAGCCTACACCCTCAAGTGAGGGTAAAAACGAAAAAGATAAATAAATCAAATACAACTAAAAGCTCAAAAATAAAGTGGTCCAATCATGGCCGTAAATCTTCGTCCCCTTCTCTGATAAACTTTCCACAGTCGGATGTCCTCGTTAGAAAACCTGAATCATATTTATTATATCCAAGAACAATACATATTTATAGCAGTAGAAAAATATCAGTTATTAGTCCTAAAATTAAGAAAATGATCAAGACAGACAACAGAAAAACTAAGAGCACACAAATCACTGAGGTAAGACAATCATCATGTAGTTGATATAATTGGGGCATATAGACTGCTTGATGAGAGATCGATGTAAAGTCCCATATCTAATGAAATTTTCACACCCTCCCTCAAGCTAGCAATATAAATATTGATAACTCCTAGCTTGAAAGTTAGGTTATCCAATTGTGATAAAACAAGAGCTTTGATCGGGATATATGTTATCGCAATTTTTGTAGGAGTTTTGTTGTGCTTGAATGATCCTTTGATTAATTTTTGTTCATAAAATATCTATCGATTTCCACATAATTAGCTCTGTCATGGTAGACTAGATCTTCGATAATGCTAATCATAGCTTAGTTGTGACATATCATAATCATTGGTTCACTAATGTGGATATTTAGAACTTCCAATAATCTTTTAAGCCATATTTCTTCACAAAATCCATTAGCCATGGCCGAGAATTCAACTTCACCACTACTTCTAACAATAACAGCTTGTTTTTAACTTCTCTTGGTAACTAAATTTTTCCATACGAATGAAGAATAGCTAGAGGTTGATTTTCGATCAGTTATGAATCCAATTCAATCAACCTAAGTAATGATTTTCATATTTCCATCTATTTCCTTTTTGAAAGAATAAACTTTTTTTCCAGGAGTCTTTTTTAGGCATCTTAGTATCCTATAAACTGCAACACAGTGTTCTTTACTTAGAGTATTCATAAGTTGACCGACCACACTAGCATAGCAACATATGTTAGAATGAGCATGAAAGAGAAAAACAAGTTTTTCAACCAGGCAAAGGTATCTTCCTTTGTCAACTTAGACAGTATCAATTTTTGATCCAGAAAAGGACCAAAATGATCCCCTAACTCTTTGGGAGGGATCAAAATGGCCCCCAATTATTTTGAGGAACCAATTTGGTCCCCCAACTCTTTAAAATGAAACCATTTTTATCCTCACATCTAAACTAATGGATGTTGGACATAATGATATTAAAAATAGGGATATTTTAGCAATTTTTTAATTAAAATATTTATTAGATATAATTTTTAAGTAATTATAATTTTTAAAATAATTTTATTAATCATTTCTTAATAAGAGAAATTCATAATATTCTTAGTTATAATTTTAAAAATTTTAAGTCATATATTAATTATCTAACATAACTAGCTTGATTATCTAATTACTATTATAAATATTAATATTTGAATAATTATCTAATTATTATTTTGAATATTAATTATATTAATTATTTCATTATTAATTATCTAAATCATTTTTTAAATTTATTAATTTATATTAATTAAATTACATAAATTAATTCATAATTAATTACAGAGGATTTACTCCTCTTTCTTCTCTTTCGCGTACTTTGGACTTCACGTGAGGTAGGGTTTTGAATGAGTCCCTAAAGTCTTCTTCGCCTCCTTCGACAACGTTCCTTCCTATCGAATCGAAAGTCGCAAAAGTTCGTCGTTATTCTGTTGGATCGGACATAGCGATGGGAGCTCACTCACTGCGAAAGTAACTATCGTTCTCTCGTTCGAAGAAGGGTTTCGTTGTTGGGATTAGATGCTCATTTACTCGAGGATTCAAAGAATAAATGAGTTGTTGTTTCGACGCTATATTATTGTTTTTTTATTATTATGATCATACTCTCACGGCAACCTTCAGCCATCAGAATTTTCCATTAATTTTTAACGAAGGACCGAAATGGTCTCATTTTAAAGAGTTGAGGGACCAAATTGATCCCTCAAAATAGTTGGGGACTATTTTGGTCATTTCCTCATATTTGATCATATTTTGTTAATATGAACCATAGGAGTATTTGCATGTTTGCAACCCCATCATTTTAGTTTCCTTTAAAAGATCTAATGTATATTTTTGTTAAACGATATATATTTCTAAATTCATTTGCTAAGATCTCTTATATTCTTTTGATTTCTACCTCATCATTGCCAGCTGAGATAATATCATCAATGTAGACAATCAACATAGTGATTGGATCAATAGTTTATTTATTTACAAATAAAGTGCCATCAACCTAATTTGGAACGTATCCACATTTTTTTTTAATTATAGTTATAAATCTCTCAAACTAGGCTCTTGGAAAATGCTTTTAGTCATATAAACATTTTCTCTAGTTTATAGAGTTATTTTTGTTATCAAAGGTTTCTAATCCAAGAGAATATACACTTCTTCAAGATCTCCATTTACAAAGGCATTTTTTATATCTAGTTAGTGAAAAAGTCAATCAAGATTTATAGCTAAGAGAGGAAAACTTAGACAAAGTTAATCTTAGCAACTAGTATAGAAGTTTCTTGATAATCAATGCCAAAACTTTGAGTAAATCTTTTTGCAATTAGTCTAGCCTTGTATCTTTCAATGCCCCCATCAACCCCTTCATTTTATATTGAAGACTCATTTGCATCCAATAGGTTTCCTCTCTTTTGATAAAATCAAAAAATATCATTTGCCATTATTTTCAAGTGTTTTCATTTATTCATGGCAATAACTCACCATTTAATTATCTTTAATGCTCCCTAAATGTTGTCGGGAATGTTCACACAAGAAATGTTAGTTGTAAAAGCCTTAAACTGAGAGGTTAGGTTGCTGCCAGAGATGTATTCATTGATCGGATACAAGTTTTTATTACTATTGTACCTCTCCGGTAAGCAATCCAGATATCAAGATCAGAATTAGTATTACCTTCTGAATGATAATCGAAGTTTGTTTTAGAAAGGTGATTTTACTGTGGAACAATGCTTGGTTCACTCAAATTTCTTAGATTTTCTTGGTTTCTAGCATAAACCATACTTGTGTATCTTAAATGTTGAAAATTTTTAACGTAACCTTAGTTTTTAATTTTAAGAAGGTCAGTGGAAGATGGAGGCTAGATATTCATAAGATGGATAAAAACTTATATTCTTGAATAGTGTTGGAAGTCTCCCCCTAAATATGAGTTTTGAAAAAGATTGGTTGATTTTCAAAGAATGTTACATCCCTAAAAGTATAAACTTTATTCTTTTTGAATAGTAACATTTTTATCCTTATTAGGTTAGAGAATAATTAATAAAGATGCACTTTATAACTTTTAGGTCATATTTACTGCATTCATGCGGCGGAATATGAACAAATGTAAAACACCCAAAGATTTTAAGAGATTTATGTTTCGAGGACGATTTGGCAAGGGGTTTGAATTTGAGACTCCTTGATGGATTTCATTTAAAAAAGTAAGTAGCGGTTAGGACAACCTCTCTCTAATATTGATTATGAATATTGCTAGTATTCAAGAAGGACCAAACAACTATTAGAAAATTTCTACTTTTCATTTCAATAATCTCATTCTGTTGAGAAGTATATATGCAAGAGCTTTGGTATACAATCTCTTGTTGAAGATGACAGTCCCCAGTAATTGAAAGAAAATATTCATTCCCATTGTCAGTCCTCGAAACTTTTGATTTTGGCTTTGAACACAATTTGTATACAAAGATGAAATTTCTTAACAGTATAATAAGACTCAAATTTACTTTTCATTAAAAAGATCCACACAACTCTAATGTGGTCATCTATAAAGGACATGAACCACATAAGCCCAAAGATATTGGTCACACAAGAGAATCCCCAAATGTCACTATGAATGATAGAAAAGATTGAGAAGATTTTATATGTATGGCTTAGATATATACTTCTGGTGTGTTTTAAAGGTTTTCACTTAAAATAATTCTAGATTTTTATTATTGAAAGAAGATGGGAATAATTTTTTGAGATACATAAACTTTGGATGGCCAAGAGGAGTCATAACATGAATTTACTTTCTTTATGATAAGATAGATACTGAGCATGTTATTTGTAATGTAACATTCTCTTTAGCATCCAGCATCCAAGAGAGAGCGTCTAGTATACACCTTAACATTGTAAATCATTTTCCTCAAGACCTAATCCTAAAATTTGTAATGAGAAGGGAAAAATTTAGTAACATAATTCATATCTCCAATAATTTTGCAGATATATAAGAGATTACAGGATAATTTAATACTAGTAAATTTTAGTTTAAAGATGGAATCTAAATTTTTGACCTTTTTTTTTGCAATGCATCACGGGCAGCCCTTATAGAGTACTCTTTGGAACATGGGTATATTTTGTGAAATAGTGAGATACTCCCAGTCATATGATTTGAAGCAGTTGAGTCTACAATCTATGATTGGATCTTATGAATCTTCAAATTAAAGGCATTTACGACTCTACATTTTTGACCTGTTGATCCAATATTGATGTCGAGTGTGGCAAAAATTGGGCTAGTTTGGAGTTGACTAAACACTTTTTTCAGCATTTTCATTTGCGCTTGATTGAATGATGGAAGTGTAGATGTAGATGGATTAAGAGATTCATTGCATGTTGTTGAGAATCCATGGCCTTGCTTCCCTAGTTTCCAATCAAAATATTTCCACAATTTCTAATATATTTCTTTTACGTGTCCAGGTTTTTGACAGTAATCAAACCAAGGCCTTCTCTTTTTTGATAAATTGTAATTGGATGTACACATACCTTTGGATGTGAGTGCGGAGTTTTATGAAGTTGTTTGAATGCATTGCTCTCCCATCATGATATTCTGACGGCTTTCCTCTCTCTAGGCTTTAGAGAAAAAATACCTTTTTAAATGGAGACTTACAAGATGAAATCTATATGATGATCCCCCTAGATTTGAGACTACTACAATACAAATCAAGTATACAAGCTCAAGAAATCATTACATAGTTTAGAACAAGCACCAATAGCCTGGTTCGACAGATTCACCAAAGTGATTAATAGGCATGGATAATCCCAAGGATAATATAAACATGCTTCAGTTATCAAGACATCATAAAAAGGTGAATTATTATCCTTCTTGTACATGTTGATGATATCATCTTGATAGGAAATAATAGAGAAGAGATAAACAATTCAAAAGGTCATTGTTCATTTGTCTGGGGGAATTTAGTTACATGGAAAAGTAAAAAATAATTAGTTGTTACTCGCATTAGTGCTAAAGCTGAATTCAGAGCTATAGATCATAAAATTTCTAAAAGGATGTGGCTTAAATGTCTTCTTGCATAGCTAAAACTTCTACAAGAGAATCAATAATAATGCATTGTGACAATCAAGCTGCTATTACCATTATAAAGAATATAGTCCATCCTAAAAGAACTAAACAAGTTGAGATTGATACACACTTTATTTAAAAATTTTGAACGAGGGGTTATCAAGGTTTTTTACATCCTAACAAATTTGCAAAGTGTTGATAATCTTGCCAAAACTCTTAATAAAGAATAATTTTACATTTCAAATTTCAAGTTAGGAATGATTAAAATAAATTCCTAGCTTAAGGGAGGAAATTCTAGAAAGAATTATAAGAGTTTCCTTATCGTTTTGCCGACCAATTCCGCTCCAGCCACTACTATGGATTTCCAGGATCCTCGGCCAGCAACACCAGCTTCAGTTTCCCAAAGGCTGTTCCTACAATCAATTGGGAATCCTTCTTAATCTGTCACGGCAGCCTCAGGTTTCCACAGACAGCTCCTGCATAAAGTTGGATTTCCGGAAGTCCAGCTTTGTTGATTTTCTGCTTCATCACCTGCCGGCAGTTTATTTAAATCTGGGTTCTCCAAGGGGTCACGGGATTCCACCCATTTTTGGTAACGAATTTCCATACGGAAAGAAAAAACAATCAATATTCAATTTCCTTAAGTATGTATTGATGATCCTTTGTATTATGGTTATATATTTTTTTTCCAGTTTTATGTTCTTTCTCGTTTTGGGTATTCATTTCCTTAATGTTTCAGGATCTCGACTTTCT
The DNA here is from genome assembly GCA_019925795.1 of Dendrobium chrysotoxum. Classification (NCBI taxonomy): domain Eukaryota; kingdom Viridiplantae; phylum Streptophyta; class Magnoliopsida; order Asparagales; family Orchidaceae; genus Dendrobium; species Dendrobium chrysotoxum. The sequence goes on along the minus strand of CM034304.1, from coordinate 42,667,404 downwards.
TGGTTTCCTGTTTAGCGGAACCTTGAGCATTAGTCTATATTATGTGTGTTTCTATCATTTGAAAAGAAAATTAATAATAATGGTATAATGTGCATCTAAATTAAGGAAATTAATGAAAAAATCGAGAAAAAAATTTAGTAGCACAAAGCAGTAGAGAAGCAGATAAGCATACTCCAATCTTTGAAAAATGCTTTCTTGCATTTGGTGACCAGAGTATAGAATAATCACAGGTAAAGAAATAGCAGCTTCAACTCGCACTTGCTCAGCTTCATCAGTAATAGCCATATCCAAAACCTCAAGATTGCATTCCACACTCGAGGGGCCAAGTTTGGAGAGAACCTGGATAGAAAGGCATTTAATCTTCCAGACAGGATCAGCAAGAGAAATACCAGACTCATTTGTCCATGCCAATTTCAGCAAATAAATCAAATCATCATATCTTGGAGTGAAATGGCTCAACCCACTTTCATCATCTAAGCAGCCATCGCCCTTCAAAAATAACATCTGTTTGTGAACAGAGCCTGAATCATGCATAAAATTTTACATTATGACCATTTTCATTACAAGTTAATTTTCAGAACATCAATTCAAAGCTGATTTGAAAGCAAAGATAGAATAGTCCATTCCTAGCATCTGAAATCCCTATGAGAAGCGGCGTGCAAGCAACACAAATCACACAAATCCTGCAGTTTGACATTTCAAAATCCCTCAAGTATTCACACTTGCTTTGCACATCCAATTATAGATCAACTTTAGTCATTTTTGATAGGCCGCACATTCATGTCCAAGGTGATAAGGCAAATGCTTTAAAAAATGTTTGTGTTGAATGTTGATATGCCACACATTGACGTCCAAGATGACAAGTGAAATGTTTAATCATTACATCTGGCCAACGGCCTTCAACGAACTCAAGATGCTCTACTAAGACATAAATGGGACAAATTTATTTGATTTTAAAAACTGATCAAGAGAGTAATCATGCATTTTTTTTTTTTTGAAAAATGAGTTCACTTTAGTTGAACATAGTTTAAGTAGAAAATTAACCCTATAAGCATACTCTTGATCATACAAAAAACCAGGATTAAAGAACAGTTCTGCATTAAAAGTAATAAAAGCAAGAAGGAAAATAGTAAATATCTTATTATTTCTGGAAAGCAGTAAAATGTAGCATGAATGGGCTAGTAGGGAAAGAGTAAACATCACAGAATCCTCACTTGCTTGGGCATCTAACTAAACACTCCAAAGGTCTTTGCTTGCAGCACATAACACACTAAAAAGTACATCACAAACAATTACTACATTATTAAATGGGTCACTTCATTGACCCATTAATATAATGTCATTATACTGATTTTAAATAAATATCGAGGTGACTATTGCATCAAAGTTGGCAGTACAATGTAGATCCTAAAGGAAATATATAAAGTAAAATAAAGAGGTGCGCATTCAGAGTGCTTTCAAGTAAATTTCTCCAATTCTTGAAACATCTCAACTTTATCCTAATTATGAACACGACGATGACTATTTATCTTAAAAAGTTTCTGATTCTGATTGGAGCATTCAAAGTGTTCATTCACTGGTGGATAAGAGATTCCATGTTTTATATACCAGAAGGAGCAAGAATCAAAAGAACATCGCCTTTATTAACTAGGCTTCAAACCAGATGATCCAAATGATTACTTTGTATCTTTTTCTAAGCTGTTGTGCTTCACTTTTTTCTCAAGAAATTCTAGTAGGATGAATCCCATGAATTCTTAATTCTCGCAAACTAATTGTTATGACTCGATACATTAGAATTCAATTTAAATGTCAGGAAAACTCTATTAAGTTGAATTAAGGTAAAATTGATGCATTAAAATTAATACTGAGTTTTTTTCAAACACAGTGGCCTTCAATGATTTCAAAAGTATTTAAATATTCTAAGTATATCATTAAGTCCATAAACAAATAAGCAAAATTAAATCTTAACCCCAACACGACTAACAGAAATGGGTCAAAGATAGCTATTTCCCAAGGGACAAGGCTAGTATAATTGACAGGTCTGTAGGTGGCACTCGATCAACAACATAGAAAGTGGGTTTACTATCCAGTCCAATCTGTGCTTGAAGATGCAAGTTAGATTGAGAATTGCTGAATTCCACCTGAAAGTCTAGGAAACTCACCCAATACTTCAACGTGCGTGAGGCTTCATCTAAAATTTTTGGGATTCACTAATCGACAACATTCTAATGCAACAACATCATAAATGATGATTCACAACAGCATCAGTAAGTAATCCAGATGGCTTGTTTGATTGATGACATCAGCTTGTAGTCCGACTAGCCTCATATGATTTTCTTGATGGAGCAAGAGACAAAGTAGACGAGTCAATAAAATGATGGCCATATTGGCTTTAGCGATAATGTGCAGTACTTGTAAGGTGGAGTTTTCTAACCTCTTAGAATCAATAAATAAATCACTTCTCCAAATAAGACTGTCATAAGGGTTTCCTACATGGAAACCTAAGGTATTCAAAAAGTTGGTTGCTCCTTCTACTTGTCATGATATGATGAGTAAAGAAAGGGTCATTGAGTGAACTTGTCTTAGGTTGTGAAGTGGTTAAGCATGCACTTCGAGGAGGAAGAACGAAAGAAGACATAAAAGTTACTCTTGTTTTGTAATTTTTGAAGATATCCAAGGGCCAAAAGCTTTAGTTCTTAAAAGCTTTGAAGACGACGATGGCAAGGTCCAAGCAAAAAGATAGCCAAAGCCTAACACTTGAGGAAAAAGGCATTAAGAGGAAAGAGACTTGAAATTTCTCGGATTTCTAACATTTAGAGTTTTTTTTTTTTTTTTTGTGAGAGGTGGAACTCTCAAAGACTAGGATTTGCTAAAACTTGGGGGTGACCAAGATCCAAGCTTAGTAACCTCCTTAAGGGCACTACTTTTCTCAAATTCTAACTCTCTTAAGGTTGGTGATCTTCAAAATTGCTATAAGAAGCTGATGGAGGGGTTGCCAACTTCATAGAGAATATCAGTTTTCTAACCTGCTGAAGTGAAAACCTCTTAATAGGAGCAAAATGGAAGGGTATTCAAAACCTTAAACACTAGGCTTTAGTGGAAAAATATAGAGCCAACGAGCAAAGGGCAACAACCTATTCGAGAAGATCTCCGGAACAATGGCCCACATAGAAAATCTTTCTCCAAACAGGAAGGAATCTTCTCAATCAACGTAATTTGTCGAGAACCTTCGCACTTCAACAAACATGTCGTTCTTGTCTCTTAAAAATTGAAGGAAAAGGCCAAAAATCAAATACCAAAGCATTGACTTTGGACGCCTAAGGTGAGAAGGCTATTTATCAAAGCTAACTGAAATAATGAAAGTTGACCTCCTTAGGGAGATTGTCGATAGTGGAGATCTTGATAAACTCACCAAGAAATAGTAAATTCTTGAGGCAACTCACGGCATAAAGAATTCTTGAGAAAAAGAGTCATTCTGGGCTGACCAGAATAATAAAAGTCGAACATCCTTAGGAGGACTTTTAGAGCAAGCTCTAAGAAGAAACTCATCATGAAAGTTCTCATAGCAAGTTACTAGTGTAGAAAATTCTTGAGAAAGGACAAAAATAGGTTGAGGCCAACCGAAACTACAAATTCAACCTCACTAAGGAGGTGGTCAAGGACTGAGCTCTCAGGAGAATTTTATGAAAATGGATGAGTTCTTGGGGTAAGTTGTCAAAATAGGGCAACTTCCTCAGAAGGAAAAGGAGTTGCCCAAAGCTGATTGGGATAGCTGTCAACCTCCCTAAGGTCTTGAAACAAACAACAAAACACTACAATCATAAGTTTGCTCAATCTCATATGGAAAGTCAAGAAGAAAAATGTAAAAAAATAGGTTAACAGACCTCATGGTGCCCAAAGATAAGTACATAACCATCATCCTCGATAGGAGGTTATTATCCTTAACACCATGACCATGCTTCGGGAGCTTGAAATAGGTAGTGGAAACTATAGAAGCCTATAAGCATATCTTGAATTAAGTGCTTGGCTTAAGCTAAGTCGAGCCATTGTTAGTCTTTAGTGGCTGAGTAAGAGGAGGTCTAAAGGTAGAGTGCAAACTAGAGTAAGTCGGTTGTTCCAATCTAACCTTATTTAGCATCATTTTTCATTATTTATATTTCTCAAATTTCAGAGAATGATAATAAGCATCCTTACTAAACTCAAATTTATAGAGCTTAATCTCCTTTTTAATATCAAAATACAAATTATTAATGAACTTAATAATAAGATTAAATTTGGATCAAATAAGCTACACTTAGTGACTAAAATTTTGAATTTATTAAGGCACTTTGTAATAAAAAGAGTCTCTTATTCTTGATGGGCGATTAATATTTTTTATGATGGGATTGGTGAGGTGGTATTTTTGATATAGAGTTGTTGCGTCTCATGTCAAACGGTGATAATTTTATCATTGCTATGATTAGTTTCATTTAAAATAAGTTATCAATAACATTTGAATGTCATGTTTGCATACAAAGCATGTTTAATCTCAAGCATGCTATACATAGGAAATACATCCATGACTTTGGAGAGCCAATCAAGAAAAGCATTTGGGTCACCTTGATCATCAAATGGAGAAGCATCTAACTTGATTCTTCTCGCATGAATAATAGGTTCATCATGGTCATGTTGGCCATAGTGTTGCCTATGTGGTGGAGGAACATAATAAGCTGAATGGAAAGGAAGATCAAACTTGTCCTCAAGATAGGGAACAACATAACTCTAGTGAGGATGAAAAGACTGTTTACAAGTCTCAATAAAATGTCCATCAAACAAAAAGGAATTGGCAATCGAGTATAACTAGGATGGACAACAAGTTTCATTATAGCCCGGTGTGTAAAGTTGACACCTTGTGGGCTACTTTACCTTATCTTACAATTATCATGAAGCAATTGCAAGGGATTTCTAGTTGGATTAAAAAAACCAAATACATTGTAAGTTAACCAAAAGGCAAGAGACCAACAAATGGAAGAGGAGAACCCTAGGAGACTCATTTAAAGGAATTAGTTTAAAGTCTCTTAAAACTTCGAAAGCGACAATGTACTTTCTACTATTTCTTCCTTCCTTGCAAAGAGGATTTGAAATTTTTTATGCACTTGTTATTATATGCTGAAAAAGCTAGCATCATAACAATCAAATTTGGAAGCCAAGTAACCAATATCCCAATCAACAAGATGATCAAGAGAAGCTAATGCAATGGTGGATTTGAATCTATGATCTTGCGTGTAGATGAGTTGTCAATCACCTTCGTTAGACTAAGGGCATACCGTGATGGCTCTGATATTATGTCAATATTTAAGTTGGTTCAAAGTTTTGGATACACATCAAGTTGGAAGTATATTTAACTCCAACCACGACATTTGAAGGTAAAAATTGATTATTTGAATGCTCCCCAATATACTGATTGCTAACATCAATAACTGATGATTTCCATAATTTAGAGTGATTCTTGAAACCAGTGAAGTTGTGACCAAAAATTTTCTCTATAGGAATGCCTACAAATTATATGATGCAGAACATATAATGATGCACAATGATCTTAAAGAGTTTGCACGCGTCTTTATCGAAAACAATATTAAATATTACTTTAAGCAATTAAAACGAGGAAATAAAACAAGATAGGGGTGATTTCAATTTAGGCCAAGCTATACACGTTAAGTTTAGATCTCAAATAATCAATAGCTCAAAACATAGCATACGGAGAGGTTTCAACAAGGTATTCCTAGATTAACAATGAGTTTAGGCACTATGGGGATCCACTGACTCAACTCTCAAATTCACAAAGTTTTAGCGGAGGAAAGATTAACATAACCTTCATGAATCAAGATATTACCACAATCGAGAAATAAACTAGGAAAGTAGAAGAATGGATGAAGAGCTTTACCCAATGGAAAGGTAATACAGAGCTACAATGTGACTGTTTGGATGCTCGAAAGTTGACGGGCAGCAGTACTCAAAGCCTAGCTGCTTGTGGACAGCAGTTTGGCAACTTCTGAGTGGGGAATAACCATCAAACTTAGATCTGGAATCTTTAGACAGCAATCTGGAGGTTCCGGCCAGCAACTTTCAAGCTATAAATCTTCAAAACAGCAGGGAGAACACATCCAGAATTTTGGACAGCAGCTTAGCTTGGCGAAATTCAGGTTATGTTGATCCGTTGGGAGGGGAAAAGAATGATATTATGTGATTAAAAGCTTACCTAAGTGCTCTTCTCATTTGGGCATTAATTATGGAAGCTAGGAGAGAGGGTAGGCGGGTAGAGAGAAGGGAGGAGGGAGTTTGAATACTTGCTTAATCAAGAGTTTCCAATTAGGAATGAATTGAATAGATCTAATCCAATTTGAATTTGAATTAGACTTGATTTGGGGAGTCAATTAGGGATCATTAATGACTAAATTTACTAAGAAAGAGGGAGGGGGTGGGCCGGCCTAGGGAGGGGGGGGGGGGGGAATTTGTGTCCACAAGCAATGAATGTGGACCAAAGCATTAATTAGTAATTGGGAATTAAATCTGAGATTATTCTCAGATTTTAAGTGATTGAAACTACTTCCAAAAAAAGATGAAGCTAAATAAGAAAGTTTTGAAATTCAAACTAGTGGGGTTTGAATTCAAATTCTTTCCTAAAATATAGAAAGCCAAATTTAGAAAGTAAAAAAGGGAGATTTGATTTGGGGATCCAAGGGGATGGAGGGGTGGCCGGCGGTTGGGTCTTGGATCGGGTAGGGCCGGCGGCTCTAAGTGGGGAGGTAGGCCGACGGGTAGGGAGGGGCGGATGGCTTAATCCAGTGGCTAGGTGGTGGTGGTGGGAAAGGGTTAGTCGTGGAGTTGAAGAGGGGATGGGGAGGGGTTTTGCCGGCGGTGGAGGGAAAGGGAAAAGAGGAGTAAGAGGGATAGATGGATTAAAACCAAGAGCTCACCGGCAGTGGCTGTTGGGTATTGCGCCTGGCCTCTCCTGAGGGGGGGGGGGGGGAATTGGTGTCCACATTCAATGAATGTGGACCAAAGCATTAATTAGTAATTGGGAATTAAATCTGAGATTATTCTCAGATTTTAAGTGATTGAAACTACTTCCAAAAAAAAGATGAAGCTAAATAAGAAAGTTTTGAAATTCAAACTAGTGGGGTTTGAATTCAAATTCTTTCCTAAAATATAGAAAGCCAAATTTAGAAAGTAGAAAAGGGAGATTTGATTTGGGGATCCAAGGGGATGGAGGGGTGGCCGGCGTTTGGGTCTTGGATCTGGTAGGGTCGGCGGCTCCAAGTGGGGAGGTAGGCCGACGGGTAGGGAGGGGCGGATGGCTTAATCCAGTGGCTAGGTGGTGGTGGTGGGGAAGGGTTAGTCGTGGAGTTGAAGAGGGGATGGGGAGGGGTTTTGCCGGCGGTGGAGGGAAAGGGAAAAGAGGAGTAAGAGGGATAGATGGATTAAAACCAAGAGCTCACCGGCGGTGGCTGTTGGGTATTGCGCTTGGCCTCTCCTAGGCTGCCTCTCCCTAGCTTTCTCTCGAGCTCTCTCAAGAACAATACATAGGAATCTCAATAGTAATTCTTCATTTACCTCCAAAAAGATACAAGTGGCTTATACATAACCTTACATAATGAATGAAAATAAAAAACCTATTTGCCCCTAGGGCACACATACGACTAAACCTTTTAAGCAAGGGTATAAACGGAAGAAAATAACAAAACTCATAAAATATAAAACTAATACAATAATACAAATGAAAAACTCAAAAGTAAAGCGGCACAATCGTGGCCGTAGATCGACGACCACGTCTCTGATAGACCTTCCAAGGTCGGACGTCCTCATCATTATACCTTATACCAAAAAACACAAGTAATGGAACCAATCCAAATTTCCTTCTCCAACTGGATTGTGACATCCATTTCTACCAAAATCCTAGCCATTAACGGCATGGAAAGTTTGGTTGTCATAGCGTCCAGTTGAAGCAGTTTGCCAAAAATTGAACTAAGAGAAAAGAAAGTGGATCGGTTGACCTAATGAATCTAAAGCTAAAAAAAAGCAATCCAAAGTGGAGTTGCAAGCAATTCCTTGAAACAATCAAAGTGACGAGACACTTGAGCATCCTCATAGAAAAATCATCCATGCAGTATGATCTCCTTGAAAGAATCAATTTATTATGAAAGTTTGAAAAGAATATGAAGAGATTCAAGAAGCAAAAAAAATCTCCAATCAATCTCAACGCGGACATGAATCTTTGAATAATGACAAGATTGGGCCAATGACATGAAAACTTGCCAATAATAGTGAGAAAAGAGATGCTAACAATGAGATCTCATCAACAGAAAAACAAATGAGAGCAAGTTTACTTTGAATGGAGGAAGGCATCTTCTACAACAACAACAACAACAATAGCATCAAGCATTTATCCCACTACGTGGGGTCGACTACATGAATCATTTTTCTCTATTGTGTCCTGTTAAGAGTCAAATTTTCATTTAAATCTAATAAAAATGTCATTTCTAATATTTTCTACCCAAGTCTTTTTAGGTATCCCTCTATCTTTCTTAACATAGGTCAAATCTAATACATTTAATCTCCTAATCAGGTCATCAGAAGGCCAATGTTTTATGTGACCAAACTATCTAAGGTGACTCTCTCTAATATTTATCTACTACTAGAGCTACTCCAACCTTTTCACGTATGTACTCTTTTCACATTCTGTCTCTAAAAGTGAAGCCACTCATCCACCTGAACATCCTCATCTCAGCAACTCTTAATTTTATGTTTCTCTTTTAATGGCCAGCATTCTGCGCCATAAAGCATTACAGGTCTCACCACCATCTTATAGAATTGTCCCTTAAGTTTGGTCACATAAAGCATTGATAAGATTAGGGAGAGTCTTCTTAGATGGTTTGGTCACATAAAGCATTGATCTTCCGATTAATCAGTTAGGAGAATAAATGTATTAAATTTGGCATATGTTAAGAAAGGTAGAGGTAGACCTAAAATGACTTGGTTAGATAATATTAAAATATTTTTTTATTAGATTTAAATCAAAATTTGACTCTTAATAAGACACAATATACAAAAAATACTTATGTAGTCAACTACACCAGTGGGACAAAGGCTTAATGTTTTTGTTGTAAAAAGAACATAACCCCTTTATTACAAAAATATTCTTTTAAATTCAATATAAATAATAATCACCATTTATTCCTAAGCACACTAACATCCTAACTAAAAACAATGTAACTTTGTCAATACAAAATTTAAAATTTTAGAAAGCTTAAACATGGTAATTTTTTTAATGTAATTATATATTTAAAAAAACTATTTATGAATATCTTCAAAATCAAATCAACATTCTATGCATATGAGATTTAATAAAGAAAGAACTCTTTAACATACTTATTGATGTCAATATGATAATTAATTTAGATATATTTTAGAAGCATATAATCATTAATAATATTTACTTTTATTTGATTTAATGTTAAAATATTTTTCATAGCTGGTGATAATATTAAGATATGCAATACTAAAAAAAGTAAAATAGGAAAACTAATATGAATTTAACAATTAAAAATTAAAATAAAATGAATATAAAATTGAAAATTTAAACATTCTAAATATAAGATGTTAGTAAAAAAACTCTCTAACAAATTTCTTTGTTGCCCATTTGATTTTTAATTTAGGTATTCTTTAGAAGTATAGAATCATTAATAATATTTCTATGCAATTTGACGTTGAAATATTTCTTTCATAGCAGATGAATAAATTTAAGATGTAATGTAAAAGAAAAGATAAAATTGCTAAGCTTATATGAATTTAATAATTACAAAGATAAAATTAACATAAAACTTATTTTTTGCAACTACTTTTAAGAGCATATCATATGCTTTAAACTACGACTACTTTATGCATGTGCATATTTACCAGTTTTTAGATAAATCCCTTAAACATAGGAGAAAGTTAACAAGGCAGATGCTTCAAATTGCATAGAAACATATGAGCCAAACAGGCACTGCTGCCATGTGTAGTAAGTTGCACCTCAAATGTTCAACAAATTGACGAAGTTAAATAATTTCTTCTGACTCAAATTTTATTGTTGTAAGGCTCAATAAAGCTAGGAGATTCCTTGCCTTGCAGAAGTAATATGTTGTGAATTGCTATCAAATAAATAGACAATCCAAATGAAAGTGATCCGGTAGTTTTTTCCTGTAACAAATCATTGTAGATTAATTAATCAAGTTCAGGGTGGAGTAATATTTTTAAGTCAAATAAAAAATAAATCATAATCTTTCCAGTATTCAGCATACCTGTTGGCATATCCATGGAATCCAGGAAAACACTTGCTGAAAGATGATGGTAGCTAAGCTGACATTTGGATATAGACAAAATGCAATAGCCAGCAGACTAAGAGACATTATTGAAGTTTCTGGCCGCAAAGGAGAAGTCCCAGAACTTTCAGGTCTTGAGAAGTCAATAAATTTGGAAAGTGAACTTTGCAGATCACTTACATATCTCTTATTATTCTCACATGTAGAAGATGCAGTGGATTCACAACTAATATGAACATCAACAGTAGGAAATGTTCTTATGTCCTGTGTTTTTTGTCTCTTTATGTCAATATGATTGTTCTGAGCAGACCTTTTCTCACCAACTTTTGCCACATCACAATCTTTGCCACTTACAACTGAAATGCCTTGACCAATAACATAATCATTGCAAGCATGAATTGAATCCAGAACACAGGCAGCCATTTGAATACACTCGATTAGAGACAAACAGGGTTTTGATGAGTATAGTACTCTAATAAGCTGTGCCGGCTTCCATATATATAAGGGACAAATTTTAGCAATACGTATGTATGCACTACACAATGCTACCTAGAACAAAAATAAAAACTCAGCACATTCCATCTACACACTTAATCCCTGATAGTTCAAATAAAGTATGAACTGAAAGATTTTAAAATTTAGAAGGAATTCATGAAGTACGAAGCATGAAAGTAACCTGAAGTTCAGGGCTTTCTGTGCTTTGCAGTAATTTGGGGAAAATACCAACTATTTCATTGGCCGTGGATTTGACAACCTCATCTTGACAAGTTGAATACAGTACATGAAGACAAGCACCAACCGAAGAATCATAGACAATGTTTCTGTAAAAAGTATGTTAGTTTGTCCAAAGATGTGATCATAGTGTTTCTTAATTGAAACATAGTATAAATCTGATGCGTGAATTTGGCAAGTAAAACCTAACAACAAAAGGCTACAGTTAGCAGCTTTTCTATTGAAAGAAACTTCTTCAGATAGCTTCCCCAAAGGAATCCAATCATTAGTATATATGTGAGTGAAGGAGTTCAGTGATATCTAAAATAATATGATACATGAATCAGATAACTGCATTGACAGACAATATCATTACTTCCTCGTTGGGAAACAGATAACTACTAGTCAATAATCTGAAAACGAAAAGAAAAAGAAAACTAACATGATTTGATGTCTCTTCCGGAAGGAAAAGATATTCTGTGACCAATTTGATGTTCTAGGCAATCATAAATATCAGAATAGTTCTTGTTGTTGGTTAACTGCATGGTCATAGTAGCAATGAGTTGGAAAATAAAAATAGCTACTTGTGTATTACTCAAAAGTTAGTGCTAAACATTTGTATTTCTAAGTTGATATAAATGGCTGCTGATATTTTAGCAGACAATGTTTTGCACAAAATGACTGGTTTTACAACGAATTTATATGACACTGCGGTAAGGGAAAAAATTGCAAAAGTTAGTTTAAAGCCATTGGATCGAGATCAGTGACTGAATATTATTAATAATCTCATTGATCATGTCAAAGCAAATTAAAAGATTTTAAAGAGAACTACCCACCATCAATGCATAAAATTTTAGTTCCCTTATATTAGCTTTATATAAAGAAGGAAAGCTCCAGCTGAGATTAAGAAGACTAAAAGTGAAGATGTAATAACCTTTCCATAGGTTTTAGCATTTTAATTACCCACCCTGTCCCCGCTGGAAAGAAAAGGCAGAAGTGCAGAACAGAAACCAACATCTGATCATAAGTTTTGCAACAATAATCCCAATGTTCTTAATTGACATGCCTGGTACACCTGAGATACGAAGCTTGCATCGGGTATATGTTGTTATTTATTCATATAAAGCGTTGCAATAAAGCATGTCTCTAATGGCACTTTTGCATAATCCATCCTTGAAAACAGGTCAAGTATTCAAAGCTTTGCATAGGCCATGATTATGTTCAATACAGTGGTTATTATTTTTTTAAAAAATAAACCATTACTAAAGCTTGATGACAGCAAGACGCGGAAGAACAAAAGCAAGAGAAAAATGCTCCAGCAATTTACTCAACAAGAAACAAAATTCCATGCATATCACGACTTAAAGATATAACACTTCATTTATCACACTTTGAGAAGTTTCGGGCCCTAAGTTAGGGCCAATACAAACTCAGATCATAAGCATTGGTGACTCAAATTCTCAAAATACAGAGCAGCAACTGCTAATCGTGAGTTTGTAAAGAAGATATCCACGAGCTACTGATTGATAAACATACCTTCCTTTATAAATTTACTAGAAAGCAACGGAGCAATGCATAAATAGATCAAGCTCATAGCGCTGGAAAATGACTAACAAATGTGTACTTTCCCCTTGGGGCCATTGATTCGGACCCTTTTTAAAATGCATTGAGCACCACCTAGGTAGCACCCTGTGTGAAGCCATAGTAGTACGTGGGCCGCTAAATTGTTGAGCCTGAGGTACTCGAGAGTCATCTTCACAGCCCAGAGGGACCATGTCATAAATATCGAGGCACCAACAACTGTGGCCCAAAGATCTAAGTTGAATAAAAATAAATAACCTAGATAGTAGATTAAAGAAAGCAATAGGTGTGTGCACCAATCAAGCAACTTAGAGAAAGCAATAGGTGTGTGCACCAATCAAGCAACTTTTAACAAAGTTTCTACATGCAATAACTATTGTTGAAGTGGGACACTTATAGATTTTGCTAATCAAGGCCTAAAAAATAATACTGGATCTTTTGATGATCAATATTTGGCATCCTTGCAAGAAAATCAGTATGGGAGACAAAGTATTCTTCTCTGACCACCATAGTGCCATCTCTCCTAATTGCCCTTGCAGCCTACAGCATGTGTCCATACTCTCCCAGAGTTGTTGACCTCTAACTGCTATAACTATCGGCAAATCACACATCCCACAACTCAACCTCTCCCACTCACCCACGATCGCTCAAACCGACACCCATACTCGCAACAAAACTTCCTCACACGACAGAAGGAGGGAGGAAGGGCATTCATAATCTCTCAGAATCAAACAGGAGAAAGTTTCGTGACTTACCTCTTCCAGGCCAGCATCTCGACATTTTGCTCCCATTGAAGCTCGTCGAGCCCGTCTGCTCCATTCAACTTGAAGAAGCCGACCGAACGCCTCTAACCAGTTGAGCAAACCATAAAATCCATCTACCCTGCCGGCCTCCATTAACTCCAACAGTCAGATCCCACAAACCCTCTGCATCTGTCGACTCCAACCACACCGGCCGCCGCCTCATTCCCACGGACCTCCAGCCACCGACTCCGGCACTTGTGCCCTAGCCGACCTCCAGCCGTCCGCCTCCGACTCGACGCCCACCTTGTCGTGCCCTAGAGCTGCCGACCTCCTACGCTGACGCCGACCCAACGCGTGGTCTCCGCCTCTTCCTTGCTCTCATCCCGATCCTTCTTCCCTTCTCTGTATAATAGATATATTATTATAATATATTAATAATATATATTATATTATATTAGATATATTATATTATAATATACATTTTATATTATAATATATATTATTATTATTTCTATATAATAATAATATATTATATGTATAATAAAATAAAATAAAAAAAGAGAAAGAGAGATAAGGGATTCTTCAATCAAGAATCACAATCAACAAATCGTCGGCAACCACTACAATCAACAATTGAAGATCTGAAGACCAATTCCGGGGCCAGACAACTCCCCGAAGCCCTAGGCCGTTGATTATCTTTCAAGCCGGGCAGATTAAAAGGGCAAGTGCCCTCCTTACCTCCCGGCGCCGAGGAGGAGATGCCAGGAGGCTACCAAAATTTTCAGTGAAAGCAGGGGACTTTACTTGGATTCAAGCTTGAACCGAACTTGGACTCAAATTTGATATGAACTATAAAGGATTAAATTCATAATAACATGAAATTTGAAATGAGAAAGACCTAAATGAATTTGAACTTAAGCAAAAACTTAAACTCAGAGTTGAACCGGACTTGACTTCGAATGAACATTGGACAGATGACATTAAACTCAAAGGAAGCTTGAACATAATCAAATGACTTGGAGCACAACTCAAAATAAAACTTGTAATTTTGCAAAGCAACAACAATAATCATGCAAGCGAGGACATGTGATAAATGCGATAATAGCTTTATAATCGATGTCGTCATACAAGCCAGCAAGTGGAAAATAAATTCTCAATACGTGCAAAGTGATGAACTCTTAATTCAATGCAAGTAAATAAACGTGGAATTTGTATTGAATGAAAAGGAATTTCCAACGTGACATTCTTATAATCAACTGGACAAAATCTTCAATCAACATCAAGGTGTTATCATGTTAACTAAGATACAACTGCTAATTAGCAAACAAAAAACTCATTGTATGCAACAAACAATAAATGCATCATTTACGAGCAAAAGCAACAGGCATGTCAATAACAACACAATCAATGAAATATGCATGAATTGTAGCAAGAATTATGTAATGATATGTTCATAAGCAAAGTGGGGAGAAGGTGCAAGGACCTGCAGTGAGCAAGGGTTCTCATAAATGCATGCAAAGGGACATGTAGTGAAAAAGATAATTGGCTTGCAAGTACAAATGATGTACAAATGAACACATTGACTTGCCAACCAACAAATGAAGGAAGAGCGACGGTGAGTGCAGCTCATCGACGATCAACGATAATATGCAAAATAAGCATACTAGCTTATCTGTACATGATAATGCTAAGTATGTCGTGGGAATGACAATTATCCTATAAATGTATCAAAGGGGATTACGACGAATGCAGTAGCGCATTCATAAGCAAGGCATGAAGAGCATGCACCAGATAAAACGTCTTCGTGGTCAACATCAACATAAGAACAAACGCATTAGACCTTGCAAGAAGCAGAGTGATTCAACATGCGATGAGTTGAAAGATTTGGTGTGTTTGAATAATTCGGAGAGAATACAACTCTCATGTAATTAATGTCATTCAGCCGCAGGCAAATATGCTGGTCTTTTACAGACAAAAGTATATGATACATAACAAATTCAAACACCTATGGGTTATTCAAGTAGACTTGATGTGTAAACAACAAGTTATCTATGAGCAAGGGTAGCAAATGTACGACAAATATAAGCACCTATGGGCCATTATAGAAGACCCATCATAAGCTCAACATGTTATCTACAATCAAGTACATGAAGAATGGTGGCAAAGACAGCATGTTCGTAGCACATTCGAGGTACCTACCAATTGTTGTGGCAAAGACACTATAACACCTCCACGGCCAACAATTGTCCAACATCAGTCAAAATATATCGGCTCTCTGCAAGCAAGGACAAGGGGCTTGTATCGAACAAATTAGATCATCTATGAGAGAGAATTGGGAACTTGTAGCGAGCAAGATAATTCTCCTACGAACACGAGCACGATCTCCTAATACCTAGTGAGCAAATACCCTCTACGAGCTGTGCTAAATGACACTTTAAAGAGTCAAAGTGAACTAAATAATACATCTTTTATATTTGCAAGAACTGAAGCTAAAAAGCTTTTACGCCACCGAATCCACAACATGTGTACAAGCGGACAGAAAGCGTTCGTAGGCCCCTAAATGAAATCTTGGGCATTTTTCTAAAATAAAAAGCACTTACGTAAATGGATCTATTTAAATATTTTAAAACGTCCCTTTATGTATTAAATATGATCACACTAAACAAATCCCTGCATGTGCTCGACAAACATGTTAAAGTTACAAACATAATGTCTGAGAATGCTACACAGGGTCAAATGCTCGTTCTATTTTCAAACTAAACAAACCCCTGCATGTGATCCAACAAACATGTTAAAGTTACAAACATAATGTCTGAGAATGCTGTGCATGGTCAAATGCTCATTCGATTTTCAAACTAAACAAACCCCTGCATGTGCTCTGACAAGCGTGTTAAAGTTACAAATACAAACGTCCGAGAATGATGCGTAGGGTCAAATGCTCATTAATACTCATTCTATTTTCAAACTAAATATAACCCGCATATGCTCCGACAAATGAAATAAATTTATAAACGGCAATGTCTGAGATTGCTACGTGTGTCTATATTCAAGTCTCATCCTCCTCCTCGAAAGGACTGGAGTTGACATGACTTGAAGTACAAAATGCCTCCCAAATTCCTACGAAAATACTAGTGACTTTAACGCCACCCTGATGATGGCCGTGTTGACAGAAAATCTCAACCGGAGGGGTTAAATCGCAAAACCAAATAAAAGATTGAATTCATGAAATGAAATATATCACTTAAAAACTCAAAACTAAAACAAATCCACCTTCCGCAACTGTTCGTCGGGGGTAATAAATTTAAAATTAACCTCAGCTCATAAAGAGCGAATGCATGTCGGGTGTATCACTAAGATTCATCCTCAAATAGTCTCTTGCCAGCAGGGACGTGGCACATGCCCTCTGATTGGGTGATTTTGTCGCAAAATGGCACCATTATATATGTTCCCTAAAGGCTTCAAACCCTTGAGCAATGAATCATAGGGTATATTCGATAGACACAAAGCCCTCTATCAGCTAAGGTGGATTTAGATGTATCCCCTTAAACAAATACCAACCCAGATCTACAAGGTATTCTTGGAGGAAGCAACCCATGGCTGCCGACAAAGTGCCTTCTGTCAGGTTGGGTCGGCTACCTCCTCTGACTAAATAGACCAGGGATCATGACAGCCCGGGACGACAGAATCATGGGATCTTGATCGGGCTAGTCTTCATTTCCCCCACCACCAGTTTTAAGTTTATGGTGATAAATTTTAAATCTCAAACTTCAAAATTCATACCCCAAATTTAAACCCTAAAACTGTTGCTATTATACACTGGGTTTATAACCTATGTGAACTATTTAACGACTAGCCTTAATCGAAAGTCCTCTCTTGTTATCAGGAGGGGTAATTAACTATAGGGGCTTGCACCTACAGGAAACCAGAACTCAAATCATAAAGTCCTCACAAAAATGAGGGCGAAATCTTTGGGTAGTGTCTTATCTAAAACCCAATCTGCCTTCTGAAAATTCACCCGGAACCTAAGCTCGTTAAAACTCTCCGTTGTCATTAAATAAAGAAAAGAGACCAATGGCGCGGAGAGGCCGGGGGTGCACATCATCACCGAATTTTCGGAGCCCACAAGAGTCCCTATCACTATTCATAAGCAAGCATGATGATAGGTACATGGTCAACAAGATAAAGGTAATATCTATGATGCACTGATACTTCTCCTCAAAGAGGCGTGCAGTGTCCGACACGACACCTGTCCGACACTCCTCCGACACGTGTCGGACACACCGAAAATATGTCTGATTAAAAAATATTAAGTACAAATTGGACAAGCGTATCCAACACGCGTATATTAAATATTTTATGAAATTTTTTAAATATAATTTCTTGTATTTAAAATTTTTATTTATTTAAAATATGAAAACTAAATTTTTTATTTCCTATCCACAACACCAATCAATCGTCCACACTTAATACCCCATTCATCGAATATTCTCATTGTCATTTCTCTTTGGCAGTGAATGTATTTTCATCTCCTCTGTCGATGGCTGATAAACGGCATCGACGTCCGACTCTCGACATCCTAATATTGATCATTTAAGCACAAATTCTAGCTAAATGACTTATTATTTCTAAATTATTTTTAAAATTATACTTATTTAATTTTGATACACTATTTTTAAAATATAAAAACTATAATATCGTGTCTAACCCGTGTCCGTGTCATATATTTTCAATAATTGATGTGTCCCGTGTCCGTGTCATATCCGTGTCGCTGTGTCCGTGTCTGTGCATCATAGGGTAATATGAGCTATTGAGACTCCTAAAGACAGACAAAGTTCTCTGGATATGGGAAGAAGAAGAAAGAAGTACATAAAAATATTTCTCTGAGATGCCTTGTCAGCTTTACAGCTTTAATTATAAATTTTAAAAGTACATGTCTACACTAATTGATTATCAGTTAGTTACAAGTACAAAAGTAAAAGTTGTATTACAGTTATTACAATTACAATTGAATTAGTTATTACAGCTATGATTCTAGCATAACAACCTATTTAAATCTTATCTATTTTTTGAAGATCAAATAGTTTCTGTCATTCAAGTTGAAGTAACTTTGAAGTCTTTCATACAGCCCGATTGTTTCCTTATATTTATTAGCTTGATTTCTATTGCAGGTTGTGTTTGTACATCATTGCGCTTGCCATAAAAAATGACCTTGCACGCAAGGCCTAATTCTGGATGAACAGACTTTAAATCATCCAATAGTACCCACGGAGCATCCTCAGCTAGTAAACTATTCCTTTTGATTAGAACTTGAATGATTGTTTGAGTTCCTGCATAATCGTTCTCTACTGAAGCAAATTTAATGGTCTAATTAATGTTTTTATGCTACAAAGTGTAACGATAAATGTGTCAAATGTAATAAAGAGTCTTCGTTAAACATTCTGGGCAGAGAAACATGAAAAAATAGAGTGAATTTAAGTTTTTGTTGGTAATTCCATCTTATATGAAATAGGTCCCACTTAGATTGGATTTGAAATGGACCATAACGACACCGAGCAGGTTACAAAATGGTTGATTTGTTAATAAAGTAAGTATATATTGGCTGTAATTTAACAAAGACCAAATCAACGATAGCGAAATTTATTTCATGCCATTTTTTATCAATAAGGCGTTCAATACGGTGATAGGAAACGTTTGTAGGAACAAGAATTTCCCTTGCTGAATTTGGATTTCAGCAACTTGCAAAACAATTTTGAGAAGATTTGGGAAAAAATAACCAGAAGATACCCTTTTATTGATAAAAGATGAAAGAAAACGAACAAGATACAATGGATCCTCAATTGAAGAGAAGGATCCATCTCTCCCAATCTCTAGCCAGCGGCTAGAGCCCAAGCAAATCCTAGAAACTCTTCAAAATTCTGCAAATACAAGATAACCCTAACCCTAAACAATCCCCTCTATTTAAAGCATAAAAAATAACAAAATACCTAAACAGTCCTCCTACTTTGAATTTCCCTCTTAATCCCATCTATTAATTACTGCATTAATGTGTGGACCCCACCTCCAAGGGGGATGGAAAGCAATGGAGGCGGACTGCCTCCGCCTGGAATAGCAGAGAACCGGTCCAGGATAGACTGGTCTAACAATACCCCCCTTCCAAAGACCCACCTTGTTCGTAAGGTGGAAAGATGGCTCCATCCCCAACTTCCTCATTATCACAAACGGTGAGAACCTGAAGAGTTCGGTCCTTATATTTGTGCCCCGGTGTATATCTCCTCACATGTGAAACAGAGCCCCTTTATCCTCTTCTCCTATACCTCAGTCTCTGTGAGCTTCTTGAAATTGTTCCCGGATCTTCCACCTACAGTCTTCTCCTTTCGGGTCTCCCAAAGAGTATCCGGTGTCTGCTTCTTAGATGTCAAAAAGGTGGTGGTAATCCTGTACGAGCCTCCTGAGCTGCTACCTTCTATTTCTCTCTACAGGTGCCTCTGGTCCTCCACCAACTGAGCTAGCTCTATGGCCAATCCCAAGTCACGAGGACTCATCACTCTAACTGCTGCTCGGATCTCTGGTTTTAATCCCTTCATGAAGTTACCCTCTAGCATAGTCTCAGAAAGGCGGTCCAACCAGTTAGCAAGGTACTTAAACCTCTCCCGATACTCTATCAATGACCCATTCCGTGTCAAGGAGAAGAACTGCTCGTACAAGTCTCCTCCTTTGCCAGTTAGGAATCATTCTAACAGGCAATCCTTGAACTCCCTCCAGCTCCCTATGGGTCGTCTCATGTCCCTCCACTGGTACCAAGCCAAAGCCAAGCTTAGGCCAACTGCCGTCAATCTCTTCTCCTCCGTTAATCCATTGACGGCGAAATATCGCTCTACCTTGTATATTCACTCGTATGCATCCTCCCCCTCAAAGATTGGCATTTTCTATTTCCTCACCCTCAAATCTCCTTCGTCACCCCTGTTTCCTCCAAAGTTTCCCATTCCCCAAGGGGTGATTCTCCCCAGTTGTGCCAATCATCCCTTCTCCGCTCACACCCAAACCTTTCATCGCAAACCCACCTACTCCCTTCAAAATCAGCACCCCTTCGATCATATTATGCCCCTCTCCTTTCAAAATCAACACCTTTTCGATCATAATCAAGCATTCGCCCTTCAAATTTAGCCCCTCTCCTTTCAAATTCAGCACCCTTCCACTCATGTTCAACCCCCTCACGTCTCCTCACATACCCTCTACCCGACTCCTCCTTAGAAATAGGCCCTAAGGGAGGCATTTTTTTTGTTCCCTCCAAAATCTCCACCTCTTGATCTTCCTTTCGTCTAATTGGCTTAGGGTTTTCCCTACTTCCATGGCTATCGGCGCCTTCCCTCACCTCCAACGGCGATATTTTAGTTTGGCCCTCGAGCACTTTCTTCAACATCTCCTCCAGGATGGAAAATTTCGAATCGATCTCATCATGTATGACTGAAATATCCTGTTTTAAATCTGAAACTTGAGTTTGGAGATCTCAAATTTCATATTTCATTTGTCAGATCTCTCCTTCTAATACTTCTACCTTTCTTCCCGCCATACGTCTCCAGATCTTTGTTAGGCTCGAAAATCCGGATTTCCACCACAAAAACAGCAAAAACCACGGCCTGAAATAAAAAAAAAACTGTTGCAGGAATTCTCCAAAAACAGCCCAAAAATAGTTCGGAAACCGCTCTGATACCAATTTGATAGGAAACGCTTGTAGGAACAAGAATTTCCCTTGCTGAATTTGAATTTCAGCAACTTGCAAAAAAGTTTTGAGAAGATTTTGGAAGAAATAACCAGAAGATACCTTTTTATTGATAAAAGATGAAAGAAAACGAACAAGATGCAATGGATCCTCAATTGGAGAGAAGGATCCGCCTCTCCCAATCTCTAGCCGGCGATTAGAGCCCAAGCAAACCCTATAAACTCTCCAAAATTCTGCAAATACAAGATAACCCTAACTTTAAATAATCTCCTCTATTTAAAGCATAAAAAATAACAAATACCCAAACAGCCCTCCTACTTTGAATTTCCCTTTTAATCCTCTCTTTTAATTACTGCATTAATGTGGACCCCACCCCCAAGGGGGATGGAAAGCAATGGAGGTGGACTGCCTCTGCCTGGAATAGCAGATAATCGGTACAGGATGGACCGGTCCAACATACAGTTTTATATATTGGCAAGATTAATGTGTAATTGTTGCATTGTAGAATAATTTTGCCCAAGTTAAAAATTGCAATCATTTGGTAGGTCTATCCATAAAAAAACTTTGAAGATACTGTTCAAGTCCCCAATTTGTAACCTTAATTTGCCCATCGGATTTTGAATGATAGTAACAACTATGGTTTAAAGTAATGCCATCGAGACAAAACAACAATTATCAACATTAGTTCATAAAAATAGGATTTTGATCAGATACAATTACTCTAGCTATAGTGTAACTAGCAAATATATAAAACAAATATAGTTGCTACTAGCATTGCTAAAAAGCTACTGCTAAGAGCATCTATATATATATGGATTATCAATGACAACAAAAATTACTATTTTGCCTGCAAATTATGGTAATCCAATAATGAAATCCATCGTGACCACATCTAAAATTATCGTTGCTATTGATAGCAATTGTCGTAATGATGTAATCCCATCGATCTTTGACTATTGTATTTTGTTGATTAAGTGTTTTATATCATTCTTTGTCTGAGGCCAATAAAATTGTCGCATGATTTGTGCCATTATTCATTTAATAACTCTAGGACCTATCGAAAAAAATAAAATAAAATAAAATAAAAAGAAAAAAAATAAAATTAAAAAAAAAAACTCTAGGACCTATCGGACTACAATGCAGTTATGTCATTATCTTAATCCATAGATAGGAGTTGGATGTTAGAGATATGCATTGCTTATAATATAATAAGCCCTTATAAACCCTTTTGCAGTCAGTGTGCAGCAAATTTGTCTGAATTGTTGTTGATTTTGTATATTAATTATTGCAGTTTTTATAAGCTTTGTCATTCTTCTCTAATTTGTTCCACTAAAATTGAGTTTTGTTTGTTTAGACCAGTAGAGTAGTCTATATTATATATGTTGTTTTGCCCGAATAAGTTTTTTGAGAAAGAGAATTCGTTACACAGCTTGAAGCTCCATGATTTTATTTGATCGTGTAATCGAATAATTTGACAAGAAAATGTTGTTGTTGCAGAGTTTGAATAACTTGTTGCATTAGTTCCCAAATAGTCTGTTGATATGTTCAAATAATAAATTGCTTAACCAACAAATATCGACGCCAATGATTTATTACTTCAATAATTGCATAAGTTCCCGAGCGTATGTGGATGCCCCTTCCATAATTGGTGATAATTACTTATAGAGAAAAGAAAGCATATGATTCCTGAGCATATGTTGATGCCCTTTGCATGATCGGTGATATTTTCTTATAGAAAAAAGAAAACATATGATTTTTTTGGATAAGCTCAGCGCGATGTGCCAATGACTAATCCAAATACATATGTCTCAACGATAAATGGAATAGGAAAATCTAAGAATGCCAAAATTGATAATGAAATTTTGGTCTTTTTTTATTTTCAAATGCTAATTTAGTGTTATCTTGCCATTGAAATTTTACTTTGGTTAATAATGTTATCAGAGTTATCGCATAACAAAAATTGATGGTGACTTGTTAGTCGCAAAAATCCTCTCAACTATTTCAAGGATTTTAAATTTTGCCAAGAATACATCACATCATTTTTTGTAGGATCTACAACCAACCTTGAGCGACATAATATGACACAAATAAGCTATTTGCTCCCGAGTATACGTAGATTTTGTTGGCTTAACAAACTAGGTATGTGTTACTAATGATGATAATACTTGTCGAAGGTGATCAATATGAACTTCCAACGATTTGTTGTAGATCAAAACAAATCAAAGCGTTCTAAAAATGGTCTAACGAAACCACTCATTATACTTTGAAAAGCGCCTAGTAATTTGTCAAATGCAACAATTTTCAAAAGCAATCCTATACACACCTCTTCAACTTGTTACATTAGTGCCTTACTTACTCTAATAACTCCTGCATGTAATATTTCTTTCACAAATTCTCTATCTTTACAAAGATGGATATTGGCATGGTTTTACTTGGATACTTCTTCTCTGGTAACAAATTAACATGATGATCCATATTTTGCAACCGCGATAGCTTTAGACAATCACAAAATTAACTTTTAATAATCCTAAAGCACTGCACTAATTTGAGATTATAAGTAGTTCAATCAATCGCCATTCCCTATTTACGGTTTGAGATAAGGTTGCAACTGAAAACAAGAAGTTACCGTATCACTCAATAGCAATCGAGCAAATTGTTATAGTTGAATTTTCTGCAAATGTAACTTGATTAGAATTCCCTTCTAGGAAAATTCCATGGTCAAATCTTTGTACTTGATAAGGTCCTAGTAACTCAAGCCATTGTACTCCCAAAACTACATTAGCACCTTGAATTGGAAGTCCATAACAATCTATTAAGAAAGAATGACCTTGCATGGTTATTGGCAATTGTGGAAATGCTGTCACAAATATTTGGATCTTATGTTTCCAACAACACCTTGCATTCTTAAATTTTGAAGACTAGCATATCCTGTAAATGCATTAAAGCTTATTTCAAGGCATCTAAGATGAATTGAATATTGTTACCATAATCTCCAATTCTTTGCTATAATAACTATTGTTCATCACTAACAACAATATACACAAAAATATGGACTTAAATAATAACAGTTGTATTTATCGTCACAGTGAAAGCAAAGGCTCTTAGCCTTGCAGTATCCAGTTGAGTTGTGCTCAGACCATGCTGTGGCAACAACAGTTTTTTTAGATGGAATTGAGCTAGAGGTCACCACAGCTAGGTCAATAATATCCCCATTGTTCACTTTGTCGCCTGTACATTGAATGGTTCGGACGATGTTGGTGGATAAACTTGTTCGCTAATTGATCATCCATTAGCTTATCCAATTGAAAGGCTTGAACTAATGATTATGGTTGCAACGCATGCACTTCTCACCAAATATCGATGTGCAAACTAAATCAACGCATCTTTAAGAAAAGAAAGTGTAATGCCTGAGATTTGATCAGAGCGCTCTTCAAAATGATTGTAATAATCTTGTGCAATAACTGTTAGGTGCATTTTTTCAAGTTCTCCTTTCAAGCTAAGATATAGAAAGGATCAAATCTTCGTGAATCACTTTCTTTAAATGTATTTGAAGAAGTCAATTGTTTGTTTATATGCAATCATTGATACCAACTTAGTGTCGATCCATTCATACAGACTGATCCAACCATAAATCTTTCTTCTTCCAAATGGTTGAAATATGAGTAGTATTGGTTAGCTTTAAGCAACCAATCTTGAGGATTGTCACCATTAAATCAAAGCATATCAATTTTAACCACTTGTAGATTTTCAATCACTACGGGTGTTCATGAACTATGATTCAAGGACATCGTTGAACAAACTATGCCCTCATCACTATCATTGAATTGAAATTTTCTTCAATCAACAATAGATGCCGCGAGACATCACTGAGAAGCACAATCAATGTCGGATGTTGCTCATTCATTTTGCTGATGTGCCTGAGACAGTCTTCCAGTGTTTTTGTCATGTTTCAGGTACCATCTGGCATGAACAACACTGCTACAATAGAAAACAAAGGTTGGAGGGGTTTAAACTGAATAAAAACACCAAAAAAAAGGATCCCGATCAACTGGATTAAGGCAACTTGTTGAGACTCTTATAGATGGACTCCAAGGATTTTTCCCCAAGTCTCAATGTTTCATTCTCTCCAGCTCTTGCTCTTTCTCGTCCTTCTCTCACCTAAAAGCTCTCTTCACGATCTAATGCTCAGAGTATCTCCTCAGCCAAAAATAGTTCATAACCCACAAATGACATTAACAACCGTGGCATCTACTCAAGTCTTGGAAAGAAGAGGAACATCCACCAACATATAAATGTATAATACCTGAAAACAGCATATTCTTTCTCATCATGCTGCAGAACACACACAATTGAACGAATGAAATTCTCCACTGGAATTATGTCTGCATCTACAACTGACATCGTAATACGTACAAAGTCAAAACAAGCCTGTTTGTCAAAAGACGAGATCAGGAGCCGGGGAAATGAAAAAATCATAATAGAAAATCGACAAGAAAAAGCAAGAAATTGAAATCGCACCCACCGTATGCAATGACCCATCGCCGTAGCACAAAAGAGAGCAGGCAGCAGCAACAAAAGATGCGTGCATTAACCCTTCCACGTAAAGGGTCCCTTCGGTAAGGCATTTGCTCAGAAGCCTCATAATCCATGCGGCAAAACACTGCCACCTAGGCTTGTCGCCAAGATCAACCACAATACCTGCACCATCCTCCAGCAGGCAACAAGCAGGAACCTCGCTGAATAAAGACGGGGATGTAGATATTAAAGCAAAAGTCTCACAGAAGCACTTCAAGGAAACACTCCTTGATGGCACCATGTCCCGGTGCAGAAATGCCACACAAGAAACATCTGCATGTCAAGGGAGTAAGAGAACAGGACATCATCACATTGTACGAATTAGCAATGAGAAAATAAAAATAAACCACACCTTCAACCGCCAGCATGGCGTCTAGGAAGAACTGGCGGTAGGCGTCTCGCTCTCCCGTTCGGAGCAGCGTGAGCAGGGTGGACGCAGTCTCGAAGATGAGCTCGTGGTGGGAGCTGCAAGTAAAGCACCAAGGCAAGAAAGATCAGTCGGCGTATTATCGAGATTAAGTTTCCGGTTAGGGTTTGAGGTTAGAATAGGAATAGAAACCGGAAGGATGGCTCGGCAAGGAAGGGGAGGACGCGGCCGATAACAGGAAGGACAGCCGCGGCCTTGCCGTGGAAGAAAACTCCGGGAAAGTTCCGGGCGGTATGGGAGAGGAGTTTCAGCACGGCCGTGACTTCTCGTTCCTTGGCTGCGGGACGACAAGAAAAGGTGGGATTCGGTTACTAATTGGAAAGTTTAAACACGAGGAAGAGTAGCTGGACGGAGAAGTACCAGAGGGTGATGGGATCACATATGCGTGGAGGAGGTTAGGAAGGACGACGCGGAAGCGCGACTCGAGAGGATCCGCATCACTGCAGCCGCCTCCCCCGGCAGAGGAAGATGTAGAGGCGGCGGCAATGCGCTCCCGAAGCTCGTGGATGAGAATGGAGAGGTTCGCCATTAGGGCCGTGATCGGAGACCTTCACCTTCCGCGTGTAGCTTATCACCGACCAGTAGAAGCAGACTGTGAATGATCTTCGCGCAGGACATTGCACGCCTCGCGCGCAAGCTGGAATTTGAACGCGATAATGCTTGTTTGCGAAGTGATTAGTGAGCTTTCAAGGAGGACGCTTTGGTAAAGGTAGTTACGCTGGATTGTGCTTTAATTTAAGGCAATTTATGAAGATAAAATAATCTTATGGAACTGAAATTTTCATTATTTTAGGAGATAATTAATTATGTAAAACTTAAATATTCTATATTTATAAAAATTAGTTTTATTTTTAATTTATATTAATTTCACTTAAATGTTGAAAAGATTGTATATCAACAAATATTTTTTTATTTTTCTTTAAATTCTCAATGAATTTGTTATGGAAGGCATAAATAAATGAATTTATCTGTATATTTTTTTATAAAATTTTAGATATATAAATAAGAAAGATTTCTAGATATGATTATAATTTCCCTTATTTTCAATAGTATAGGAGATATAATAAATAAGAATTATTTTTAATAAAAAATTAATTATGACTACAATATTATAATATATAAATTAATTAAGTGATTTATCATCAAAATTTTATTTTATCAAGCACGAATCTCAAGACAAATTTAAATTGAAAACTTCTAAAATAAAATGTGAAGCTGCCCGAACTTCGATTTCAGCAAACTTATAATAGAATTGAACATCTCGAAAAGGCGAACACAACGACACCGAATTCGATCCAATATGAGTCCAAATTGGTCCAAATCGATAACCCAAAGCACATTTAGAATGTTCAATGCATAAATTGGATAACCAAATGATATTCAAATGTGACATGCTTATAGTCGAATCGAGCGGCTCGATGAGACGAATCCAACGAGTCCAAGATTACCAAATTCTAACATCATTAAGACACTCAAATGCTCGATAAACAATCTATGATCAAAAGAATCAATATCAGTTGTCCATCAAAAACACTCCCACCATGCCCTTAATATTCTCCTTATTTACTAGCCATGTCACTCCCAAAAAACTACAAATAGATCCCACATTCGTCACTGAAAGGGGAGTACACAAGAGAAAGAGGAGAAGAGAGGAAGAGAAGTTTAGGAGCTCTCTTGCCACCAAACTTCTCTTCCTCGACCACCGTCCAGCCACCGATCGTCGTTGGACTTCCTCCCAGCCATCGACAGTCGCTAGACTTCTGCCTAGCCACCGACCCTCGTCCAACTTCTGCCAGACAACCGTCGAACTTTCACTCTACCATCGTCGAACTTCTGCCTGACTGCCATATCACTCACACGAAGTTCAACCCACTTCCTGGACTATTATAATACGGCCGTCCTCAAGTTTAGAGACGATCTTTGTAATCTATTTAAGTAATAATGAAATCATTTCAACTGGGCATTGCCCGTGATTTTTTTTTTTCTCTTTTTTAGAATTTTTGACATAAAAATTTTGTTGTTTATAAATTGTCTATTTGTGTGCTGGGTATCCATGCAACGCTAAGACGAAAGATTTCTTACATTATCACTGTAAATATTCTAGCCCGCAACAGTTTGGTGTTGTCTTTGGGAACACAATCCCACAATTATAACTACAAGTGAATTATTTTTAATGTTCAATAGACGTAGCATCATAACATTGGAGCCTCCTGCTTCAACTCACGCCAATCCAAAAATCAATATATGAATCGAGGATGCCAGACATCTAACTCTTTTTATCCCTGTGGGTGAAACCCTACTGGTGAAGGGACTTTAGGACCCTCCCTAGAAGACTGCATCTAAAAAATAGAAGAATCTCAAAATGAGATTCTTCAACTTCTACAAGGGACCTGATAATCGATGTTAGCACAACAATAGGAGATTCATTTACCTTGAGATCCTCCACTAACTTGGGACGTCAAACCTAAACATCTTCAAGCGGTACCTCCTCTTCCTTTGTCAAAGATTCATCCCCTATCACATCAAGATAATAACCTCATTGACACAGCGAGTTCTACACATCCATCTAATGCAGGAGAGCCACTTTAAAAATACTTTCAAAGATTCTTCATCAAGGCTCAACACATTTTAGGGGTAGATCCCGGGTTATTGAGAGGAGTTTTTCTTAGAGGGTTTCGTCCTGGTCCCATTTACTCGACACTTATGTGAGACAGTTCATTCATATACTGACTTGATTCATCATGTAGAGGCGCAGATATCTACAGATGAAGCCACCAATGCTCATAGGAAATAATTTGAGTAAACTACCGGAAAGCGTAAAAATGCGCCTACGATGGAAAACTCATCCTCGAATCGAAAGAAGCATGGGAATAATAACCTGCCTCCTTGACCTCCACTGTCATGGCATGAGCCCCAACAAGCGGAGTATACGCCACTCAACATATTTCGAATAAATATACTAATGGTCATCTGAGATAAAGAAAATGTTAAGTGGTCAAATACTTTAAAACCAAACACATGAAATCAGGAGTAATACTACCATTTTTACCGTAGTTATGGACACACAACTGAAGCATATAAACAGCCCAATGATAAAATTTAGAGATTGATCTGATAAGGCTACCTTAGATGGTTCATTCAAAATCCACCTACTCATAAGGACACTCCTTCTACTGGGGGGTAACCTATGCAATGACAACTGTAGAACAATTATTAAATGATTGGTAAGATTAAAATCATTGACGGGGGCCCATCATTATCTAACCAAGTCTTACTTATAGTAATTGAGGAGCCAACACCCAAAAAATCTCGTACTGACCACTCTATTGCTTTTGATGACTCTGAATTAGAGGGGGTCAAGACTCATCATCAAGATCTACTTGTGATTAATATGGGGATTGGCGACCCATGTTATAATATTAAGAGAATTTTAGATAACAATGAGAACTCCATGGATGTCTTATTTTATTCTACTTTTTTCAATATGGGCCACACCAGAGAGAAACTCCAACCGACCGCAAGACTACTATATGAGTTTGATAATCGACCTGTACGAGTTGAAGGGACAATTAGCCTCCTAGTCGTACTCGGAGAGTTTTTTTGACAATCCGCTCACTAAATCTAATTTATTATAGTAAAATCAGAGTCAACTTATAATGATATCTTTCGAAGAGCCCCCTTCAATCAATTTTTGGCTTTATCACCTCAATTCTGCATCTCAAACTAAAGTTTTTTACCCCAGCTAGGATCGGTATCATGTGTTGAGATCAACAAGTGATGCAATCCTACTATCTTAGGCAGGCTCAGTCGTGCCTGTCAGTAGCCCTAAGCATTGAGAACTTTGATCTTCAGAATGAAGATATCCCTCATAGGGTTTTCCTCATGAAATACCTTACTTGTGTCTCTATATCAGACAAGCACCCTTCAAGAACTATGTACATTGGGTCTTTGCTCTTGGATGAAGAGAAGAAAAAATGTAAACTTCCTACATATAAATCATGATATTTTATATAGAGTTCAGCTGATATGCTTGGAATCGACCCTGAGATAATTATATACTATAACGCCCTAAAATCAAATTTAAAAAAATTATTTATTTATCATTTTAAAAATATATTAAAGCTTTTATAAATCATCAATATAAATAATAATCAGCGAAGCAAATAAAAATTATATGCCTCAAAATATTATTTTATATTCATTCTCCTAAAATCAATATATAATAGTCAAGAGATCAGTACAATCACTAATCTATCACAAGCTCCTAACTACAAAAGAATAAAAAGGAAAGGCAGAATAAAATCTAAAGAAAACCTCAGGATCTCTGTCAACCTCACTCCAACTGGTCCCAACCCCTTCCCTTACATGAAATCTAAAAAACCCATATAATGAGCTAAAAAAGCTCATCACGAAACTAAACTCTATCATTACTTTCAATGTTAGACAAAAGAATTAATATGTATGTTTTAGTATTAGACAATATCAATTATCACTTTATATAAGCAATAAAAATCTCCAAATAATAATAATAAAATGAATATGTTCAATAAAGTCAAAAGGCATATGGTAAAGAATATTAGCACCCAATAAATCATATCAATATGATATGCTATGTTATATCAATATTAATGTCAGTATGATCTATTAATCTGTCAATCAATTTAATGTACTATCGGCTAGATTTCATCATGAGTGTTATGAAAAGTAAGGCATGACATTTAGTTTTAATGTGGTGTTTTCTTATGTACATCTGTTATCTATCATAACTCTTAATCTATAAATTTCAGAGGTGGCTTTCAATAATAATTTAAGAGTCATCACCCTCTACTCATCGGCATAATTCAGTCAATCAATTATAGGCTACAACTAGGATTATACCACCAACCTTTTATTTAAAGGAAAGTCCATCGGCCCGTCCTCATGCGTAGGGTATTATATTTTAAGAGGCAATACATATTCATTATATTGTTAATAGCTACATTTCCTTGCTTACATGCAAATGCTATATTTTTTCTATGTAGTGTAAGTCAATATAGTGTATGAAATGCAGAAATATAAAAATCCAGGGAAATCTATCAAATTTATATATGCATTTACTTCAAAAAATCATATCTTTCAATTTAACCGGTGAAAATTCAACATATTCTTGTCAAAACGCTCATATTAATGAGATTGCTATCACATACCCAAAGTTATACGGTGAAAATTTTATCAATACAAAATCATTCTTATATTTCGGTAACCGAAATATAAATTTGATCAGAAAAATATAAAAAAATTATTAAAATTAGAGATAGGGTCAATGTTCCTTACATTGAGACCAACAAATCTCCCAACAAGATTGACTCGCAAAAATCGCTCTGCGATCACCAAATCCTATGTTTCTTTTTCTCTTGCCTCTCTTTCTCTTTCATTTTCTCCTAAACTTCTCTGGGGTGTTAGAAATTGATTCTGGGACATTACAAAATATAATTCTTTCAAATTAATTCTGGGGCGTTACAATATGGTATCAAAGCAATAGTTATTGAATAATTCTAGTATAACTAGAGCTTATGAGTGGAATAGAAATATTATTTTTGATCTATAATTATTTGATTTGTGTTTGAAATTTTATTTTGTGCGTGCTCTCTCTCTCTCTCTCTCTCTCTCTCTCTCTCTCTCTCTCTCTCTCTCTCTCTCAGAGCAATAGTTAGGGCAACTGATTCCCGTGATTTAATATGAGTTATAAGGAGTACATTAATTGGGATTTATAAGGAGCGATTGATTGGGAGTCATAAGTACAAGAGCAAGATACCCTTAAGTTTTTGCGCGAACCCAACGACACCAAATTCGATCCAATCCGAGCTCAAATGGGTCTAAATCTAGAGCACGAAGCACATTTAGAATGTTTAAAGCATAAATTGGATAACTAAATGATATTCAAAGGTGACATGCTTATAGTTGAATCGAGCGGCTAGACGAGATAAATCCAACGAGCCCAAGGTTGCCTAATTATGACATCATTAAGATACTCAAATGCTCGATAAATTGTCTATAATCAAGAGAATTAATATCGGTTGTCCATCAAAAACACTCCCAATATGAACTTAATATTCTCCTTGTCTACTAGTCATGCCACTCCCATAAAATTATAAATAAATCCCTCATTCTTCATTTAAAGGAGAGCAAGCAAGAGAAAGAGGGGAAGAGAGGAAGAGAAATTTGGGAGTTCTCTTGCCACCAAGCTTCTTCTCCTCGACCACCCCTCGACCATCGATTGTCATCGGACTTTCACCCGGCCACCGACAGTCGCCAGACTTCCGCCCGGCCACTAACCCTAGCCGGACTTCTGCTCGACAGTCGTCCGACTTCCACTCTACCACCGTCGAACTTCTTCCTGACTGTCATCATTCACACGAAGTTCAACCCACTTCTTGGACTATTGTAATACGACCATCCTCAAGTTTAGGGACAATCTTTGTAATATATTCAAGTAATGGTTGAATCATTTCAACTGGGTGTGGTCACGTAGCTTTTTCCCTTTTTCAGAATTTTCCACGTAAAAAGCCTAGTGTTTCTAAATTCTCTGTTTGTGTGCTACGTATCCGTGCAACGCTAAGACAAAAAGATTTTCTTACATTATTGCCACGAATATT
The DNA here is from genome assembly GCA_019925795.1 of Dendrobium chrysotoxum. Lineage (NCBI taxonomy): Eukaryota > Viridiplantae > Streptophyta > Magnoliopsida > Asparagales > Orchidaceae > Dendrobium > Dendrobium chrysotoxum. Next base: position 42,634,672 of record CM034304.1, on the reverse strand, counting down.
CTAGCCCGTAACATTAAGTATGGATTACAAGATGCATAAAAATTCTCATTTTGAAATTGATCTTTTATAGTATTTATCTAATGAAGGGAAATAAATTTATTAATTTGCAATTTTAAAATTTAGAGAAGAAAAATACGTTGTTTGTGTGTGTGTATTGGAACTTTATTAGTGAATCAAACAACAGCCTTCCAAATAAAAAAGTTAATGTATTTGTGAAGCAATAAGCTATTTCTTCGTCTCTCACTTAAAGTTCTAGTTTTGTCATTAGCTGTGACATAAGCAATATTGTGATATGACACTGATAACTACAATACAAATGACATTATGTCATAGCTCATGACGGAGATGATTATGGTACAAGTGAGGTTATAATGTATATCTCGGAGAAGACGATGTGGAGGTGTAGGCTTTAATTTTGAGTTTTTGGAGGGTCTTGGGTGTAAATTTTATTTTACATTTTGTGCATATAAAAAACCAAGAAACCCCCTCAAAGGAGTTAGATTAGGATTTTTTTGTTTTTTTGGCCTTTGTGAATATAATTTTGACTAGTAAAATTTTACATATTCAATGATGTATAATCATTCTTCAACTTTTTTATTTTATTTATTTATTTTTTTTTTTTTGAGAAATTTTTTTTACCAAATTTCCCTCAATCTAGTGGGATAGGTTATACCATGTGAGCATTAAAATTTTTGTGTTCGGATGCTTAGAACTCTAAACCCTAAAGTAATGTTATATAGTTTAACCTTATTTAAATTAATGATATATTTTCAATAGTTTCTATTATTTCAAAACAATATAAACAAAAAAACTTGTCATATTAATCTTGGAAGTTGAATATTGTGTGACATTGAGCTATTATTTATCAGTCGGAAGAAATAATTAAGTGCGACATAACCCTATAGATGCAATATTAAAGCGGTGTTGATGAATCCCACATGAACACACAAATAAATGAGAATCATTATGATCATTCAAATTGAATGATAAAAGCATATCAATTCATATTACTTTATGAAAGGTAACATAAAGGATAACAAAAACAAGGAGTCCATATGGTCAAACATAAATGTTTGAGAGGTCAATAATAGAGTTGAGCCATGGTGAGGGCCACCACTTGCATATGATTTTCAAGAGATAGGTGTGATAGCCACCCCATATTAGTCCTCACATGAATGGAGGTTGGGGAAGGCTGTGACAAGGACCGCTAATTGTAGCTCGACTTGTTGTTAGCTAAAGCTCTCAAAACCAACAGATCAAGATGAGCTATGTGAGATAAGATGGTAGAGTAGATAGTTTTTACCTGTCCAGAGAGATTTTTATTTTCCTCGTGATATTGTGAGGGAATCTGTTACCTTATAAATGCACATAATCTACAGTCACAAATGGTTATGTTGTGTTTAATGCAGTTTGCAGTACTTCACATGCTATGGCAAATGGCCTCAGGCAGCCGTAGTTATGAGAAGGGATGGGGAACTAACAGATGTTGGGCTTGGCCGACGCTCTTAATTAGAATTATATTTGTATTTTTTTTTTGCTCTCTGTAGAATATTTATTGTAAATATTTTAATAATTTTTCCTATGGTCATGCCTTACTGGCTTACTCCCTATGTAATTTTTCCCTTCCATTCACGTGCTGATAATGTTTTAAAATATTAATAATATTGATTTTAAATTCTGAAAAAAAGGAAAATACTTAAAAATAATTTGATTTTTCACCATATTTTAAATCAAATATCTGATATGAGTTTGCTGTTTATTGTTTTTATGTCTTACTTGCAAATAAAAATCCCCTTCCTCATAAAGATCCCCTTCGCAATTTTTTCGTCTTTTCAATTTTTTTATATAAGGTCGTGATTTCGGCTTGATTTGGGACGTCTTTCTTATTATTTCTTAAAGCAACTTTTTAGTAAAAAAATAATAATTCTTTTTCTAAAAAATTATTTTAAAAAACAATAAAAAAGTTATCCCAAATCAAACCTTCATTTTCATTGTTGAGTGTTTCATTAAAAAATAATGAAATATTATATTATATAAATAGTAAAATTTAGATGTTAAAATTCAATTAAGCCTTAAATTAAATATTACAAGCATTAAAAGAGCAAAGTAGACTGAGAACACGAGAGAGAGAGAGAGAGAGAGAGAGAGAGAGAGACGAAGAGAGAGAGAAGGAATATCGTTGGAGGAGCTCCTGCCGATAATATTAATGCATTGGCCTGTGTTTCTGGTTTGGTAGCCGAGCGTTATAAATGCCAACTCACATATCCACCGTCATAAATCCGATCAAGACATTCTCCAAAACTTCCCACAGCTGCTCCATTTTTCTCTCATCACTATTCTTCTCCTCCCTCTTCTCTTCTTCCTCTTCTTCTTCCTCCTCATGCTCTTTACGTTGAAAGAGCTACTGGGATGTTGGCCCGGTTCACTCAAAAACTTATAGCTGGCCATCCAACGATCGGTCCTATCTCTGTTTTGATTGAGCCGTGCCAATATCTCAGCACTCTTTCATGCCATTCTCGTCTTCATGTTGTCTGTCTTTCACGATAAGGTATTTGTGATCGAACTTTTTTGTACCATTCAGTAGTAGAATCAATATCTCAAGTACACATCTCAAAGCAGTTCTACCAGAGAATTTAGAGTGAAAGAAACCCAAAGATCAGCTTTCATTTAAGAAAGAATAGGTACTACAGACCTGTATGGTATCATGTTATCTTATTTTTGGCTTTTTCTACAGCTAATGATAAGGGAAATCTACCACTGAAGACATGACTGTTACTCTTACGCTTCATTTAATTTCTTCATTATGTTTTCATATAGTAAGACTGTTTTTATGTTCTTGAGTTCTTAATTCTTAGATTTGGTGATCTGACAATTAATTTGTACTAATTAAAGCTTAAGACTAATGCCAAAGATTGTTAGTTTTTTTATCTAAGAGAAAGGTCAGCTCTATCTAGGCTGGTTTTGGAAGGTTTTGCCTCTTAAATTTTAATATTGCATCGATTAGCCGTGCATGTTTAAAGTTAGGGAGATTTACATACATACCATAATATACTATTCTATTTATATATCTAACACTTAAAACAGTAATATTACATATATATGCCATCTGATATTATTTTGATATTAAATATGCTACCCATATTTTATTCCCACCACTCATATATTTCATTCCTATCACCCATATTTGATATAAAAATAAACTATATGTGATATGTATGTAATATTAATATTTTGAGTGTTAGATGACTGTTACTCTTAAAGTTATTGCTTCTTTTAAACAAAAATATCAAGTTTTACACAATTAATTAATTAGTGAATTAAAAAAACATGGATAGTTCTTAAGAAAATATGAGTGCTAAGATATAAATATCATGTACGAGGTATTTAATTTAGAATATTGACTGTATTTGACTTATTTCTAACTAAATTGGCAGACACCTTCCTATCATGAATATGTAGTTGGTAATTAGGTGTTTGACAAAAATTTCAAATTTTTTTTTTAAGAATTCTAACATGACTGAATCAAACGGCTATGGAAAAAGGAAAACTTTAGTTCAAAATTTATCAGATCAAGCAATTTTTTTTATATGATTTGAGATATTTATTTAATATTTTGCTGGATTATAAATTTTTTCAGCAAAAAAATAAAACTATCCTCATATTTGTGTCAATAGAAAACTTTTAAGAACAATAACTACCAACACAATACCTGAAGAAACCTAGCTTACTTGTTCACATTTTGTTGTTGGACATCTTTTTGATGATATTTGTGGAGAAAATTTGGATCAACCTAAATATTGGGCTCCTCATCTCTATTGAGGGAAAGGATTCATGAATAATGCTTTTTGTTTGTTGATGATGAGATTTCTATTTAAAATGTTCTTGAATTTTCATGTCATATCCTAGCAAATGTCGACTTCGATCTCCTCTCCAATTAGCCTTCATTTCAGATAATTTTTTACTACTGTTTTTTTTATTGCTTTCAAATAAATTTTGTGTTAAAAAACAACCGTAGAAAACTATAAGAAAATTATTCCAAAAGAAGCATAAAATTCATAGCTTGAAAGTTGCCTCTAATATATAGAAGAGGATGCTCACAAGACAATATGACAATAACCATAAAATTAAATTAAATTAAAAAAAAAGATGCTCACAACCCTAAATTTCTCTACTAAGATCAATTCTAAGTAGTGGAGCCAAAAACCTTGAATGATCTCTTAACTCTTATTATTTCTTAATGATTTAAAGTTGTTTGAAACAATGTAATTCATTATATTTCTAAGTAAGAAACATACAAAAATGGTACTCTATCTTTATCATTTTCATGACTTTAGCCACTTTATAATTAGGAGCCTCACATTTGTTGCTCAATTGACCATTCTTGACAAATAACAAAGGTCACATCATTTCTAAATAATTTATTATTGCTACTTATAGTTCCTCTTGATTTGCCTTTGCATTTATATTTTTAGAAAATTTAGCTCCTAGCTAGTTAGATATATAGACTCCCTGATGTATAAGATTTATTGCATTTCTCAAAGTATGATGTCATGAACAGTTTAAAGGCTGACAAGCTTTGAATGTTCCCAAGCATTTATGTTTGCATGGAATCTCTTATCTTGCATGAGAATAAACCTTTGTTTTATTTGGAGTGATTCAGAATACTGATTAATCTTTCCTTGCAAACACTACTGATCATTATTCTACACTAATAATGCACAATATTTAATTTTTTATAATTAGAAATTCCAAATAATAATAATAATAATAATAAACCTCTTGAATCTTGTGTGGTTCAATATTTATTCATATTTTTTATTGATATTAAGGTTTTTTTAATGCTTTCAAAAATAATTTTTTAGTACAAAAAATTTTAATTTAAAAAAAATTATATTAATTTTTTTAAATAATAATAATAAAAAGTCATCCTAAATGAAGTCTGAGTAAGCAAATTTGAATAAAAATAAATGTTAGGAATTTTTATCTTCTAATATCTTTAAATTATATTTGATTTATCAAATATTATTTTTTTATTATGTAGTGAGCCCCAAAAATCTTTATTATAATTGCTTAATGAATATTCTCACTCTCTCACTCACTCTCTCTCCTTTCTAATTCATTAAGGGCTTAAGATATTGATGGAGGAAATTAATAGAGAAAAATAGAGTATTTTGAGGCAAAATTATTTTGATTTTTCATTGCTTGAGTAATTTCTCAATACATTCTCTCATTTATAAATGATTGCATGAAAAAAAAAATAAATTAAATTTAAAAACAAATAGGTAAATATAGAATATGAAAAGAAAATATTTTTATTCTAGGACTTAGTCCTAACAAACGAAATCCAGTACTATTAGATCCTTCCATATACTCTAAAAGGCACCCCTTCTTGATCTCTAGAATGTCAAATTCCTCGTGATACTTTTTTTATCCTTTATGATACTCTCTTTTTTTTCTTAATATTTCACTTAACCTTCCATTGTATACATTATAATGAAAAAAAAAACCGGTTATATTAAATTAAACCGGTTATATTAAATAAACAGGATACAATTTTCAAATTTTACAAATCCAATTCATTTTAGATTAATAAAATTTATTCTATTTATTTATAATATTAAAATATTGTTTATTTTTTATATAATTTAACCAGAAGGTATGGACGATGGAGATATAAGATAGATTGGAGATTTGGAGTAGAAGATATTTAAGGGACATAAATGAGGAGTGAGAAAATAAAGGTGGTGAAGAGTGCCAAAAACTTTGAATATGCAGAGAAAGAGAATAGGGAGCATTTATTTGCACAGATGCCAGCTTTAAATCAGCCACAGACAAAGATTCCCTCATTAAATTATTTTACTCCCTCAGCATCAATCCACACTTCATAATTAACCTAACCTCTCCTCACTTTCTTCTACCTCTTTTTCATTTTACCAAGTCTTCACTCTTTTCATCCTTGCATATGTCATGCATGCATATATTTAATATTTATTTTAAAATTATATATATATATAAATTTATTAACCGATTAAATAAATTAATATTTTTTATTTCTTTTTTGGGCATGCAAAGTCTGGATGGGAGAATCGTCTGAATTTTGTGATGGTACAAAGTAAATACACAGTGCATTGAATTGCTGTGTATTTGTTGTGTACCCTTATAGAATCTGAAAGGTTCTCTCATTCTGACTCCACACGTAATAATTTCTATTTTTTTATGACTGCTCTTATAGCTTCTTTGATTTGATTTTTTTCTTATGTTTTGTATTTTGTTTTTTTTTCTCCAAATTTTAAAGAGTATAAAATTATAAGTGTAAATGAGTTGAAGGGCAAATTTTAAATAAATTAAATTTTCTTTTTTCAAATTTTGAGAGAGATTATTACATGCAGAGTCAGGATGAGAGAATCATCTGGATTCCATGAGGATACACAGTAAATACACAGCAAATGCATGATTCATTTATTTGTTGTGTATTTGCTATTTACTCTCATAGAATCAGGATGGTTCTCTCGTTCGGATTCCGCATGTAATAATTGTTAGCGATATATTACATGTCAGCATTATGATGTGTCATATACATTATGTAGCTACCTCTATATATACGTTACCTTGTAATATGTAATCTATACATTGGCATTAATATACTTTTCCATTCTCTGTTTTCTCCGCTTCTTGCTGCTCTGTCTCATTCCTTTCATGGTATCAGAGCACTCTCATGGCTGATTAAGAATCAGCTGCTTCTCTTCCTTCCTCCTTCTCCACCCTATTCGCTTCTCTTTCCAACTTTGTCATTCCCACACCTCTCAAAATTTTAATCTCCAATATCAAGAATCTTGTACCCACCCAGCTCATAGCCGAGACCTATGCGATCTGGTGTCTGCAAATTCTTCAACACTTCAAAGCGAATGGCTTCGCCGGTCATCTCACGGGCGAATCCTCTCCTCCGTCTGACAGAACAAGCTTAGATCACAATCTTTGGTGCTTAATCGACAGAAATCATATATCTACCCTCTTCTCTACCATTTCTCAGTCTATTCTTCCCTATGTGTTTTCTTCTACCACAGCTCACGAAATCTGGTCCATTCTTGAACGCCGGCTGCAACCGACGAATCGTTATCGAGTTATTCAATTCAAGAACGAACTTCATCACATCAAGATGAAAAATCTATCTATGCAGCAGTATCTTGCCCAAATTAAAACACTCGTTGATAACATTGCCACATCTGGATCAAGACTTGATACATAAGATATCATTCTCTACATTCTTAATGGTCTCCCATCCAATTACAACTCCTTCAAGACTGCGATCCGCATCTCTCTTCAACCCATATATCTTGACACTCTCTACTCTCTTCTTTGCAGTGAATAGATCAACGTCCAACAAGAACAACTGCAAGAATCAAATTTTGCATCCATTCACACCATCTTCTATGCGGACAGCAACAAATCTGCTCAGGGACGTGGCCAACGCAAATTTTGCAAAGGCAAGAATGCCTTCCCCAATCAATCCGCATCCATTCCGTCTTCGTCATCTCAAAAGCCAACTTGTCAAATCTGTGGAAAAAAAACAGACATGTTGTGATCAACTTTGGCATCGTTGTAATTTCAAATATGCACCAACTTCTTCTTGACCTCCTCATGCGCTTCTTGCTCAATCTTCCCAGTCCGCAACTCAAGACTGGATCCTTGATTCAGGTGCTTCAACACATTTCACTCCAGATCACACCAATCTTCTTCAATCGGCCAACTATACCGGCTCCGACACTATCTCCACCGCCAACGGTCATTCCGCGCCCATTCAACATTCGAGACAGGGGCTGCTTCCTTTACCGGGCACACCTCGTAAGCTTCATCTACGCAATTTACTTCACGTCCCTTCCCTCACACTCAACCTTATTTCGGTTTCCAAACTTACTTCTAATAACTTTGTCTCTATCTGTTTGATGCTAATGGGTTTGTTATCAAGGACCTCCAGGACAATCGTCTGCTTCTTCATGGTCGTCTTCATAACGGACTCTATCAAATTCAATTGTCCACTGATTCCTCTCCGACTGCTCTTCATGTTCACATGCCTTCTTCGCACCCCTGGCACGCCAGGCTAGGCCATCCGAAGAACAGAACTCTCAGCATCCTTTCTCAGCAAATTCCTGAAATTTAATCTATATCTTCTCTTTACATCTGCAAGCATTGTAATATGGCTAAAAGCCATAAGTTGCCCTTTAATAAAACATCTACTGTTTCTTCAAATTCCTTAGACTTGATTCACTCTGATGTGTGGGGACCCACTCCTCAACCCTCTCTTGATGGGTTTTGATATTATGTTGTGTTTATAAACCACTGTACTCGCTTCTCTTGGATATACCTTATGCAATCTAAGCACGAAACGTTTACAAAATTTACTCAGTTCTGTAAACTCATTCGTAATCAATTCAAATCTACACCTAAAATTTTTAGATCCGACGGCGACTGTAAGTTCACTAGTAATGCATTAAAAAACTTTCTTCATGAACTTGGAATAACTCACCAAATCAGTTGTCCACATACTCCTGAACAGAACAGCCTTGCCGAACGCAAACATCGGCATCTTCTTGAGCTCACCCGCACCCTTCTACATGCCTCAAACCTCTCACACAATTTTTGGGCTGAGGCAGTCTCCACGGCCAATTATCTTATAAACAGACTGCCATCCAAATCTGTGTCTCTCCACATACCATATTATCTTCTCTACGGCAAACTCCCTACCTATTCTCACCTCAAGACATTCGGTTGTCTCTGTTTCCTGTGGCTGCAACCATATGTCTCTGACAAACTGTCTCCTCGCTCTCAGGAATGCATCTTTATTGGCTATTCTTCGCTTCAAAGGGTACAAGTGTCACAATCTCTCCACTGGCAAGACCTACATCTCTCGACATGTAGTATTTCACGAGCACATTTTTCCTAACAAAACTACAACTGGCCAGCCACCAACCTCTCTTCCGTCCAACAATGAATTCATCCCTTCCTCCCTTCTGGTCCCTCACTCGACTCTGGCCAACACAACAAATCCCATCAGCAATCTGATCGTACCCTTCTCTATTCCCACAACCATTCAGCACCCTTCACCTCAATCCACTTCTTCCACAACCGGACCAAGCATCTCTTCTCAGGCTCGTCAAGCTCCCTCCACCACCATTCCAACTCATCACATACAGACCCATCTCAAATCTGGAATATCCAAACCAAAGCAACTATTCACACTCTCACTCACTCCAACTTCACCTATCACTCCCACAAACTGCTCTCAAGACATTAAACTTCCTCAATGGCGCATGGCAATGATAGAAGAGTTTCTAGCTCTCAAACGCTAAGGCACCTGGTCTCTGATACCACCTCCAACAAATAAACAGATTCTAGACTGTAAATGGACTTGTAAAATCAAACGCCTTCTAAATGGTCAGGTGGATCGCTACAAAGTTTGCCTTGTCGCTCAGGGATACAACCAAACATTCAGAGTCAACTACACAGAAACCTTTAGCCCCGTGGCTAAAATGCCAACTATACGCATTCTGCTCATCCTAGCTCTCCAACACAACTGGCCAATGCTTCAACTTGATATTTCAAACGCCTTTCTTCATGTCGATCTTCATGAAGAAGTCTACATGCGCCAACCTCCAGGCTTTGTGGATACTCAAATCCCAAAATGGTGTGCAAGCTTCAAAAATCTATCTATGGACTCAAAGAAGCCCCTCGCCAATGGTTTCAAAAGCTAACAGATTTTTTGCCCTCCTTTGGCTTCGGGTTTAGTCGTTCCGACCCCTCTTTACTCATATTTCGTCAAGAAACATATTCAACTTTATATCCTGGTCTACGTTGATGACTTTCTCATTATAGGTAATGACGCTACAACCATTCAATCACTCCTTCAAAGTCTGTAATCCCACTTTGCTCTCAAACAACTTGGCCACATTTCTCTTTTTCTTGGCATTGAAGTACTCCGCACTTCAACTGGATTCTTTCTCAATCAAACTCATTATGCCACCAAACTACTACAAATGGCTGGACTCAATGACTGCAAACCCGCCCCAACTCCCATCACTCTGAAATCCAACAGTTCATACAGCTCTGCTCACCCGTTCCACGATCCAACTCTATACCGCAAACTAGCCGAATCTCTTCAATACTTATCCATTACCCGTTCCGACATAGCATTTTCCACAAATTTCATCTGTCAACATATGCAAGCTCCCACTGTCCGTGACTTCCAGAAGCTCAAAAGACTTCTACGGTACATCAAGGGCACTGTACTCCTCGGTCTTCCTCTCACAGCAGACGATCTTCAACTCCTAGCCTATGCCGATGCAGACTGGGTATTGGACTCAACAAACTGCAAATCCATTTCAGGTTTCTGCACCTTCTTGGGTAACAATCTTGTCTCCTGGTCTGTCAAAAAGCAAGTCACAGTTGCCAAATCTTCAACAGAAGCTGAGTATAGGTCTTTATCCTCGGCAACCTCGGACGTTATATGGCTTCGTCGTCTCCTACACGAACTCTAGATCCCCCAGCACTCTCCGACCATCATTCACTGCGACAATATTTTTGCTATAGCCATCGCTAAAAATCCGGTGTTTCACACTCGCACGAAGCACATTGAGATCGACTACCAGTTTATTCGTTATCACATCACCTCCGGCAATGTCAACATCGCTTACACAAAGACTATCGAACAACCAGCAAATATTCTCACGAAACCTCTCTCATCCTCTCGCTTCCAGGACTTACGAAACAAATTCAACATTCAGCCAAAGAATGTTCAATTTGAGGGGGGATGTTAGCGATATATTACACATCAGCATTATGACGTGTCATATACGTTCTGTAGCTACCTCTATATATACGTTACCTTGTAATATGTAATCTATACATTAGCATTAATATACTTTTCCATTCTCTGTTTTCTCCGCTTCTTGCTGCTCCATCTCATTCCTTTCAATAATTTGGCTGCTTTTGTAGCTTCTTCAATTTGAATTTTTTCTTCTATTTTGTATTTTGTTTTCTTTTTTTCAGATTTTAAGGAGTATGAAATTTGTGGGGTAACTGAGTTAAAGGGCCTTTATTTGCATAGGCGAAGTTAAGCTAGTTTTATGATCAAATTTGTTAAGGTTTTTTTTTTCGGTAATTTACTGTTACTTTGAAGAATGTTTGAAATTTGATGACTATTTAAGTTTTGTTTGGGATAATTTTCTTACTATTTTTTAAAATATTTTTTTAATTTTAAGAATTTTTTTTATAGAAAATAGTAGTAAAGATGTCTCAAACGAAGCCTTAGTGCTCTTAAAAAATGTTTAATTGAAATAGTTTTCGAACAGAATTTATTTATTTTTATTTGTTTGATGCATTGTAATATAATTAATTTTGTGCAAATATTTCTGATTTTGGTAGGTAATTATTGAATTACCCCAATTGATCAACATTTTTGGTGCGTAATTCAATTCAATTCAATTTTAGTAAACTTGACATAATTTCCAAGATTGGCCAAATATAAAAAATTATAGTTGACAGAGCAAGATTTTTGGATCCAGGATTAATTTTACTTGTTGGATGTAAGTCATATTAAAATGTCTATCTCCTTTGGAACTCTAAAACATGGCCTTAGGCTTTGTTTGGGACACATTTCTTACTATTTTGTTTTGAAGATCCCAATTATAATTTTTATTTAACCACAACTATTTCGTTGCATTTAAAAATTTTTATATTAGGAAGTTGCTTTGTACTATATATATATATATTTCAGATCAACCCTACAAAATCGTAAATAGGTTGTCCCAAATGAAGCCTTAATAAGCATGTTGTTGTAAAATATACAACAACATTAAGTCTTTATCCCACTATGTGAGGTCAGCTAAATGAATCTTTTTTCTCCATTGTGTCCTTTTAAGAGTTAAATTCTCATTTAAATCTAATAAAGATAGGTCATTTCTAATATTTTCTAACCAAATCTTTTTAGGTTACCTTTCTTAACATAAGTCAAATCTAATACATCTACTTTCCTAATCGGGTCATTGGAAGACCGTTATTTTATGTGACCAAACCATCTAATGCAACTTTCTCTAATCTTATCTTCCACTAGAGCTACTCTCTCTAATCTAATCTTATTTAGGCGAAGCATTAGCACAATCTATTAAAGGATTCATGTCATGATTATTCGATAAATTTTACGTTAGCTATTGACCACCTAACGTAACCCTCTACTTTTCTCATCTAGGATTTGAAACCTAGTAGGGATAATGTTAATCATACTGTAAAATATATTAAAAAAATTTGAACATAAAATTTTAAAGAAGCTTTCACAAACAATGACTATCTATTGACCCATATTTTTGTCGCAAGTTGGTCTGGTAAATTGATAAAATATCGGATCAAGCCAATTCGCTTCCATTTTCTTTTTATGCTGCTTCTATTTATGTATTCCCTTATTCCCTCCCTCTGACCGCCACTTTACCCTTAACAGTTGTTCCCGACGCCTCCACACTTGGCTTCGCTCGCTGGCTCAATGTGTTCTATCGATAATAACATCCGATGACCTTCAAGTTTGTCTTCTTCGCTCTGGTGGGGATAATCTCTAGCCACGACTGCAACCATTACTGTCTCTCCAGTTTGTGCCATTGCTTCTAACTCTTTCAAGTACCTCCGCTCAGTCACCAATTCCTAGTCAGATTTGCCTAATTTTTATCAGTATCTTATTTATTAAGGTTACAATTAGTTAGCTTTTTATGTTCTTGCACATTTAAATAAAAATGCGATTAATTAGTTTAATATTTTGTTTCATCACCATGTTTTAGAACCAATTTGTTAAACATATTCAGTACATGGACCCGATGATTTAAATTGAGCAACTTAATAACATTAAATATATTTTTAAAGAACTTCCTATCTTTATACTGTCAATTTATTTGATTAACCACACGTTGAGGGGCTATTTGGTATCAGATTTATCATGGGATTTAAGTCGGATTTACGCTAAATCCAGCCAAACGATTTTTTGCTTGCGTTTAATCCCGAGATTCCGTAAATCTCGGATTTATGGACTTACGGCTTAAATCCTAGATTTACTAAATCCCTCGGTTAAGCGCATTTAACGAGATTTAACATTAGAAGCGCGCGAAAGGGAGAAAGTGAACTTCACAGCCAGCGAGCTCCTGTTCTTGCTTCCGATCAAAATGTCGTAACTTCCGATCCGACAGGAAGGGAAAATCGTCGAAGGAGCGAAGTCGAACAACCACGAAGGAGCCGAAGAAGCGACGCGTGCAATCTATACACCTCCTGCAAAGCAATGAAATCGAATAGCAACGACGAAAAGAGAAGATGAAAGGCAAACTAGACGCCTCTAAGTTATTATTGATTAACTTAATTAATATAATTTAAAATATTAATAATTAAGTAAATTAATTAAATAATTAATAGTATAAGTAGTGCATAAATGAATTATCTAATTTAACTTAATTGTATAATTAGTAATTAAATATTAATATGATTAGCTTAATTAATATAACTTAAAATATGTATTATTAAATATATAATTAATAGTATAAATAATAATTAATGAGTAATTTGAACTTAACATGTTATTAAATTCATAGCACATTAATTTTTATTTTTAATTATAAATTTATTTTTTAATTTATAATTATCTTCTTCACATTAAATCCTTAACTGCCATAAATCCTAAAATATGTTACCAAAAAGTTTATCAAGATTTAACAGGATTTAACATTTGGCATACCAAACCGTTTTCAGGATTTAACACATTTCAGATTTACTAAATCCCACTAAAGTTAAATCCCACTTGTTGCCAAACAGCCCCTGAGAGTTAGTAAATTCTATTCAACGTTTCACTCCTACTTATGCATCAAATTTCAAGTCAGTAGTTAATGCTTGAGACTCTGCTTAATTATTGGTGAGTTGAAGTCAATTTTGAAAGTAGAAGAAATTATTTTTCCTGTTGGATTCTTCAAAATAACTTTGATGCCGACTCCTGCACCAAAAGATCCATCGACATGAAGAGTCTACACCAAGTCTTCATTCAAAATCACCTCTTTTACAGTGTCAACCAAGTTAAAGTGGGCCAAGAAATCAACAAGCACTTGTGCCTTAATGGTGATCATTGGCGTATATGAAATTTGGAGCTCGCTTAACTCCACAACTAATTTGAGTAGTTTCCCAGAGTGGTCTGGCTTCATTAGAACTGACTTTAATGGATGGTTAGTTACAACATGAATCGAATGCGCCAATAATATGGATGAAGTTGACACAGAGATAATCAAAGCTTATGTGAGCTTTTCCATAATCGGGTAGCATAGCTTGGCCCCGCGTAGAATCTTGGTTGTAATAGATTGACCATTGCTTCTTCTTTTCTTCATGGGAGAGGACTAAGATCATTGCCTCTTCGTTGACTTCGAGATGCAAGAGAAAATCCTCCCACCATTGCAGGCTTTGAAGTAGAAGCTGCTATGAAAGAAGTGAATTCAATGGTTGAAAGGCGATTTTGAATTTTTTGTTCTAGGCAAACTGCTTAGCACTTCTAAAAGCCTTGAAGAATGATGAGCACATGTCGCCCGACTTGAAGATGAACTTATTAAGGCTAGAAATTCACCCTGTCAACCTCTGCAACTCCTTTGCACTTTGTGGTAAGGGCATTTCAAGAATTAACTTTCTTTAAATTCATTTTGATACCTTTTGAAGTAAGTAGAAAGCCCTTTTTTTATTCAGCTCCAAAGGTATACTTTAGAGCGTTAAGCTTCATGTTATACTTTTTTGGAGCAGAAAAAATTTCCTTGAGATCTTTAATATGTGGATATTGAGTTTTGGTTTTAATTCGGAGATCATTAACATAAAATATGAGATTTTGCCCCTTTTGATCTCGGAAGTCATAATCCATCATTTTTTTTATATGTAACATTTGTATTTTTTTAAAAAATAAATGGCATGTCATTACTATAACATAATCCATCACATGTGATTATACAGTTTTCTCATAGTCAGTTGGGTGCATTTTGATACTATGATATGATAAGAAGCATTGAAGAAACTCATTATAGGGTATCTGGCAGTAAAGTTGATTATAGCATCAATCCATAGTAGTGGATAGTTATCCTCGGGATAGGTTGAGTTCAAATTAGTAAAGTTGACATACATCCATTATTTGCAATAGGCTTTTACACCATCACCATATTCGAGATTTATTCCAGGCACTATGCCTTCCTAATGAATCAAGCCTCCAGTGATTCTTAAACTTCTTCGCAAATGGGCTTAGGTAGTATAGTTATCATTGTCCAAATCTTATACTTAATTGGTCTTTGTCTTCTTGTCAATTTTAGCATCTGATAGCTGAAATTGATATCCACTTCTGGTACTTCGTCAACTAATCAAGTGAATAAGTCCACATTCATCCTAAGAGTTGAAATTAACTTGGATGTTCACTCTCCATCAAAAGCAATAATGATATGGAAATTACGGTTTGAATTTTCGCACTTTCTCATAGACTTACGCAGTCTTCAATCAATACTCCCTCTGCACATCGAGTTGGAGAAATTCTTTTTGTACGTTTCTCACTACTTTGAGGTAGCAAGCTTTTGATTGCGGCAAGTTGCCCTTTATTATTGTTGCGGGCTAGAATATATGCAGCGATAGATTTAGAATTTTTTCTCTCAGCGTTGTACGAATATCCAGCATACAAACAGAAGAAAAATAAAACATCCGGAGTCCAATAAAAATGTGACATGTGTTCTTGTACACAGTGTGCATAAATTTGTACACACTGTGTACAATTATGTACATAGTGTGTATATTATATATAAATTTGTACACACTATGTACATAATTTTGTAATTTGTATATAATATGTACAGTTGTACACAGTGTGTATAAGGACACATGTTATATTTATATTGGAGTCCGAATGTAACTCTATCTCTGGACTCTGCACGTAATAATTTCTCCCACTTTTCTCATCTAGAATTTAGAATCTAATAAGGATAATGTTAATCTTGCTATAAAATATATTTAAAAAAATTTCGACATAAAATTTTAAAGAAGCTTTCACAAATAATGACTATCTATTAACCCATATGTTTGTCGCAAGTTGGTCAGGTAAATCAATAAAATATTGGATCAAGCCAGCTCGCTTCCATTTATTCCGCTTGTCTTTTTGTATTCCCTCATCCCTCCCTTCGACAGCCACTTTACCCTTACAGTTGCTCCCGACACCGCCGCACTTGGCTTCGCTTGCTGGCTCAATGCATTCTATCGGCAATAACATCCGATGATCTTCAAGTTTGTCTTCTTTGCCTCTGTGTAAGAGGCCCTGGTGGGGATAATCTCTAGCTATGACTGCAGCCATTATTGTCTCTTCACCTTGTGCCATTGCTTCGAACTCTTTCAAGTACCTCCGCTCAGCCACTGATTCCTAGTCAGATTTGCCTAATTTTTATCAGCATCTTATTTATTAAGGTTACACTTAGTTAGCTTTTTATTTTCTTAAACAATTACATAAAAATGCGATTAATTAGTTTAAAATTTTGTTTCATCACCATCATATTGTTTACAGTTTTAGAACCAAATTGTTAAATGTATTCAATGCATGGACCCGACGATTTAAATTGAGCAACTTAACAAAATTAAATATATTTGGTACAAATTTTTAAAGATTGTTTAATTTTAATCATAAAAAAATGACTTTATGGTCATGAATCTTGATGCATATTTGAATTAGAAATTGATGGAATCAAAATCAGGACCATTCACATTATATATTATTTTTCCTACTTATGCATCAAATTTCAAGTCAGCAGTTAATGCTTCAGACTCTGCTTAATTATTGGTTAGTTGAAGTAGATTTTCAAAGTAGAAGAAATTATTTTTTCTGTTGGATTATTCAAAATAACTTTGATGCTGACTCATGCACTAAAAGCTTCATCAACATGAAGAGTCTGCACCAAGTCTTCATTCATAATCGCCTCTTTTGTAGTGTCAACCAAATTAAAGTGGGCCAAGAAATCAACAAGTGCTTATGCCTTAATGGCGATCATTGGCATAAATTAAATTTGGAGCTCACTCAGCTCCACAATTAATTTGAGTAGTTTCCTAGAGTGGTCTGGCTTCACTAGAACTGACTTTAATGGATGGTTAGTTACAACATGAATCGAATGCACCAATAATATGGATGAAGTTGACACATAGAGATAATCAAAGCTTAGGTGAGCTTTTCCATAGTCGGGTAGCATAGCTTGGCCCCGTGTAGAATCTTGGTTACAATTGATTGACCATTGCTTCTTTTCTTCGCGGGTGAGGACTAAGCTCATTGCCTCTTCATTGACTTCGAGATGCAAGAGAAAATCATCCCACCATTGCAGGCTTTGAAGTAGAAGATGCTACAAAAGAAGTGAATTCAATGGTTGAAAGGAGATTTTGCATTTTTTGTTCTAGCCAAAGTGCTTGGCACTTCTCAAAGCCTTGAAGAATGACGAGCACATGTCGCCCCACATGTCGCCCGACTTGAAGATGAACTGTTTAAGGCTAGAAATTCACCCTGTCAACCTTTGCAACTCCTTCGTACTTTGTGGTAAGGGCATTTCAAGAATTAACTTTCTTTAAATTCATTTTGATACCTTTTGAAGCAAGTAGAAAGCCCTTTTCTTTATTCGGCTCCAAAGGTACACTTTAGAGCGTTCAGCTTAATGTTATACTTTTTTGGAGTAGGAAAAAATTTCTTGAGATCTTTAATATGCAGATATCGAGTTTTGGTTTTAATTAGGAGATCATTAACATAGAATTTGAGATTTTGCTCCTTTTGATCTCGGAAGACATAATCCATAATTTTTTTTGATATGTAGCATTTGTATTTTTTAAAATAAATGGCATGTCATTACTATAACATAATCCATCACATGTGATTATACAATTTTCTCGTAGTCGGTTGGGTGCATTTTGATACTATGATATGATAAGAAGCATCGAAGAAACTCATTATAGGGTATCTGGCAGTAAAGTTGATTAGAGCATCAATCCATAGTTGCGGATAGCTATCCTCGGGATAGGTTGAGTTCAAATTAGTGAAGTTGACATACATCCATCATTTGCCAGTAGGCTTTTACACCATCACCATATTCGAGATCTATTCCAGACACTATGCCTTCCTAATGAATCAAGCCTCTAGTGATTCTTAAACTTCTTTGCAAATGGGCTTAGGTAGTATAGCCATCGTTGTCCAAATCTTATACTTGATTGGTCTTTGTCTTCTTGTCAAATTTTGCCTATGATAGGCGACATTGATATCCACTTCTCGTACTTCGTGAACTAATCAAGTGAATAAGTCCACATTCATCCTAAGAGTTGAAATTAACTTGGATGTTCACTCTCCATCAAAAGCAATAACGATCTGGAAATTACGGTTTGAATTTTCGTACTTTCTCAAAGACTTATGCAGTCTTCAATCCATAGCCCCTCTGCACATCGAGTTAGAGAAATTCTTTTTGTACATTTCTCACTACTTTGAGGTAGCAAGCCCTTGTTTGCGACAAGTTACCCTTTATTATCGTTACATAACCCCCTATCAGAAACTTCATGGTGCATGATATGTACAGATATCTAATCAGAAAATATTCAACAATTGTTAGACAATCTTGAAAATCATATTCACCAAGCTCACTTAATCCATGAGGATGTTGTTATCTAGTAATTGGCGATGATTGTTCTGGCGGCCGCTACATTATTGTAGAGGTTGTCATTTGCAAGCTGATCACTAAGATGATTGGGGGTAAGTTCACCTTTCCCAACCTAAGTCGTTTAAGGCTAGCTTGATGAAAAGCCTCCTTACTAGCTCCTTCATGATAATAGCAAGAACCACCCGTTGATGTGAATTGCTTGTGTTGGGACTAGTTGATTGTGAAACTCTTTCATTGGTGTCTTCCTTGGCCTTCATCTAACATCATCAATAACAAACTCTTTAAGTTTGTTGCCTTGATAAGATCCTCTACCAAGCTCCGTAGGTGTGAACACTCCTTGGTGTTATGGCTATGGTCATGATGGTAGGTGCTGTATTTTGATTGATCACGCAAGTGACTGCCCGCCCTCATGGGCCCTGACCTTTTAAAGAGTACTTTATTCTGATTGACCTTAACCAACTTGGCCATTGAAACTCAAAGTGGATTCACAACCAGCATTGGACAAATTAGAGGTGGAAATGACCTCTCGCCATGGCGACCATTGTGCTACTTCACATTTTTTACTTGGCCATCAAAGGAACGAGTTCTTTGATGCCATGTGAATCTCCTTTAATCATGATAAATTATTTTTTTGGCCCTCTGACTATTGTAGCAACTTCTCTAGATTGTGAGAAATTATTAAAATTTCTCTCTTAGATGGCTTCTCTCCTTCCTTCTAGCCATAATAGAGGTTTCTAATCTCAATACCATACTCATTAGCATTTATATATGTTGACCCCTATATATCAGCAAAAGGATAAAACTAATAAATTAAGCAACGCATGCGTCGATGCGACGTATCACTTGAAAGGTCAAACGACATTCGATTGCCAAAAGGACTGCGCCGTTGCAATCAGGGTATCAAATTTTCCTAAGTAGAGACCCCTCACAGTCAAATCAGACGAGACCGATCCAAAGGGATGACTGACATCCAAAATTGACATGCGATGTCACCCAAATAACATCCGATCGCAGAATAGATTTTGTCGTTGCGTCCAGAACATCATCGACACCCAAAAACCATATTTTATTTGTTTAATTGGGATTGCCGGGCAAAGCGGCATGAAGGCCGAGTCAAAGACGTGCAAATTAAGAAAATTAGCGCGACGCCCACCTAAACGACGTCCGATCGCAAAATAGAATTCACCGTTCTAAATCAATTCCAAAAACTACATTTTATTCGCATGCACATCCTTCTTCCCTCTTTCGTTCGCAAATCAGTTCCCCCTCACATAAACTCCGACATCCGCCGGCTCTTGCACCTCACAACCTCTGCTTCTTTTGGTTTGCCTCACTACCGTAGCTTGAAGTCCATGAGCCAAGCAATCCTCACGTACTAATATGCTTACAGGAACCCAGCCGTCCATCCAGAGCTGTCATCCGTTTTGTCTGCCTGCTACCTCATGACTTCTTGCACGAATATCAACCCAACACCTCCACTCCCTTTCTAGCCGAACTCTAGCCCGTCCTTCTTCCCTCTTCACACGACACAGCCGAACGAACACCTTAAGCCAAGATCTAGCTTGCAACAACAGCTATCCATGTTTCTGCAAACCACAAACTTGTCTTCTCATCAACTACAGCCAAAATCAACCCTCCCTTGTTCGCAGAACTCCTTTGATCTCACGAGAACTGTGCCGAACACCTCACGTGAAGGAGAATCTCTGCAACTCCAACTCCACTAAATCTGCTCTTCCCCACGTGAAAGCCACATACCTTTTCCTTTTAACAATTGAATTCTTTTGTACATTTATGCAACCTATTAGGACAGCCCATTGCTTCTACCTATCTCTCATAGCTAAAGCCCATTACACCTTCAAACTTCAGCCCTAAATTATCTTAAAGCAGCTCACTACCCAACCAACTCAATCTATTACAAGCTCAGAACTCAAAAGCCCATCAACCCACTTATTCCAACCATTCACCTTGCCAAATAATTCCTTAAGCCCAACACAAAATCAGCCTTCAAAGCCCAATTAAACCCCACTCCAAACAACCTCCCCATTTCCCTTTTTTTTTTTTTTGAGAAAATAGAAAGAGGTAAAGGTAATTTCCCCTTTTTTCATTGTTATTGTCCTTACCATTAGCATTGGGTGTCACTGATAATTAAAAATAACCAAAGTTGTTGGTTTGCTTTTACGCCAATGTCAATAATTATTCATGAGCATTATCATTGATTTTCATGTATAAGTATATATGTGTTTACATACATATATACTTGTATTCACATGTACCTATCTATCTATATATGTATGTGTTTGAGTATATATATATATATATATACAAACACACACACACGCATGCAAAAAAAAAAACAAGAGAGAAAAGACAAAAAATAAAAAAAGAGAAAAAAAGAAGGAAAAATTTTAAAAAAGTGTATGTTTTTTTGTGTATTTTTGCAAATAATTGACACAGCCGTCACATCACCATCATTGCATAGGTATAAACTTGCAAACTCAAAAGCCTCCAAACCCTGCATTTGACATTCGCTATGCACCAGAAAATTACATATACACACTTTTCTCTGGCGTGGTGGGAAGGGAACCCGGTGTGACATTTACGGCGAGGTGGGTAGGCCTTGTACGCATTTTACTCTAGCTCGGTGGGGACGAATATAAGTATCCATAGATGCTTTAGTGCCTACGAGGAAACAACTGCAAATTTCAAAAAGGTACCCTGAAGACCTATACACGCCTTTATCTGGCATGGTGAGATTAAAAATTTACGGCCCGATGTCATCTGACACCTACCGTACACGCTTTTCTTTAGCGTGGCGGGAGGCCGAGACTCCTGGAATTTCTCTAAAATGGGGGAGATGCCGAGAGGCTGCCGAAATTTAGATTGAACACAGGGGACCTAGACTTAAGCAAACGACAATGGAATTAACTTAATAAATTGGTACAAAAATTTGAACTTAACCAAATGATAACAAATTGAGCAGAGGACTTGTGGACTCAAACTGAAATGAATACAGGGGACTTGAACAAAGTGCATAAGATTAAAACTTACTACGACCACAAAAGAGATTGAACTTGACATGAAAAATTTGAATGGACAATTGAATTTAAAGTTGAGACAATAGGGGACTTGCAAATTTAAATTGAGCTTACAAGAAATGACATGGCACTAAAATGGAGTTATGATTTACAAAATAATGAACGCTAACTTAAACATGAATGAATAAGTGTAAGGCCGGCGATGGAAAAAAAAAATTGCAAGCATTGCTTATTTACAATTGATAATAAAATTGTGAACGACATAACCAAATCTCATATGGTGATATGATGCTCTCAATGGATAAGATGGCCTGCTTGCAACGATCAACAATAATCAAGGATACAAATGCATCGATTTCTTATGAAAATTGAAAGTCAAAGTATAATGCATGTTGTAAATCATCTTGGAACTAACAAGGGGGCTATGGCATACATAACAGTCTAATGGATCTTTTGTGAACAATAGCAAGGTATATACAAATGTATGTAATATGCTTGGCAAGTTGTGAATGAATTTAAGGTTCTTCTATGAACATGAAGCCAGTATGCAAGTAAATGCACTTAAACTTGCAAAGTGTACGAACTCTTGCGAGCTACTTTAGGAGACACTTCATTCATGTGATGATCCTTTCTACCAGCAACGACAGTAAAAGTATTACCAATGTGATAGATCCTTTCAGGATACACATATGTGACATATCCCTTGTGAACAAGGATGGAAGATAGTAGCGAATGCAAATACCCATCTATAATAATGGAAGGTTGTTTATATGACTAATGATACACCTACAAGTGTTACTCAGCAGTAGGTTGTAGGTGTTACAACATTCCTGCAATCAACCACTGTTTAATGGTCAACAAATATGCTGATTCACTCTCACAGTTAATGATGAGTGATTATTAATTTTATGTGCTGAACGTTATAAGCAAAGTCGAAAGATATATAGCAGATGCAAGCCCCTACGTGTTACTGTAGAAGACACATTGTGCATTCAACATGCCATCTACGAACAAATACAGAAGGTCTATGACAAACATTAGCTTATGCGGACTGCCATAGGGGACCCGTCAAATATTTCAAAAATGCCCCCACATATGCACCACCTTATGTATACACACAAATACAAAAAATGCAGGTGCGATTATAGACCCACATGGGTCCTGACGAGCATTTTATGGGTACACACAATGTCTAGGGATGTTGTGCGGGTCATATAATAAATCAAAATTTGAACCTGATCCTTTTATGAGAGTAGATATGAGTTGACACAGCTCGAACCATTAAACAAATATACGATCGCGACACTGATCAGAATAATTTATTTTATAGTTTATGTTAGGCCTTCAAGGTCTATTAAAGGAACAATTCAATAACATAGGCATAAATCTTACACAGAACCCAATCCTCTGTTAGTAGGTGGACAGAGTCGACAAGATTTAACCCATGAATAAGATGACTTTATAAGTTTTATAAGTTACCCCAATGATGGCCGCGTTGAACGTATATATCAACCGGAGGGATCCTCAAATACTTCAAAATACTTCCCAAATACCTACGAAAGCCCAAAATTCCAAAATCATCCAAAATTCAAAATATTTAAAATTGAAATTAACCATTCAAATACTTAAAATAAAATGTATCCACCCTCCATAATAGTTTGCTGATATGGACAAATCTAAATATCACTTCAACTCACAAAAATCTAATGTCTAGCCGAGAATATCACTAGGATTCATTCTCAACTAATCTCTTGCCAGCAAAGACGTGGCACGTGTTCCCTAACTAACAGTTTTGCCACCAAATAACACAATAGGTTAACATTTATGACTGGGGCCCTCTGAACCTGATGGTTTGCCGCCAAATGGCACCACTAAATTATGGTTATGCATAGAGCCTGTATGCTCCCAAACGACACTAAATCTTTGAGATATGAAGCAATATGATATAATCGATAGGATACAAAGCCCTCTGTTAGCTAAGGTGAATTTAAATTTATCCCCTTAGAAAAATATTCACCCAAGGTCTATAAGGTTCTCTTGAAAGACGCAACCCATGGCTGTCGACAAGGATCCTTTTATCAGGTTGGGTCGATTACCTCCTCTAACTAAGTAGACTAAGGACCAGGATGGCCAGGGATGACGGAACCATGGGATCTTGATCGGGCTCATCATCACTTCCCCCACCATTCACTTTAAGTGCAAGATGGTGAAATTTCAAATTTTAAATATCAAATTTCCAAATTCTCAAACCCATGCTACTGCTATATGGTAGATACTGTGTATTCTCTATGTATCTGATCGACGACAAGCCTTAATCAAAAGTTCTCTCTCGTTATCAGGAGGGGTAATTAATTATAGGGACTTGTGCCTATAGAAAACTGGAACTCAGATCATAAAGTCCTTGTAAAATGAGTGCGAAATCTCTGGGAAGTGTTTTATCTACAAACCCAATCTGCTTTTTCAAAATTTAACTTGGAACTTAATTAGTTAAAACTCCCCCGAAAGCAGGTCGGGGCGCAAATTTTCGAAGCCCACAATATGACTATTGGCATTCAAATAATATGATCAAAGCCCTTGACTATTGGAAGCTGAGTGCATACCCAAAAAGTCCTCGTAGATCTTGGGTGAGAGCAGTTTAGGGGACCGTTGGCTCTAGATCTTTCACATAAGGCATCTCTCTATGAAATTAAGTGACTAAACTCCTCAATAACTCACTTTGCTCTTGTCTCGTTTGTTGTAAGGCTTGAGAGTTCTTCAACAACCTTTACACAATGGCAAATTGCATTACAAACATCCACTTAAACTTGGCGAAAGAAGTAATAACGCCGAGTGGTAGATACGGGAACCACCTCAGAGGAAAGTCTGTATAAGTAATGAAGAGTAGCGTACACTTCAATGCGTTGTTGATATCAAGTAGCAAAACTATTGACTCAAATTAAGTGATTTGCTCAGCGGGATCTATCTTTCCCTTGTACAAATCCAAATGAGGGATTTTGAACTTTTTCTTGAAGCTTGACATTGCAATCTCTCTTGAGAAGTCACTAACAAACGGTGACCATCTCTTCTTAAATCTCCTCTTCTTGATGAAGAGGTGAAATTGACTCCTCACTATCAAAGATAATATGTCTCATTGTTGACTAGAGTACATATCAATGCTCTAGCTCTACAAAGTCTACTCTTCACAACGAAATCAAAGGACCCTTCAAGCATTTTCAATCTAGGAATAGTTCTCAATATTCTCTCCAATGCAGCATGGATTATTCAAGACATCCTCTCCTCAAATTCAACAAATTGACGAACAGTCATGATTTGAACTCTTGATTCTCCATGTTAATAGATTCTTTGCCTCCTATTTGATACTATTTTGCTTCACGTAGTAGTCATTAGCATGTGCCATGCTCATCGCTTATTTTAGGCTATTGAATCTAGAACTGTCTATGAATCACACCCAATTATATGTGAAAATACGATAAAAAAATAGAAAATAGAGAGGGAAAGAAGAATTCCAGAATAAAAGCTCTTGGATTTATATAAAATGTGCTCAATTACAAAAAAATTACAAATTGAGCTACTATCCTTTACCTCTTTATTTATAGATTTAGGTCGGTGTTTCAACATTACAAAATAGGCTATATACATGAACATATAGAAAATAAGAGAAAATACATTAATTGTGTAGCCTTATCAAAAGGTACGACTTGTTGAAGTTGTTTTACCAAGCTTTTAATAAGTCATCGACGTGGCATATATTGATAGTCAAGTGGCTAATAAATAGTTTACCCAAAAAATTTTCCCTCCTTAAATTGTCATCAGGGCCGACTTCATAGATAGTAGCCGGTAGAGCTAATTAATAAGCTTGACTTATTGATTGACAAATTCTTAGTTCATGATTGTCTGCTTGAGGCAATTTCTCATATAGGCTAATGAATATAAGTCCAAGTAGGTCGAATTAACTTGGTATCAACCGACTTGATTTAACTTGAACTGTATCAACTTAATTTGAGCCGAGTTTTTAAAATATTTGAGTGTACACATACACATTAAAAATTATGTGATATTGTCCCTTCACAATTAATTATTGTAATAATTTGTACTACTTTGCGTGAAGAGTGCAACTTAAGATTATTTTAAGCCGCTTATCATTACACGATATCAACGTGGGAAGTGGGCCATGGTCTCGGGTTGCGCTTCTCCACCTACCTCGTTATCTGTTAGTTCTCTCTTTGCATTTTTCTTCTGCCCAGTGAACATCAATAATTCCTTTCTATTCTCGTCTGAACAACACGTTCATACTTGAGTAATTCTAAACACTAGATATTTGAAAGGGATATTTTGAAAATTGTTTCAAAAAATTCTTATAGATATTTTTAGTTAGAACATGCATGCAGCTGTTGTTCTGATTAATTAGCTTCCAAGATATAATTTTGTTCTGAAAAAAATTAAACTTTTGATCGTTACCAGATAAAAAGAACTTATCTTGCTCAAAAAAGAACTTTCTGAGCAAAGAATCACTCAAAAAATTTCATGAGACAACAGTAAGAGTTCTGCTAGAGTTGAATACCTTATAATCTATTCATCTTGTAACCCAACTATTATAATTCAACAATAATCCATTGGATTGATTAATCTTTTACTTGACTGCCTTTGTTGCAATCAGCATAAGAGCCTCTCTTTTACGCGTAGTAAGTCCATAAACTTCACTCATGTCTATATCTTCTATTTCACCCTTTGCTGGCTTCCAGTCAAAGACATACACCAGGTTAGCTATAGCAAGCTCAATTAAAGCCACAGAGAACTTGATCCCAGGACAAGATCTCCTTCCTGCACCAAATGCCAAGAGCTGGAATCCATGGCTACTAAAAGTTATGCCTCCTGCTTCTCCATTTATGAACCTTTCCGGTCGAAATTCTTCTGGGGAATCCCATATCTTGGGGTCCCTTCCTGTAGCCCAGGCATTGATGAGGACCATCGTTCTTTTAGGAATTCTGTAGCCTTTGATATTAGTGTCATGTATAAGCTGTCGTAGTATTATAGAACCAGGAGGATGAAGCCTAAGGGCCT
This sequence comes from Dendrobium chrysotoxum, assembly GCA_019925795.1. Lineage (NCBI taxonomy): Eukaryota > Viridiplantae > Streptophyta > Magnoliopsida > Asparagales > Orchidaceae > Dendrobium > Dendrobium chrysotoxum. Next base: position 42,607,878 of record CM034304.1, on the reverse strand, counting down.
CTTTTACTACAGCTTTGAGATAGCTCATATCTACCAATTGCTCTTCTTTGATGCATGCTTTATTGGGGCCTACTACTTTGATTATTTCTTCCTTTAGCTTTCTCATGGCGGCTGGGTGGCGAATGAGCTCGGCCATAATCCATTCCATGGATGTGGAGGTTGGGTCTGTTCCCGCACCAAACGCATCCTGTGGCATAAAGTAAAGAAAATAAAGTTCAATGACTATTTAAAAAAATGAAAAAATTTGGAAATATGATTTTAATTTTATTAGAATAATTTTTTTAATTGTTAGATTTATTTTAAGATGAATATAATATATAGTCAATCAATAAATCTTTATATTATACTTGCTTTAGTTTAATTTAATTTAGCACAATAAACGTTTCAGAATATGTCTTTAATTGTACACTTTGTTAAATTTAGCTTTGGATATATTAAAATAATTATAATAATTATAATTAAAATAGCTATTTATAATTGTTGCTTTGTAAAAAAAAATACACTTTGTAAAGATCTTGAGAATTAAAAAGCCAATTGGATTAAAATAAATATGTTTGGACAATGTCATCTAAATATTTCCCTTCAAGGAATTATAAATTTTTTTAGAGAATAATATATATATATATATATATAATAAAAATTAACAAAATCTAATTACCATAGCAACGGCCTTAATACTCTCAGTATCAAATACAACACCCTTACATTGCAACTCCCACTGATCAAGAGTCAACAAAGCATCTAAAAAGCACTCATTAGTTACATCACCATCTCCTTCCTCCTTCCTCTTTGCTATTCGCCTTCTATGCTCCTTCACTATTTCCTCAAGAATCTTATCTGTTCTCTCAAATACACTTCTCAATCTCCTCTCAAACCCACTCAAAACCCCAACTATCTTCCCCAACCATGGTATATAATCACCAACATAGAACTCCCCCATAATTCTCGAGCTCTCATCTATGAGCTTCCTTAAACCATCCCGCCCCAACTTATTTCTTGTCGACTCGCCAATCACTGCTCGGCATGTAACATCTCTCGAGAGTACATGAAACTTCTCAGTTATGTCAACCAACATTGTTTGCTCAATCTCTTTCATCATAAAGGCCAATTCCTCCTCCCTTGCTTGTTTATAGGAACCCACCTTCTTTTTGCTGAGGAGGTGGAGAATAGTTGCCTTTTTCATCTCCCTCCAATATTCACCATAAGGGGCAAAGGCGATGTCATGACCATGGTGGAAGATTGTGTCGGGGACTTTAAGAGAAGGGCGGTAGGCGAAGAGGTGGTCTTGGGTTTGGGTGATTTCATGTATGATGGAAGGGGAGGAGGTTACGAGGACGGGGATGTGACCAAGGTGGAGGAGCATGAGGGAGCCATAGCGTTCAGAGAGAGAATGGAGGGAGCGGTGAGGGCTAGAACCAAGTTGATGGAGGTTGCCGATGATGGGAAACTTAGGGGGAGAGGGTGGGAGGGGTTGAACACTACTAGTATTGATAATAGTAGGGCTCTTCTTGAAGAAGAAGAGATATGATAAAACAATTGCTAGTATTGTAAGAGCCAGCATTAATAGCATAGCCGGAGAATAGAGAAGAAGAGGGACTATGGGAGAGGAGGAGGGACACATGTTCTTTACAAGTTTTTTTTTTCTTTTCTTTTGAGGATTGTGTGGTGTGGGAGTAGGGTTGAGAATTAGAGTTTTTATAGATTTAAATGGTATATAGGTTAGAAAAATGTATTCACACATCATAGGCAATTACGTGGTTGGATATTTTAATAATTTGATTAGCTTGAATTTAATAAATTATTCGGGTCATGGAATAGCTGCTCTAGTAAATTTATTAAAAATCAATTATTTATACTAATAGAATAATGAATAAATAATATTGATCGTACAAGTTATCCATTACTCTAAATGGCTAGAATATTCTAAGCATTCACGTGTTTTTGAGTAAAACTTTTATATACATATATATGTAGGTATTATTATATCCGGACGCCGGACGTCCGGATTATCTTGTATACAGTGAAAAATAACGTGTATATTGTATACACATTATTTATATACAGTATATATAAGATAATTCGGATGATCCGGACGTAATAATTTCTCACAGTAAGCTCGTCTGAAGCCGAATTCTAGGACTTTCTACACAAATATATTTATAATATTAAAATATTATTTATTTATTTATATAATTTAACCAGATGGTATGGACTATGGAGATATAAGATAGATTGGAGATTTGGAGTAGAAGATATTTAAGGGACATAAATGAGGAGTGAGAAAATAAAAGTGGTGAAGAGTGCCAAAAACTTTGAATATACAGAGAAAGAGAATAGGGAGCATTTATTTGCGCAGATGCCAGCTTTAAATCAGCCACAGTCAAAGATTCCCTCATTAAATTATTTTACTCCCTCAGCATAAATCCACACTTCATAATTAACCCAACCACCCCTCGCTTTCTTCTACCTCTTTTCCATTTTGCCAGATCTTCACTCTTTTCATCCCTGCATGTGTTATGCATGCATATATTTAATATTTATTTTAAAATATTATATATATATATATATATAAACTTATGTGAATTTATTAACTGATTAAATAAATTAATACTTTTTAGTTTTTTTTTTGAGAGAGATTATTATATGTAAAATTTGGGCGGAAGAATCATCTGAATTTTGTGAGGTTATATAATAAATATACAGTGCATCTATTTGTTGTTTGCTGTGTATCCTCACAGAATTTGGACGTTTCTCCCATCCAGATTCCGCACGCAATAATTTTTGCTTTTTTTGTGGCCGCTCTTGTAGCTTCTTTGATTTGATATTTTTCTTATGTTTTGTATTTTGTTCGTTTGTTTGTATTTTTTCCAAATTTTAAAGAGTATGAAATTAGCAGTGTAAATGAGTTGAAGGGTAAATTTTAAATAAATTTTTTTTTAAAATTTTGGGAGAGATTATTACATGCAGAGTCAGGATCGGAGAATCGTCTAGATTTCATTCGGACTCCGCACGTAATAATTTCTCCTTTTTTTATGGCTACTATTGTAGCTTCTTTGATTTGAATTTTTTCTTCTATTTTGTATTTTGTTTTCTTTTTTTCAATTTTTAAAGAGTATGAAATTTGTGGGGTAAATGAGTTAAAGGGCTTTATTTGCATAGGAGAAGTTAAATTAGTTTCATGGTCAAATTTGTTAAGGTTCTTTTTTTTTTTTTGGTAATTTATTGTTACTCTGAAGAATATTTGAAATTTGACATAGCAAGGTTTTTGGATCCAGGATTAATTTCACTTGTTGGATGTAAGGCATATTCAAATGTCCATTGATTTTGGAACTCTAAAACCTTCCTTACTACTTTGTTTTGAATATCCCAACAATAATTTCTGTTTAACCATTATTTTTTCACTGTATTTAAAATTTTTTATATTAGAAAATTACTTTCTACTATAATTTTTAAAAATATTTTTTCCATATCAACTTTACAAAGCGGTAAAAAAGTCGAAAAAATGAAACCTTAATAAGCGCAGCGCGTTCTCCAAATGAATCTCGACTTAGGCTTCATTTGGGACGGCTTTTTTGATGCTTTTTAAAGCAGTTTTTTAATACAAAATTTTTTATTTTTGTACTAAAAAGCTGCTTTAAGAAGTAGGAAGAAAGCCGTCCCAAACAAAGTCTTAGTGTATTCTTGATTGCGTGTATCTGTCATAAATAGTTTTAGGATTAGCCATGGTGGCGAGTACATCTTTCTGAATTTTTTTGTAGAATATTGTTTTGATTCTATATTTTGATGAGTTGTAAATTACAGTTGAATTCAGGCCAACTAAAGTTGGCAAAAGAAATGAACCTCTTGAAATAAACGGGATTCTAATAGGGCTTGTATTAGACAAAAATCTATAATTATTTTATTTTACTTTAATATTTAAGTATTAATTTTATTAAAAAAATTCACACACACATACATACATATATAATAATAATAATAATAATAATAATAATAATAATAATTTGATTATGCTGTAAAATATACAACAATATTAAGTCTTTATCCCACTACGTGGGGTCAGCTAAATGAATCTTTTTTCTCCATTGTGTCCTCTTAAGAGTTAAATTCTCATTTAAATCTAATAGATATAGGTTATTTCTAATATTTTATAACTAAGTCTTTTTAGGTTTACTTTTACCTTTCCTAACATAAGTCAAATCTAATATATCTATTTTTCTAATCGGGTCATTGGAAGGCCGCTGTTTTATGTGACCAAACCATCTAATACGACTCTCTCTAATCTTATCTTCCACTAGAGCTACTCTCTCTAATCTAATCTTATTTAGGCGATACAGTGCATCGCTTCTAGGGAATGTCATAGCATTAGCACAATCTATTAAATGATTCATGTCATGATTATTTGATAAATTTTACGTTGGCTATCGATTACCTAATGTAACCCTCCACTTTTTTTATCTAGGATTTGGAATCTAAATAGGATAATGTTAATACTGCTGTAAAATGTATTAAAATTTTTTGAACAAAGAAGCTTTCACAAACAATGACTATCTATTGACCCATATGTTCATCGCAAGTTGGTCAGGTAAATCAATAAAATATTGGATCAAGCCAGCTCGCTTCCATTTTCCTTTAATTCCGCTCGTCTTTCTGTATTCCCTTATTACCTCCCTCCGACCGCCACTTTATCCTTACAGTTGTTCCCGACGCCTCCGCACTTGGCTTCGCTCGCTGGCTCAATGTGTTCTATCGGAAATAACATCCGATGACCTTCAAGTTTGTCTTCTTCGCCTCTGTATAAGAGGCCTTGGGGGGGATAATCTCTAGCCACGACTGCAGCCATTACTGTCTCTCCAGCTTGTGCCATTGCTTCTAACTCTTTCAAGTACCTCCGCTCAGCCACCGATCAGCATCTTATTTATTAAGGTTACACTTAGTTAGCTTTTTATTTTATTAAACAATTACAGAAAAATGCGATTAATTAGTTTAATATTTTGCTTCATCACCATCATATTGTTTACAGTTTTAGAACCAATTTGTTAAATATATTCAGTACATGGATCTGATGATTTAAATTGAGCAACTTAACAAAATTAAATATATTTGGTACAAATTTTTAAAGATTATTTAATTTTAAGCATAAAAAATTAACTTTATCAACATGAATCTTGATGCATATTTGAATTGTAAATTGATGGAATCAAAATCAGGACCATCCACATTAGATGATCTGCTTGCCTAAGATCATGATTAGAATGTAAATAGCCAAAACAACCGCCATTCATCAATTTCCTAAATAATATCTCATAATAAATTTAGTTGGATGACTTCGCTAGGTGCTAAGTGTTTGTCTTCTTGAGAGTTTTTGCTTTTCTGCAAAGAGTAGTCTAACAACTTTTTAGTTGAATTTTAAAACAAGATCACTTTAAATTTTGATTCAAGTAGTCTACTTTTTTATTGTTTTATCTAAGTACATTTTTTTTCTAAGTGAAGGCTTGAAATTTCCCTTTGTTTGCTAAAGTAGAAGAAATTATTTTTCCTATTGGATTCCTCAAAATAACTTTGATGCCGACTCTTGCACTAAAAGTTCCATCAACATGAAGAGTCTACACCAAGTCTTCATTCACAATCGCCTCTTTTGCAGTGTCAACCAAGTTAAAGTGGGCCAAGAAATCAACAAGCGCTTGCGCCTTAATGGCGATCTTTGGCGTATATGAAATTTGGAGCTCACTCAGCTCCACAACTAATTTGAGTAGTTGAGTGGTCTGGCTTCACTAGAATTGAATTTAATGGATGGTCAGTTACAACATGAATCGAATGCGCCAATGATATGGATGAAGTTGACGCATAGAGATAATCAAAGCTTAGGTGAGCTTTTTCATAGTCGAGTAGCATAGCTTGGCCCCGCGTAGAATCTTGGTCGTAATAGATCGACCATAGCTTCTTCTTTTCTTCGCGGGTGAGGACTAAGCTCATTGCCTCTACGTTGACTTCGAGATGCAAGAGAAAATCCTCCCACCATTGCAGGCTTTGAAGTAGAAGCTGCTACGAAAGAAGTGAATTCAATGGTTGAAAGGCGAGTTTGCATTTTTTGTTCTAGGCAAAGTGCTTAGAACTTCTCAAAGCCTTGAAGAATGGTGAGCACATGTCGCCCGACTTGAAGATGAACTGATTAAGGCTAGAAATTCACCATGTCAACCTCTGTAACTCCTTTGTGATAAGCACAAATGACAACTGCTGCTCTCTATAGAGATGATGGCTTGCATATCCATGTGAACTGCTCCACTAATACTGCTCTACAGCAGTAGCAATCCTTCTCAACCATGAGATAACTGGGCTCTTAATCTTGAATGCTCATCTCTAACTAACCTGTACCAAATCATGTTTACACATTCTCTGTATATGCTAAATTACTGTAGTAGTGTAAGCTGAGAAAGATGAAGAATGAATAGTATTTTCTATCTATGAAACCTTTGCAATTGCTCTGCTATTCTCTAGTTGAGTTTGCTTTCTACATGGTATCAGAGCATTAAGTTCATTTTTTTCTCCTTCCACGACTGATTCGTCCACTTCATCGTTCACTCTGCATGGACTTATCTCCACTAGTGAAGTTCCTATCCCTCCCCAACTTAAATTCTACATGTCTACCATGAAGAACTTAGTCAATATGTAATTAACCATCGACAATCACCCGGTTTGGAAGGCACAGCTGCTCAAACTCTTTATTGCAAATGGTTTTGATGGATGCCTTACTGGCGCCATTGCAAAACCCTCCAAACAGCTCATTCAGTCGGATGGCTCTGTCATCATCAATCCCCTCTACCAGTCCTGGATGCTCATCGATCAAAATTTGGCAGCTGCAATATACTCCACGATCCTTTGTTGAATGCCAAATCTGTGGCAAACCAGGACACACTGCTATCCAATGCTGGTATCGCCTTGATCCTGCATATCAGTCGCCTCAGCAAGCTTATGTTGCAACCGATTCTTCACTCAATGCGTACTGGTTTTTAGACTCCGGAGCGACTAACCATCTCACGTCCGACGTCTCACAACTTCATCGAGCGCAACCTTATACTGGCCCTACTCAGGTACAAGTTGGAAATGGCCAAACGATCCCGATTGCAAACACTGGTCAAGGCCTACTACCTACTCCATCTCTTAATCTATATCTTTCAAAAATCTTCCACATTCCAAACCTCTCCCATACTTTGCTATCTGTACATAAATTAACTACTGATAACTCTTGCTATGTATTGTTTACTTCTAATGGCTATATCATTAAGGACTCTCGGACTCATCAGATCCTCCTCCAAGCTCCAAGTCATCATGGTCTCTACCATATTAACAAGTCCAGCCCTCAATTTCCGCTAGCTGCTGCCTTCTCCACAGTTGATTCCTCCCCAAACCTCTGGCACTCTCGACTGGGACATCCTTCTTTAGCTGTCCATCAACCTCTACCTAAGCAATTTCACTTCAGCAAGCAACTTATATCTAAGTTTCATTGTTCTACATGTTCTAAAGCTAAATGTACTAGGCTTCCTTTCTCTGTATCTTCCTTTACCACATCCAAATGCTTAGAACTTATTCATACAGATGTATGGGGTCCATCTCCGATTTTATCAATGCAATCTTACCGTTATTATTTATTGTTTGTGGATGATTACACTCGATATTGCTGGATCTATCCATTAACTAATAAATCAGAAACTTTTTCTAAGTTCTTATATTTTAAATCGCTTGTTGAACGATAATTGGAGGAGCTGAGTATGTCAATCATCAATTTCGAGACACTCTTCTCAAATGTGGAATTCTCCACCAAATCACTTGTTCGTATACTCCAAAACAAAATGGCCTAGCCGAACGTAAACATCGGCATCTCCTCAACACAACGAGAGCATTACTTTTCCATGCCAATGTTCCTCCTAAATTCTGGGTAGATACTCTACTCACGATAGCCTTCCTCAGAAATTGAATGCCCTCAAAATCTTCTCACAACAAATCCCCATACAAATGTCTCTACAACACTCCTCCAAACTATTCTAATCTTCATGCTTTTGGCTGTTTGTGCTACCCATGGTTACCTACACAACTCACACATAAACTTGCCCCTTGCTCTTTACCTTGTGTATTCCTCGGTTACCCACCCAATTCCAAAGGTTATAAATGTTTTCATCTTCCTACGGCCGGTCGCCTCTACATCTCTCGACATGTCACATTCCATGAATCCAACTTCCCATTTCAAGACCTTCCCCCATCTCAACCTACTATCAATGAACCTGCTCATATACCTTCCTCATCTCTTGTTCTAGCTTCAGCTATCTCATTTCCTATAACATCTCAAACACCTTCTATACTACCAAATAATCCATCATCCACAGTAATACCACCATCAAACCAAGCTCTCTCCCCCACTGCCTCCACGAAACACCCACATCTCACTGCTCCAATTCCCACAACTCAAACCAATGCTCCTACTCATCCAATGATCGCTAGATCAAAAACATGCCATTTAAAACCTACCACCGTGTTTGACCTTCACCATTCCACCATTCCAACTAATCCCATAGCTTACTCTCAAGCCATTAAGTATTCAGTTTGGCGCAAAGCTATGAGTGATGAATTTGAAGCATTGCAACTTCAAGGAACTTGGACTCTAGTTCCACCCAACTCGCAACAAAATGTCTTAGGATGTAAATGGCTGTTTAAAACAAAATTTAACTCAAATGGGACCATTTCCAGATACAAAGCCCGCTTGGTTGCTAAAGATTTTCACCAACAACCAGGTCTTGATTTTCATGATACCTTTAGCCATGTAGCAAAATTCCCTACAACTCGTATCTTTCTTACAATTACTGTTACATACCGTTGGACCATTCTTCAGCTCGATGTCTCCAACGCCTTCTTGTATGGTGCACTAGATGAGAAAGTATATATGGCGCAACCCACTTGATTTGTTGACCCACAATATCCCAATCATGTTTGTCTGCTCAAAAAGGATTTGTATGGACTTAAACAGGCACCAAGATAATGGTTCTCAACGTTGACATCCTACTTAATTGACTATGGATTCATTCCCAGTTCTTCAGATGCTTCATTGCTCAGTTATCATCATAATTCTCAGCACATCTACATATTAATTTATGTAGATGACATCTTAACTAGTTCTAATGAAGAAGCTATCCAGCAGTTACTTCATGCGCTTAATCTACGCTTCCACATGCGTAACCTTGGACCTATCCACTACTTCCTAGGACTGCACGTTACTCATCATACAGCCGGACTTCACCTAAGTCAGTCAGAACTCCTTTGCCATCGAAGCACCCATCACCCACTGATGCTTCCGAGCCTTATTCCCACCCAGAACTCTATCGTTCTCTAGTTGACAGCTTACAATATTTGACAGTTACACGGCCTGATATCATGTTTTCCGTAAACTACTTATACCAATTCATGTATCAGCCGAAACTCCAGCATTTCCAACTCCTTAAAAGAGTTCTTCGATACATTAAAGGTACGCTGCAGTTTGGGCTCCCTATCTTAAGATCCTCACTTCATCTTCAAGCATTCTCAGATTCTGATTGGGCTGCGAACTCTATGGACTGTCGATCAATCACTGGCTATTGTGCTTTCTTTGGTCACACTCTCATCTCATGGTGTGTTAAGAAGCAAACTGCTATCATTAGGTCCTCAACTGAAGCAGAATACCGAGCTCTTGCTACAGCCGGCTGTGACATTATTTGGCTTCTCTCCCTGTTTAAAGACTTCAGTGTTTTACAGCAACGCACCAAACTCTTTTGTGACAACGTCTCAGCATTAGCTTTAGCCAACAACCCAGTGTTTCATACCCGAACAAAACATATCGAAATTAATTGCCACTTCATACGAGATTATATCAAGCGCAATCACATTTCGGTTCATCATATTGCCACACAAGATCAACCGGCTGACATACTTATCAAATCACTCAGCTTTCCATGTTTTGAGCAGTTATGCACCAAGCTGACAATTCAACCCCATTGTCAGCTTGAGGGGGGATGACAAGCACAAATGATAACTGCTGCTCTCTATAGAGCTGATGGCTTGCATATCCATGTGAACTGCTCCACTAATACTGCTCTACAGTAGTAGCAATCCTTATCAACCGTGAGATAACTGAGCTCTTAATCTTGAACGCTCATCTCTAACTAACCTGTACCAAATCATGATTACACATTCACTTTATATGCTGAATTACTGTAGTAGTGTAAGCTGAGAAGGATGAAGAATGAATAGTATTTTATATCTATGAAACCTTTGTAATTGCTCTGCTATTCTCTAGTTGAGTTTGCTTTCTACACTTTGCACTTCGTGGTAAGGGCATTTCAAGAATTAACTTTCTTTAAATTTATTTTGATACCTTTTGAAGTAAGTAGAAAGCCATTTTTTTTATTCGGCTCCAAAGGTACACTTTAGAGCGTTTAGCTTCATGTTATACTTTTTTGGAGCAGAAAAAAATTCCTTGAGATCTTTAATATGCGGATATCGAGTTTTGGTTTTAATTAGGAGATCATTAACATAAAATTTGAGATTTTGCTCCTTAATCTCAGAAGACATAATCCATCATTTTTTTGATATGTAGCATTTGTATTTTTTAAAATAAATGGCATGCCATTACTATAACATAATCCATCACATGTGATTATACAGTTTTCTTGTAGTCGGTTGGGTGCATTTTGATAGTATGATACGATAAGAAGCATCGAAGAAACTCATTATAGGGTATCTGGCAGCAAAGTTGATTAGAGCATAATCTATAGTAGCGGATAGCTATCCTTGGGATTGGTTGAGTTCAAATTAGTGAAGTTGACATACATCTATCATTTGCCAATAGACTTTTACACCATCACCATATTCGAGATCTATTCCGGTCACTATGCCTTCCTAATGAATCAAGCCTCTAGTGATTCTTAAACTTCTTCGTAAATGGGCTTAGGTAGTATAGTAATCATTGTCCAAAATATTATGCTTTATTGGTCTTTGTCTTCTTGTCAATTTTAGCATATGATAGGCTACATTGATATCCACTTATGGTACTTCGTCAACTAATCAGGTGAATAAGTCCATGTTCATCCTAAGAGTTGAAATTAACTTGGATGTTCACTCTCCATCAAAAGCATTAATGATCTGGAAATTATGGTTTGAATTTTCGCACTTTCTCAAAGACTTATGCAATCTTCAATCCATACCCCCTCTGCGCATTGAGTTGGAGAAATTCTTTTTGTACGTTTCTCACTACTTTGAGGTAGCAAGCCCTTGATTGCAGCAACTTGCCCTTTAGTATCATTACATAACCCCCTATCAGAAACTTCATGGTGCATGATATGTACGAATGACTAATTGGAAATTATTCAACAATTGTCGGACAATCTTGAATATCATATTCACCAAGCTCACTTAATACATGAGGATGTTGTTGATCTAGTAATTGGCGATGATTGTTCTGGCGATCGCTACATTATTGTAGAGGTTGTCATTTGCAAGCCGATCACTAAGATGATTGGGGGCAAGTTCACCTTTCCCAACCTATGTCGTTTAAGGCTAGCTCGATAAGAAGCCTCCTTACTAGCTCCTTCATGATAATAGCAAGAACCACCCCGTTGATGTGAATTGCTTGTGTTGGGACTAGTTGATTGTGAAACTCTTTCATTGGTGTCTTCCTTGGCCTTCATCTATCATCATCAAGAACAAACTCTTTAAGTTTGTTGCCTTGATAAGATCCTCTACCAAGCTCCATAGGTGTCAACACTCCTTGGAGTTATGGCTATGGTCGTGATGGTAGGTGCTGTATTTTGATTGATCACTCAAGTGACTGCCCGCCCTCATGGCCACTAACCTTTTAAAAAATACTTTATTCAATTGACCTTAACCAACTTGGTCGTTAAAACTCAGAGTGGATTCACAACTAGCATTGGGCGAATTAGAGGTGGAAGTGACCTCTTGCCATGGCGACCATCGTGTTGCTTCACATTTTTTACCTGGCCATCAAAAGGGTGAGTTCTTTGATTCCATGTGAATCTCCTTTAATCATGATAAATTATTTTTTTGGCCCCCTGCGACAACTTCTCTAGATTGTGAGAAATTATTAGAATTTCTCTCTTAGATGGCTTCTCTCCTTCCTTCTAGCCATAATAGAGGTGCTAGTCTCAATATCATACTCATTAGCATTTATGTGTGTTGACTCCTATACATCAAACCACACACAAAAGGACAAAATCGATGAATTAAGCAATGCATGCGTCGATGCGACACATCACTTGAAACATCAAGCGACCTTCGATTGCCAAACGGACTACGCCATTATAATTAGGGCATCGAATAGCCCTAGGTAGAGACCCATTGCAGTCAAATCGGATGAGATCGATCGAAAGGGACAACCGACACCCAAAATTGACGCGTGATGTCACCCAAACGACACCCGATTGTTGAACGGCTGTTACCGTTACGTCCAGAACATCATTGACACCCAAAAATTACATTTTATTTGTTTAATTAGGATTGCCCAATGAAGCGGCATGAATGTCGAGGCGATGACATGCAAATCTAGAAAACTGGCGCGCGACGCCCGCCTAAACGACTTTCGATCACAAAACAGACTACACCATTGCAAATCAGTTCCAAAAACTACATTTTATTTGCAGGCACATCCTTCTTCCCTCTTTTGTTCGCAAATCGGTTCTCCTCACACGAACTCCGACATCCGCCTGCTCTTGCACCTCACAACCTCTGCTTCTTTTGGTTTTCCTCACTACGGTAGCTTGAAGTCCACGAGCCAAGAAATCCTCACGCACTAATCTGCTTATAGGAACCCAGCCGTCCATCCAAAGCTATCGTCCGTTCCATCTGCCTACTACCTTAAGACTTCTTGCGTGGATATCAACCCAACACCTCCACTCACCTTCTAGCCAAACTTCAGCCCGTCCTTCTTCCCTCTTAACACGACACAGCCGACTGAACCCCTCAAGCCACGATCCAGCCTGCAACAACAGCTATCCACATTTATGCAAACCACCAAACTTGTCTTCTCATCAACTGCAGCCAAAATCAACCCTCCCTTGTTCACAGAACTCTTTTGATCTCACGAGAACTGTGCCGACCATCTCACGCGACACCCGTCTCCTTTGTTCGAAATCTCTACAACTCCAACTCCACTAAACGTGCACTTCCCCACGTGAAAGCCACATACCTTTTCCTTTTAACAATTGAATTCTTTTGTACATTTATGCAAACTATTAGGACAGCCCATTGCTTCTACCTATCTCTCATAGCTAATCCCATTACACCTTCAAACTTCAGCCCTAAATCATCTCAAAGCAGCTCACTACCCAACCAACTCAATCTATTACAAGCTCAGAACTCAAAAGCCCATCAACCCACTTATTCCAACCATTCACCCCATCTAGCCAAATAATTCCTTAAGCCCAACACAAAAATCAGCCTTCAAAGCCCAATTAAACCCCACTCCAAACAACCTCCCCATTTCCCTTTTTTTTTTGAGAAAACAGAAAGAGGTAAAGGTAATTTCCCCTTTTTTCATTGTTATTATCCTTACGATTAGCATTGGTTGTCATTGATAATTAAAAACAACCAAAGTTGTTAGTTTGCTTTTGCGCCAATGTCAATAATTATTCATGAGCATTATCATTGATTTTCATGTATAAGTATATATGTGTTTACATACATATATACTTGTATTCGCATGTACCTATCTATCCATATATGTATATATTTGAGTATATATATATATATATATATATATATATATATATATGTATGTATGTATACACGCATGCAAAATAAAAAAAGAGAGAAAAGACGAAAAAAGAGAAAAAAAAAAAAGAAAGAGAATATATAAAAAAAGAAAAATTTAAAAAAAGTGTATGTTTTTTGTGTATCTTTGCAAATAAGGAAAAATTTTAAAAAAGTGTATGTTTGCAAATAATTGACATAGCTGTCACATTGCCGTCATTGCATAGGTATAAACTTGCAAACTCAAAAGCCTCCAAACCTCGCATTCGGCATTCGTGGCACACTGAAAAATCGCATAAACATGCTTTTCTCTAGCATGGTGGAAAGGGAACCCGATGTGATGCTTACGGCGTGGTGGATAGGCCTTGTACGTGTTTTCCTCTAGCTCGGCGGGGATGAGTATAAGTACCCGTAGATGCTTTAGCGCCTACGGGGAAACAATTGTGTATTTCAAACAGGTACCATGAAGACCCATACACGCTATCTGGCATGGTGGGATTAAAAATTTACGATCGCGGTATCATCCGACACCTATTGTACATATTTTTCTCTAGCGTGGCAGGAGGTCGAGACTCCTGAAATTTCTCCTAAATGGGGGAGATGTGCCGGAATTTAGACTGAACACAGGGGACCTGGACTTAAGCAAACGACAATGGAATTAACTTAATAAAATGGTACAAAAATTTGAACTAAACCAAATGACAACAAACTGAGCAGGGACTTGTAGACTCAAACTCAAATGAATATAGGGGACTCGAATAAAGTGCATAAGACACAAAAGAGCTTGAGCTTGACATGAATAATTTGAATGGACAATTGAACATAAAGTTGAGACAATAGGGGACTCACAAATATAAATTGAGCATACAAGAAATGACATGGAACTAAAATGGAGTTATGATTTACAAAATCATGAACTCTAACTTAAACATGAATGAATAGATGTATGGCCGGCGATGGAAAAGAAATTTACAAACATTGCTTATTTACAAGTGATAATAAGATTGTGAATACGATGCTCTCAATGGATAAGATGGCCTGCTTGCAATGATCAACAATAATCAAGGATACAAATGCATCCATTTCTTATGAAAATTGAAAGTTAAAGTATAATGCATGCCATAAATCATCTTGGAACTAACAAGGGGGTTATGACATACATAACAGTATTGTGGATCTTTTGTGAACAATAGCAAGGTATATGCAAATGGATGTAATATGCTTGGCAAGCTGTGAATGAATTTAAGGGTCTTTTATGAACATGAAGCCATTATGCAAGTAAATGCACTCGAACTTGCAAAGTGTACGAACTCTTATGAGCCACTTTAGGAGATGCTTCATTCATTCAATGATCCTGTATACCAGCAACAACAGTGAAAGTATTGCCAATGTCATAGATCCTCTGGGGATATAAATATGTGACATATCCCTTGTGAACAAGGATGGAAGATTGTAGCGAATGCGAATAACCATCAACAATAATGGAAGGTTGGTTATATGCCTAATGACACACCTACAAATGTTAGTCAGCAATAGGTTGTAGGTGTTACAACATTCCTGCGATCAACCACTATTCAATGGTCAGCAAATACGTTGATTCACTCTCACAGTTAATGATGAGTGATTATTAAGTATATGTGCTGACTCGTTAGAAGTAGAGTCGAAAGATATACAACAAATGCAAGCCCCTACGGGCTGCTGCAGAAGACACATCATGCATTCAACATGACATCTACGAACAAATATAGAAGGTCTACAACAAACACTAGCTTCTGCGGATTGCCATAGGGGACCCGTCAAATATTTCAAAAATGCCCCCATATATGTACCACCTTATGTATACACATAAATACAAAAAATGCAGGTGCGATCATAGACCCACATGGGCCTCGACGAGCGCATTATGGGTACACACGCGACCTCTAGGGATGCTCCGCAGGTCAAATAATAAATCCAAGTTTGAACTCGATCATTCTATGTAAGTGGATAGGAGTCAACACGGCTCGAACCGTTAAACAGATATATGGTCGTGGAACCAACCACTATATTTTGTTTTATAGTTCTTGTTAGGCCTTCCAGGTCTATTAAAGGAACAATTCATACACATAGGTATAAATCTTGTAAAGAACCCAATCCTCTGTCAGCAGGTGGACATAGTCAACAAGATTTAACCCATGAATAAGATGACCCCATAAGTTACCCCGATGATGGCTGTGTTAAACGTAAATCTCAACCGGAGGGGTCCTCAAATACTTCAAAATGCTTCCCAAATACCCACGAAAGCCCAAAATTCCAAAATCATCCAAAATTCAAAATATTTAAAATTAAAATTAACCATTCAAATACTTAAAGCAAAATGTATCCACCCTTCGCAACAGTTTGCAGAGGTGGGTAAATCTAAATATCACTTCAGCTCACAAAGAGCTAATATTTGGCCGAGAATATCACTATGATTCATTCTCAAATCATCTCTTACCAGCAAGGACGTGACACATGTCCTCTAATCGGAGGTTTTACCATCAAATGGCACTACAGGTAAACGGTTATGACTGGGGCCCTCTGAACTAGGTGGTTTGCCATCAAATGACACCACTAAATTACGGTTATGGCCAGAGCCCCTATGCTCCCCAATGACACTAAATCCTTAAGATATAAATCAATAGAATATAATCGATAGTGCATAAAGCCCTCTATTAGCTAAGGTGGATTCAAAATTGTCCCCTTAGGCAAATATTCACCCCATGTATATAAGGTTCCCTGGGACAACATAATCCATGGCTGCCGACAAGGATCCTTCTGTCAGGTTGGGTCGACTACCTCCTCTGACTAAGTAGAGCAAGGACCAGGATGGCCCGGGATGACGGAACCATGGGATCTTGATCGGGCTCATCATCACTTCTCCCACCATCCTCTTTAAGTGCAAGATGGTGAAATTTCAAATTTTCAAAATTTTAAATTCTCAAACCCCTGCTGCTACTATATGCCAGATGATGCGTATTCTCTATGTATCTGATCGACGACTAACCTTAATCGAAAGTTCTCTCTCGTTATCAGGAGGGGTAATTAATTATAGGGGCTTGCACCTATAGGAAACTAGAACTCAGATCATAAAGTCCTCGCAAAATGAGGGCGAAATCTCTGGGTAGTGTTTTATCTATAAACCCAATCTATCTTCCCAAAATTTACCTCGAAACTTAATTCGTTAAAACTCCCCGAAAGCAGGGGAGGCTGGGGCGTGAATTTTCAGAGCCCACAATATGTCTATTGGCATTCGAGTAATATGATCAAAGTCCTAAATTGTTGTAAGTCGAGTGCATACCTAAAAAGTCCTCATAGATCTTGGGTGAGAGCAGTTTAGGGGTCTGTTGGCACTAGATCTTTCACATAAGTAGTGAAGTGTAGCATACACTTCAACGCGTTGCTGATATCAAATAGCAAAATTATCGACTCAAAAGTAAGTGATATGCTCAGCGGGATCTATCCTTCCCTTGTACAAATCCAAATGAGGGATTTTGAACTTTTTCTTGAAGCTTGACCTTAGCAATCTATCTTAAGAAGTCATTAACAAACGGTGACAATCTCTTCTTAATTCTCCTTTCTTCTTGATGAAGAGGTGAAATTGACTCCTCGCTATCTAAGATAATATGTCTCATCGATGACTAGAGTATAGATCAATGCTCTAGCTCAACAAAGTCTACTCCTCACAACTAAATGAATGGACCCTTCAAGCATTTTCACTCTAGGAATAGTTCTCAGTATTCTCTCCAATGCTGCATGGATTATTCAATACATCCTCTCCTCAAATTCAACAAATTGATGAACAATCATGAACTGAACTCTTGATTCTCCATGTTAGTAGATTCTTTGTTTACTATTTAATACTATTTTGCTTCACGTAGTAGTCATCTTTTAGTTCTTAGCATGTGCCATGCTCACTGCTTATTTTAGGCTAATGAATCTAGAATTGTCTATGAATCACACCCAATTATATGTGAAAATACAAAGTAAAAAAATAATAAAAAAACAGAGAGGGAAAGAAAAATTCCAAAATAAAAGCTCTTGGATTTCTATAAAATGCACTCAATTACAAAAAAATTATAAATTGAGCTGCTATCTTTTGACTCTCTATTTAGATTAAGGTCGGTGTTTCAACATTACAAATAGGCTATATACATGAACATATAGAAAATAAGAGAAAATATATTAATTGTGTAGCCTAATCAAAAGGTCCGACTTTTTGAAGTTGTTTACCAAGCTTTTAATAAGTCATCAGCTTGGCATATATTCATAGTCAAGTGGCTGATAAATAGTTTACCTGAGAAATTTTACCTCATTAAATAGTCACCATGGTCGACTTCATAGATAGTAATCGGTAGGGCTAACTAATAAGCTTTACTTATTGATTGACAAATTCTTGATTCATAATCGTCTGCTTGAGGCAATTTCTCTTATAGGCTAACGAATATAAGTCTAAGTAGGTCAAATTAATTTGGTTTCAATCTACTTAATTTAACTTGAACTGAGTCAACTTAATTTGAACTGAATTTTTAAAATATTTTAGTGTACACATACACTTTGAAAATTATGCGGTATTTTTAGGGTACAACTATTGCATGAAAAGTGCAACTTTAGATTATTTTAAGTCGTTTATCACTACACGATACCAACGTCGGAAGTGGGCCATGGTCATGGGTTGCCCTTCTCCACCTGCCTCGTTATTTGTTAAATGTCTCTTTGCATTTTTCTTCTATCGAGTGGACATCAATAATTCCTCTCTGTTATCGTCTGAACAGCACGTTCATACTCGAGTAATTCTAAACACTAGATATTTGAAAGGGATATTTTGAAAAATTGTTTCAAAATACTCTTTAGATATCTTCGGTTAGAGCATGCCAGCTGTTGTTCTGATTAATTAGCTTCCAAGATATAATTTTGTTCTAAAAAAAAGTGACCTTTTGATCGTTACCAGATAAAAAGAACTTATCTTGCTCAAAAATAGGACTTTTTGAGCTAAGAATCACTGAAAAAATACGACAACACTAAGAGTTCTGCTAGAGCTGAATGCCTTATAATCTATTCATCTTACAACCCAACTATTATAATTTAACAATAATCCATTGGATTGATTAATCTTTTACCTGGAAGCCTTTGTTGCAATCAGCATAAGAGCCTCTCTTTTACGCATAACAAGTCCATAAACTTCACTCATGTCTATATCTTCTATTTCGCCCTTTGCTGGCTTCCAGTCAAAGACATACACAAGGTTAGCTATAGCAAGCTCAATTAAAGCCACAGAGAACTTGATCCCAGGACAAGATCTCCTTCCTGCACCAAATGCTAAGAGCTGGAATCCATGACTACTAAAACTTATGCCTCCTGCTTCTCCATGTATGAACCTTTCCGGTCGAAATTCTTCTAGGGAATCCCATATCTTGGGGTCCCTTCCCGTAGCCCAGGCATTGATGAGGACCATCGTTCCTTTAGGAATTCTGTAGCCTTTGATATTAGTGTCCTGTATAAGCTGTCGTAGTATTATAGAACCAGGAGGATGACGCCTGAGGACCTCTTTTACTATAGCTGTGAGATAGCTCATATCTGCCAATTGCTCTTCTTTGATGCATGCTTTATTGGGGCCTACTACTTTGATTATTTCTTCCTTGAGCTTTCTCATGGCGGCTGGGTGGCAGATGAGCTCAACCATAATCCATTCCATGGATGTGGAGGTTGGGTCTATTCCCACGCCAAACGTGTCCTGTGGCATGAGTAATGAAAATAAAGTTTAATGATTATTAAAAAAAATGGAAAAATTTGGAAATATGATTTTAATTTTATTTGAATTTATTTTTTAAATGTTAGATTTATTTTAAGATGAACATAATATATAGTCAATCAATTAATCTTTATATTATACTCACTTTAGTTTAATTTAATTTAGCACAATAAACATTTCAGAATATGTCTTTAATTGTACACTTTGTTAAATTTAGCTTTGGATATATTAAAATAATTATTATTATTATAATTAAAATAGCTATTTATAACTGTTGCTTTGTAAAAAAAATACACTTTGTAAAGATCTTGAGAATTAAAAAGCCAATTGTATTAAAATAAATATGTTTGGACAATGTCATCTAAATATTTCCCTTCAAGGAATTATAATTTTTTTTAAAGAATAATATATATATATATATATATATATATATATATATATATATATATATATATATATATATATATATATATATATATATATATATATATATATGAAATAGTTAAATCATAACCCAACAAGTGAAATAAAAATTAACAAAATCTAATTACCGTATTGACCCCTTAATACTCTCAGTATCAAACACAACACCCTTACATTGCAACTCCCACTGATCAAGAGTCAACAAAGCATCTAAAAACCACTCATTAGTTGCATCACCATTGATGTGGGTAGAATCACCAAAGAAGCATGATAAAGAAGAGCTAAACAGCTCAAGGAGACCAAAAACAGTGAAAACTGTTATAATTCCAAAATTTTCATATATCATCTCTTCTTACAACCATTCTATTTATACTAATCAAGCAAACAAACCTAGATAAGCCTAGAAAGTTCTAGAAACAGCTTACAAACTAAAACATTTATGTCTAAGGAGTATTTTAACTAAGAAGTTCCTACATCAACCATCTCCTTCCTTCTTCCTCTTTGTTATTCTCCTTCTATGCTCCTTCACTATTTCCTCAAGAATCTTATATGTTCTCTCAAATACACTTCTCAGTCTCCTCTCAAACCCACTCAAAACCCCAACTATCTTTCCCAACCATGGTATATAATCACCAACATAGAACTCCCCTATCATTCTCGAGCTCTCATCTATGAGCTTCCTTAAACCATCCCGCCCCAATTTATTTCTTGTTGACTCGCCAGTCACTGCTCGGCATATTACATCTCTCGAGAGCGCATAAAGCCTCTCAGTTATGTAAACCAACTTTGTTTGCTCAATCTCTTTCATCATAAAAGCCAATTCCTCCTCCCTCGCTTATTTATAGAAACCCACCTCCTTATTGTTGAGGAGGTGGAGGATAGTTACCTTCTTCATCTCCCTCCAATATTCACCATAAGGGACAAAGGCGATGTCATGACCATGGTGGAAGATTGTGTCGGGGACCTTAAGAGAAGGGCGGTAGGTGAAGAGGTGGTCTTGGGTTTGGGTGATTTCACGTATGATGGAAGGGGAGGAGGTTACGAGGACAGGGATGTGACCAAGGTGGAGGAGCATGAGGGAGCCATAGCATTCAGAGAGAGAACAGAGGGAATAGTGAGGGCTAGAACCAAATTGATGGAGGTTGTCGATGATGGGAAACTTAGGGGGAGAGGGTGGGAGGGGTTGAACACTACTAGTCGATAATAGTAGAGGTATTAGTAATAGCAGTAGTAATATCAACAATGCTCTTCTTAAAGAAGAAGATAGATGAAAAAACAATTGCTAATATTATAAGAGCCATCATTAGTAGCATGGCCAGAGGATAGAGAAGAAGAGGGACTATGGGAGAGGAGGAGGGACACATGCTCTTTACAAGTTTTTTTTCGCTTTTCTTTTGAGGATTGTGTGCTATGGGAGTAGAGGTGAGAACTTGAGTTTTTATAAATTTCAATGGCATATTGGTTAGAAAAATGTATTCACATCATAGTTGCTGGCAATCATGTGGTTCGAAAAAATTGTATAAATATAGTCATCGGCTTGGCATATATTGATAGTCAAGTGGCCAATAAATAGTTTATCCGAGAAGTTTTTCCTCATTAAATGGTCACCACGACTGACTTCATTGATAGTAGCCGATAGAGCTAACTAATAAGCTTTACTTATTGATTGATAAATTCTTGGCAATTTCTCTTATAGGCTAACGAATATAAGTCCAAGTAGGCCGAATTAACTTGGTATCAACCGACTTGATTTAATTGGAATTGTGTCAACTTAATTTGAACTGAGTTTTAAAATATTGGAGTGTACACATACACATTGAAAATTATGTGGTATTGTCGCTTCACAAATAATTATTGTAATAATTTGTACTACTGTTGCGTGTAGAGTGCAACTTAAGATAATTTTAAGCCGCTTTTCATTACACGATATCAAAGTGGGAAGTGGGCCATGGTCATGAGTTGCCCTTCTCCACCTGCCTCATTATCTGTTAATTGTCTCTTTGCATTTTTCTTCTGCTGAGTGGACATCAATAATTCCTCTCTTTTATCGTCTGAAAAGCACGTTCATACTCGAGTAATTCTAAACACTCGATATTCGAAAGGGATATTTTGAAAAATTGTTTCAAAATACTCTTTAGATATCTTCAGTTAGAGCATGCCAGCTGTTGTACTGATTAATTAGCTTCCAAGATATAATTTTGTTCTAAAAAAAAGTGACCTTTTGACTGTTACCAAATAAAAAGAACTTATCTTGCTCAAAAATAGGACTTTCTGAGCTAAGAATCACTCAGAAAATACGACAACACTAAGAGTTCTGCTAGAGCTGAATGCCTTATAATCTATTCATCTTGCAACCCAACTATTATAATTCAACAATAATCCATTGGATTGATTAATCTTTTACTTGACTGCCTTTGTTGCAATCAGCATAAGAGCCTCTCTTTTACGCGTAACAAGTCCATAAACTTCACTCATGTCTATGTCATCTATTTCTCCCTTTGCTGGCTTCCAGTCAAAGACATACACCAGGTTAGCTATAGCAAGCTCAATTAAAGCCACAGAGAACTTGATCCCAGGACAAGATCTCCTTCCTGCACCAAATGCCAAGAGCTGGAATTCATGGCTACTAAAACTTATGCCTCCTGCTTCTCCATTTATGAACCTTTCTGGTCGAAATTCTTCTGGGGAATCCCATATCTTGGGGTCCCTTCCTGTAGCCCAGGCATTGATGAGGACCATCGTTCCTTTAGGAATTCTGTAGCCTTTGATATTAGTGTCCTGTATAAGCTGTCGTGGTACTATTATAGAACCAGGAGGATGAAGCCTGAGGGCCTCTTTTACTACAGCTTTGAGATAGCTCATATTTGTCAATTGCTCTTCTTTGATGCAAGCTTTATTGGGGCCTACTACTTTGATTATTTCTTCCTTGAGCTTTTTCATGGCGGCTGGGTGGCGAATGAGCTCGGCCATAATCCATTCCATGGATGTGGAGGTTGGGTCTGTTCCCGCGCCAAACGCGTCCTGTGGCATGAGTAATGAAAATAAAGTTTAATGATTTAAAAAAAAAAGGAAAATTTTGGAAATATGATTTTAATTTTATTAGAATAAATTTTTTAATTGTTAGATTTATTTTAAGATGAATATAATATATAGTCAATATATATATATATATATATATATATATATATATATATATATATATATATATATATATATATATATATATATATATATATATATATATATATATATCTGTATATGAAATTGTTAAATCATAACCCAACAAGTGAAATAAAAATTAACAAAATTTAATTACCATAACGAGGGCCTTAATACTCTCAGTATCAAATACAACACCCTTACATTTCAACTCCCACTGATCAAGAGTCAACAAAGCATCTAAAAAGCACTCATTAGTTGCATCTCCATCTCCTTCCTCCTTCCTCTTTGCTATTCGCCTTCTACGCTCCTTCACTATTTCCTCAAGAAACTTATCTGATCTCTCAATTACGTTTCTCAGTCTCCTCTCAAACCCACTCAAAACCCCAACTATCTTCCCCAACAATGGTATATAATCACCAACATAGAACTCCCCTATCATTCTCGAGCTCTCATCGATGAGCCTCCTTAAACCATCCCCCCACAACTTATTTCTTGTCGACTCGCCAATCACTGCTCGACTCATAACATCTCTCGAGAGTGCATGAAACCTCTCAGTCATGTCAACCAACATTGTTCGCTCAATCTCTTTCATCATTAAGGCTAATTCCTCCTCCCTCCCTTGTTTATAGGAACCCACCTTCTTATTGCTGAGGAGGTGGAGGATAGTCGCCTTCTTCATCTCCCTCCAGTATTCACCATAGGGGGCAAAGGCGATGTCACGACCACGATAAAGGATTGTGTCGGGGGCCTTAAGAGAAGGGCGGTTGGCGAAGAGGTGGTCTTGGGTTTGGGTGATTTCACGTATGATGGAAGGGGAGGAGGTTACGAGGACGGGGAGTTGACCAAGGTGGAGGAGCATGAGGGAGCCATAGCGTTCAGAGAGAGAACGGAGGGAACGGTGAGGGCTAGAACCAAGTTGATGGAGGTTGCCGATGATGGGAAGCTTAGGGGGAGAGGGTGGGAGGGGTTGAACACTACTAGTATTGATAATAGTAGAGGTAGTAGTAGTGGCAGAAGCAATATCGGCAGTGCTCTTCTTGAAGAAGAAGAGAGATGATAAAACAATTGCTAGTATTGTAAGAGCCAGCATTAGTAGCATGGCCGGAGGATAGAGAAGAAGAGGGACTATGGGAGAGAAGGAGGGACACATGCTCTTTACAAGTTTTCTTATCTTTTCTTTTGAGCATTGTGTGGTGTGGGAGTAGGGGTGAGAATTAGAGTTTTTATAGATTTAAATGGCATATTGGCTAGAAAAATGTATTCACACATCACATCGTAGTTGCTGGCAATCATGTGGTTGGAAAAAATTGTATAAATATAGATAATGATATTTCTAATAATTCTAAGTAGATTTTTCGGTTTCTTATCTGTAACATAAGCAGATTCGGGTTGAGCACACTCAACCTATGCTTGCTGTGACAAAGATCGGTGTGACTACAGCGAGGCCATGACAACCATCATTTCTTTCGTGACTGTATTTTCTCTAAGTTCTTTTTGCATTTTTCTTCTGCTGTCCTCACAATAGCCATAAGTCATCGATTCATTTAAATTATAATATCTTTATTTCTGTATAAGTACTGTGCGGTGCTTCAATAATTTCTTCTTCTTTTCTGATCAGCACTTTCATATATGCTTAGTAAAAATGACATTCCGAAAAATGCGACGATTTTCTTACTACTTCTTAAAATAATATTTTAGTAAAAAATATAAATTCGGATAATATCATCCTAATTCTATCTTGGAAATAGAATTTGTTTGATTAGATAAACACCTAAACATAAAAAAAATCAAATAATTAAATGAATGGCAAGATATAAATCAACAATTTAAATTAAATTAATAAAATATAACGACCTTAATGATGGCCTATAAAAAACAACACCCTTATATTTTCAACTCCTCAAGAGTTAGCAAACCATCTAAGATTTCGTTTGGGACGACTTTTCTACTGCTTCTAAAAGTAAATTTTAATATAAAAATTAAAATTTTTATACTAAAAAATTATTTTAAGAAGCAGTAAGAAAGCTCTCTCAAATGAAACCTAAGAAACACTTATTAGGCATTTATCCAATCCAAAAAAAAATTCTCTACTTTTATTTTACAGCTGATCACACAGCCTCAAAATATTTACTAATTTACACTATTTATTTTATACTTTTTTTTCAACAAATCAACCGCCCTTAATCTGAATGAGAACATCAGCGCGCCATGTGATTCACGCGACTAGGAGCCAAGTGCCTTGGATTGAAGAAAGAAATGTTCCCGCTAAAAGTTATAAATAAATCTTATTCCTACACATTTTTTTCATTTGTCCGCCATTTAAATTATATTTATAAAATCTCTTTAGAATTTTTATTTTTTTTGGGAATAGTTAGGGGTTCGAATATGAGCCACGTGGAAGAAAACAAACAGTTTCACTCAACCAGAGAGCTCTTAATGACTACCAATAATGCAGATTGTGACAGATTGTAGTAGTTGGA
The DNA here is from genome assembly GCA_019925795.1 of Dendrobium chrysotoxum. Lineage (NCBI taxonomy): Eukaryota > Viridiplantae > Streptophyta > Magnoliopsida > Asparagales > Orchidaceae > Dendrobium > Dendrobium chrysotoxum. Next base: position 42,582,258 of record CM034304.1, on the reverse strand, counting down.
ATCATAGAACCCACTACAATGATGGGACAGTGATTGCTTCTTTGTTGCTTCAAGTATCTTGTCTTTATGTATATATAGAGAGAGTGATGGATAGAGATAGGAGAGCAAATCTTGCATTATTGTTTTAGGAGCTGTTTGGTTAGAGGAAAAAGTGGATGTAAATAAATCAAATGTATTATATTTTTACTTTTCTATTTTTTGTTGGAAATAATGTAAAGTAAAATAAAATTTTAATGTATTTCAAATCTCTCGACGTAGCTCATTTTTCGTGTAAAAGAAATCGGCCCATTTTGAGCAAAAAAAAAGAAGAAATCAGGCAAGAGAAAGAAAGAGAAGCCTACGCGAAGCATCTTCGTCTCTTCATCCGTATCGTTTATTCCGAGTTGGACGTCGATGCCGGTGTCAAAGGAGAAGCGCAAATCGGCGGAGTTTTTTAGATTTGGATGCTCGCGGCGTCGGGACAAGCGCAACGAAAAATCTTATATATATAAAATGATGAGCACCAAAGTGTAAATGTTTTAAAAAAATGTCTACTTCAATACTTTAGCATAATTTAAATATTGAGGAAATGTAGAACATAGCTGAGAGCAGAAGAATTTTGGAAATTTGGGAAATGATTTTTCATTTTGAATGAAATGGAACAATTAAAGATACAGAATTGACTAAAAAAGAAGTCGAAATTTCATAACATAGTTGAAAAAGCAATCAAATATATGAATGTCTTTGTTTGAAGATAAATGGTGGTGGGGAAGTGAGGAAGTGTCTGAAAGCCGGAGTTGGCTCTGGCTCTGAATTGTTTAGGTTACCGTTTGAAAGAAATGGAGCAGGATTGATATATATATATATTCAGTGGCGGAGCCAGAAAATTTTCATAGAGGGGGCCTTTTTTTTTTAAAGAATTCCTTCAACTTTTTTCATCCAGGCTTGGGACCGGCATTGACAGTTTTAAAAACTTTTTATTGACAAATAAACTACTAAATATAAGATGAAGTACACTTACAGCTTATACTGTCTATTCTTCATATTTTGAAAAAACTGAATGATAACATCATTGTTAATACAATCTAAAATTTCTTTTTCAATATAAGCGATTAAGACATCGTTCATCCACTGATCTCCAATTCGATTGTGTAGTCGATTTTTTATGATAGCCATTGCAGAAAAAGTTCTTTCAACTCCTGCTGTTGCAACAGGTAGTACTAATGCTAGCTTAAATAGTCTAAAAACAAGGGGATATAGTATTTCCTTCCTGATCTGAACCATTTTTTCAGCAAGACTTCCTATATCTTTTACCAATGAAAATTGAAAATCATACCGCATATCCATAATATAAGTTTCCAGCTGATTATCAAGAATCATCAAATCCGAAGGAGTGAAATCGCTTGGATATAACTTTGCCATTTCAGTTAACTTCTCTTTGTTGAATGCAGTGAAAGAATTTGATGGATTCAAACAAGCAATACACAAAAGTAGTTGAGTATTAACCTCTGTGAAACGATTATTCAACTCTTGAAGTTGCATATCAAGTACTGTGTAGAATATTTCAACTCAGTAATGATGTAAATTTGTCATTTCTTGAAGTCCACGTCGCGGTCTTCCACGGGCAACCCATTTATCATTTAGATTGGGAGTGATAATTTTGTGTTCAACACAAAAGGAAGTCACCTTTTTAATGAATTCATCCCACTTGTTGTCTCTCATGTCTTGTAATCTATTTTTTGATATTCGAACTAAAGACATGGCATTCACAATATCCTGATATTTTCTTTGCAAAGCTTCTGATAACTCAACAGTGATTCCAAGTATATCTTTCGTTAAGTGTAGGCAAAAAGAGAAGTCAAAGGATTGCATTGAATCTAATAATGCAAAAGCCTCTCCTCTCTGTTCAGAGCTTATGCCATCCTCCAAAGGATTCACCATATGTTCGACTTCTTTTTTTACTTTGTTCATCATCTTTTTGTGAATCTTCTATTGGTGTTGATGCACAAGATTGTGAGGACTTCTTAAAATATTTTTCCATGGTCTTTGTGCAAATTCGAACTCGTAAACTACATAAAACATAAAAAACTATAAAGTAAATAAAAAACAAAAGGAAAAATAGTTAATGAAACATCAAACAAATAGTTAAAATTTTTGTTTGTAGCCTTGTAGGAATTAAATTTGAATGATAATACAATTAAATTTAAAATATTTTAGGGAAAGCTTTGAATGATAATATAGTTTTTAGACTTCAATTTATACTTTCTGATTAATGTGATAAAATCATTTTAAATTCTTCATTAAATGATATAAACTAAAGTACTAAACTATATAAAACAAGAAAATAAAAAACAATACTTACCTATAATGTACTGTCGGCCGATCCAAGACGGAAGAATCAAGAATGGAGGAGTCGTGAGCTTTAGAGCTTCCCGCAGAATCCTCAATCATGTATTGCTGTAATAGTATTGAATCTAATATAAACTAAACTATAAATCTGTATTGAATCTAACATAGTTTAGGATTAAAAAAAACCTATAAACTAAACTATAGAAAACAAGAAAGGAAAAAGAAAATCTTACCTGTGTGCTGCACTGCTGCCGGCCGGATCCAAGACGCCGGAAGTCGGAAGAAGCCCCAAGACGCCGGTCGCCGGAAGAAGGGAAAGGCGAGGAGCTTGACTTGTAATGAATCTAATATAGTTTAGGATAAAAAAAAACTATAAACTAAACTATAGAAAACAAGAAAGAAAAAAGAAAATCTTACCTGTGTCACTGTGCACTGCACTGCTGCCGGCCGGATCCAAGACGCTGGAAGAAGGGAGAGGTGAGGTCTGCGAGGAGTCGGAGTGTCGGACGAGAGCTTCTAGCCGGACGAGAGCTTCTAGCCGGATGAAAGCTTCCTGTGCAGCTGTGGCGGACTCGTCCTGTAGAGCAAACAGAATATTTTGTGCAGGCGACGTCGCGAGGAGTCGGGCGTCAATTTTTTTCTCTTGAATATGAATCGTTCGCACTTCGCACCACCCAAATTGCCCAATCATGTACAGGGATTTTTTTTTTTAATTCAAAGGGGGCACGTGCCCCGCGGGCCCCCTCTTCTCTCCGCCTCTGTATATATTATCTTTCTTAGGGGCTGTTTGGCAACAAGTGGGATTTAACTTTAGTAGGCTTTAGTAAATCCTTTAAATCTGGATTTAGTAAATTCTGAGCATGTTAAATCCTGAAAATTGTTTGGTACTTTGGTATGCCAAATGATAAATCCTGAGAAATTGTATGATAACATTTTTCAGGATTTATGACAGTTAGGGATTTAGATTTGAAGGAGATAATTATAAATTCAAGATCATTGCATAAAACATAATAAAACCAACTTGAGTTCATACAATATTATCAAAAAATCAATAAAGAGCAAATGAAAAACTAATATTGATCAAAAGACAAATGAACTATGAAATAAGAGCAAGCTTCAATTTTTCTATCGACTCCATATATGTTGCATGTGGAGATAAATTTTGTCACGATGATCGATTTCTTGACTTGCAATCTGAAATTAAAAAAAAAAGAAAAAATTATTAAAAAATATAATGTAGTTAGAAGTATATAATGCAAACCAAAATTCTTACCCGAGCAGAGAAATGGCGTTGTAGAGACAATAATGAGGGCATTGCCGACCAATTCAAAGGCTTTAATCAATAGTACTCTAGCTTTAAAAAAAAATTGCCGAAACAGGCACGATGAGTAAGCGGGCAATCCTGGGACAAAATTACCTGCGCGAGTGCGGACGAACACCTAGCCACACACGATCGAAGAGGAACATGACTCGGAGAGGATGAGGCGGTGGCCTGGAGCGATGCCTCCATTCGTTTCTGCAAATAAGGGCGACCGCAGAGCTTCACGACACGGGTGCCACGGGTAACACTTCTGCGAACTGTAAATCCTAATAAATACGCCGAACCGAGGGATTTAGTAAATCCCGGATTTATGCTGTAAATCCCAAGGTTCTGAAAATCGAACCGGATAACGAACTGGAAGAAGGAGAGGTTCATGGTTCGACCGGTCGAACCGAGGTTGAATCGGATGATGTAATAAATAATAATATTATTATAAAAAATTAATAAAATTAACAAAATAAAGACATATAATAACCATATAATTTAATATAAATTATTACTAATTTATATTAAATATTTAAATTTAATTTATAAATATAAATTATTTAAAAACTCACAATATAAAAGTATAAATATAATTAAATATTTTAATATAAAAGTATTTAATTTGGTAACATAAAAGATTTTTAGAGGTAAAAAACTGAAACTTTGCAAATTTTTTAACATAAGAGTATTTCATTTGGTAAAAATTAAATATTATTAACAAATAAAATAAAATAAAAATTTCCCAAAAAAACTAGAAAAAATAAATATTATTCAAATTATAAAAATTATTTATTTATATTATAATTTATATCATATAATTTTTACTCGAGTGGCTTGACGAGCAAAGACGAATCCACATAAACTTTATAATATATATAATAAAAAATATAAAAAATAAATAGATAAAAATTAAATATTATCAACTAAAAAAATAAATATTATCAACTAAAAAAATAAATATTATTCATATTATAAAAGTTAATTTAAAAATCGTTAAAAAAAAGTTTTATAGTGTGTATATGAAATGAAAGGTGGCTTTTTGCTTTGTATGATTTAATCCCACATCACTTGGAAGTTTGCTTTTTATAGTTTATATAGCTTCTTGCTTTCACTCATAACAAGAGCTCATATTGAATAATGAGGATATATGAGATTGTTGAAATTAATAATTAATAATCATGTGATCAATACAAATTTAAGAGTTTTTTATTAATATTTATATTAATTGTGATTAAGTTTAATATTTATTTAATATTAAATAATTTATTTAATTAATATTATTATAAAAACTTGAACTGGCCAGTTTTAAAAAATCGAGACCGAGCTGGTTCACCGATTGAATCGGTGGTTCATTCCAAAATCGGGGGTTTGAAGCAAAGCCGGTTTTCAGGTTGAATCGGACCGGCCCTCAGACCGGTTCATGATTGAACTAGTTCGACCGGCCAGTCCGATTCGATTTTTAAAGCACTAGTAAATCCTTAAATCTGGGATTTACCGATCGCCAGGATTTAACACGTGTACAAAAGCTGTTTGATAGGATTGAATCCGATACCAAACATCCCCTTAGAGAGTTAATTGGTCGGTGAGTAAATAGGAATTAGATGTTAGAGTTGTAATTGAGAAAGATTTAAGTATTATGTGTGTTAATTTCCTAAAAATAAGTCTATTTTGCAATTTGTCATGTGCTGCAGTGCTGAAATATTTGTGGGTTTAGAGGGAGATTTTTTAGTCTAAGTACAAAAATGTCATACATAAATAAGTTGAGAGCATCACATAAGAAAATGTGAAAAATCTAGGAAGGGAGAAAACTATGGTGCCTAACTTGGTTAAAATAATCATGCTAATGTGAGTCAAGGATTAAAGCGACATTCATCTCCATAATTAGAAAAGATGTTAATGCATTATAGTGGATATGAATCATGGAAGATAACTCATGTGGTATAATGCATTATGTTTGGGTTGTCTTCGGGCAATGTTAGCATTCAATTTGGTTGAAGATATAATGACAAAGAAGATGGGCATCAAAATTTGGTGGATGACAAATGTTGGGATGGGTCATTAGTAGGCGTTTGGCGAAGGTCGATAGAGATTGTTGGGATTCACATGACAATGGGTGATCAACTTAGACAATCTTTTAATATGAGGGAAGACAAGGCGATTGAGAAGGCGTGCGGGTGTTGAATGTCAGTTGTGGAGGAACGTCAGATGTTGGTTATTGATATGTATCGAACGACGATTGGCAAAGGGCATTGAAAGTTGGATGATGTTGGGTTATTGGTATGGTTGGTATAATTAGAATCTATCTTGGAAGAATTGTTAGTTTATCTTCAAATTAATCTATCGAAGCTACTAATAATCCGTTGGTATAAATCTATTTAATGGAAGCAACTAAAAATCATAAACATCAAAATATAAAATTATATTCATTCTTTAAAATTCATGTGCAATAATCAAGAGATCCATCAACATATCAATCTATCATTCCTTCTAAACTTTTGATTACCCAAAGAATAAAACTTAAAGTATAAAAATAAAATAAAATATGAATCCTTGATTTGCCTCACTCGATTAGATCTTAACCCTTTTCCTGAAAAATATGTAAAACCACATAATGAGCTAATAGCTCAGTAGGTTATCAGAACCTATAACTGAAATTAATGCAAGACAATATAAATAATATGTAGGCAATCATTCAATCAATGTCAATATGAACATATAACTATAAGGGCATGTAGAAATCACTATGAGCAATAGCATGTCATATGAGTCATTAACATTACTATAGTTAAATCTTGTGAGCAGTGATTAGTAACCCAGTAAAGGTCCAATATGTTTTATCAATTCTTATACCCATCATGCTAGTATGAGTCATTGATTATAAGTGACATTCATCTCCATAACTAGAAAAATGGTAAAGCATTATAGTGGATATGAATCGTGGAAGATAGCTCATTTGATGCAGTACAATGAGTCTTGATGTTTGGGTTGTCTTTAGGCAAAGTTAGCATTTGATTTAGTTGAAGACATAATGACGGAGAAAATGGGCATCAAATTTTGGTAGATTACAAATGTTGGGATCGGTCATTAGTAGGTGTTGGGCGAAGGACGATAGAGATTGTTGGGATTTACGTGACAATGGGTGATCAACTTAGTTGATCTTTTAATAGGAGGGAAGATAGGGTGATTGTGAAGGCGTGCGGGTGTTGAATATCAGTTGTGGAGGAACGTTGAATATTGGTTATTGATATGTATCAAATGATGATTGACAAAGGGTTTTGAAAGTTGGGCGATGTTGGGTTGTTGGTATGATTGGTATACTCAGAATCTAATCTGGAAGAATTGTCAGTTTATCTTCAAATTAATCTATAAGATCTACTAATAATCCGTCAATATAAATCAGTTTAATGGAAGCAACTAAAAATTATAAATATCAAAATATAAAATTATATTCATTCTTTAAAATTCATATACAATAATCAAGAGATCCATCAATTTATCAATATATCATTCCTTCTAAACCTCTGATTACCAAAAGAATAAAACTTAAAGTATAAAAATAAACTAAAATATGAATCCCTTATTTGCCTAAATCCATTGGATCTTAACCATTTTCCTGAAAAATATGTAAAACTACATAATGAGCTAATAGCTCAGTAGGTTACTAGAACCTACAACTGAAATTAATGCAAGACACTATAAATAATATGTAGGTAATCATTCAATCAATGTCAATATGAACATATAACTATAAGGGCATGTGGAAATCACTATGAATAATAACATGTCATATGAATAAGTAACATCAATATAGTTAAATATTGTGAGTAGTGATCAGTAACCCAGTAAAGGACTAATAGGTTTTATCACTTCTTATACCCATCAGCTACAAAGCAGTCCAGTTCATATATTAGTTCAAGAAATTCATACACCTGTCATTATCAAATACATATCATACAATATCTCTGCATGTATATCATGTCTTATATCTAATACAATAAACCTAATGCCAGTGCAATATATTACATATATCATATAATTCATATGTATCACATGCCAATACACATAATATGCCAGTATATCATATATATCATATATTATGTGATACTTAATCAATGATTCATATATATTGTATGCTCTTATATCAGTCTTATAATATATAAATCATGCCATGTCATGTTGTTTATGCAATCTATTATACATGCTTATGTCATATGCATATGAAAGTACTGTAATCAATGTAAGCAAGATATGATACCTAGCTACCTGTGGTGTTTTCCTGTTTCCAGTCATATAGGCCAATTTTACAAGAATCAGTCTCAATTATATCGGTTTGATTTTCAGGAATCAATCATAACACATATCACTAGTTAATTAGGTCGGATGACTTTCATATTAGAAGTCGTCACTTCTTGTCCATCGGTGTATCAAGTGATATTAAGCGATCTATTTATATCTCTCTTTTTACATCGTTAATATTACACCATAAATCTTACTTAAATAAAAGTTCGTCAGCTCACCCTCTTATACAGGGTTACATGTCTACAACCAACCAAAATTAGTCAATCATTTCAGTCAGTCTTGGTTGCCTTTACACACATGTCATACCAGATAGCGCGTAATAACAAAAATTATATACACTCAATACAATGAGAGAGAGAGAGAGAAAAGCCTATTGATCATATTTGTTAGTCATTCTTGTTACAGATTTTATTATATTCATTGTAAGTAACTAATTTCTTCTATTTTCAATGATTTTGATTTCTATGAATTTTATCTCTCATAAATCTGTCAAAAATATATTATCTCCTAATTTTATAAGCTTTCACCGTACAAGTTTGGGTATGTTATATATTTAATCATTCTGAATGATTTATATGAATTTATTACATTTTAAATAAAGTACTGAATGATATTAGATACATGATATAATAACTCCACATGATATCCTACTAATCCATGTGATTCACTGATTGGGAGTTATAAGGAGATGGAGATTGATTGGGAGTTATAAAGGCCACTGATTCACGTTCACATGATTCAAGGGGAGTTATTAGAAGTACATTGATTGGGAGTTATAAAGGGCTAATAATTGAGAGTTATAAGTGCAGGAGCAATATACCTTTAAGATATACTCATTGAATATCTGAATACTGATACTAACACTGCTACGAACACTATACTGATATTATGACTGACACTAATACTTTTTACTGTCATAACACTATTTAACATTATTATTGATCATGATTATAATATTATTACTGGCATTAATATTGTTAACTGTTATTGATAATGTGACTGATGATGTATTGAATTGAGATGTGATGAACTGTAGAATGATAAATTGATACGGATAATCAATATAGACATTGCTGCATATTTTTTTTTTCTATGATTTATAGCATATTATTCGCTTTTATCTTGCATTAATTTTGGTTGTAAGGTTTTAGTTACTTGCTAGGTTATGTGCTCATTACATATTTTCAGGAAGGGTTAAGGATCCTATGATATGAGGCTCCGAATAAGATAAAAATGTAATCATGTTCTTTTCACTATTCATTGATAAGCTCTAATTAAATGGTTAAAATAAAAGACAGATAAAATTCTTCTAATATAGATCCTGGAGTGTGATAGCTTGTATGTGTTTGATAAATTAAATAAAGATAAGTTTTATTTTCTTCCAAAACCCCTCTCTTCTTTCTCTCTCTCTCCCCTCTCCCTCTCATTCAAGAAAGATCAAGAAGCTTTTTCCTCCTCAAAGAATCCTAACATTTATCTTGACAAACTATACTATCTCTATCATAAGTTTGTTGAAAATAGAGTTTGAATAATCTCAAAATCAATTCCAGAAAATTCTAATGCAAATGCTTGGGTGCTTTGAGATATGAAAATTGCGCCAAAAGATTTTTGTTTGTTTTTTTTTTAAATTTTGGGATATAAAATGCCAATTTTAAAAAAATTTGAGAGAACTCTAAGGAATCCAACATAGATGACAAGTTAATTTCACATTTCAAGACATCGACATGTCATTGCAAACATCGACATGTCATTGCATATAAAAATTGCTAAATAAATTTACCCAAACATTTTCAAAATGACTCAAATCACCTCTAAATGCTTTGCCAAGGATTGAGAGTATCAAATTCTAGTTCAAAATGACAAAAAAAATAGTCCTTAAGGGTTATGGAATGCGTTGAAAGGCTTATTAGGAACAAAAAATGAACCCAAGTGATCCTGAGTAGGCCTCGTGGGTGTTCTACTTCCTTCGCCGCTATTTTGAATTCTTTTGTAATTTTGAAATACCTTTTTCAAGCTTTTAGAAGGTAGACATTAAATAGCCATACTCTAAGAATTTACCAAAACAATCCAAAATTCTACCAAAATTCTCTCTTTTCTGTTCCTCTCTCTCATATCCTCTAAATCCCCCTTTGTTAGTTCTAGTAGAGTCGCAATTTTCATTTCTAGGCTATTGATTTTTTTTTGAAAATAGGATAAATTCATCATGCAAAAGGCATAATATGAACTAGGACTTGGGTTTATCATTATAGTTTTATGGCTTTGATCTTCTTTAAAAAGGACGTTGATTGTCCTTGTTTGGACATATTTGAATCAATGAGAAATCACATTTTTTCTCCAACGTTTTGGATTTCCTCTAAAAGTAGATGAAAATTTGTCCTGTAAAGAAGCATACTTGTGAAGGACAACCTAGATTAACAGTTCCTGCTTTGAAGATCTTGTCTTCCTCCCATAAAAGAGGTCTATCATCCTTGTTTGGATGATTTATAACTATGAGAGATCATTACATAGTTCTTTCATTTTATGTTCCAAATTTCCTCTAAAAGAAGTCAATATGTTGTTCCTAAATTTGACATCTACTTAGTTATTCATTTGATTATGTATTGATTTTTTTCTTGTCTTGGATGAATTTTTGCAACTTGTAAGAGTTAGATTTCAAGTTAAGTTTCAAATGATGAATTACTTTGTTATCATGGAATTTTAGACACTTTGATTTTATTATTGGTAGATAAATATTGTTCTAGACTTCTTTCTATTTATTAACTTACCTCTAAATTTACCAACTGACCCCATCCTGTCAGTTCACTAGTGATTCTTCCAAATTGATGGACAGACTGACAAAAAACATGAAACCACACTGAAGAGCTTCATTGTTTAAAGAATAAGCTAGAACCTCCATAGCTTGTGTACATTCATAAATGACTTCATAGGTACTGGCCAGGTTGTGATGAAGACACTCGCCATCAAGAGGAGATCCTTTGGACACTTTCCTGAACCAACCAAATAATTCGCCCTAAGTGGGGCTATTGAAGGATGGTCCATTAGGCAAATAGCTTGCCACTTTTTGCTACCTCGGTCATCAACTCTCATTATGAAACTCGCCCTTTACGTTGGTGTCATCTCAACACTGCTTCACTAGCTCAGAGATGATTCCTCCCATCCAGTTCTCCCCTCAATCAGAGGGTGACACGTATATAGTGTATGATGTAGTATTGTACATGTAATCTGAGTAACAGTGTATTTTCATCTTTTTTCTATGTAGCTGTCACGCCCCAGAACTTAACTTGGAAGAATTATTTCTTTTATCTCTTATTATACAACAACCAAAGCTATCTAATTTCATCTTTCAATAATAAGCAATAGAAATAAATTCTAGAATTCAAATCATCTATATATATATCTATATTATTATTGCTCCCAAAATTTTCATATACAATATTAAAAAAAATTATGTTAGAAATTGTTGTAGAAAATTGTAAGAAAACTTTTCCAAAAGAAGCATTAAATTCATAGCTTGAAAGTTGTCCCTAATATATAGAAGGTGAAATTATTCTGTGCAGAGTCCGGACGGTGGGAAGTTCCTGTTCGGACTGTGAGTGTACGCAGTGTATACAATTTATTTTTTTTTACACAGTTTGATTTTTTTTAAACAAAATGTGTACAAACACTGTGTACACTCACAGTCCGGACGTAAACTTCCCGTCCGGACTCCACAAAGAATAATTTCCTTAAACTTCTCTACTAAGATCAATCATAACTAGTGGAGCCAAAAACCTTGAATGATCTCTTAACTCTTACTTCTTAGATCTCTTAACTCTTATTTCTTAATGATTTAAAGTTGTTTTAAACAATGTAATTCATTATATTTCCAAGTAAAAAATATATAAAAATGGTACTCTATCTTTAGCATTTTCATGACCTTAGTCACTTTATTTATAATTAGGAGCATCACATTTGTTGTTTAATTGACCATTTTTACAAATAACAAAGGTCACATCATTTATAAATAAGTTATTATTGCTATTTATAGCTCCTCTTGATTTGCCTTTGCATTTATATTTTTATAAAATTTAATAGTGTAGGTAAGCTCCAGGCTAGCTAGATATTTAATTATTCATAGTTAGAAATGCCAAATAATAATAAAAATAATAATAAACCTCTTGAATATTGTGTGGTTCAATATTTATTAATATTTTTTTATTGATATTAATTATTAAGGCTTTCTTAATGCTTTCAAAAATAATTTTTTAGCAAAAAAATTTTTAGCTCAAAAAATTTTATATTAAATAATAATAATAATAATAAAGTTGTCCTAAATAAAGCCTGAGTAAGCAAATTTGAATAAAAATAAATATTAGGAATTTTCATGTCCATCATTATCATTTTTAGAAATAATACCTTTAAATTATATTTGATTTATCAAATATTTTTTTTTATTATGTAGTAAGCCCAAAAAATCTTTATTATAATTGCTTAATGAATCTTCTCTCTCTCTCTCTCTCTCTCTCTCTCTCTCTCCTTTCTAATTCATTAAGGGCTTAAGATATTAATGGAGGAAATAGAGAAAATAGAGTATTTTGAGGCAAAATTATTTTGATTTTTCATTGCTTGAGTAATTTCTCAATACATGCTCTCATTTATAAATGATTGCATGAAAAATTTTAAATTAAATAAAAAACAAATACATAAATATAGACTTAATCCTAACAAACTAAATCCACTATTAGATCCTTCCAAGTACTCTAAAAGGTATATATATATATATATATATATATATATATATATATATATATATATATATATATATATATATATATATATATATATATATATATATATATATATATATATATGGCCCTTTTATCCGCAACAAATCTGAAAATCAGTTTGTCCGTGTTATATATGTGGCGGTTATAACAACCACAATTCTGAAATATTGTGGCAGTTATAATTAGGGGTGTCAATATTGGACCCGACCCGAAAATTTCTGGTTTGGGTTGACCCGAACCCGAAACGGGTCGGGTTCGGGTTCAACAATTCGACACGTTTCAAAAATCGGGTCGGGTTCGGGTTGACCCGTTGACCCGAAAATGATCCGTTTTTGACCCGAAAACCCATTTTTGACCCGGCAACCCGAGATTGACCCGTTTCTGACCCGATTTTGACCCGAAAAGTGGAGATTGACCCGTTTCTGACCCGAAAAATAGCAGTTTTTTGTTGGAACCGGGTCATTCGGGTCGAGTCGGATTGACCAGGACTCGAAGCGGGTCAGGTTCGGGTCATGAAAACAGACCCGTTTGCAAAAACGGGTTGGGTTCGGGTTGACCCGAATAGTGTCGGGTCAGTTTCGGGTTCGACCCGAACCCGACCCGTGACCCGAAATTGACACCCCTAGTTATAATCGCTGCTATACTCAGCATTTCCTCAAATCTATCCCGTCGGTTCTTAAACCGCTGCGGAATGTCATTGCAGTGCATTGCAATTACAGCGGGGATGTAGCGATTTTTGAACCGCTGCAAAGAAATTTGTGACGGTTAAAAGTCAAAAATTGTGCTGCGATAGCCCTTTTTTGTAGTGATATCCCTTTCTTAATCTTTAGAATGTCAAATTCCTCATGATGCTTTTTTTATCCTTTATGATTGTTTTCTTAATTATTTCACTTAACCTTCCATTGTATACATTATAATGAAAAAAAAGACCGGTTATATTAAATAAAATGCAAAAGAAAAAATATTCTACATAAACTATATGACAATCATTTAATTCTAGATAATTCATAAAATAGGCAAATAAATTAAAGGAAAAAAAACAAATTAAATTGTAGAGCAAGAAATATAATGCTATTTGTATAGTTTGTCAATCCTAAGACCTATTGTCTTGCCTAACCCACATCATGTTTATGACTTCGTTTGAGACAACTTTTTTACTGTTTCTTAAAGTTAATTTTTGTACTAAAAAATTACTTTAATAAACAGTAAGAAAGCTGCCCCAAATGAAGCCTTCTTTTTAATAACTTTTTAATAGCAAAGATGTGTACATGAATGTATTTTATTTAAGGGTAAGCATAACTTAATTATGGAACCCTCTCTTTGACACAAAAAAGAAAACACTAAGTCAAAATTCTCTTAAATATTGGTGAAAACCTAATTACCATAAAACCCTCCCCCATGCCCTTCCAATAGCTACTTAACTAAAAATAAAAAGGAAACAATTTTCAAATTTTACAAATCCAATTCATTTTAGATTAATGAAATTTATTCTATTTATTTATAATATTAAAATATTATTTATTTATTTATATAATTTAAGCAAATGGTACGGACTATGGAGATACAAGATTGATTGGAGTAGAAGATATTTAAGGGACATAAATGAGGAGTGAGAAAATAAAGGCGGTGAAGAGTGCAAAAAACTTGGACAAATTTAAAAAAAAATCATTATTAAAGATTAAATTAAAAAGATTAAATTAAAAAGGATCTTTAATAAACAAAAAGAAAAAGTGAATAGTCATATCAAACAAAAAGAAAAAGTAGAGAGAGAGTCGTATAGAGAGAAATATCTAGAGGCTGAGAGAAATCAAAGAGAGAGAAGGAAACCAATTAAAATTTAAATAATTTAACTTTATATTTATAATATTTAATTAAATGTTAATTAACTTTAAATTTTTAGTAACATTTTAATCATATTTTAAATATTTAATAAAATTAATGAAAGATATTAAAAAAATTTAACATGATGAATATTATAAATATTATATTTATTTTAAACCATATTAATTTTATTAACTTAAATATAAATATAATTTAAATTAATTTATTAATCATAATTATAATATTTAACTTTAATATACTTTTTTGATATATATTTAATATAATTTATTTATTTATAAACTTTTAAATAATATTAAAATACATTACTAAAGTATTTAAGTTAAATATGTTACTATTTAATTCTTAAATTATATATGATTAATTTATTAATTATGAATTATATATATATATATAATTTTAATATTAAATATTATTAAATATATCAACTGTTAAATAAAATAATTTTATTATTTTTAATCGTTAAAATTGTTTAATATATTTAAATAAAATTATTTTTAATATTTAAATAAATTTTTTTAATTTAAAAATAAGTTTAAAATAAGTTTATTTAAAAATTAAAAATTAGTTAAAAATATGATAATTGTTTTAAAAATAAGTTAAAAATAATTATATTTAAAAATTAAAAATAAGTTTAAAATATGAAAATTGTTTTGAAAATAAGATAAAAATAATTTTATTTAAATATTAAAACTAACAAACTCTATATCTAAGACAATAATTAAGAAAATTTTATTATAAAAATTATATATTTATAACGTTATTATAACAATTTAAATAAGCATAATGTAGTTTAAATAAATATAATGTTGTTATTATTCGTAAAATTTTTGTTAATTATATATTAACTAATGTTATTATAATGATATTTACAAAAAACATTTAAATAAAATTTTGACGAAGCGCACAGTCGGAGACGAATAAACAATTTATATCTCCAAAAAATTTTCAATATTTATTTTAGTTAAATAAATTATAATTTCAATAATATATAAATAAATAATTTAAAAGTAAATTTATTTTTAATATATTTAAATAAATTAGTTTTAATTTTTAAATAAAATATTTTTAAAACAAAATTTTAACTTATTTAAAAAATTATTTTATTTAAATATTAAAACTAATAAACTCTCTTCCTCTCCATCTCTCTCTGTATTTAACCTATCTCCCTCTCCGCGAACCACCATCACGTTTTATTATAAAACGCAGTTTTGCTTCACGTTTTCTGCAAAATGTCCCCCTCCTTTCATTTTTGACCCTTTTTATAATTTTTTTAATCTTTACTAATGATCCTTTTTAAAATTTACCTCAAAAACTTTGAATATACAGAGAAAGAGAATAGGGAGCATTTATTTGCACAGATGCCAGCTTTTAAATCAGCCACAGACAAAGATTCCCTCATTAAATTATTTTACTCCCTCAGCATCAATCCACACTTCATAATTAACCCAACCTCCCCTCACTTTCTTCTACCTCTTTTCCATTTTACCAAGTCTTCACTCTTTTCATCCTTGCATGTGTCATGCATGCATATATTTAATATTTATTTTAAAATATTATATATATAAACTTATGTGAATTAATTAATTGATTAAATAAATTAATATTTTCTAGCTCTTTTTTTGAGAGAGATTATTATATATAGAGTTCGGGCGGAAGAATCATCTAAATTTTATGAGGGTACACAATAAATACATAGTACGTCTATTTATTATTTGTTGTGTATCCTCATATAATTCGGACAGTCCTCTCGTCCGGATTCCGCACGTAATAATTTCTGCTTTTTTGGTGGCTACTATTGTAGCTTCTTTGATTTGATTTTTTTTCTTATGTTTTGTATTTTGTTTGTTTTTTTTTTTTCAAATTTTAAAGAGTATGAAATTAGTAGTGTAAATGAGTTGAAGGGAAAATTTTAAATAAATATTTTTTTTTCAAATTTTAGGAGAGATTATTACATGCAGAGTCAGAATGAGAGAATCGTCTAGATTTCATGAGGGCACATAGTAAATACACATCAAATGCATAATTCACCTATTTATTTTGTATTTACTATGCACCCTCACAGAATCAGGACGGTTCTCCCGTTCGGACTCCGCATGTAATAATTTCTCCTTTTTTGATGGCTACTATTGTAGCTTCTTTGATTTGAATTTTTTCTTCTATTTTGTATTTTGTTTTGTTTTGTTTTTTTTTTTCAAATTTTAAAGAGTATGAAATTTGCTGGGTAAATGAGTTAAAAGGGCCTTTATTTGCGTAGGCGAAGTTAAACTAGTTTCATGGTCAAATTTGTAAGGTTCTTTTTTTTTTTTGTAATTTACTGTTACTTTGAAGAATATTTGAAATTTGATGACTATTTAAGTTTCATTTGGGATAATTTTCTTACTATTTTTTAAAATAGTTTTTTAATTTTAAGAATTTTTTTTATAGAAAATAGTAGTAAAGATGTCTCAAACGAAGCCTTAGTGCTCTTAAAAAATGTTTAATTGAAATAGTTTTCGAACAGAATTTGTTTTTTTTTTAATTTTTTTGATGTATTGTAATTTAATTAATTTTGTGCAAATATTTCTGATTTTGATAGGTAATTATTGAATTACCCCAATTGATCAACATTTTTGGTGGGTAATTCAATGCAATTTTAATAAACTTGACATAATTTTCAAGATTGGCCAAATATAAAAAATTATAGTTGCCAGAGCAAGGTTTTTGGATCCAGGATTAATTTTACTTGTTGGTTGTAAATCATATTAAAATGTCTATCTCCTTTGGAACTCTAAAACATGGCCATAGGTTTTGTTTGGGACAGCTTTCTTACTATTTTGTTTTGCACATCCCAATTATAATTTTTATTTAACCACAACTTTTTTGTTGCATTTAAAAAATTTTATATTAGAAAATTGCTTTGTACTATATATATATAAATTACTGATCAACCCTACAAACCATAAAAATATTGTCCCAAATGAAGCCTTAATAAGCATGTTGTTGTAAAATATACAATAACATTAAGTATTTATCCCACTATGTGGGGTCAGCTAAATGAATCTTTTTTCTCTATTGTGTTCTCTTAAGAGTTAAATTCTCATCTAAATCTAATAGAGATAGGTTATTTCTAATATTTTCTAACCAAGTCTTTTTAGATCTCTTATTACATTTCTTAACATAAGTCAAATCTAATATATCTATTTTCCTAATCGGGTCATTGGAAGGTTGTTGTTTTATGTGACCAAACCATTTAATGCGACTCTCTCTTACCTTATCTTCCACTAGAGCTACTCTCTCTAATCTAATCTTATTTAGGCGAAGCATTAGCACAATCTATTAAAGGATTCATGTCATAATTATTCAATAAATTTTATGTTAGCTATCGATTACCTAACGTAACCCTCCACTTTTTTCATCTAGAATTTGAAACCTAATAAGGATAATGTTAATTCTGCTGTAAAATATATTAAAAATTTTTCAACATAAAATTTTAAAGTAGCTTTCACAAACAATGACTATCTATTGACCCATATTTTCGTAGCAAGTTGGTCTGGTAAATCGATAAAATATTGGATCAAACCAGTTCACTTCCATTTTCTTTTTATTCCTCTTGCTTTTCTGTATTCCCTTATTTCCTCCCTCCGTCCCTCCCTCCCTCCGACTGCCACTTTTCCCTTACAGTTGTTCCCGACGCCTCCGCACTTGGCTTCGCTCGCTGGCTCGATGTGTTCTATTGGCAATAACATCTGATGACCTTCAAGTTTGTCTTCTTTGCCTCTGTGTAAGAGGCCCTGGTGGGGATAATCTCTAGCTATGACTGCAGCCATTACTGCCTCTCCACCTTGTGCCATTGCTTCTAACTCTTTCAAGTACCTCCGCTCAGCTACAGATCCCCAGTTAGATTTGCCTAATTTTTATCAGCATCTTATTTATTAAGGTTACACTTTGTTAGCTTTTTATTTTATTAAACAATTACAGAAAAATGCGATTAATTAGTTTAATATTTTGTTTCATCACCATCATATTGTTTGCAGTTTTAGAACCAATTTGTTAAGTATATTTAGTACATGGACCTGATGATTTAAATTTAGCAACTTAACAAAATTAAATATATTTGGTACAATTTTTATAGATTGTTTAATTTTAATTATTCTTGTATATTTTGTTTCTTAAACTAATACAATTGATATGTCATAAAAAATTGACTTTATCGACATGAATCTTGATGCATATTTGAATTGAAAATTGATGGAATAAAAATCAGGACCATCCACATTAGATATTATTTTTCCTAAATAATATCTCAAAATAAATTTAGTTGGATGACTTCGCTAAGTGCTAAGTGTTTGTCTTCTTGAGAGCTTTTTGCTTTTCTGCAAAGAGTAGTCTCACAACTTTTTAGTTCAATTTTAAAACAAGATCACTTTAAGTTTTGATTCAACTAGTCTACTTTTTTATTGTTTTATCTAAGTACATTTCTTTCTAAGTGAAGGCTGTTGACCCCCTACAACTACCTCAGAAATCATAAATTTGATAAAGATTATTCAGCTCGAATGTGGATTGCATCTTGATTTTGCTATGCAGTGGTTGAGAAAGCAATCAAATGAGGAACTTCAAGTTCTTGTTAATGGAACTGATTTGTACAAAAACATTTCTCTTCTATCTATAGTGGGGCATGGTGGTATGAGAAAGACAACTCTCTTGCAACATGTTTATTAAGATGAAATGATAGAGGAATTTGATCTTAAAATGTGGATTTGTGTTTCCATCAACTTTGATGCAAAAAAAAAAAGTCATTGCAAAGGATAAGTCTAATTCGGATTCACTTGATGCACTTCAAAGGAAACTTAAAGAGGAGGAAATAGTTAAATTAGCGGGCTTAGAGGAAGATGAGTGTTTGCAGCTCCTCGACTCTCATGCATTTGCTAGTATAAAGAACCCCCTCTGATGATTATAAAAAATTTTAATTAAGAGCCATAGTTGGAGAAATAGTTAAAATCTTTTAGGATCTCCATTGGCAACTAAAGTCATTGGTGGTGTTCTGGAGGACAACTTGGATGTAAGACATTGGAGGACAGTTCTAGAAAGCAATTTATTGGGTCAGAATCCTATCAATTCAATCTTAAGACTGAGCTATATAGTTCTGCCAAAACATCTACAAAATTGTTTTGCATTTCGTTGCATGTTCCCACAAGATCAAACGTTTGATAAAGATGATTTAGTTCTAATGTGGATTGCATTGGGTTTCGTTCAGCCGTCTTAAGGAATGACTATGGAGGATACCAAAGGAAGTGCACTTATTGAATTATTCAAAGCATCAAGAAGCCTATGCTTATTACAAGTATTTGCTCCATGCTTGGAAAAGATACCTGAGGAGATTGAAATTTTGATACATCTTCGATGCTAAAAAATTGATAGTTATAATTTGACTATGATGCCAAGATCTCTAAGTAATCTCTATCACTTGCAATACATAATCTATTATGTGTCAAGAGGAGGCTCACAGATTTAACCTTAAGTTGGTGTAAAAGTTATTCGAGGAACATCGTTAGATGAGGCGGGTAATCACTTA
The DNA here is from genome assembly GCA_019925795.1 of Dendrobium chrysotoxum. NCBI lineage: Eukaryota > Viridiplantae > Streptophyta > Magnoliopsida > Asparagales > Orchidaceae > Dendrobium > Dendrobium chrysotoxum. The sequence continues at coordinate 42,562,166 of CM034304.1, read as the reverse complement.
AAATTCCATTTTCAGTGTTTGCGGCGGATTGGAGAACCACCTATACGGGCTCTCGTAGCACGGTAGGAGGGAGCCCGGTGCGACGTATACGGCAAGATGGGTGAGTCCTATACACGCTCTCGTAGCGTGGTGGGGAGAGCCACTTGTGTTCTTCATTTCGTAGTATGGTGGGATGAAAAGATATATGGCAACGGTGTCACACGACACCAACCATATACGCTCTTGTAGCGTGATGGGGTGGCCCAGTTTCTCAAAATTTCTCCTAAACGGGGGATACGTTGGGAGGCAGCAGAAATTTGGACTGAAGATACAAGGACTTGGAGAAATTAACAGGGGAGTTTTGAACCAAAGAGGACTTGAACACAACAAGAATCAATTTTTAAACAACAGGGGACATATTTTGAACTCAAGTGAATATTGAACAAATGACATTGGACTTAAACTTTGACTAAAACCTAACATTTAAAATGTGACTCATGAATCATAAGAATGACTCAATCAAAGGCAAGTAAATAAGAAAGGAACTCATGCACGAGTTGGTTACAAACTTTGACATGGAATTTTTGGAACGATAATAATTAACTTGTAATGATCATTTCAACTGGAGTGAAGACATTGATGAACATGATATCAAACTCATGCAAGCATAACTCATTCGCAAGCAATAATGAAATTTCATGCCACAAAATGACTTATTCATGATATAAGAGGGTTCGTAATGAATTTAGAGAACAATATGAGGGAAGAACTCATAATGCAATGATTCATCTACAAATAAACCATGTTGGAAGACCCTCGCAAATGCAGTTCATTCACATATGGCAGTATCATTCATAAGCAAAGTCAATAAGAATTCAAAGTTGCATGATGGCCCGCTTACAGTTGATGATGAGTAATATACAATGAAGGTTACCATCCATTAGTTAAGAGGTACAGAGATGTGGATGATAAGTGTAGCCCTGCCAATAGTTGACTTCAAGTTTGTACATGAACATATTGATTTACATGAAAATGATGATAATGAGGGATGTACCGCAAATATAAGGAATCCCATATGTACATAAATACTCTTACGACATGCTACTTGTAGGCAAGAATGAAGATCTACGATGCATATAAGTACCTACGAGTCATTATGAGAGATCCGCCATATATGCGATATCTAACCTACAAGTAGTAATGCGGGTTGGCAATAATCATAAAGAATATACAAAGAATATGGTGGTGCCCCTCCAGTTCATGACAACTAGTTTATGGATAGATGCAGTAGTTTCCTACAAACATTGAAAGGGTAGAATGAGCATGTTGAGACAGTACATCCACAAGCAAAATAGGCCAGTATGCTACAAACACATTGAAATTGCTCACAAGCAATGATGTGAAATGCTCGACAGTCATCAAAAGAAATTATTACCAATATGTTGCAAATATGAACAGGCAATAAGCAATGAATGCAACCATTCACAAGCAACTCCAAGAGACTTGTGAATCTTTTCATGAACAATACTCGCCTTCACAGTCAACGATAATCAAAATAGAGTTATGATCTAATCATGGGTAGATCATGAAATACCACAGTAGTGACTCGATTCGTCAAGGTGTATTTAAGGAGTTATTCATGCCATGCACAATGAGCACTACGACTTCCCTTCAATCAATGACATCCGATCAGCGGACAATTACCGTAGTTGCCTACGAGCGCTGAAGGTCAACACACAATGGGCGTGATGAATGGACTAATCTGCCAGCGATTACTACAGTTGCTAGTTCAAGGTAGTTGCCTGTTAATTCTCATACGAGGCCCGAGGAGAGAAAGTCAAATCAAATCATCATTTCCAAGGATGGAGTTATAGTACACCATCCACAGGAAAATGCTAAAAGGACTATAACAAAGATGAACTTCTATGAGCTGCCGTAGAAGACCCGTTATGTGTCCAAAATCTCCCCGCACATGCATTATAACATGTATACACTTAGGTACACATAAGGTGATGTATCATGCACCCGCATGGGCCCCGGCGAGCGTGTTATTGGCACACACGTGAGGTCTAGGGATGCTGTGCGGGTCGATAAATGAACTTAAATTCGAGGTCGATCCTTCTATATGGATAGATAGGATTCGACACGGCTCGAATAGTTAAACAAATATGCGGTCGCGGTATCGACCAAGATATTTTATTTAATGGTTCATATTAGGCCTTCAACCCATGGCTGCCGACAAGGATCCTTCTGTCAAGTTGGGTCGATTACCTCCTCTAACTAAGTAGACCAGGGACCAGAATGGCCCGGGATGATGGAACCATGGGATCTTGATCAGGCTCATCATCACTTCGCCCACCATCCGCTTTAAGTGCAAGATGATGAAATTTCAAATTTCCAAATTCTCAAACCCATGCTGCTACTATATGTCAGATGTTATGTATTCTCTATGTATCTGATCGACGACTAGCCTTAATCGAAAGTTCTCTCTCATTAGCAGGAGGGGTAATTAACTATAGGGACTTACACCTATAGGAAACCAGAACTCAGATCATAAAGTCCTCGCAAAATGAGGGTGAAATCTCTGGGTAGTGTTTTATCTATAAACCCAATCTACCTTCACAAAATTTATCTCGAAACTTAATTCATTAAAACTCCCCGAAAGCAGGGGAGGTCGGGGCTTGAATTTTTGGAGCCCACAATATGTCTATTGGCATTCGAGTAATATGATCAAAGTCCTTGACTGTTGTAAGCCGAGTGCATACCTAAAAAGTTTTAATAGATCTTGGGTGAGAGCAATTTAGGGGTCCGTTGGCTCTAGATCTTTCACATAAGGCATCTCTCTTTGAAATTGAGTGACGAAACTCCTCAACAACTCACTTTGCTCTTTTCTCGTTTGCAGTAAGGCTTGAGAGTTCTTCAACAGCCTTTACACAGTGGCAAATTACATTACAAACATCCACTTGGCAAAAGAAGTAATGACGCCGAGTGGTAGATAGGGGAACCACCTTAGAGAAAAGTCTGTATAAGTAGTGAAGTGTAGCGTACACTTCAATGCGTTGCTGATATCAAGTAGCAAAATTATCGACTCAAAAGTAAGTGATATGCTCAACGGGATCCATCCTTCCCTTGTACAAATCCAAATGAGGGATTTTGAACTTTTTCTTGAAGCTTGACCTTAGCAATCTGTCTTGAGAAGTCATTAACAAACGGTGACAATCTCTTCTTAATTCTCCTTTCTTCCTGATGAAGAGGTGAAATTGACTCCTCGCTATCAAAGATAATGTCTCATTGATGACTAGAGTATAGATCAATGCTCTAGCTCCACAAAGTCTACTCCTCACAACGAAATCAAAGGACCCTTCAAGCATTTTCACTCTAGGAATAGTTCTCAATATTCTCTCCAATGCTGCATGGATTATTCAATACATCCTCTCCTCAAATTCAACAAATTGATGAACAATCATGAATTGAACTCTTGACTCTCCATGTTAGTAGATTCTTTGTTTACTATTTGATACTATTTTGCTTCACGTAGTAGTCATCTTCTAGTTCTTAGCATGTGCCATGCTCACCTCTTATTTTAGGCTAATGAATCTAGAATTGTCTATGAATCACACCCAATTATATGTGAAAATACAGAGTAAAAAAAAGAACAAAAAAATACAGAGGGAAAGAAGAATTCTAGAATAAAAGCTCTGGGATTTCTATAAAATGTGCTCAATTGCAAAAAAATTACAAATTGAACTGCTATCCTTTAACTCTTTATTTATAGATTTAGGTCGGTGTTTCAATATTACAAAATAGGCTATATACATGAACATATAGAAAATAAGAGAAAATACATTAATTGTGTAGCCTTATCAAAAGGTCCAACCCGTTGAAGTTGTTTTACCAAGCTTTTAATAAGTCATCGGCTTGACATATATTGATAGTCAAGTGGCTAATAAATAGTTTATCAAGTTTTCCCTCCTTAAATTGTCACCAGGACCAACTTCATAGATAGTAGCCGGTAGAGCTAACTAATAAGCTTTACTTATTGATTGACAAATTCTTGGTTCATAATCGTCTGCTTAAGGCAATTTCTCTTATAGGCTAACTAATATAAGTCTAAGTAGGTTGAATTAATTTGGTTTCAATCGACTTGATTTAACTTGAACTGAGTCAACTTTATTTGAACTGAGTTTTTAAAATATTTGAGTGTACACATTGAAAATTATGTGGTTTTGTCTCTTCACAATTAATTATTATAATAATTTGTACTACTGTTGTGTGAAGAGTGCAACTTTAGATTATTTTAAGCTGCTTATCATTACACAATATCAACGTGGTAAGTGGGCCATGGTCTCGGGTTGTGCCCTTCTCCACCTGCCTCGTTATCTATCAATAATTCCTTTCTGTTCTCGTCTGAACAACACGTTCACACTCGAGTAATTCTAAACACTCGATATTCGAAATGGATATTTTGAAAAATTGTTTCAAAATACTCTTTAGATATTTTCAGTTAGAGCATGCATGCCAGCTGTTGTTCTAATTAATTAGCTTCTAAGATATAATTTTGTTCTGAAAAAAATTGAACTTTTGACCGTTACCAGATAAAAAGAACTTATCTTGCTCAAAAAAGAACTTTCCGAGAAAAGAATCACTCATAAAATAAGACAATAGTAAGAGTTCTGCTAAAGCTGAATACCTTATAATTTATTAATCTTGCAACCCAACTATTATAATTCAACAATAATCTATTGGATTGATTAATCTTTTACTTGAATGCCTTTGTTGCAATCAGCATAAGAGCCTCTCTTTTACGTGTAGTAAGTCCATAAACTTCACTCATGTCTATATCTTCTATTTCGCCCTTTGCTGGCTTCCAGTCAAAGACATACACCAGGTTAGCTATAGCAAGCTCAATTAAAGTCATAGAGAACTTCATCCCAGGACACGATCTCCTTCCTGCACCAAATGCCAAGAGCTGGTATCCATGACTACTAAAATTTATGCCTCCTGCTTCTCCATTTATGAACCTTTCCGGTCGAAATTCTTCTGGGGAATCCCATATCTTGGGGTCCCTTCCTGTAGCCCAGGCATTCATGAGGACCATTGTTCCTTTAGGAATTCTGTAGCCTTTGATATTAGTGTCCTGTAGAAGCTGTCGTGGTATTATTATAGAAGCTGGAGGATGAAGCCTGAGGGCCTCTTTTACTACAGCTTTGAGATAGTTCATATCTGCCAATTGCTCTTCTTTGATGCATGCTTTATTGGGGCCTACTACTTTGATTATTTCTTCCTTAAGCTTTCTCATGGCGGTTGGGTGGCAGATGAGCTCGGCCATAGTCCATTCCATGGATATGGAGGTTGGGTCTATTCCCGCGCCAAACATGTCCTGTGGCATGAGTAGTGAAAATAAAGTTCAATGGTTATTAAAAAAAGGGAAAATTTTGGATAATATGATTTTAATTTTATTAGAATTAATTTTTTAATTATTAGATTTATTTTAAGATGAATATAATATATAGCCAAACCATTAATCTTTATATTATACTCACTTTAGTTTAATTTAATTTAGCACAATAAACGTTTCAGAATATGTCCTTAATTGTACACTTTGTTAAATTTAGCTTTCGATATATTAAAATAATAATTATTATTATAATTAAAATAGCTATTTATAATTGTTGCTTTGTAAAAAAAAATACACGTTGTAAAGATCTTGAGAATTAAAAAACCAATTGTATTAAGATAAATATGTTTGGACAATGTCATCTAAATATTTCCCTCAAAGGAATTGTTTTATTAGTTAAACGTTTAAATATTATAATTTTTTTTAGAGAATAATATATATATATATATATATAAAAGAAATAGTTAAATCATAACCCAACAAGTGAAATAAAAATTAATAAAATCTAATTACCAGAATGACGGCCTTAATACTGTCACTATCAAATACAACACCCTTACATTTCAACTCCCACTCATCAAGAGTCAACAAAGCATCTAAAAAGCACTCATGAGTTGCATCACCATCTCCTTCCTCCTTCCTCTTTGCTATTCGCCTTCTATGCTCCTTCACTATTTCCTCAAGAAGCTTATCTGATCTCTCAACTGCATTTCTCAATCTCCTCTCAAACCCACTCACAACCCCAACTATCTTCCCCAACCATGGTATATAATCACCAACATAGAACTCCCCCATCATTCTCGAGCTCTCATCTATGAGCCTGCTTAAATCATCCCCCCACAACTTATTTCTTGTCGACTCGCCAATCACTGCCCGGCTTATAACATCTCTAGAGAGTACATGAAACATCTTAGTTATGTCAACCAACACTGTTCGCTCAATCTCTTTCATCATAAAGGCCAATTCCTCCTCCCTCGCATATTTATAGGAACCCACCTTCTTATTGCTAAGGAGGTGGAGGATAGTTGCCTTCTTCATCTCCCTCCAATATTCACCATAAGGGGCAAAGGCGATGTCATGACCATGGCGGAAGAGTGTGTCGGTGGCCTTAAGAGAAGGGCGGTTGGCGAAGAGGTGGTCTTGGGTTTGGGTGATTTCACGTATGATGGAAGGGGAGGAGGTTACGAGGACGGGGAGGTGACCAAGGTGGAGGAGCATGAGGGAGCCATAGCGTTCAGAGAGAGAACGGAGGGAACGGTGAGGGCTAGAACCAAATTGATGGAGGTTGCCGATGATGGGAAACTTAGGGGGAGAGGGTGGGAGGGGTTGAACACTACTAGTATTGATAATAGTAGAGGTAGTAGTAGTGGCAGAAGCAATATCGGCAGTGCTCTTCTTGAAGAAGAAGAGAGATAATAAAACAATTGCTAGTATTGTAAGAGCCAGCATTAGTAGCATGGCCAGAGGATAGAGAAGAAGAGGGACTATGGGAGAGAAGGAGGGACACATGCTCTTTACAAGTTTTCTTTTCTTTTCTTTTGAGGATTGTGTGGTGTGGGAGTAGGGGTGAGAATTAGAGTTTTTATAGATTTAAATGGCAAATTGGCTAGGAAAATGTATTCACACATCGCAGTTGCTGGCAATCATGTGGTTGGAAAAAATTGTATAATATAGATAATGATATTTTTAATAATTTGATTAGCTTGAATTTGTCTTTCGTGACTGTATTTTCTCTAAGTTCTCTTTGCATTTTTCTTCTGCTGTCATCACAATAGCTGTAAGTCATCAATTCATTTAAATTATAATATCTTTATTTCTGTATAAGTACTGTGCGGTGCTTCAATAATTTCTTCTTCTTTTCTGATCAGCACTTTCATATATGCTTAGTACTAATACATATGTGAAATTCGAAAGTATAATCGGTGGCATATTCACATAGAGCATTCCGACTATTAGTCCGATTAATTAGATTTTTTCATGAGTTTCTTTTAATTTTTCTTGGCAATAATTTTATTCTCAGAAACATAAACTTGTAAGTTGTGACCCTTACAAGATAAATATTGTTGATCTTGCCAGATAAAATGACATTCTGAGCAAAAATTCACTTGTAAACAGCTAATTTTTATTAATTTACTTTTTTTTTTCAGCTAATCAAACAACCCTGAATCAAAATGAGAATATCAGGGTGCCACGTGAGCCATGCGACTAGGAGCCATGTACCTTGATTCGAGATAGTAGGGTTATAAACGAACCGAGCCGCGTCGAGCATCTGCTTGTTCATGTTCGTGTTCATTTATTATCTGTTTGTTCATATTCGTTCAAGTTCGATCAAGCTTGGTTTGTTTAAGTTGATGAATGTTTATGTTTGATTTGTGTTTGGTTCATGTTCGGTTCGTTTCGTACTTATCGACTTTTAAACAAACGATTCTTATCAAGCTATAAACGATATCTACTTCTAAATGTTCATTAATTTAACGAACGAGCTTTATCGAGCATACTAACAAATATGTTCACAAACATTTCTAGCGATTGTTTCAAACTACCAAATGAGCCTATTAACCAACATTTTATTTTTATTATTATGCTTATTATCTAACTAGAATTTAGAATCCAGCTTCTTATCAAACAATAATTAACCTTCTTATCGAGCTCCTAACGAGCTTCTTATCAAGCATTTTTATGAGCTTTAGTAAACTATTTGATTATTTAATTAAACTATCATGAACAAATTTTTATTGGGCCGAGCCTCCAGTAACTTATCGAACTATCAGCTCATCTACAGCCTTAGAAGATGGAAATATTCTAGATAAAAGTTTAAAAATAAATCCCATTTTTTTCATTCCCGCACCATTTTAATTATATTAATAAAATATCTTTAGAATTCAATGAATACCAATAATGCAGATTGTGACAGATTGTCCGTAGTTGGCATTCATGGCTAGCAATTTTCCATTATTCATCAATTCATTTGCAGGATATGTTTCATTCATAGAACCCTCTGTAGTGATGGACAGTGATTGTTTCTCTGTTGCTGTAGTAATCTTGTCTTATGTATATAGAGAGAGAGAGAGAGAGTGCGTGTGTGTGACGGATAGAGACAGGAGAGCAAATTTTTCATTATTCTTGTAGGAGCGGTTTGGTTAGAAGAAAAAGTGACAACGATGATGATAACAACAACAATAACATCAAATTTTTATCCCATTATATTGGATCGGCTACATGAATCCTTTTTATTCATTGTATCCTATTAAAAGTCAAATTCTCGTTTAAATCTAATAAAGAAAGATCATTTCTAATATTTTCTAATCAAGTCTTTTTAGGTCTACCTCTGTCTTTTTTGACATAAGTCAAATCTAATACATCTACTTTTCTAACCGGGTCATCGGAAGGTCATCGTTTTATATGACCAAACCATCTAAGGTGACTCTCTCTAATCTTATCTTCCACTGGAGCTACTCCAACCTTTTCACGTATATGCTCATTTCGTATCCTATCTCTAAGGGTAAACCCACTCATCCACCTGAGCATCCTCATCTCTGCAACACTTAACTTAGTATTACTTTTAATGCCCAACATTCGGCACCATAAAGCATTGCAGGTCTTACCACCATCTTAGAAGAAAAAGTGAATGTAAACTAAATCATGTGATTATTTTTTTACTTTTCAATTTTTTGTTCGATATAATATAAAGTAAAATAAATTTTTAATGTATTTCAAATATCTCGTTGCAGCTCATTTTTCGTGTAAAAGAAACTGGCCCATTTTGAGCAAAAAAAAAATCACGCAAGAGAAAAAAAAGAGAAGCACGCACGAAGCATTTTCATCTCTTCATCCACGTCGTTTATTCCGAGTTGGAAGCCAATGCCGGCGTCAAGGAGAAGCACAAATCGCCGGCTATTTTTAGATTTGGATGCTCGCGGCGTTGGGACAAGCTCAACAAAAAATCTTATATATATACATATATATAAAATGATGTGCACCAAAGTGTAAATGTTTAAAAAAATTTGATGGGCTTGAACTTGGATGTGCAGCGAACAAGTAAAAGAACCCTCAATCACTCAAACTATGCCTCTAATTGCTCCTCCATTTTTTTATAACAAATTTAGCACTTAATATTTCGTGTTAGCTCACCTTTCAGTCAATCATTTAAGCTACATCAAAAATGCCACTCCTCCACCTGCAGCATTAACAAATCGAACCCCCATCTCCTTCTCAGAGCTTTTAGAACTGATTCATTTCACAAACAGACAAAGGCATCGTTTGGGACGGTTTTCTTACTGCTTCATAAAGCAGCTTTTTAGTATAAAAATTTTATTTGTTATACTAAAAAGCTATTTTAAGAAGCAATAAAAAAGCCGTCCCAAACAATTAAACAAAGCCAAAGTTTGAATGCATAGCTTCAATACTTTAGCTAAACAGTGGTTAGTTATTGAGGAAATGTGGAAGATAGCTGAGAGTAGGAGAATTTTGGAAATTTGGCATATATTTTTCATTTTGAATGAAATGGAACAATTAAAGCAATCACATATCTGATTTTCTTTGTTTGAAGATAAATGGTGGTGGGGAAGCGAGGAAGCGTCTGAGAGCCGGAGTTGGCTCTGTCTGTGAATTGTTTAGGTTACCGATTGGAAAGAAATGGAGCGGGATTGATAATCTTTCTTAGAGAGTTAATTGGTCGTTGAGTAAATAGGAATTGGATGTTAGGGTTGCAATCGAGAAAGATTTAAGCATTCTGTGCGTTAAGCTCCTAAAAATAAGTCTATTTTGCTATTTGTCATGTCCTGCAGTGCTGGAATATTTGTGGGTTTAGAGGGAGATTTTTTCATGTCCTGCAGTCCTGCAGTGCTGGAATATCTCCGGCTTCTTATATCTCCTAAAAATAAGAAGCCGGAGATAGAGAAAAGCAGAGAGAAAATGATATTGTATTAGTTCATCTTAGATACATGTACAGTAGTCTATTTATAGCCTGGCAGGCTAACTGTAATAAAAGAAACAAGAAGTAGAAACAAGAAATGAACATGACCAGATTGGTGACCGAGCAGATGTGTCTAAGTGTACTAACACCTCCCGCACGTAATAATTTCTCTTTTTTTGTTTGCTGCTATTGTAGCTTCTTCGATTTGAATTTTTTCTTCTGTTTTGTATTTTGTTTTCTTTTTTTCAAATTTTAAAGAGTATGAAATTTGCAGGGTAAATGAGTTAAAGGGCCTTTATTTGCATAGGCGAAGTTTAACTAGTTTCATGGTCAAATTTGTAAGTTTTTTTTTTTTTTGTCATTTACTGTTACTTTGAAGAATGTTTGAAATTTGATGACTATTTAAGTTTGGTTTGGGATAATTTTTTTACTATTTTATAAAGTAGTCTTTTAATTTTAAGAAATTTTTTTTTTATAGAAAATAGTAATAAAGATGTCCCAAATAAAGCCTCGGTGCTCTTAAAAAATGTTTAATTGAAATAGTTTTCAAACAGATTTTTTTTTATTTGTTTAATGTATTGTAATGTAATTAATTTTGTGCAAATATTTCTGATTTTGGTTGTCCCAAATGAAGCCTTAATAAGCATGTTGTTGTAAAATATACAACAACATTAAGTCTTTATCCCACTATGTGGGGTCAGCTAAATGAATCCTTTTTCTCCATTGTGTCCTTTTAAGAGTTAAATTCTCATTTAAATTTAATAGAGATAGGTTATTTCTAATATTTTCTAACCAAGTCTTTTTAGATCTCTTTTTACCTTTCTTAACATAAGTCAAATCTAATATATCTACTTTCCTAATCGGGTCATTGGAAGGCCGTTGTTTTATGTGACCAAACCATCTAATGCGACTCTCTCTTACCTTATCTTCCACTAGAGCTACTCTCTCTAATCTAATCTTATTTAGGTGAAGCATTAGCACAATCTATTAAAGGATTCATATCATGATTATTCGATAAATTTTAAGTTGGCTATCGATTACCTAACGTAACCCTCTATTTTTCTCATCTAGGATTTGAAATCTAATTAGGATAATGTTAATCCTGCTGTAAAATATATTAAAAAATTTTCAACATAAAATTTTAAAGTAGCTTTCACAAACAATGACAATCTATTGACCCATATTTTCGTCGTAAGTTGGTCTGGTAAATCGATAAAATATCGGATCAAGCTAGTTCGCTTCCATTTTCTTTCTATTCCGCTTGTCTTTCTGTATTCCCTTATTCCCTCCCTCCGATCGCCACTTTACCCTAACAGTTGTTCCCAACGCCTCCGCACTTGGCTTCGCTCGCTGGCTCAATGTGTTCTATCGGCAATAACATCCGATGACTTTCAAGTTTGTCTTCTTCGCCTCTGTGTAAGAGGCCCTGGTGGGGATAATCTCTAGTCACGACTGCAGCCATTACTGTCTCTCCACCCTATGACATTGCTTCTAACTCTTTCAAGTACCTCCGCTCAGCCACCGATCCCCAGTCAGATTTGCCTAATTTTTATCAGCATCTTATTTATTAAGGTTACCCTTAGTTAGCTTTTTATTTTATGAAACAATTACATAAAAATGCGATTAATTTGTTTAATATTTTGTTTCATCACCATCATATTGTTTGCAGTTTTAGTCTTTTAGAACCAATTTGTTAAGTATATTCAGTACATGGATCTGATGATTTAAATTGAGCAACTTAACAAAATTAAATATATTTGGTACAAATTTTTAAAGATTGTTTAATTTTAATCATAAAAAATTGATTTTATCGACATGAATCTTGATGCATATTTGAATTGTAAATTGATGGAATCAAAATCAGGACCATCCACATTAGATGATATGCTTGCCTAAGATAATGATTAGAATGTAAATAGCCAAAACAACAGCCATTCATCAATTTCCTAAATAATATCTCATAATAAATTTAGTTGGATGACTTCGCTAGGTGCTAAGTGTTTGTCTTCCTGAGAGTTTTTGCTTTTCTGCAAAGAGTAGTCTAACAACTTTTTAGTTCAATTTTAAAACAAGATCACTTTAAATTTTGATTCTACTTTTTTATTGTTTTATCTAAGTACATTTTTTTCTAAGTGAAGGTTGTTGACCCCTACAACTATTCCATAAATCATAAATTTGATAAAGATGATTCAGCTCGAATGTGGATTGCATATTGATTTTGCTATGCAGTGGTCGAGAAAACAATCAAATGAGGAACTTCAAATTCTTGTTAATAGAACTAATTTGTACAGAAACATTTCTCTTCTATATATAGTGGGGCATGGTGGTATGGGAAAGACAACACTCTTGCAACATGTTTATGAAGATGAAATGCAGAGGAATTTGATCTTAAAATGTGGGTTTGTGTTTCCATCAACTTTGATGCAAAAAAAAAGTCATTGCAAAGGATAAGTCTAATTTGGATTCACTTGATGCACTTCAAAGGAAACTTAAAAAGGAGGAAATAGTTAAATTAGCGGGCCTAGAGGAAGATGAGTGTTTGCAGCTCCTCGACTCTCATGCATTTGCTAGTATAAAGACCCCCCCTGATGATCATAAATTTTTTTTTTAATTAAGAGCCATAGATGGAGAAATAGTTAAAAAATCTTTTAGGATCTCCATTGGCAACTAAAGTCATTGGTGGTGTTCTGGAGGACAACTGGGATGTAAGGCATTGGAGGACAGTTCTAGAAAGCAATTTATTAGGTCAGAATCCTATCAATTCAATCTTAAGATTGAGCTATATAGTTCTGCCAAAAAATCTACAAAATTATTTTGCATTTTGTTGCATGTTCCCATAAGATCAAACGTTTGATAAAGATGATTTAGTCCGAATGTGGATTGCATTGGGTTTCGTTCAGTCGTCTCAAGGAATGACTATGGAGGATATCAGAGGAAGTGCACTTATTGAATTATTCAAAGCATCAAGAAGCCTACGCTTATTACACGTATTTGCTCCACACTTGGAAAAGATACCTGAGGAGATTGAAAATTTGATTCATCTTCGATGCTAAAAAATTGATAGTTATAATTTGACTATGATGCCAAAATCTCTAAGTAATCTCTATCACTTGCAATACATAATCTATTATGTGCCAAGAGGAGGCTCACAGATTTAACCTTAAGTTGGAGTAAAAGTTATTCGAGAAACATCGATTTAGATGAGAACGTGCTCGACAACCTGTTGCTTTTACTCCCTAGTAAACTACGACCCTTCAAACCGAGCCACATCAGTGCCTTTTCCCCATCAACCCAAAACAACTTTTTACTACAGTCCAACAACAAAAAAAGAATGAAGAAAGAAGGAAAGGGCCCTCAAACTTCATACTAGCGACCTTCTTTATTCCTCCAAATGACTGTTGAAACTCCACACACAATCCTCCCTCCGATCAAGATATAGCTGAATGAACTCGTGGTGCTTTGCACCAACAACACCTAGAGCTGAATTTCTGCACTTTGCACGCGATCCTCTCTGCCAGAAGATGAGCACACTTAAGGCTGCCTGCAGCCTTTCTTTTTTTACATGGAGCCCAATGCCGAGAGAGCTCTTCTCCTTTTCCTAATGGTTTGATAATACATAAAGCTGAAATCACTTCTGCGATATGGATTCATTTCAAGTTACTCACAAGCCCATTCCTCCTGCTCTTCTAATCCAAAGCAAAATATTTATCCTGCCCAAGCATTCTTTCTGTTTGAAGCCCAATAGCCCATTCCAATCTTTACTAAACAGCCACTTAATGCTAAGGGCAGAATTTCAAATCCCTTCACTAATTCAATGAAGAGAGCCCATGCAAATTAGCCCAATACTTCCAACTCCCTTTTTGTTTCAGCCCATTTCCAAAACAGAACATTTCCTCTCCACTTAATCCCTCCAAACGACAGTCTTACTGTTTCTGTTATATTTCTATTAATTATTACTGGCAGCTAGTACTAATTATTATTAGTTATTATTTTCATTATTGTTGATTTTAGAAAGAAAAGAAAGGCTACAATAAATTTTTGTAACTTTTTAGGTTATGTAGTTAGTTGAGTTAGTATCTTTAACTATAAATCTAGTAGTTATTTGAGTTAATATTCTTAACTATAAGTTATGTAGCCAGTTTAATAAATATCTCTTTTTTTGTGTTATTAACTGTTAACATCAAATGTACATGATGTTGCCAGAAGTGCATATATGTGTATATGTTTATGTGTGAGTGTGTGTATACATACACATGTGAAAAAAAAAAGAGAGAGAAAAAAGAAAGAGAGGAAAGAAAGATAAAAAAGAGAAGATTTTTTTTTTTATTCATGTGTATTTCTCATCATCATCGACGACCCTGAAGGTATAAACTTCTAAAACTCATATTCTCGTTACCGTTGTTTGCGGCGGACCGGCAAACCCCCTATACTCGCTCTCGTAGCACGGTAGGAGGAAACTCAGTGCGGTGCCTACAACGAGGCAAGTAATAACCTAAAATTCCATTTTCGACATTTGCGACGAACAGGAGAACCACCTATACATGCCCTCGTAGCACGGTAGGAGGGAGACCGGTGCAACGCCTACGACGAGGCGGGTAATCACTTAAAATCTCATTTTCGGTGTTTGCGGCGGACTGGAGAACCACCTATACGCGCTCTCGTAGCACGGTAGGACGGAGCCTAGTGCGACGTATACGGCGAGGTGGGTGAGTCCTATACACGCTCTCGTAGCGTGGTAGGGAGAGCCACTTGTGTTCTTCATACGGATACTTTTGAAGTCCCCATACACGCCCTCATAGTGTGGTGGGGTGGCCCAGTTTCCCAAAATTTTCCCTAAACGGGGGAGACGTCGGGAGGCAGTAGAAATTTGGACTGAAGATACAAGAACTTGGAGAAATTAACAGGGGACTTTTGAACCAAAGAGGACTTGAACACAACAAAGGATTTGAATCAATTTTTGAACAACAGGGGATATATTTTGAACTCAAGAAAATATTGAACAAATGACATTGGACTTAAACTTTGACTAAAACCTAACATTTAAAATGAGACTCATGAATCATAAGAATGACTCAATGAAAGGCAAGTAAATAAGAACGGAACTCATGCACGAGTTAGTTACAAACTTTGACATGGAATTTTTTGGAACGATAATAATTAACTTGTAATGATCATTTCAACTGGAGTGAAGACATTGATGAACATGATATCAAACTCATGCAAGCATAACTCATTCGCAAGCAATAATGAAATTTCATGCCACAAAATGACTTATTCATGATATAAGAGGGTTCGTAATGAATTTAGAGAACAATATGAGGGAAGAACTCATAATGCAATGATTCATCTACAAATAAACCATGTTGGAAGACCCTCACAAATGCAATTCGTTCACATATGGTAGTATCATTCATAAGCAAAGTCAATAAGAATTCAAAGTTGCATGATGGCCCGCTTACAGTTGATGATGAGTAATATACAATGAAGGTTACCATCCATTAGTTAAGAGGTACAGAGATGTGGATGATAAGTGTAGCCCTGCCAATAGTTGACTTCAAGTTTGTACATGAACATATTGATTTACATGAAAACGATGATAATGAGGGATGTACCGCAAATATAAGGAACCCTATATGTACATAAATACTCGTACGACATGCTACTTGTAGGCAAGAATGAAGATCTACGATGCATATAAGTACCTACGAGTCATTATGAGAGATCCGCAATATATGCGATATCTAACCTGCAAGTAGTAACGCGGGTTGGCAATAATCATAAAGAATATACAAAGAATATGGCGGTGCCCCTCCTGTTCATGACAACTAGTTTGTGGATAAATGTAGTAGTTTCCTACAAACATTGAAAGGCTAGAATGAGCATGTTGAGACAGTACATCCACAAGCAAAAGAGGCCAGTATGCTACAAACACATTGAAATTGCTCACAAGCAATGATGTGAAATGCTCGACAGTCATCAAAGGAAACTATTACCAATATGTTGCAAATATGAACAGGCAATAAGCAACGAATGCAACCATTCACAAGCAACTCCAAGAAACTTGAGAATCTTTTCATGAACAATACTCGCCTTCACAGTCAACGACAATCAAAATAGAGTTATGATCTAATCATGGGTATATCATGAAATACCACAGTAGTGACTCAATTCGTCAAGGTGTATTTAAAGAGTTATTCATGCCATGCACAATGAGCACTACGACTTCCCTTCAGTCAATGACATCCGATCAACAGACAAATACCGTAGTTGCCTACAAGTGCTGAAGGTCAACACACAATGGGCGTGATGAATGGACTGATCTGCCTGCGGTTACTACAGTTGCTAGTTCAAGGTAGTTGCCTGTTAATTCTCATATGAGGCCCGAGGAGAGAAAGCCAGATCAAATCATCGTTTCCAAGGATGGAGTTATAGTGCACCATCCGCAGGAAAATGCTGAAAGGACTACAAAGATGAACTTTTATGAGCTACCGTAGAAGACCCGTTATGTGTCCAAAATCTCCCCGCACATGCATTATAACATGTATATACTTAGGTACATATAAGGTGATGTATCATGCACCCGCATGGGCCCCGGCGAGCTTATTATTGGCACACACGTGACGTCTAGGAATGCTACGCGGGTCAATAAATGAACTCAAATTAGAGCCTGATCCTTCTATATGGATAGATAGGAGTCGACATGGCTCGAATCGTTAAACAAATATGCGGTCGCGGTATCGACCAAGATATTTTATTTAATGGTTCATATTAGGCCTTCAACCCATGGTTGCCAACAAAGATCCTTCTATCAAGTTGGGTCGACTACCTCCTCTGACTAAGTAGACCAAGGACCAGGATGGCCCGAGATGATGGAACCATGTGATCTTGATCAGGCTCGTCATCACTTCCCCCACCATCCGTTTTAAGTGCAAGATGGTGAATTTTCAAATTTTCAAATTCTCAAACCCATGCTGCTACTATATGTCAGATGCTATGTATTCTCTATGTATCTGATCGACGACTAGCCTTAATTGAAAGTTCTCTCTCGTTATCAAGAGGGGTAATTAACTATAAGGACTTGCAACTATATGAAACAAGAACTTAGATCATAAAGTCCTCGCAAAATGAGGGTGAAATCTCTGGGTAGTGTTTTATCTACAAACCCAATCTACCTTCCCAAAATTTATCTCGAAACTTAATTCATTAAAACTCCCCGAAAGCAGGGGAGGTCGGGGCTTGAATTTTTGGAGCCCACAATATGTCTATTGGCATTCGAGTAATATGATCAAAGTCCTTGACTGTTGTAAGCCGAGTGCATACCTAAAAAGTCCTAACATATCTTGGGTGAGAACAGTTTAGGGGTCCGTTGGCTCTAGATCTTTCACATAAGGCATCTCTCTTTGAAATTGAGTGATGAAACTCCTCAACAACTCACTTTGCTCTTGTCTCGTTTGCAGTAAGGCTTGAGAGTTCTTCAACAACCTTTACACAATGGCAAATTACATTACAAACATCCACTTAAACTTGGCAAAATAAGTAATGACATCGAGTGGTAGATACGAGAACCACCTCAGAGGAAAGTTTGTATAAGTAGTGAAGTGTAGCGTACACTTCAATGCGTTGCTGATATCAAGTAGAAAAATTATCGACTCAAAAGTAAGTGATATGCTCAATGGGATTTATCCTTCCCTTGTACAAATCCAAATGAGGAATTTTGAACATTTTCTTGAAGCTTGACCTTAGCAATCTGTCTTGAGAAGTCATTAACAAACGGTGACAATCTCTTCTTAATTCTCCTTTCTTCCTGATGAAGAGGTGAAATTGACTCCTTGCTATCAAAGACTCATCGATGACTTTAGTATAGATCAATGCTCTAGCTCCATAAAGTCTACTCCTCACAACAAAATCAAAGGACCCTTCAAGCATTTTCACTCTAGGAATAGTTCTCAGTATTCTCTCCAATGCTGCATGGATTATTCAATGCATCCTCTCCTCAAATTCAACAAATTGACAAACAATCATGAATTGAACTCTTGATTCTCCATGTTAGTAGATTCTTTGTTTACTATTTGATACTATTTTGCTTCACGTAGTAGTCATCTTCTAGTTCTTAGCATGTGCCATGCTCACCTCTTATTTTATGCTAATGAATCTAGAATTGTCTATGAATCACACCTAATTATATATAAAAATACAGAGTAAAAAAAGAACAAAAAAATACAGAGGGAAAGATGAATTTCAGAATAGAAGCTCTGGGATTTCTATAAAATGCGCTCAATTACAAAAAAATTACAAATTGAACTGCTATCCTTTAACTCTTTATTTATAGATTTAGGTCGGTATTTCAATATTACAAAATAGGCTATATACATGAACATGTAGAAAATAAGAGAAAATACATTAATTGTGCAGCCTTATCAAAAGGTCCAACTCGTTGAAGTTGTTTTACTAAGATTTTAATAAGTCATCGACTTGACATATATTGATAGTCAAGTGGCTAATAAATAGTTTACCAAGTTTTCCCTCCTTAAATTGTCACCAGGGCCAACTTCATAGATAGTAGCCGGTAGAGCTAACTAATAAGCTTTACTTATTGATTGACAAATTCTTGGTTCATAATCGTTTGCTTGAGGCAATTTCTCTTATAGGCTAACTAATATAAGTCTAAGTAGGTCGAATTAATTTGGTTTCAATCGACTTGATTTAACTTGAACTGAGTCAACTTAATTTGAACTAAGTTTTTAAAATATTTGAGTGTACACATATACATTGAAAATTATGTGGTTTTGTCTCTTCACAATTAATTATTGTAATAATTTGTACTACTGTTGCGTGAAGAGTGCAACTTTAGATTATTTTAAACCACTTATCATTACACAATATCAACGTGGGAAGTGGGCCATAGTCTCGGGTTGTGCCCTTCTCCACCTGCCTCGTTATCTGTCAATAATTCCTTTCTTTTCTCGTCTGAACAACACGTTCATACTCGAGTAATTCTAAACACTCGATATTCAAAATGGATATTTTGAAAAATTGTTTCAAAATACTCTTTAGATATTTTCAGTTAGAGCATGCATGCCAGCTGTTGTTCTGATTAATTAGCTTCCAAGATATAATTTTGTTTTGAAAAAAATTGAACTATTGACCATTACAAGATAAAAAGAACTTATCTTGCTAAAAAAAACTTTCTTAGCAAAGAATCACTCATAAAATAAGACAATAGTAAGAGTTCTGCTAGAGCTGAATACCTTATAATTTATTCATCTTGCAACCCAACTATTATAATTCAACAATAATCCATTAGATTGATTAATTTTTTACTTGAATGTCTTTGTTGCAATCAACATAAGAGCCTCTCTCTTACGTGTATTAAGTCCATAAACTTCACTCATGTCTATATCTTCTATTTCGCCCTTTGCTAGCTTCCAATCAAAGACATACACCAAGTTAGCTATAGCAAGCTCAATTAAAGTCACAGAGAACTTCATCCCAGGACACGATCTCCTTCCTGCACCAAATGCCAAGAGCTGGTATCCATGGCTACTAAAATTTATGTCTATTGCTTCTCCATTTATGAACCTTTCTGGTCGAAATTCTTCTGGGGAATCCCATATCTTGGGGTCCCTTCCTGTAGCCCAGGCATTAATGAGGACCATTGTTCCTTTAGGAATTCTGTAGCCTTTGATATTAGTGTCTTGTATAAGCTGTCGTGGTAGTATTATAGCAGCTGGAGGATGAAGCCTGAGGGCCTCTTTTACTACAGCTTTGAGATAGCTCATATCTGTCAATTGCTCTTCTTTGATGCATGCTTTATTGGGGCCTACTACTTTGATTATTTCTTCCTTGAGCTTTCTCATGGCGGCTGGGTGGCAGATGAGCTCGGCCATAGTCCATTCCATGGATATGGAGGTTGGGTCTGTTCCCGCGCCAAACATGTCCTGTGGCATGAGTAGTGAAAATAAAGTTCAATGGTTATTAAAAAAGGGAAAATTTTGGATAATATGATTTTAATTTTATTAGAATTAATTTTTTAATTGTTAGATTTATTTTAAGATGAATATAATATATAGCCAATCAATTAATCTGTATATTATACTCACTTTAGTTTAATTTAATTTAGCACAATAAACATTTCAGAATATGTCCTTAATTGTACACTTTGTTAAATTTAGCTTTCGATATATTAAAATAATAATTATTATTATAATTAAAATAGCTATTTATAATTGTTGCTTTGTAAAAAAAATACACTTTGTAAAGATGTTGAAAATTAAAAAACCAATTGTATTAAGAAAAATATGTTTGGACAATGTCATCTAAATATTTCCCTTAAAGGAATTGTTTTATTAGTTAAACGTTTAAATATTATAATTTTTTTTAGAGAATAATATATATATATATATATGAAATAGTTAAATCATAACCCAACAAGTGAAATAAAAATTAACAAAATCTAATTACCAGAATGACGGCCTTAATACTCTCACTATCAAATACAACACCCTTACATTTCAACTCCCACTGATCAAGAGTCAACAAAGCATCTAAAAAGCACTCATGAGTTGCATCACCATCTCCTTCCTCCTTCCTCTTTGCCATTCGCCTTCTATGCTCCTTCACTATTTCCTCAAGAAACTTATCTGATCTCTCAACTGTATTTCTCAATCTCCTCTCAAACCCAGTCACAACCCCAACTATCTTCCCCAACCATGGTATATAATCACCAACATAGAACTCCCCCATCATTCTTGAGCTATCATCTATGAGCTTGCTTAAATCATCCCCCCACAACTTATTTCTTGTCGACTCGCCAGTCACTGCTCGGCTTATAACATCTCTCGAGAGTACATGAAACATCTTAGTTATGTCAACCAACATTGTTCGCTCAATCTCTTTCATCATAAAGGTCAATTCCTCCTCCCTCGCATATTTATAGGAACCCACCTTCTTATTGCTAAGGAGGTGGAGGATAGTTGCCTTCTTCATCTCCCTCCAATATTCACCATAAGGGGCAAAGGCGATGTCATGACCATGGTGGAAGAGTGTGTCGGGGACCTTAAGAGAAGGGCGGTTGGCGAAGAGGTGGTTTTGGGTTTGGGTGATTTCACGTATGATAGAAGGGGAGGAGGTTACGAGGACGGGGAGGTGACCAAGGTGAAGGAGCATGAGGGAGCCATAGCATTCAGAGAGAGAACGAAGGAAACGGTGAGGGCTAGAACCAAGTTGATGGAGGTTGCCGATGATGGGAAACTTAGGGGGAGAGGGTGGGAGGGGTTGAACACTGCTAGTATTGATAATAGTAGGGCTCTTCTTGAAGAAGAAGAGAGATGATAAAACAATTGCTAGTATTGTAAGAGCCAGCATTAATAGCATAGCCGGAGGATAAAGAAGAAGAGGGACTATGGGAGAGGAGGAGGGATACATGCTCTTTACAAGTTTTTTTTCCTTTTCTTTTGAGGATTGTGTGGTGTAGGAGTAGGGGTGAGAATTAGAGTTTTTATATATTTAAATGGCATATAGGTTAGGCAAATGTATTCACACATCATAGTTGCTGGTAATCATGTGGTTGGATATTTTAATAATTTGATTAGCTTGAATTTAATAATTATTCAAGTCATGGAATAGCTGCTCTAATAAATTTATTAAAAATCAATTATTTATACTGAATGGAATAATGAATAAGTAATATTAATCGTACAAGTTATTCATTACTCTAAATGTCTGTACTGTGCGGTGCTTCAATAATTTCTTCTTCTTTTCTGATCAGCACTTTCATATATGCTTAGTAATAATACATAGAGCATTCCGACTATTAGTCCAATTAATTAGATTTTTTCATGAGTTTCTTTTAATTTTACTTGGCAATAATTTTATTCTCAGAAACATAAACTTGTAAGTTGTGACCCTTACAAGATAAATATTGTTGATCTTGCCAGATAAAAATGACATTCTGAGCAAAAATTCACTTGTAATGTGAAACAGCTAAATTTTTTTACCAGGCAGCTATAAATATCTTATTACTTAGTTATTTTGCAACAAATCAATTATAATACAGCAATTCATCTTCCAATATATTGAAGATAAATTGTCATTTTTCTCCTTTTTTTTTTATCTGCCTTTGCTGCAATGAGCAGAAAGCCCTCCTATTTTACGAGTAGTTAATCCATAAACCTCACGGATATCCATATCTATTGTGTGCGACCACCGGACGGAAGAGAACTGTTCAGATTTCTCTATGTCTACAGTAAAAGCGCAGCTGTACAGTAACTACGCTTTTACTATAAATAGAGAGAAATCCGAACGGTTCTTTCCATCCGGTGTCCGCACGTAATAATCTCTCTAGATATACACCACGTTAGCTATAGCAAGTTCAATTGAAGTCACAGAGATCTGAATTCCAGGACAATGTCTCCTTCCTGCACCAAATGCCAAGACCTGGAATCCATGGCTACCAAAATTTATGTCTCTCGCTTCTCCATTTATGAACTTTTCAGGTCAAAATTCTTCCGGCGAGTCACATAACTTAGCATCTCTTCGTACAGCCCAGGCATTGATGAGAACCCTTGTTTCTTTAGGGCCTGTATAATTTATCGAAGTACTATGATAGGACCTGGAGGATGAAGCCTGTGTGCCTTTATAATTGTTGCTTTGTATATATAAAAAAAAGGACATTCAATATCTTAACCGCAATATAACCCTACAATTTCTTCCTTAATCCCATTGCTATGCTGCTTCACTATTTACTCGAGGAGCTTATCTAATCTGTCGACTGCCTTTCTAACCCTTCAATCAAATCCCTTCATGAGCCCAACTATGAACTATCTTCCCCAGTTATGGTACAAAATCACCAATATTGAAAGCATCTGGATCGTTATCATTTAGAAGTACTGATTTTAATTTGCATTAATTTGCATATATCCAATCCAAAAAAGATTCTCTACATTCATTTTACAGCTAATCACATAGCCTCAAATTATTTACTAATTTACTTTTTTTTAGCAAATCAAACAACCCTGAATCAGAATGAGAATATCAGGGTATCACGTCAGCCATGCGACTAGGAGCCATGTACCTTGGATTGGAGATAGTAGGGTTATAAATGAACCGAGCCACGTCGAGCATTTGCTTGTTCATGTTCGTGTTCATTTACTATCTGTTTGTTCATATTCGTCAAGTTCGTTCAAGCTTGGTTTGTTTAAGTTGATGAATGTTCATGTTTGATTTGTGTTTGGTTCACGTTCGGTTTGTTTCGTGCTTATCGACTTTTAAACAAATGAGTCTCATCAAGCTATAAATGATATCTACTTCTAAATGTTCATTAGTTTAACAAACGATCTTTATCGAGCATACTAATAAATATATTCGCAAATATTTCTAGCGATTGTTTCAAACTACCAAATGAGCCTGCTCACGAACATTTTATTTTCATTATTATGCTTCTTATCTAACTAGAATCAAGAATCCAGCTTCTTATCAAACAAGAATTGACCTTCTTATCGAGCTCCTAACGAGCTTCTTACCAAGCATTTTCATGAGCTTCAAACGATGTTGTTCATTAACATAATGAGCCGAACACATAATTATTCAAACTTGTTTATTAAAGCATTAAAAAAATATTCAAACTTATTTGATTATTTAATTAAATTATCATGAATAAATTTTTATTGGGCCGAGCCTCCAGTAACTTGTGGAACTATCAGCTCATCTACAGCCTTAGAAGATGAAAATATTCTAGATAAAAGTTAAAAATAAATCCCATTTCTACACATTTTTTTCATTCCCGCGCCATTTTAATTATATTAATAAAATATCTTTAGATTTTTTTTGGGGAAATATATCTTTAGATTTCAATGAATAGCAATAATGCAGATTGTGACAGATTGTCCATAGTTGGCATCCATGGCTAGCAATTTTCCAATATTCACCCCACCGGGCTTAGGTGAGTTGGTGGGTGAGCTTGACTGGGAACCTCCCATCCCAAGTTCGAATCTCCTCTCATACGGCACGACCCCTGCGGGGAAGAAAATAACTGTGAATCCTGCACCTGTGAGGCTAGTTGCTGGTAGGCTCACCAAGGGATTAGTTGCGCCGCCAAGCATCTCTTTTGGGGGGTGGCAGCGGGCAGATACCCCCGTTCCAAAAAAAAAATTCCATTATTCATCAATTCATTTTCAGGATATGTTTCATTCATAGAACCCTCTTTAGTGATGGGATAGTGATTGTTTCTCTGTTGCTTTAGTAATCTTGTCTTATGTATATATAGAGAGAGACAGTGTGACGGATAGAGATAGGAGAGCAAATATGTCATTATTGTTGCAAGAGCTTTTTGGTTAGAAGAAAAAGTGACGATGATGAGGATAACAATAACAATAACATCAAGTTTTTTGTCCCACTACGTGGGGTAGGCTACATGAATCTTTTTTTTCTATTGTGTCCTGTTAAAAGTCAAATTCTCATTTAAATCTAATAAAGAAAGATCATTTCTATTATTTTCTAATCAAGTCTTTTTAGGTCTACCTCTAACTTTCTTGACATAAGTCAAATCTAATACCTTTACTTTTCTAACCGGATCATCGCAAGGCCGCCGTTTTATGTGACCAAACCATCTAAGGCGACTCTCTCTAATCTTATCTTCCACTGTAGCTACTCCAACCTTTTCACGTATATGCTCATTTCGTATCTTATCTCTAAGGGTAAACCCACTCATCCACCTAAGCATCCTCATCTCTGCAACACTTAAGTTAGTATTACTTTTAATGGCCAACATTCGGCATCATAAAACATTGCAGGTCTTACCACCATCTTAGAAGAAAAAGTGAATGTAAAATAAATTATGTGATTGTATTTTTACTTTTCAATTTTTTGTTAGATATAAAGGAAATAAATTTTTAATGTATTTCAAATCTCTCGTTGCAGCTCATTTTTTGTGTAAAAGAAACTGGCCCATTTTGAGCAAAAAAAAAAAAAAATCACGCAAGAGAAAAAAAAGAGAAGCATGCACGAAGCATCTTCATCTCTTCATCCACGTTGTTTATTCCGAGCTGGATGCCAATGCCGGCGTCAAGAAGAAGCGCAAATCGCCAGCGATTTTCATATTTGGATGCTCACGGCGTTGGGACAAGCGCAACGAAAAATCTTATATATATATATATATATATATATATATATATATAATGATGAGCACCAAAGTGTAAATGTTAAAAAAATTTTGATGGGCTTGAACTTGGATGTGCAGCGAACAAGTAAAAGAACCCTCAATCACTCAAACTATGCCTCTAATTGCTCCTCCATTTTTTTGTTAATAACAAATTTAACACTTAATATTTCGTGTTAGCTCACCTTTCAGTCAATCATTTAAGCTACATCAAAAATGCCACTCCTCACCTACAGCATTAACAAATCGAACCCCCATCTCCTTCTCAGAGCTTTTAGAACTGATTCATTTCACAAACAGACAAAGGCATCGTTTGGGACGGTTTTCTTACTGTTTCGTAAAGCAGATTTTTAGTATAAAAGTGTTACTTATTGTACTAAAAATTTATTTTAAGAAGCAATAAAAAAGCCGTCCCAAACAAAGCCAAAATTTGAATGCATAGCTTCGATACTTTAGCTAAACAGTGGTTAGTTATTGAGGAAATGTGGAAGATAGCTGAGAGCAGGAGAATTTTGGAAATTTGGGAAATAATTTTTCATTTTGAATGAAATGGAACAATTAAAGCAATCACATATCTTCTTTGTTTGAAGATAAATGGTGGTGGGGAAGCGAGGAAGTGTCTGAGAGCCGGAGTTGGCTCTATCTATGAATTGTTTAGGTTACTGATTGGAAAGAAATGGAGCGGGATTGATAATCTTTCTTAGAGAGTTAATTGGTCGTTGAGTAAACAGGAATTAGATGTTAGGGTTGCAATCAAGAAAGATTTAAGCATTCTGTGTGTTAAGCTCCTAAAAATAAGTCTATTTTGGAATTTGTCATGTCCTGCAGTGCTGGAATATTTGTGGGTTTAGAGAGAGATTTTTTCGTCTAAGTGCTATACAAAAATGTCACACATAAATAAGTTGAGAGCATCACATAAGAAAATGTGAAAAATCTAGGAAGGGAGAAAACTATGGTGCCTAACTTGGTTAAAATAATCATGCTAATGTGAGTCAAGGATTAAAGCGACATTCATCTCCATAATTACAAAAGATGTTAATGCATTATAGTGGATATGAATCATGGAAGATAACTCATGTGGTATAATGCATTATGTTTGGGTTGTCTTCGGGCAATGTTAGCATTCAATTTGGTTGAAGATATAATGACAAAGAAGATGGGCATCAAAATTTGGTGGATGACAAATGTTGGGATGGGTCATTAGTAGGCGTTTGGCGAAGGTCGATAGAGATTGTTGGGATTCACATGACAATGGGTGATCAACTTAGACAATCTTTTAATATGAGGGAAGACAAGGCGATTGAGAAGGCGTGCGGGTGTTGAATGTCAGTTGTGGAGGAACGTCAGATGTTGGTTATTGATATGTATCGAACGACGATTGGCAAAGGGCATTGAAAGTTGGATGATGTTGGGTTATTGGTATGGTTGGTATAATTAGAATCTATCTTGGAAGAATTGTTAGTTTATCTTCAAATTAATCTATCGAAGCTACTAATAATCCGTTGGTATAAATCTGTTTAATGGAAGCAACTAAAAATCATAAACATCAAAATATAAAATTATATTCATTCTTTAAAATTCATGTGCAATAATCAAGAGATCCATCAACATATCAATCTATCATTCCTTCTAAACTTTTGATTACCCAAAGAATAAAACTTAAAGTATAAAAATAAAATAAAATATGAATCCTTGATTTGCCTCACTCGATTAGATCTTAACCCTTTTCCTGAAAAATATGTAAAACCACATAATGAGCTAATAGCTCAGTAGGTTATCAGAACCTATAACTGAAATTAATGCAAGACAATATAAATAATATGTAGGCAATCATTCAATCAATGTCAATATGTACATATAACTATAAGGGCATGTAGAAATCACTATGAACAATAGCATGTCATATGAATAATTAACATTACTATAGTTAAATCTTGTGAGCAGTGATTAGTAACCCAGTAAAGGTCCAATATGTTTTATCAATTCTTATACCCATCAGTTACAAAGCAGTCCAGTTCATATATTAATTCAAGAAATTCATACACCTTTCATTATCAAATGCATATCATACAATATCTCTGCATGTATATCATGTCTTATATCTAATGCAATAAACCTAATGCCAATGCAATATATTATGTATATCATATAATTCATATGTATCACATGCCAGTGCCCATCATATGCTAGTATATCATATATATCAAATATTATGTGATACTTAATCAATGATTCGTATATATCGTATACTCTTATATCAGTCTTATCATATATTTATATCTGTCATACTGTCATATCCAATATCATATATAAATAATGTCATGTCATGTTGTCTATGCAATCTATTATATATGCTCCTATCATATGCATACGAAAGTACCGTAATCAATGTAAGCAAGATAGGATACCTAGCTACCTGTGGTGTTTTCGTGTTTCTAGTCCTATAGGCCAATTCTACAGGAATCAGTCTCAATTATATCAGTTCGATTTTCAGGAATCAATCATATCACTAGTCAATTAGGTCGGATGGTTTTCATGTCAGAAGTCGACACTTTCTGCCCATCGTTGTATCATATCATACCAGTTGGTTTCTTTATATCTCCCTTTTTACATCTTTAGGATTACACCACCAATTTTATTTAAATAAAAGTTCGTCAGCTCACCCTCTTATATAGGGTAACATTTCTCCAACCAACCAAAATTAGTCAATCATTTCAGTTAGCCTTTCTTGCGTTCACACACATGTCATACTAGATAGAGCGTAATAAAAAAAATAATATACACTCAATACAATTATCAAATTACTCATCAATATGCTAAAAATATATGTTGACCTAAACGAATAGTAAATGCATGCATGTCGTATATTTTTGGTCTAAATGCAATATATCACTTTCTGATCATTTTACATTTAATATTATATAGCGTAGTTCAGTTAAAATGATATATAACCAAATTCACTTGATAAAAATTTAATATTGATCATTCAAAATGCTCATAAAGAATATATCTATTGCATGAATTTTTGCAACTTGTAAGAGTTAGATTTCAAGTTAAGTTTCAAGTGATAAATTACTTTGTTATCATGGAATTTTAGATGCTTTGATTTTATTATTAGTAGATAAATATTGTTCTAGACTTCTTTATATTTATTCACTTACCTCTAAATTTACCAACTCACCCCATCCTGTCAGTTAGCTGGTGGTTCTTTCAAATTGATGGACAGACTGACAAAAAACATGAAACCACACTAAAAAGCTTCATTGTTTAAAGAAGAAGCTAGAACCTCCATAGCTTGTGTATGTTGATCTCGATTTTTGTTAGCTTGCCTCCGAGGGCATCAAGTTGAGTTGATCGAGCCTCGTCGAGCTCAATGCGACTCAAATTGGTGCCAATTTAGGTTTTATTATTGTTTTTGTTGACAAAACTTGGTCGAGTCGCGTCGAATCCAAGCTAATCCGGATTGAGTTGAATTGGGTTTGATTTGAACCTGATTTCAGCTCAATGGTTTCAACCTAATTCCAATTAAAATTTCATTAACTATCTAAACTAAATTGAGTTTAATATTAGATCAGGAAATGATTCGACGGCTTTGATGGCATTGAAGGTTTGATTCTGCTGGTTCAGTGTTCTCAATCGCCTGACTCACCGTTTCAGTGTGGACACAGACGACTTTAGCGAGATCGAGTATATGGAAGTTTTTCTTTTTTTTGCAAATAAGGAAATCGAGACAGAGCGGAACTTCAAAAGGTGTTTTAGAAGGATTTTGACGAGGGCTTTTTTCAAGGGGATTACATTCGGCTCTCGCACACGCTCCCGGCTTGAGCATTCGCACGTCACCACTTTATCGCTCTTGTTCGAGCTTCCTCCATTTCTCTATTCCTCTAGTGCGAACAAAAAGGGATTCTACAACTATTTCGAAGCGGCTCATCCCATCGATCGTAACTTTTCATTCGCCGGTATTCATCTTCCTTCACTTAATACTATCTTCTCCTTCCATATGTGCATGTATATCTCTCTATTTGCTGTTCTGCACCATTCAAAACACTTTGATACTTACAAAAGTCATCACATGCGTAGCCGGGGCGACGAAAACTGTCTGGATTTGCTGCTTGTTTTGTGCATATTGACTGCGTATTAAGTGCTTATTTACTACGTATTTTGTGAGTACACTCTACGTATTTTGTGAGTACACTCTACGTATCTTGTGAGTATGCTCTGCGTATTTTGTAAGTATGCTCTGCGTATTTTGTGAGTACGCTCTATGTATCTTGTGAGTATGCTCTGCGTATTTTTTGAGTATGCTCTGCTTATTTTGTGAGTATGATGTACTTATTTCGTGAGTATGCTGTGCTTATTTTGCGAGTATGCTGTGCTTATTTTGCGAGTATGCTGTGCTTATTTTGTGAGTATGTTGTGAGTATTTTGTGAGTATACTGTACTTATTTTGTGAGTATGTTGCGAGTATTCAATATTTTGTGCGTATCTTGTGCGTATTTTGTGCGTAGAAATGTAGCGGTAATTTCCTTTCTAAAATCTCGCTCTGTTTCATTTCAATAACTTTGTGGAGAATGGAAAGTGTGTTGGCTTATGTTTAAAAGCTTCATTTACTATCCTTAAAAGCATCTTTTTCTATATTTGTTTAGTTACTTAATGATTATGAGTTTTTGGAGAAGGATAATTTTGTATCATCTTGCATTGAGTTTTGGGAAAGAAGAGAGTTGGAATGTCTCTTTGTACAAGTAAAAAAAGGAGTGGTTACTTGAAGTGCTTCTCATGATAATTGGTAGAATGAAGTGTATGGGGGAAAAATGATTTTTGTTGGGTGATTGTTGGAAAGTGGAGTTTTAGAAAGTTAACAATAGCTCTCTTTTCCTCCCTTTCTCCATACCTCTCTCCCTTCTTTTTCTACCACTTCTCTCTACTTGTGGAATGCTTCCAAAAATTCAAAGTCCCAAAGGGCAAATAACAGGGTTGGTGTCCAAGCTCGAAGAAAGGTACATTAGTATTTTAATTATATTTTATTTTAATTATTTACTTAATTAATATTAACTTGCTCTAACACAATCCTTCTTTGTTTTTCTGCATTCTTTGTGAGGGATCTTTGGAGAGCAAAGAAGACAAGGAACGTTGGAACTGTTGTGATGAAGGAACCTACATACATAAATCAGTCACCCCATTCATTCTAATGGGGGTGCTACGGGTGGAACCACCGGGTCACAGCCTCCAGTGTAGGGAGTTTTCTCAAAACTTAGAAAGCTTTTAGGGAGCCTTTTGGTGTGTGCGTCCCCCACCCTTTAGGACCTTGTAATAACTTCAATTTCATTAGGATCTTTTTTTATTTCTTTTAGATCCCTAAACCCATTTACACGTGCGTATGTCCAAAAGGGTTAGAAACAAACTCTATTTTATCTTCTATAATATTAGTGACACTTAAGGACAAAAACTAAGGACTGAGTCTTAGAAAATTTAGACTTAGGATGCATGCACCCTTTAGGATAGAGACATTAAAACATATAAAATTTAGTGAAATTTTACCATAGGATTAGTATATTAGTATCTAAGTTTAATAAATCATGAGTAATAACTAACCTATAATCAAAACCCCAAACAAATTAGTCAGAATTTAAAATCAAATGCATAAAAGATACTTAACTCCTAATCAAATCATAATTAGTATGCATAATCATTAAAAGACAAATTCAAACATACACCTGAACTAAGTTTAGTTACAATATTAATCACCCCTTAATCAAATATTAACCAAATAAAATTCATTAAAACAAACTTAAATCCAAGAGTTCTAAAATTGGAGAATGAACTTAAGGTAAAACATGTTAAGTAAAAAATACTTCTAAAACCCAAACTTTAATTCATTAAATCTCTCTAATAATTAATTACAAACCTAACTTAAAACACTTCTAATTTTGAACATAAATGAATCAAAGCCTAAGTGACTAAATGAACAACATAAGAAATTCATTAAAAAATCAATCATAACTCATAATCACATAACCTACTAACTTAATCAAAACTTAGTCAAATTAAAATCATTAATTATTCCTTTAAAATCAATCAACAAATCTCTTAATACACAACAATCACTCTAAAGATAAAGTTTATTGGATGGACTACTCCAGGCTGCGGGGCTACATGTCCTAAGAAGGCCTGGTTTCTCGAGCCTCGTGGCACAACGCCATGAATGAATTCAATGGAGTGTTAAAACTTTAAAATTAATTGATTATTAATGGTTTAACTAAATAAAAAAATCTTAATTCAACTCTATCAACTTGGTTTTTAGGATGGACTATTTCGGGCTGCGGGGCTAAGTGTCCTAAGGGCCTAGACCTAGAGCCTGACGACACATCGCTGAGAATCAGTTGGTAGCAAACTTAATTAAATTAATATCTCAAATCAATGATAAATCATTTAACCTACCTTTCTTTAATTTCTAACAAACTAAATTAACTTAATAAAATTGGTTACTACTGGGTAACCCAGACCTACGAGACAATTAAGTTAGCCCCAATGAGGGCAAAATAAACCTCACGGCCTCTATGAGCAACAAAGGTAGTAATCAACTAAACATTAAAGTAAAAATCTGAAAATCAATCTTAAAGCATTAATATTTAAACTTGAACTAAAATCCATCTTTGACCTTCAACAAACCAAATTACAAATAACTTGAATAATTATCCTATATAGGACATACCCAAACTACACAACCTACTACACCCACCTAGATATGTTTGTTAAGACACGACTTCTAGCTTTAAGTTAGGACGATATTTTTTTTTTCTTTTTGCCTTAGTGATGTGGAAATTTACATGTGAAACGTGTGCTGATTATTTTAACTTTCTGTGATAGTTTATGTGATGATAGTTTTACTTACTACATTATCTCTATAATGTGATGGATGATAGACTACTCATAGGTTAGGAACGACTTTGA
This sequence comes from Dendrobium chrysotoxum, assembly GCA_019925795.1. NCBI lineage: Eukaryota > Viridiplantae > Streptophyta > Magnoliopsida > Asparagales > Orchidaceae > Dendrobium > Dendrobium chrysotoxum. Next base: position 42,529,769 of record CM034304.1, on the reverse strand, counting down.
TACTGACGATATTTTCTATAAGTGGCCATGCTTATACAACACTAAAAGGGGGGGCTAAAAATAAATAAATTATATATAATTACTATAGGTGTTTTAGCTGCTTAACCCCCCCAAATAAATAAGAGCATGGCCAAGTATGACTAGTTTGAGCATTTTATTTCATATATAACTACTTGGGATGTTTGATTTTAATTACTTAGGATAACCCTACATGAGAGTCTAGATTTTTGCTTTTTTTAATTCTGATGTAATGTATTCGATGTAAAGAGTTGTGAAAGTCTTTAAAATGAGGCATTTTAACAAGATGTTAGAGATCCAAAGGGAAAAGAAAGTCCCCTTACAGGGAATTTCTTATCATTTGGATATCTTATTGAGAATGTACCACAAGAAGACTGAAGGAAGGTGATCCACAGAAGAACCAGAAGATGAAGATCAAGACTAAAATACCTCATTTCAGGACTTGCGTTGTTCTCTAGGATTAGAATCCAGGTTGTTGACGGTGGGGCCTAGCCACCACTACTTTTCTTACCCTGGGTTGTATATTGTATGACACTTGTCATGAACTTTGGACACTCTATTTTGTTGATTTATTTTGATGATGTATTTATTTTATTTACGCAGTAGAAATGACATGCTTTTCATAGGTTTCTTTCTTGTATGTGCATGTGCCTGATTTCGCTAGGCTACTAGGGAAAAAAATTTTCTACTCATAATTAAAAATTAAAATTTTAAGAATTAAATAAAATAGAAAGATAATGATCTAGAGAATAGTTGGATATCGTCTGGGGTTGCATGCATATTATTACATTTTTCTTTTACTTGTTTAGACACTTCACCGCCTGCAGGTAGAGTTCAGATAATCCGACGTATGAGGATGAGGTGCTGAACCTGGGGAAGCCTAGTCTTCTAAAAAATTATTTTTAAGCCCTTTTTAAAATTTTAAGCATTCATGATTTAGATATTTTAATTAGCATGCATTACATTAGCAACTAACTAAAATTAAAATTTAATTACATTAGTCTTAGGAGCATAACATCATTCATAAGTACAAGGCCACTTAGGAACTTCTCTAGATGTCGGCCTTAAATTTCAAAAAAACTCAGCCACCTACCCATCTTTTATAAACACTGGATAGCATGAATTTTATATGATTAGATGATTTTAGCTGGCTTTCTTTTCAGGCAAGATATAGTCCAGATTGCATTAGTTAGGTCGTAGATGTCAGTATTGTGTGTACAATACTACATTCCTTATAGATTTAAGGTCAAAGGCTAGTGGTACTGGTGTACCTCCACACGCCTTATCGATGGGTAAACTCTCTATCTTTCAGAGGCTATAAATCCCACATATTCTCACCATATGGATTACGCCACCTCCATCCTTCTCTCACACATGTTTGAGTGCAGTTGTCTTTTTCTCAAGTTTCTCTTCTTCAAACCAGTCGGGTGATGATATGATCCATGTATGTTTATTAAACCAAGTTCAGCCTATCTTTTCCCTTGATTAGCAAGATCCTAAAAAATTTCCTATGTGTCAAACCCTTCTGGGAGAATAATATATAGTCCTTAATCGAGAGTTTTCTTAAGCCAATGCTTAAGATGTAATTAACCATAGGGGCTTGCGCCCGTGGGAAACTGATCCCCACATCAAATAAATCCTATTCTAGCTAATGTATTGAATAGGAAAAATCTCTTGACTTTGATTATGTCATATATATTGTTACCCATCGAGGTGTGTAAGTGAAAGCCACTGTCCTCCATAGTTAAACGTATATATGATCTCATTTGTTCTTCCATTAGCCTGCTTGCGTAAAGTGTAGAGGCCTACGACCATTTTGTCCTACGGGATAGTGTGATTGTACCCTTTACATTCTGATCCTCGTAAGTAGAATCCTTTTAGAGACTCATAGTGTACATTCATAAATGCCTTCATAGGTGCTGGCCTGGTCGTGATGAATACACTCGCCCTCAAGAGGAGAACCTTTGGACACTTGCCTGAACCAACCAAACAATTCGCCTTAAGTGGGGCCATTGATGGATGATCCATTAGGCAAATAGCTTGCCACTTTTTGCTACCTCGATCATGAACTCTCATCATAGAACCATCACCCCTTCATCTAAGTTCAACTATAGGAAGACTCTCACCTAAGGCACCCTACTTGCCCCACCAATGCTCACCACCACATCCAATCTTAATTTATTCAGTACACTTACATGTTCTCTTATGGTGATTAATGACATAACATTAAATTGCAACTACCAATCGATCTGCCACTATAGAACCTATACAATTTGATGCCAGCTCACAAACAAGACAATCATTATGGAACTCGCCCTTTATGTTGGTGTCATCTCAATGCTGCTTCACTCGCTCAGAGATGATTCCTCCCACCCAATTCTCCCCTCAATCAGAGGGTGACACATGTATAGTGTATGATGTAGTATTATACATGTAATCTGAGTAATGGCGTATTTTCATCTTTTTCTATGTAGTTATCATGCACCAGAATTTAATTTGAAATAATTATTTCTTTTATCTCTTGTTATACAACAATCAGAGCTATCTAATTTTATCTATCAATAATAAATAATAAAAATAAATTCTAGAATTGAAATCATCTATATATATCTGTATTATCATTTCTCCCAAAATTTTCATATACAATACTCATGAATTATACAATCACAACACATCCTTCAATTCCTGAGTATAAAAGAATAACTAAAATTAAAAAAAAAATAGAACCTAAGGTATTGATCTCTCACTCCTGAACCTCTTCTATGATTTAAAATTATTTAAATCATATATAATGAGCTAAATAGACCAGCAAGAAATCAAATCTTACAACTGAACTCAAAGCATGACAAATGAACAATATGTATGTCAGCAGTCAAATCATAATAATAATATTTATATGATCATGAATCTATGCAGAAATAATAAAGCTCAGATGTAGTAGCAGTATAATCTATAAATAATAAAATAGTACAGAAGATAGTAAAGCAGTACGGTGGGAAAATCAATAAATCAGTACGGGTGTAGAATCGATAAAGTAGTCATCATATCATTACATAAAATGGTAAAGTCAAAGTATCGGCAAAGATTGTCAGAATCATATCAATAAAGTAAAACTCTATAATGATGTACACATGCTATCAAGTTATTTTATATTAGTATCAAATCAATATTTTAATCACATGCTCAGTATATCACATATGTTCAATATATCACATGCTTAGTATCAATGTCAGTACAGTAAATTAGTAGGAGTATCAAACAATATCGGTGTATGTATCGATAATAATAAAATTAGTTGAAGGAGCAGTAAAATAATACTGTAACAATATATCCGTGCTGTAATAATAAATACGTATAGTAAGAAGAATAATGCCTTAATAACATTCATTTTAGTTGTCACACTAAATAAGTAAGAAGTCTTAGTTTAAGCAATTTTTTTCAGTATCGTATCGATATTATTAAACCGTTGGCTCAATAAAAAGAGTCGTCACTCGTTGCCCGTCAGCACAGTAATCATCTCCTTATAGCTCCCAATTAGTGTATCATGTGAATCAGTCGATGATAACATCAAATCACATATTTAAAAGAAAGCTCGTCGGCCCACCATCCTGTATAGGTCAATATTCAGGCTCTAGCTAACATCAGTAAATAACCAGTCTTTACTTATTTTTTTCCTCACACAAATTATTATCACATTACAATAATAGTAATAGCAACCAAATAACCACATACACACATTCATTTTCAATGCATTATAGTAAATAAAGAATATAGAAATTGCCAAAATGTCACAACGGTAGGCAATACAAAACCTTACTGAGCAAAAAATCATATTTTAAAAATTTGATCAAATTATCAGATATTGTGTAAAACAATATTATGAAGCTTTAATTGAATTAAAGCATTATTTTTAAATGTCAATAAATTTTTGAATTGACAAAAATCACTATTTTTTTAAAATCACCTAGCAAAAAATCTCAAATAAATACTCAAAATATTCACAATCACAATCTCTATAATATATAAAAAGTTAAGCGGTGAAAGTTTTACCAATACAAAATTATTCTCGTTTTTTGATAACGGAAATACAAATTTAAGAGAAATTTTTTTTAAAATATCAAATTATTAAAATCAGAAATATGATAATGGTTCCTTACAATGAGACGAGCAACTCTCCCAACAAGAGCGATAGATGAAAATTGCTATACATCCTCCATATCCTAGATTTTTTTCTCTCTCCTCACTTTCTCTCTTATTTTTCTAATTCATTTCTCTGGCTTTAGAAATGAAGAAAATGAAACAGTGAAATGGATTTTAAGTTAATGGTTTAAGATATTTAATAATAAAATAATAATGTAATATTAATATAATTATATAATATATTCAATTTCTAGTATAAAATTCATAAAAATTATTTTGGGGCTTTAAAAATTATTTAAAAATATTCATAAAATAGCTCATCTTATTTAGAAAATTCTGATGAAATCAGTTTCCAAATGGATATCTGACGGTCCCAAAATCCCCGCTTGTATAGATATGTTTCAATTTCTTAAGATTTGCACCAGTGCCCAAAAATTATGAAAAAATTAGTGTAATTAAATCACTACAATATCTGTGTTATAGCGAAGAAGATATGTGATTTGGGCTTATAATAACTCCTGAAAAAAAATTATTTGACATGATCAAAATACTAGCTATTACAGTAGCTTTTCCTGTAGCCCCCAAAATCCTATAAATAAATGATGATAAGTACCATTCAAGATAAAAGAAAGTTTTCAAGAAAAATACTAAGTGGTCTCTTGGACTAGTAGGGAAATTTCTACTTGTATGATATCTCTAGTCTTTCTCTACTCTCCCTCTACATTCTCCATTCTTGCTTACAGGTTCCTTTGCTCTCTGGATAAACCTGCTAGTAAAGTCGGGTATCACCCATGAACAAACTTAACAAACAGAATTTAAGATGATGTTGAGCAGAAATTACTGAAGGAACCGTAATGGTTAATCAAGTTCTTAGTATAGCTTTTATTCCAACAATGTCAACATCCAAGTCACTATTAAGGTTTCTGATCTTCATGAACAAAGTGGAACATGAGGCAACACACTATGCTAATTCTGTTTGTCTCCAACAAGTATCTATTAAAGCCAATACCTAATGACGACCACATAGATTAATTATTCCAAGTATCAGGAAACTTTGTTAGCAATTCCATTTTGTAGACAGAGATTTTTAAGGAGATTGCTGAAGAGTGGACATGGTTCATTCTCCATTTGGAACCACTTGTTCTGAAGGGCTCTTCAGTCCTTTAATGGCTTCCACAACCTTATGGAGATGACAAAGTGAACATGCTTCGTTATTGCATTAATAGTCTTGTCTCCTATGGTAGGTCTGTTCAGCAAAGGAGATCTTTAAGCTGCTTTCTACATTTGAAAATATCATCAAAATTTAAATATCAAATGTTGGAATAGTTTGGCTCTGGATATCTGATTCAATTTTCATGAACACATGTGGTGGTCAATTTTTACTATTTGATCTATATTTCGCCATCTTCCATGAAAAAAATTAGCTCAAGATATCTTGAGCCAAATTTTTTCTCTCAAGGGGCTGTTTGGTTGGGGTTTAAGTTAAGCTAAGCTAAGCCAAGTTGTCTCTTAGTTGTAAGCCAAGATAAGTGGAGAAAATTGATTGGTTTTATTTTGACTTAAGCTCATAAGCTTAAATACTATGATTTATCATTAATTAAAATTATTTAAATCTAACTAATTGACATTACTATAAACTCCTCTAAATATATTACAATTATCTTAATTAAAACCTTATTAATCATATTTAATTAATGTGAGCAAATAAGTGATTAATTATCTCATGCATAAATATCAAGGGAATTTGACTTACATTCCTCATAAGTTGAAAGTGGGCTGATGGTTGTTTGTTTTCTCGAAGAAATATGTTTGAAAATTTGTTTCGAGCAAAATTACCTCTTCTGTTTACGAACAGCTCATGGAAATCCGTGGTCGTTCAAATTGATTCCAATTTGAACCTCGTTGAAGGTTGAAAACTCATTCAAATCTTTACAGTTTTCATTATCTCGAAGGTCGTAGGTCCTATGAACTCCTCTTCTTTCACACATCATTGTTCCAACGATGCCTACCCTAGTGATCTTTATCACACACTGTCGGTCATGCGAATTCCTCTTTGTCATCCTTGAACGCCATTAGGCCCACAAACTGCCAACTCCAGTAAACTCCCATGAATCACGACTAGCGAACTCAGCCTGTCTTGCAAACACCATTGAGGTCTCACAAATGTCGACACGGTCTCACGAACATCGTTGGTTGCGCTCTTGCAAACTCAACACATAAGCAATCGGCCTTGTCCATGCCTTCTCCAGTGAGCTTCATTCCTCATGACGATGTTTAAAGGAGAAGAAGTTTTTATGTTCGAATGAAGAGTCCATGAGTAGTTCACAAGAGATTATCCCTCATTTCAATTAATTCTCCTAAAATAACTTTCAGGCATATTTCTTCAAAAAAACCAAACAACGATCATATTTGGTTAGTTTCGACTATTATGAGATATATAAAGTTAAATTTCTCTGTCATAATTATCATGATTAAAAATCTTTTTACCTGTAGTTATTTTTTTAAGAAAAACTTAATAATTAATTAATTATCCCATACAAAATTTTCATAATTATCCTAATTAAAAGTTTTATTGATAATAGTGAATTTATTATGAGTAATCAAGTGCAACCCAGGCTTAATTATCCAAATTTAATAGTAATACATTATTAATTATTTAACAAAAATCTTAGCTAATCCTTAAATCTAATGGCTTGCAAGCTGATAGCCAACTCTTGTTTTTGTTGATGTTGGTGATTTTGAATGTCATTTGCCAAACTGTAATGAAGGTACCAAGGCAACAGTACTGTCATATAACAGTCCCAACATGCAACATGATCAATCATTATCAAATGAGATAAATATTCCATAGAACTGATTGCCATGACAATCAGAATAAATTGCTTGATTCCCATATGATCTGTCTTCTTCCTTCTTCCCCTATATATATCAATCAAACCCCAACTCCTTGCTCTCAAACTCACCTAAAATAACCTTTTCATAGTCTAAAACTCTCAAGCAGAAATGCTGAGCTCCAAAAGAATCATGGAGATGGCAAAGAAGTGTAGAAAAGTAGCTTCTTTTGGGAGGAGAAGTGTTCTGTCAACTACAAATGATAGAGAAATTGCAAGTAGAGGCCATATCTTTGTTTACAGTGTTGATGGCCAGCGATTCATGATTCCTCTTACTTATCTAAGGGAATCTATTTTTAGAGAATTATTTAGGATGTCTGAAGATGAATTTGGATTACAGTCTGATGGACCAATCATGCTGCCTTGTGATGCTCCAACTATGGAATATATCTTATCTTTGTTTTCTCGTCGCAATTAGTTATGTTAGAGCTTCTCGTGGTCAGTTTATATGGATTATGTACATTTTGTTTTGACAGATTTGAATCATATATACTGAAAAGAAGCCTTTTTTAAGAAAATATAGTTCAACAAATAAGAATATTCATGAAGCTTCTCAAGGAAATGGGTGCATTGAATATCATCAAGTGCAACTGGTTAATGAAGATCTTAATTTTTTTGCCTTGTTATAAAACTGATATTGTGTATATCAACAGTGTATGAAACTAAATATCAATGCTTGTGAGGCTAATGATTAGCTTTGAAATTGAAGAGAAGTGTTTGCATTGGAAAACTTTCAATGTAAGAATTGAATGACATTAAAATAATTGTTCTCCAAATTAAAAACCTAACTTCTCTGATAAATTTCTACATTGCCTTTAAGCAAAATGACTTTTAGGATAATAATGTAGTTGAAAACCTAAGGAATGAGGGGTTTAGCTCTTTGAGGATAATAATATCATGAACACACCTTTTGTGAACTTACATATTTTTTAATAGTCATTATGTACACAAATAGTCAGAATCAAACAACCACTTTAATCGAGAGTAAATATTTCAATCAGTATGAGCGCTTGTGTTCATAATAAGTCTCGAATCCCAAATCTAACTAACTACAAATATGAACCCTTTAGAAATCTAATTATTATCTCAATCTAGCTCTTTAAAAAGTATATATATATACTTGAGAGCTTTTCCTTAGGAGCTCAAAAAACAATTTATGCTGAATTTTTTGTTGGGGGTGGAAGTAAACCACACAACGGATACAAAATAAGAAATAGAAAGCAGCAGAAATAAGAGGACACTAGGATTTAATGTGGAAAAACCTGAAATTGGGAAAAAATCATGGAGCCACACTACACTACAAAATTCACTATGAAAATTGGGAGAAATTTGTACAAATCTCTCTTCTCTCTCACTCTCTATTTGCTTCTCTTCACTCTTATAACGTTTTCATGCATAAAACAAAAGAGAAAGTCAAGTAAATAATACCAAGGGACTTCATGCTTAAGAAAAATGAGAAAGAGAACTGTCCAGTCCGCCTCGAAGCGCTGCGGTGCCGAATTTAGAGCGCATTGTGGCGCTAAGCCCTCTATCATTTCTCCCAGCAAACTTTACAGCACTAGAATGCTCGGGGCACAGTGCTGGAGCGCTTCAGTACACAACGTCGGGCGTTGAACAAAAAAAAAAGGTGAGGACCCCCCAATGAGCACAACAAATTGAAGTGAGGTCCGAGGTAGTTGTACAACCTGATTCCACACTGACTAACAATTTTACACTTTGTTTGGGACAGTTTATTGCCTCTTTTTTTTTTGCAACTTATAATTATAAAAGTTATAATCATCTAAGTGAACATTAATTTACTTTTTTTTATAAAAACTCCTTTGGGGAGTGTATCATTCTCCTTTTGCAATCCTAATGAAAAAATAATCAACAACAATGATAAATTTTAACAACTTGAAAAAGATGGAAAAGCAAAATTGACGATCAGCATCATCATTAAATGAACCACAACACGAAATTATTGCAAATAAAAATTTTCATTTTTTAAAGAAAGTTTGATTGTTGAATTATAAATTTGATGTAGGTAAGTTTCGATCTGAGGACCTTGATAAAAATTTCTAAAATTTTTATTAATTAAATTAGGCTTTGTTTGGGACAGTTTTCTTACTGCTTTCTAAAACAAATTTTTTGTATAAAATTTTTTAGTTCAAAAATTTTTTGCATTAAAAAGTTACTTTCTAAAGCATTAGAGATATAAAAAGTGGTCATATCTCCATTAGGAACCAGTTGTTGTCATAGGCCCTACTGCTTTCATGATATCTACAACCTTATAGATATGTGACATTTGAACATGCTTCTTTATATGATTTAAGTATCTTGTCTCCATGGTTGGTCCCTAAGGTGACCAATGCCCTATAAACATTACAAGATTTCAAAATTCAGCAAATTTGTTGCTTTAGTTCATACTTTCATTATAATCCTGACATCATCATTGAAATCCTATATTTTAATACTGAACAAATCTTGTTTAAGATATTTTGATTAAAAGTTAATCATAATCAAATTTATAATCATTTAATTTGCTTTAAAATTAGTGCATTACATGTATGATCAATCAAATTTTTTAATTACGATAGTCTCAAAACAAATTCAATCGATATAAACTCATTTTGACCAAAATTTTGTCGGAATATTCTAATCCAAATTTATTTCATAAGCAAATTATCTCATGATATATACATAAATTTTTATAAAAAATCTAAAGTAAAATGTAAAACAACATTCAAGATGATTAATTTGTGTACAGCATTTTTTTTTCAAAAAAAAAAAAGAATTTATCTCTTTCGACATAATGACATATTTGAATTTTTATAAAGGGTTGTTTCATTCATTGATATTTTTATATTATGTTATATTATTAATAAATGTCAGTTATTTATTTTATTAACATATCTAATTAATAAATTCAGAAATCATTTTTATGTTCTAATAGGTCAAAATTGACTCATATCTTAATGTTTTCAAATAGTAAAATCTTTAAATAAAAGAAGTAAAGCACATAGCATTTAAAAAATATAAATAACACTTTAACAAAACAAACCCTAAAAATATTATTTTCAACAATGTTGGTGACTGATTATGTCAGTTACCAAACTGCAATACAAAAACCACACATTTCATTTTGCTTTATTTGGAATACCAAATGCAATAAGATTCGTCACTAACAAAGTTAAACAACATGCCATAAAACTCAAGCCATAACAAGGAGATCAAAATGCTTTTTATATTCAAATCATTAAAGATATGTATGCATGAGCTATTACTTGTGTTCAAACACAAGGTGGTTTGACCAAGTATTTCCCTATTTCGGTTGGATTACATCAAGGATCAACCTTAAGCTCATATCTTTTTGCTTTAGTCATGGATGTTCTCACTAGACATTTGCAAGAGGATGCACCTTGGTGTATGCTTTTTGCTGATGATATTCTTCTTGTTGATAAGACTAGAGAGGGAGTTGAAGGTAAACTAGAATTGTGGAGGTCAACCTTAGAGTCTAAAGATTTTCGCTTGAGTAGATTTAAAACGGAATATATGGAGTGTAATTTTAGTAATAATAGACTTAGTGAGGGGATTGTGACTTTGGGCGATCAAGTCATTAATAAGAGTACACATTTTAGATATCTTAGATCTATTGTTCAGAGTGATGGTGAAATAGATGAGGATATTATCAGTAAAATCCAAGTTGGATGGTTGAACTGGAGGAATGCATTGGGCTTATTGTGTGATAGAAAAGTACCCCTCAAACTTAAGAGAAAATTCTATAAGATGGTGGTGAGACCTGCAATGCTTTATGGTGCCGAATATTGGCCATTAAAAGAGAAGTATAATTCTAAGTTAAGTGTTGCAAAGATGAGGATGCTCAGGTGGATGAGTGGCTTTACCCTTAAAGATAGGATACGAAATGAGCATATTCGTGAAAAGGTTGGAGTAGCTCTAGTGGAAGATAAGATTAGAGAGAGTCGTCTTAGATGGTTTGGTCAAATAAAACGGCAGCCTCTCGATGACCCGATTAGGATAGTAGAGGTCTTAGATTTGACTTATGTTAAGAAAGATAGAGGTAGACTTAAAAAGACTTGGTTAGAAAATATTAGAAATGATCTTTTTTTATTAAATTTAAATGAAAATTTAACTTTTAACATGACACAATAGAGAAAAAGGATTTATATAGCCAACCCCACATAATGGGATAAAGGTTTGATTTTGTTGTTTTTGTTGTTGTTGTTATGTAATTATACCAGTCAAAGCCTAGCATCTTATTGGGCAAAATTTTAAAATAGATACTAATACCCAAAAAAAAGTCAAAGTTATCCATTTCACGGGCGATTTACTACTAACTCAAGTAACTCAGCTATGCTAAGTCAAGTGCCAATCTAGTCAATTGCCAGTCATCCGTTTGTTGAACAACTTTGTTTAATAGTAAGTCATCCATTTAACGTTCTACTTGCTATAGTAAAATATATTTTTTTATTAAAATTTTTCAGAAAAACCTAATATATGTTAGGAATACACATCATGTAGAATTGACAATCACAAATTTATAGTTTGTATTTATATCTTTTTTTATTTTTTAGATGAATAAATTTAATTATTATATACATGAAATTATATATATATATATATATATATATATATATATGAAACATTTTAGTCAATTATGGCACTCACACACATCACATATATAAGACTCAAATCTAAGATCTCTTTGTTGTAATCAAAACTCACAACCAATAGACCAATATGACCTACATAATATATATATATATATTAAATGATATCAAAATCAGTCATCAACCACTCTTGATAATAATTAGTCGGGGAATTGAGCTGAAAAATCTGCCACACCGCCTGATAAATAAAAATTACATAATTACAAAATAAATAAACCAGCAAAAATTGCATCATAAGCCTTATCCCAATTACATAATTATAAATTTATAGTCTGCTGCAATAACAAAAAAAAAAATCTGCGAACAAAGAATAAAATTATAGAGAATAGCATAGCATAATGGGTCTAGAAAATCACAGAATTCACACCTTACAAGCAGGCCTCAGAAAAGAACCCCCAACAAACTAGGTCTCAGCAACACCTGCAAGTGAGCATATCAGTGCAGGTGTATGGTCTTGCTCTCTCTTCTAGCTCCTCTAATGTGGGAACTGCTTCCAAGTTGTAGATACTATCCAAAGAGCAGCAAAAGTTATACAGGTTCCAGCAAATTCCTTTGCTAAATGGCCGAACTCTCTCAGGAATTCCCCTGCAATTTGAGATTGTCGCAGTAAGCATATAGGAATTTGGAGTCTAAAAAAAAAGGAAACTGCTTATAAATGGTGCATTTCATCATATATATAGCTCTGTATGAGGGCCGGTGAAAGTATTTTATATCCATATTCAAACCCCAAAGGTGAAGTTAAAATCTGAATTTGAAAATGCATTGCTTAATCAGAAATGCAATTCCTTAGTGGCAGATTTAGAATTTTAAATGAAAAGAAAAAAAAATATTTATCATAAATTTGTAGCCATTGAGAAAAACGAAAAAAATGATTCATGTAGCCATTGACCCCACGTAGTGGGACAAAGGCTTGATGTTGTTATGGTTGTTGTTGTAGTATAAATTTGTGGAGGGGGTTTAAGCTTCTATAATGCACTTAGTTACAGAGAAAAACTTCCATATTATATATAATTATATTTGATTTTTTTTTATTTCAAATATTGAGGGACGAGAGACATCCGGAGTCCCTCTCTGATTCCACCACCATTCAGGTCACTATTACTTTATATCATATTTTAATATCTTCTTGACTCTTTGGTACAAATCAAGCGAATCACAAAAAATAAGAAATCTTATATCAATTATAAAAGATGCATAATGCAGTGATAAAAAGAATAGGCGAAGTAGGCAATGGGAATTAAAACAAGTATCTTGCAAATACCTTAAATAGGGTATCCGCCGTCTTCTCACCAGTTCATATGTAGTCTGATTTGTTAGCACGAGAAAGCTGCACAAAGGAGATCAAACTTGAGAATAGCATTCCATTCACAACATTCCTCAGAAACCAAAAAAAAAAAACATAAAGATGTCCAAGAATGGCAAAGGGAATGTCCAAATGTGATAAAACTATAGCCTGCTAGTGCTGGTTGCTGTTTCAGCGAATATAAAAAAACCAGGGATCAAGCACAACTTTGTACATGAATAGCTGAACTAGAACTGAACTGGAGCCCAATTTGGCATTGGTTTGGATGAACTGCCCATTAAAACTCAATAAAACATGATCAACCCCAAGGCAAGCTCCATAGCATCGTGCCATATCCATTGTTGCTTAAACTGGGGCTAATAGCGAGTCAAGTTCAAGCAAGTTTTCCTCCACTAAAACTTGAAATTATGGAATATAGCTTGACCTGAAATCATTTAATTTCAAGTTGAGTTGGCTCAACTAGAAATAGCTTGATTTTAAGTTGACTCAAAATTGTAAAAATGCAAGGTTGAGGGAGAGATTGAACATAGCACCGCTTGAACGAGCTATAAAATTCGGCCAATTGGGTCAACGATTACTTTCTCTTAGTATTGCATCAAATATACATATACTATAGCAATTTCAAACCGAATATAATCAAACCTTGAGGGAGCTATAATAGATTCAAGGACCCAAAACTATTCAAATCTATATTGATTTTACACAGTTTTAAGCAAATTTGAAGTTTTTGATATTTTACTCCTACCTTAGACTGCTTGAATGAGGTCTTAGAAGCCCTAAACTGTTAAATCTTCATATTAACGATTTGAGACTTCACTGGCGACAATTTCCATTGTTGATCGCTTGGGCTAGGGTCTGGGCAGGGCTCGACAAGAACTCATGGGGAGGCCTCGTTCAATTAAATTTTGATTATGAGAGATTTTAATCTCCACCTTCCATTACAAATAAACACAAAAATTAAGCCATATAAGGATAGAAATAGCCATAAAAAAATCTATAAATATGCTTCAAATTAAATTCAATTGCAAGATATTCTCTACAATTTTGGCTCTAGAGAAATTTCCTCACTTCTGACAACATGGTGGCTCTTGCCAAGCTCATTATTTTTCCTCACTTCTGACAACACGGTGGCTCTTGTAAAGCTTATTGTCGGCAAACGTTGTACTTCAACCAACTAATGATGATCATGTCTTCAATTGTGCTCGCTAAGAACGGTGTCCCACTTAAAGCATTCAATGACAAAAAATGTGTTGCTCATCACAAGTACCCAACATGTCATCCATTACTACTCGCTATCAATAGGCATCATTACATCCAATGGCAATGGACGTATCAATCATTACAAGTAGTTGAAGATAATATGTCATTCAAAGCAACAATAAGCCACACCCAGAAACTTGTGTTAACATTATCCAAAATATGTTGCCATTCATGCTCATGCCACACAAGGACATTAGGCCCATAGTTGCTCGCCTTTGCTACATGACCATCTGATATGCACGGTGACCAACTTAAGTGCCCTTAAAAATGCCATCTCCATTCCAACGACCTAAGTGGTCTAATAGCATGGTGGTAAACAATCATAGTAAAATGCCTAACAGCAAATAGGCTTTCTCAATTGAGCAATGAAAAACTCCTCACTTTTCTACTTTCTGCGTTGATGAGAAATGGTTTTTGGTGTCTTATTGACTAAACATATGTGCTTATAAATAGGCATACATAAAGGATACAAAAGGGAAACAAACAAGGAGAGTATTCATACTTACGAGAATATCATAGTTTAAAATTATGCATATCACATCTCACTTCAAGTGAGACGAATGCAAAATGCCTTGAGGCTTATTCAAGTAAAGAATGGCTTCAAGAAAACACTCAACATGTCTCACTATAAAAAGATTTAGAGGTTTCAAATATGAGAAAGATATGTTTGAAACATTATTTCCTAAATGAGAAGGAGAGAAGAAAGATTAATATAAAACTTGCAAAGTTCTTTGGATATTTAGAGGACTTTGGTGATCAAGAATCTTTGGTTGATAGATGAAGGATGGATCCAAAGATGATTCATGGAACTTCAGCACCGCTACTTCAAACAATAGAAGTAAAACTTCTTGGTCAAGTTTCATCTTCCTCTTGTCGTGAGAGAAATTGGAGCACATACTCATTCATTCAATCGATGAAGAGGAACAAAATTACTCCACAATAGGCTGAAGATTTAGTTTATGTGCCTACAAATCTTCATCTTCTATCAAGAAAGATCCCAATTTATATGACAGGTGATAGCAAGATGTGGGATGTTGCTAGAGATGGGTTTGAGTCCCTTGATGATATGAAAATATTGAAGATTGTAAATCTTTCTCTTGATGAACTAGAGTTGGAAGAAATAATATTCAATGATGATATTGAAAGCCAAAAACAAACCTCTGAAGCTAATCCTATTATTCCCTTTACTGAGTAGTTGAAGCTTGAATACTTGATGTTATAGTAAATGGCTATTTGCTTATTTTGTGGTTGTACTAGACATTTAGTACTAAATATTTTATATTATAAGCTAGACAAATTATCATGACATTCATTTATTATTGTTTGTCATTTCTAATATGATGCTATCTTAATGTTTATACACTATATAAAAAAATTATAATGTCGTATCTGCGCCGTACCTGTGTCCAGCATTTTCAAAAAAAAGTTGTGTCCTGTGTCTGTTTCGTGTCTATGTCGCCATGTCCGTTCATCATAGTTTATAAACCCTGCAAGGTCCTTGTTGATATTGTTCCTCAAATCTTCATTCAATCTTGCCCTATTGTATCGTGATCCTTTTTATGTATGTTGATTACATTCTTCTCACTAGAATGAAATTTCTGATGTCGGGGAAATAAAATAATGTCTACATAAGAAGTTCATTACTAAAAATTTAAGGCATCCAAAATCTTTTCTCGGCATCAAGTTTGCATATCACAAGGTGTTTATCTCATAAAAAAATGCCACAAACCATCTTGAGAAGACTAGGCTTTTCGAGTACAAAACTACTAACTCTACCATGGATACTCAAAAGGCATCCATTGACAATGAATTGAAGAAACTTCATACCACATGCATCTAGTTAGTAAGCATATCTATCATATTATCCTTGACCTTATATCATGGTTTAAAAAATCGTTCGAGGCGCACACCTTGAGGCGTGCTTCGAACTAAGGCGCACAATGAGTGCCTCAAGGCTTAAGCCTCGCTAGTGCCAGTGAAACTTACGCTTTTTTAAATGAGGCCCATGCCTCGAGGCTTTTCGAGACAGTGCCTCATTAAGTTTTATAATTTTTTACTAAATATTATTATTAATAATATATATTTTATTCTATTATATAGAGAGATAACCAATTAGCTGTAAAACGAATGAACAATATTGAATGATTGTGTTATGTTTAATAAAAATTTGAAAGATAAACACTTCAAATTATAGAGGCGAATAACCAGTGCTGATGAAATAAATCTTTTAGTTGTTAATAATATATTTTCTAATGATGAATGGATAATAGTAAAGTAGTAAAATATTTAATTGCAAATGGAGGAATGCATTTGATGATGAGAAGAATAAAAATATCAATGCTAATATTAAAATGATTACTGAATTGATAATAACTTATACTTCACAAGCAATTTAAAAAAAAAGTAGTAAAATGGAGTTTAAACTTTAAAAAAAAATTAAATAGTGATTGAAATATAATAGATTCATTTATTGTGTTATTAATACGTTGTTTTATTTTATATTTCATTGAATCCAACGTTAATTAATATGAGGAGTTAGAAAAATATTATAATTGAAGAATATTTAGAAGATGACAATGAGTCAGAATTCGTGAATGATATAATTATAATATAAAATGGTTATTATGAAGAATATGAAAGTAAAATGAGGTCGCCGTGAATTCTAATCTTTGTGGTGTATTTAAGTTTTAAATAAATGTTTACTTTGAATTTTCTTTCAAATTTTCATTTTATAATATTATTTAATATTGAGATTTGTAGTTTATATCTTTATAATGATGAATCAAACAAATATGTTGATGCTTTATTTTATTTTTGTAAGTTCATTCATGTATTTTTTATTTTTCTATTTTGTAGCTTCCGCCTCGAGGCTTACGCCTCGCCTTGTTAAGGTGAAATGTCTCGATTCCCGATTTCGCCTTCTTAAACCTTGCCTTATATATCGTTATTGCCAACATAGTTAGAACATTCAAAACTCAAGGAAGAGACATTGTAAGTCTTAAAATTTTAATATAAATAAAGAAATGTTTGAGAAAATGTCTAACTTATCAAAAACACAACCATTTAAAGATAGATGCTTATTTTGATGTTGACCATAATGGACTCAATAAAAACTGAAATTCTACTTCCAGATATTATGTTAGGGGAAATCTTATTCCTGGAGAAGAGCAAATTGTTGTCGCCAAATCATGTGTTGAAGAAATATAGAGCTGTCACATTTTACCAATGAAATGATATAGATTAAAAATCTAATAGAAGAATTGGGCTTCCTTATAACTCAGTTTATGATCTTTAATTGTGATGACAACAACATCATCAAGCCTTTATCCTATTACGTGGGGTCAGCTACATGAATTCTTTTTCTCCATTGTGTCCTGTTCAGAGTCAAATTCCCATTTAAATCTAATAAAGAAAGGTCATTTATAATCTTATCTAACCAAGTCTTTTTAGGACTACCTCTACTTTTCTTAACATGAATCAAATCTAATACACCTACTCTCCTAACCGGGTCATTGGAAGGCAATCGTTTTATGTGACCAAACCATCAAAAGCGATTCACTCTAATCCTATCTTCCATTGGAGCTACTCCAACTTTTTCACATATATGCTCGTTTTGTATCCTATCTCTAAAATTAAAGCCACTCATCCACTTGAGCGTCCTCATCTCTATAACACTTAATACTATATTTCTCTTTTAATGGCCAACATTCTGCACCATAAAGCTTTACGGGTCTCACCACCATCAACAACAACAACAACAACATTAAACCTTTATCCCATTATGTGAGGTCGGCTACATGAATATTTTTACTCTATTATGCTCTGTTAAAAGTTAAATTTTCATTTAAATCTAATAAAGAAAGGTCATTTCTTATTTTCTAACCAAGTCTTTTTAAGTCTACCTCTACCCTTCTTAACATAGTTTAAATCTAATACATCTACCTTCCTAACCGGGTCATCAAAAGACCGCCGTTTTATATGACCAAATCATCTAAGGCGACTCTCTCTAATCTTATCTTTCACTGCAACTACTCCAACCTTCTGATGTATATGCTCATTTCATATCTTGTCTCAAAAAGTAAAGCCACTCATCCACCTGAGCATCCTCATCTCTGCAACACATAACTTAATATTATGCTTCTCTTTTAATGGCCAACTTTCTGCACCATAAAGAATTGCAGGTCTAACCACCATCTTATAGAACTTTCCCTTAAGTTTGAGGGGGACTTTTCTATCACACAACAAGCCCGATGCATTCCTCCACTTCAACCATCAAACTTGAATTCTACTAATAATATCTCCATATATTTCACCATCACTCTGAACAATAGACCCAAGATATCTAAAATAAGTACTCTTCTTAATGACTTGATCACCCAAAGTCACAATCCCGCCACTAGAACTATTATTACTAAAATTACATTCCATATATTTAGTTTTAGATCTACTCAAACGAAAGCCTCATCACCATCACGACATGAATCCTTTAATACATTGTGCAGGTCTCACCACCATCTTATAGAATTTTCCTTTAAGTTCGAGGGGGACTTTCTATCACACAACATGCCCGATGCATTCCTCCACTTCAACCATCCAACTTGAACTCTACTAATAATATCCCTAAGATATCTAAAACATGTACTCTTATTAATGACATGATCGCCTTATTAATGACTTGATCGCCCAAAGTCATAATCCCCCCACTAGATCTATTACTACTAAAATTACACTCCATATATTAGATTTTAGATCTACTCAAATCGAAAACCTTTAGACTCTAAGGTTGACCTCCATAATTCAAGTTTAGCTTGAACTCCCTCTTTAGTCTTATAAGCAAAAAAAAAATATCATAAGCAAAAAGAATACACCATGGTAAAACCTCTTGCAAATATCTAGTGAGAACATCCATGACAAAAGCAAAAAAGATATGATCATAAATTATGGTAATCATATAAAAATTTGCATTGCTTGCAACCATATTTTTCATGAAAGAATAACAAATTAAAGTAAATTTTCACTTCGTCGGAGATATGGTCCCCCCAAAAAAGATCACTCGTCACATTTCCAATAAAAAATAATTAACATATATTTTTACCAAGGCTTCGAGACCACTCTGTTTCTCCAATCTTTACAATAATCAGTAACTCCATAAATATGCTCCATTGAGAGAGAGATTATTAAGTGTGGAGTCTGGACGTGAATCGTCCGAATTTAGTGAGTATTTGTAAATACTAAGCAAATACTCAATAAATACTCAGCATATGAGCAAATACTCAGCAAATACTCAAAAAATTTGTGAGTATGCTCAGAACTGAATATTTACTGAGCATTTACAAATACTCAGCAAATCCGAACAGTTCTCCCGTCTGAACTCCGCACGTAATAATTTCTCCCATTGAGGGGGGGTACTATTATAAATATTTTACAAAATTAGAAAGATTCAAATTTTCATTACATTACCTCCTACAAAAATATATCCTCAAAATTAAGAATATTCTCTTCTTTAATTTTCATTATTTCTTTCATATTTTACTACATGTATTTTCTTATATATTGAAACTTGAGTTAAGTGTTAAAATCAATGAATAAAATTTTGTTATTCCACCATCTCTCATTTTATTTGAACCATCATAAAGATTAAACTTATCCCAACAATTTTGAGTTGGCTTTATGGTTCCATTCATTCTTGTTAAGCATTGAGTTTTACATGAGGTGTTAAACTTGGGTTCACGACAAATTTTTTTTTAACAATTTCTATCCATTTTTTCATAGGACCATCTCTTTTCTTCTAAATCCTTAACATTTGTTTCATCTACATGAGAGGATATTCTAACCTTTCTGTATTTTTTGAAACTACCCAAATTTATTTTCAACAAATATTACCTTTACTAAATGCTAATCCAAATAGACTCATTACTAGTATACAAATAGAAATTTAGATCTTGTTTATTTTGCATCCTATACTAATATAACAAGTATGATAACTCAATTAAGCACAGGAATAAATTTAATCACATACCAAAAGCGTCTAAAAGCCAACAAAATTAATTTAATGGAAAAAAAAAAAGAACTCACGTATGAAAAAGCAGCAGCAGAAGAAGAAAGATGAAGCAAAGTGATAATCCTATCAACAAGACCACCACAATCATAATCTTCCACCTACGAAACACATTGCAAGCGAACATTAATCAGTATAGCAGATTATCTGTAAACTGTCGACTTACTACAAAATCTTAAATAAGCCTGTGATTTCATACCATCATAAAAAAAGGCGACAAAAATCTAACATTGTCTTATTCCTACAATTTGAGAAAAATTGAGAGAGAAATGCATGAAATATTCCATACCAAACATTCATCAAGTCTGATCTAAGGAAGGAGATGTACAATACTCCTGACCATATGCATACAACTGTCTCAGCAAATATGTACCACCTAAAAGAAGAATCTGTTAGGAATATCATCTAAACAATGTTGGAAAGAAAGAACATATAAAAAATTATAAATAAGTTGAATGAATGCAAACAAAGATTTCAATTTATGTCTCTACAAAAAGCATACAATACGTGCAAACTTGTCAAAATGGGTCAAACTCTGCGAAATAGGTCGAATCAAGGTTAAAGTAAGACCATCTAGGCTAACATAATCCGATCACATAGGTTAAACTCTAGTCTACAATCGGGTGTAAGAGAATCAACTATATCAAGTTAGACCATATATATGTTGTGGTAATCATAGATACATTTTAGCTAAAATGTGTTAAAA
This sequence comes from Dendrobium chrysotoxum, assembly GCA_019925795.1. NCBI lineage: Eukaryota > Viridiplantae > Streptophyta > Magnoliopsida > Asparagales > Orchidaceae > Dendrobium > Dendrobium chrysotoxum. The sequence continues at coordinate 42,508,726 of CM034304.1, read as the reverse complement.
TGAGAGACTATATACCTATTTGATCTAGTCAAAAAAGGTGAACTAAGAGCCTAGCCCCCTAGCCCACTTCCATATTTGAAGGAGATTTATTTGTGTGGGCTTTCTGATTGCCAATATCAGTGGATCAGAATCATCTAGGGCCAAAGTAAAGGACCAAAATAACATAAGGGAAGCATCATAATTCATCCAATCACTAGGTATAGTAGGAGCTAAGAAACTCTAAAATTTCAAAATTTTAAACATAGATTTTTATAGTCCCTTGACTAAAGATATCTATTCCACGGTATGCAATTTTAGTTTAGGGATCAGTTATAGAAAAAGCTTCATCGCTAAAATTGCTGTTGAGGACATCAAAATGCCTAAAGAACCATTGAAGTTAAGGATTTAATAATACTAATACGAGTAAACCAATAATTGACGAACAGGTTGCAACATCTAAAAAGGGAAGAAGGCCTTTAGCATATGAATAAAAGCAGCATCAACTTTTGGTATACGGGTCAGAAAGGCTGCATAATGAAATCAGAAAAATATCCATCGCTAAGTACATATTAGAAAGGTAGAGGTAGACCTAAAAAGACTTGGTTAGAAAATATTAGAAATGATCTTTCTTTATTAGATTTAAACGAGAATTTGACTTTTAATAGGACACAATGGAGAAAAAGGATTCATGTAGCCGACCCCACGTAGTGGGATAAAGGCTTGATGTTGTTGTTGTTGTTGTTGTTGCTAAGTACATATTAAAAGTTACGTAAATAAGGAAATCTATATGGTGCCTGTAACAACCATTCTAATTATTTCTTCAAAACTATAAGTTAATTTCGATTTGCAGTAAGTCTTTTCCCTGGTTTAAAGAGCACATTAGAAAGTGCAATGGATCATTAAGTGAGCCAAAGCGAGAGCTTTGCATTAACACCATGCTTTGCAATGTGCAAGCATGACGGGGGCAATGCACTCCACACATGAAGCACGGTCTAACAATGCTGGTTTTAATGAAATGAATGTGAATGAAAAGAAATGAAATTAAAGCTATTGCAGCTGGATTATGAAACTAAACAATTGATTTGAAACTAGAATTGCTTTTCCTTTCATCCAATAGTGTTAAGTGTTGTATGAAATGAATCATCCAATAGTGTTAAGTGTTGCATGAAATGGAAAATGATTTTGAATTACTTTCGATTTCCCACTCCTTACTTTCCTTTCAGTTAATATGAGCTGCTTCTCATTTCATACCCTTATTTCCCTTTCATCCAACAGTGTTGAGCGTTGAATGAAGTGAAAAAATATGTTATGCTGTTTCTCATTTCTTAACCCTAGCTTTCCTTTCATTCAACAGAGAAGAGTGTCCAATGAATTCAAAAAGTGTCACAGAACAATTAGAAGTATTCATTAAATTTAATCTCAGCAATCAAAGCTTATAATGAAAAATCAAATTTTCTATCAATGAAAAAGAACAAGCTCACCAAAATCGACAATGATTCCCTTTGCCAATGCATGTCCCTAGCCAAACACAATGATGATCAAACCGAAGGACACATTTGTTACAATCATGGCAATGCTTTGCACGTGGAGGCTGCAAAAAGAGTCAAGAACATTCAACCTAGACAAGTAATTGCTTTACGAGGAACAATACAACAAAATGTCACAGATCATAGCGAAGGTCAATCTTTTTTTAGAGTGAATATATACTTCCATTCCTTACAGATGGCTATACAACTAAAAAGATGAGATGAAAAGTATGTGCAACTACTTTCACTAAAATGTTTCAAACTGGAATGGCACAGCATGAGTGAAAAATCACCATCTTGATCACCATCAATTGTCTTATCACAACTATTTCTAGTTTCCATTAAAAGTGGTCATCATTAGCAAGCATACATGTAACAATTGTAATAATAACTCATAATCATGGTACCGACCTGGTATACACATATGATGGCAATTACACTAAAGTAGTACAATGAAATTATGAGGAATTTCTGAAGCACGATATCAGCAATATGTTAAGGGAGCAATTCAAAAGCAAAGGATTAATAAAATTTTAGGTCCCACACATTTAGGACACCATATGGAGCCAAAAATAGTGTTTCAACTTAGATCCCCAAAGTCATATATAATAATAATCATTATCATTATCTCGACTATTTGGGGACAATGTTATGAATCATTATTTTCCATTCGCTTAGATTGAATATTTTCTGAGATATTAAACATATTCTTTGAAATTAATGTAAACGATTAATGGAAGAGGTTAACAAAATTTAAGTTCCCACACATTTAGGACACCATATAGAACCAAAAATAGTATTTCAACTTAGATCCCATAGCCATATATAATCATAATCATTAACATTATCTCGACTATTTGGGGACAATGTTTTGAATCATTATTTTCCATTCGCTTAGATTGAATATTTTCTGAGATGTTAAATATATTTTTTTCTAATCTTTTAACATTAACTCTATAATTTGTTGTGTATGTCCAAACCATCTAAATCTAGTTTCGGTTAACTTATCTTCAATAGGTGTCATTCCAAACTTTAAGTTAATAAAATCATACTTTAATTTGTTATTCATAGTTTTCCCACACATCAATCTTAACATTCGAATTTCTATAACACTCAATTTAAGTATCAATGACTTTTTATAGCCCAAACTTAGAATCCAAACTACATTGTCAGCCTAATTGTGGTTTTGTAAAATATATAATTATGAATTCATTCGAAACGATTGTAGATTATTGTAAATGTGATTTTAAAGCTGTTATGAGGGAAATAACTTTTTTTAAAGCTGTCGTGGAAAGCATAAATAATTCTTTTTTGAAGAAATTGGACAACAGCTTTCTTACATTTACCACACTCTAGAAAACATTATCATAACAAGCAGATACACACCATATATTTTTTTAAAAAACAACAAAAAGCATGAGCCAAATCTTAGAGTGGCAGGCAGTGCTCAGAAAAGCAAAGCACTAGGAAAGATGTCTCAAATAGAAAACTCAAGCATCTATGATATCCTCTTATCCCATAAACTCATGAGGCACTCCATTGTAACAATCCTAGATATTATATCATCATTCTTTTACATAATAAATCAAAAATATTTAAGCCCATCACAAATAGGTATCAACACATATTTTAATAATATTAAATGATAATTTAAATTATACCCACTAAAATTATATATCAACTCTTTTTCCTATAAATTTTAAGGCCTTTATCTTCTAAAAACTTCCTCCATTGTTCTAATTTTTCACTTATTTTAATAAAAATCTCACTAATTAAAACTATTGTATCTACAAAAAGCATACAAAAGGTAACTCACATTGAACATCTTTTGTATGTATCTCCAAAATCAATGCAAGAAGATATGGACTCAACATTTATCCTTGATGTAAACCGATGGCAATTTGGAACTCTTTGGTTCACAACTATTTCCAATACTAGTTAGTGCTCCAAACGTATCTTTAATAACATCAGCATATATTTGCCACATACTTTTCAACTTAAGCAAACCAAATAAATTCACATGATACTCAATCATATCGCTTCTCCAGATCAATAAAAATCATAATAAGATTATTTCTTTATTCTATATACTTATTCACTAATTCTTAACACAAAAATTGCATCCAAAGTAAATTTTGGCAAGAAATAAAATTAATTCTTCAAAATTAATATATATTTCTATGCTTCTCTTCCATTACTCTCTCCCATATCTTTATCGTATGACTCATAAGTTTGATTTCTCTGTAATTAGCACAATCTTAAGTATAAATTTTGCACTTATTAGTATCAACATGATTCTCTAATCATTTGGCATCTCTTAATTTTCAAAATTCAATTGAAAACATGTATTAATCAAATCGCTTAAATATCCCTCATAACTCTCCAAATCTCAATAGATCTCATTTGGACATAAAGTATTAACTTCACGCACCTTTTTCAGAGCCAACTCTCCATTTTTTTGAATCAATCTATAATAAACTTTAGTATATTATTCATTATATACTTTGAAAATAATTTCATCCTTAAAACGCTCATTTAAGGATATTTCTCAATGTATCATTTTCTCTTTCCTTAGTATGAAACCTATTATATAAATAAAAAATTAGCAACTATTGCTTTACTCACTACATTCTTTACAAAAACTTCTAGCTTTCTTATGATTATTATAAGCGGGAATACTATTCAATTTTTTGCACCCTTTAAAAGGGTATTTTGGTCACAGATGATTAAAGAAGAAGCATTTTGGTTAACAAAAAAATTAGTATGAAGATTTATGCATCACATATGAGATCTAGGTCCATATACAAAATTGAGGTAATTCAAACTCGGACCCTAATGTGAAACAATGAAACAGTTGTAGGAATTGCAGAAAAATTTATAAAAATATTGATAAGCTTTGTAATTACAACTTACTATTTCACCATATTAGATTCTAGGAATCCTTGATTATTGTTTTTTCTTTGGCATGCAGTTACAAAGTAGAATTAGAGGAAACTTAAAATAGCATCAAAATAATGTTAAAGCTTAACATGCAACTAACATAAATCCACCAGTTAACAATTAGAACAATCACCTTGAGTTTCCCTCACTCACACTCTTGAGGGCTTTTAGCGGAAGAATAATTTCAACAATGTTAATGATGCCACCATAAGATAGAAGATGCTTACATTATCGCCCAATGAAAATTTATCCGGAGAGGAAGGATTTGGTGGATGTTGGAGGACTTGCCACTGACCGGGAATTTGATGCTCGTCGATGGCGGTCGTCAAGGAGAAGAAGATCCGATCGATGTAGTCTCCGACAGTGTGGTCGATCTCAAGGTTGATGTCGAAGAAGGGCGAACCAAGCAAATCTACTCGTCCTTGATAATCGTAGACGAATCCATGATCTTGCTTGGGATCGGCCATTCGTGGGTGAAGAGGCTGAGGGAGGTTGTGTGTCTTCTTCCTTAGATGATGTATCAAGCAAGGGAGAAGAGATGTAAGGGAGGAGGGAGGGGCTTGGGTGGTCGGCCAAGGCTAGGAGAGGGGCTAACTTTAATTTCAGATTTTAGGGTTTGATTAGGGATGGGAAATAAATTCAAAATCTGAAATTTAATTTCAGATTTAAGTTGGAATTAAATAGGAGAATTTTAAATTTGAATTTCTAATGCAAGAGGGAAAGGATGAGGGAAGGGACGGCTATTAACTCCTTAATTGGAGTTACAATTGGGGAAGGAGAAAAATAAGAGAGAGGGAGAGAGGGGGCCGGCCAAAGGAGAGAAGGGAGAGGTGTCCACATACAATGTATGTGGCCACATGCATTGAATGTGGAATTGGGAATCAAATCTAATTTAATTTCAGATTTGTAGTAATTAGGAGAACTTTCTAAAATATGTTTATATTAATTAGGAAAGGTTTGGAAATTCAAATTCATTTGAATTTGAATTAAGAGACCTTTCAAATTAATAATGTGATAAATTAGGAAAGTATTAAAGGGGCAATTTGAATCGGAATCAAGGAGATTGGGGGGTTTTGGCCAGCGGCTAGGGTTTAGGGGATAGGGTGGCCGTTGGCTATAGGAGGGGAGGGAGCTTAGGTTAGATGGGAGTAAGGCTAGCGGGTGGGCCTAGGGCCCGTAGTTTGAGTAGGGAGAAGGGGTGGCCGATGGTGTGGGAGGAGGAGGAGGAAGTGGCCGACTGTTTGGGGTGAAAGGGGGAGGAGGCCGTCGGTTTGGAGAGAAGAAAAAGAGGGAGGAAAGGTAGGGGAGGGGAAACCGAGAGCTCGGACACTTCCTGCGGCTGGTGAGAGTTGCTTTTGCCCTCACCTGGGGACTTTACCTCTCTCTAGAGCTCTCAACACTCAAGGAAACTAGAATGCAGAAATTTTCATTAAACATCATCAAACTCATACAATGGTGAGGGCCCTCATATATAGGCCTCAAAGCAACAAAAGACACAAAGACGAAAATGCCCTCTAGGCTACAACACAAATTAATCCCTCGTAGGGGTACAATGGTAAAGACTAAAACATAAACAAAAATAATACATAAAATGCATCATAAATAAAGACTCCTAATCGTAGTCGTCGATCTACGATTCCTCTGGTGATAGAAGCGCCGGAATCTCCTGCTGATGTCCTCATCAGACCCTCTAATTGCACAAAGAATGCAATTAAGCTGAAGCACATGAGACCTTTCATGTGAGAACTTTAAATAATGAAATTCCCCAAATACATTTATAATCCAACCAGGTAAATCATATGATAATGGAAGAAGGGGTGGACATAGCAATTATAGATGGGATTAAAATATATTTTCATTGTCATCTGACAAAAAAGTAAAGTTGCAACCTGATATATTATTCTAACAAGCAAAATCTCAAAAGTCGTGGACCCCATTAAAACATGACCTAAATAGAGTCAGAAGTAATTTACCAGAATGTAAATATAAAAGACAAAACCCCAATAGCTAAGACAAGCCTAATTAGGATAATGATGAAATTGCTAACAACAGGCTATCCTTACGATTATGATTCTACTATAATGAAATTCAAGCTACAGTGTCAGTTTTATCTTAACAATGTTGACAATTACTCTTAAATCTTAATTCTTAAGTATGGCAAGCTGCATAATTAAAATCTAACAATTTTGTAAAGTCAATCGATTAAATCCACTTAGTGCCGCCATTTGTGGTCTCATGCATGCATAATCTAGTAATGCATCTATCGCAGTGATTTTACAATTTTACCAGCTAAAACAATAAGATTAATTATCACATCCAAACCTCAAAAAAAAGGTGCGATCTTGACATGAACATTTTAGACAATTTGCTACCGTGATGTAGATTTAAGAGTTGTAATGTGCAAAATTAAGAACGGTACCAGCAACATGTGTACCCAATTCACGAAATAAATAAAGAGCTGAAAAATATCAAACAAGAAAAAGAGCCTTCCCTAAAACCTTAAAAACATGATATTAGTATTCCAGAGACGATATCACCATCGAGCACCAAATTGGTAAAAGCATGAAATGATTCCAGAAAAGAAACAAAGCAAAAGATTGCGTGAAAATCTAAGGAGAAATTGCACACCGATCAAATTATGAGTCCAAATGGGAAGGTCATAAAAATGAAATACATATTTTGCCTGCATTGAGACTTCCAGGTCGTCATAAGTTTTAGGAAAAAAAAAATCTTTGTGAAAAAAAAAAAAAAACTTTCCAATGCAGAATCAAGGCGGATAGAGCAAAAACTCTCAAGAGTCCACGTTGGAAGAAGCAGATGGACTGGCCAATTTGATTGGGAGGGAATTATGAAGTTTCCTAATCAAGAGGGAGCTGTTTAGGAAGGTTCTTAATCAAAGGAGAATAATTTAGAAAGTTTTAATTAAAATTGGGAGAGAATTATTTAAGGACAAGAGATCTAATTTGAATTCAAATATGAGAGAGAATTATTTAGGTAAAGGGGGCTAATTTGGGAGGGAATTAGGGGAGCCTATTTTAGGCTAACAATAAGATGATTTCAAGATTATGTTTTGAGTTTGCTAAAATTAGAATTTCTTAGGTTGTGAGGGCTCTAGCCGCCGGTTAGGGATTTGGGAGAGCCGGATATTCCTCTCCAATTGAAGATCTAATTGTATCTTGCTATTTTCTTTTATATATCTTGCAATAAATATGATTTTTGTGTATTCTTCTTCCTAATTTCTTATTGTTGTTCGCTAATTTCGAGGAAATTATATCCACTTCCTATCAAATTAGTATCACAGCACATTATTGGAATCTATGGCGGCAAGGAAAGTTGATGCCTTGGAAGAGCGTTTTAAAAGAAAAGTTGGCTAACTCAAATCGGCATTTAAGGACAGAATGTCATCAATGGAGAAGTTATCCAAACTAGAAGGAATAATAAAGAAGGTTTTGGATCTTCACGTCAAAGGACATTATCAGCATCAACAGCATTCAATTCCTCTCAAGCAGAACTGTCAACAAAGCATGAAAAAAATTGCTAGAGTGGTTGAATCTGATGCAAAATTTTGTTTAATAAGATTCCCAAGCCTTTATAGTTTCTCAATCTCAAGTGAACAAGAATTCAATGACCTCATCTATGGAGAATCTAATCCCTATCAGCTCAACATTACCGGCTACATTGACAGATGATATAGTGGTGATTTTGGGGCCACTTCCAAAGAGGATAAAGGGCGAAGGAATGAGATTTTTGGTGGAGCTATAGAGTTTGGAAGGCGAAGAAGATGGGGAGAAGATAGAAGCACAAGATATGGTTCATCCACTCCTACAACAATATCGAGAGATGTTTCAGCCAGTTCAGGGGTTGCCTCCCGGGAACACAAGCATGCTATCATCTTGAAAGTAGTCTCAACTATCAGTGTTCGTCCATATAGTTATCCCCAAATTCAGAAGGATGAGAACGAAAGATTGATCAGGGAGATGCTAGAGGCAGGGATTATTCGACCCAATGTCAGTCTATTTTTAAGTCCAGTGCTATTACAAGTGCTTCAGCAACAGTTTCCTTCGTTCCACTTTGAGGATAAGATAGCACTTTGGGAGGAGAGTATTTATGGACTAGCCGATTTGATTGAGAGGGAATTAGGAAGTTTTCTAATCAAGAGGGAGTTGTTTATGAAGGTTTTTAATCAAAGGGGAATCATTTAGGAAAGTTTTAATTATAATTTGAGGGAATTATTTAGGGAAAGGTGGCTGATTTGGGAGGGAATTTGATGCAGGACATAAAGGAAAAGATGATTTGATTAAAAAATTTTGCACGCATAATATTTAAAGAGCAATTTTAACTAGATTCTTATAGCTAAATTAAACGACGAGATAAAACACAAAGAGCGGTGAAACGAGCTTAGGCCAAGTAACTTGCATAAAAGTTAAGATCGCAAGATAACCAACTACTCTAGCATTGCATACATGTAAGGTTTCAACGAAAATCCCGAGATTAACAATGAGATTAGTGTCATGAAAGATCCCTCACACAACTCTACAATTCACTAAACTTTAGCTGAGGAAGACTAGCACTATCTTTATGAATCAAGCATGTCCACATTTGAGGAACCACTATGAAGATATAAGGGTTGGGGAAGAGTTTACTCAAATAAACAGAAGATGCGAAGCTCCGACGTCGATATGTGGTTGTCTCTGAAGTAGGACAGCAGTTAGAAGCTCCTCTCGCAAATCTGAACAGCCACTAAAGAGACCAGGAGTTCTCGAGCAGCAGAAAGTGGGGTTCCCAAAGGGCCGGACAGCAGTTAGGTTCGTTGGACAGCAATGGGGAGGTGCAGAATTCTCTAGACAGCAGCAGTTTGGTCTTGAGAAGATCCTGGACAGCAAGTTGAGGGATGAAATTCAGTGTTTTCCACCTTCTGGATGAGTAAGAGTTGGGAGAATATGGTGGGAATCATATGGACAACAGTGGGGGGAGGAATCTAGGTTTAATTTGATTGCTTAGGTGGCATACTAAATCAATCACACAAATAATTGGGGGTAAGAAATTAAGGGGGCGGCGGGTAGAGAGGGGAGAGGAAGGGAATCAGGGGAATTAATTCCCCTTTGATTTGGGCGCAAGCATGGAAGGAAATTAATTAGGTGGGGTTAAGGGGAGATTTCATCCAGGAGAGAGAAGGGGAGAAAGTGTCTAGGTTCAATGTGTTTGGACCTTGAGCTTTAATTAACCAATTAATTCAGATTTGATTAATTGAGTTGATTGTGGGCCCATTCCAAAGATAGATTTATCAAATAGGAAGGAATTTGAATTTCAAATTCAATTGAATTTAAATTCGAATTCTTTCCAAATTGGGGTTGATTAAATAAGGGAAGTGTGGAATTTTGGAGGGATTTGGGAGGGGATGTTGGAGGCCGGAGGTTGGGTAGGGGAGGGAGGAGGCCGACGTCTATAGAGGTGAAGGGGTGGCTCGGGTATGGCGTAAGGGTTGCTTGGCCTGCGGTGGGGAAAGGTGAGGCCGGCGGTTGAGGCTTGTAGCCGGCAGTGGGGAAGGAGAGGGGCTAGGCCGGAGGTTGAGAGAGAGGGACGGGTCGGTGGAGGTAGGGGAAAAGAGAGGAAAAGAAAAGAAAAGATAGAGAAGAAAGAGCTACGAACCCGGACGCTTCCAATGTTGGTGGGTGATCCATTTCCCTCTCCTAGAGATTTCTCCAAGACTCTCAAAAGTCTCACATCAAGAGAACAATAAGCAGGAATTTTCTTTCATATTCATCATTAACCCCCTCAAAGAGAGAAGTAGGGACTTTTAAATAGTTCAATACATGAAGACAAAACAAAAGACCACAATGACCCTTAGGCTTACAAATAACTAATCCCTTAAGTAAGGGCATAAATGAAAAAATACAGGAAATTAAACAAATACATCACATCTAATCAAAAATAAAGGGGTGTCATCATGACCGTAGGTCGTCGGCCACGTCTCTAATATACTTTCCATAGCCGGACGTCCTCATCATTCTCCCGGGGTGAAAAAGAACTCGACTCCGTCGAGTACGCGTCCCGGGTGCTCTCATAGAACTCTAGTGCATCTGGGTCGATCTGCTGAAGCTCCTCGCGCTCCAACCACGTATCCTCTGACTCTGGTTTACCTCTCCACCTTATCAGATATATTCTTCGTCCACCCTCTTTTGTGGAAATAATGTCATCACTTAGAATCATGTCAACCTTCTCCGCTATAGGTGTTTTGGGAATATTTGAGAGTGGAGGTAGGCTTGGGTTCTCATAGGGTGGGGTCACACAATGCTCAGTTTGAAGTGAATTTAGTTGGTTAAACTCTGGATCTTCATAAGCTACTAAATATTCTATGTTAAAAGAGGGATTAATATTGAATTCTGCAAGCAGATCCACCACGTAAGCATTATCATTGATTCTCTTGGTTATCTTGAATGGTCCCGTACTTTTAGCATGTAACTTCTTAACAGTTCCTTATGGGAACCATTCCGAACGAATCCGCACCATCACTGAATCACCAACCTCAAAAGTTTTAAATATTTGTTTAAAATCAGCATGAAATTTATAGTTAATATTGCTCTGTTCGATTTTGCTTGCAATTTTCTTATGTAGTTCATGCAAATGAGATGTAAATGAAGATGAAGACTCAGAAATTCTATACTTAGAACACATAGGTATGAGATCTAACGGTTGTTTAGGTTTGTACCCATAAACAAATTCAGTAGGACTTAGGCCAGTGGTACGGTTCACAAAATTATTATAAGCAAACTCGGTTGTAGGGAGATTGGAATCCCAATCCTTAATGTGCTCACCTACTAGGGACCTTAACAAATTGCCTAAGCTCCTATTGACTACTTCGGTTTGGCCATCAGTTTGAGGATGAAAGGCTATGGAAAAGTGTAGCTTAGTGTCCATTTTCAGCCAAAGAGTTTTCCAAAAATAACTGGTGAATTTAACGTTCCTATCGGTTACAATGGTTTTGGGCAAACCGTGCAGTCTAACAACCTCGTCAAAATAAAGTTTGGCAATATGGGAGGCGTCGGATGTGGTTGTCTCTGACGTAGAACAGCAGTCAAAAGCTCCTCTCGCAAATCTGAACAGCCACTAGAAGAGACCAAGAGTTCTCGGGCAGCAAGAAGTGGGTTCCCAAAGGGTCGGACATCAGTTAGGTTCGCTGGACAGCAATGGGGAGGTGCAGAATTCTCTAGACAGCAGCAGTTTGGTCTTAAGAAGATCCTGGACAACAACTTGGGGGAAGAAATTCAGTGTTTCCCACCTTCTGGATGAGTAAGAGTTGGGAGAATATGGTGGGAATCGTATGGACAACAGTGGGTGGGGGAGGGTGGGGGGTGGGGGGGGATCTGGGTTTAATTTGATTACTTAGGTGGCATACTAAATCAATCACACAAATAATTGGGGGGAAGAAATTAAGGGGGCGCCGGGTAGAGATGGGAGAGGAGGGGAATTAATTCCCCTTTGATTTGGGCCCAAGCATGGAAGGAAATTAATTAGGTGGGGTTAAGGGGAGATTTCGGTCAGGAGAGAGAAGGGGAGAAAATGTCTAGGTCCAATGTATTTGAATCTTGAGCTTTAATTAATCAATTAATTCATATTTGATTAATTGAGTTGATTGTAGGCCCATTCCAAAGATAGATTTATCAAATAGGAAGGAATTTGAATTTCAAATTCAATTAAATTTAAATTCGAATTCTTTCAAATTGGGGTTGATTAAATAAGGAATATGGGGAATTTTGGAGGGATTTGGGAGGGGATGTTGGAGGCCGGAGGTTGCGTGGGGGAGGGAGGAGGTCGGCATCTATGGAGGTGGAGGGGTGGCTCAGGTATGGCGTAAGGGTTGCTTGGCCGGCGGTTGAGGCTTGTAGCCGGCGGTGGGGAAGGGGAGGGGCTAGGCCGGAGGTTGAGAGAGAGGGAAGGGTCGATGGAGGTAGGGGAAAAGAGGGGAAAAGAAAAGAAAAGATACAGAAGAAAGAGCCACGAACCCGGACGCTTTCAAGGTTAGTGGGTGATCTGTTTCCCTCTCCTAGGGATTTCTCCCAGACTCTCAAAACTCTCACATCAAGAGAACAATAAGTAGGAATTTTCTTTCATATTCATCATTAACCCCCTCAAAGAGAAGTAAGGACTTTTAAATAGCCCAATACATGAAGACAAAACAAAAGACCACATTGCCCCTAGGGCTTACAGATAACTAATCCCTTAAGGGCATAAATGAAAAAATGCAAGAAATTAAACAAATACATCACATCTAATCAAAAATAAAGGGGTGTCATCGTGGTCGTAGGTCATCGGCCACATCTCTGATATACTTTTTATGGTCGGATGTCCTCATCAGAATTAGGGGAGTCTATTTAAGGCTAGCAAAAGGGTGATTTCAGGATTATGTTTTGAGTTTTCTGAAATTTGAAGTTCTTAGATTATGAGGGCTCTAGCTGCCAGGTAAGGATTTGAGAGAACCGGATCTTCCTCTCCAATTGAAGATTCAACTGTATCTTACTATTTTCTTTCATATATCTTGCAATAAAAATAGTTTTAATGTGTTCTTCTTCCTAATTTCTTATTGTCGTTCGCCAATTTCGAGAAAATTATACCAACTTCCTATCAGAAGCCTCATGCACTAGGTACTCCCATCAAAACTGCTTTGCTTTGCAAAAACGATATGAGTGGAAAGGATAAAAATAGAAGAAACAAGAATAAAATCAGATAAATAATGAGCAAATGCAGCTCTCAATAGGAATAACTGGTGAAGAAGGGTTTACAAAGCAATTGCACGTAACTGAATAAGGCTGAGAAGTTGTTCATACTCAAATGATAAATAAAAAAATAATTCAAAACTAGCAGTAACATAAAGTAAAATGATGAGGTCAAAATTATGCTGAATGGCACAATTATAAGGATAACATAGAGTGATCTGTTAAGAGTATGCAGGCATTGTCTTGCAAGGAAAGCATCATAAAGCTTTGATTACGAAAGTAAATAACACAGATGAAGGAAGGATGAATAAGACCAAGGATCAAATTAGTGAAGAAGCAGGATCAAAACCATAGCGTGATAGGCTACAAATAATATGTTACGGAAAACAGTATCTAAATGATCGACAAGGATTCAATTAATCAAACTAAAAAAGCTAGGCCTCCATACAAAGCTGCCATTGACGATAAATTACAAAGAGAGATACCGAGACCTTCATCAAGATGCACTGACACTTGATAAGAATTGTTATTTTATAGTAAAAAAAACAAATTGCAAAGTATTTTGAACAAAATTCTAGTAAAATTATTACTTTAAAGGAAGAGTGTACCTTACTAGCATCAATAGGAAACAGTTTTTCAATTGCTGATATATTGCAAAATTCATAAAGTAAAAAAGCAAGAAATATGTTGGTTAATTAACTAAAAGGTTTCTATCAGTATGATTGCAAACTAAGTATTATTTCTCCAATCGGTAAAGGATTTTTTTTTTTTTTGCACAGAAATACTAATAAGTTAAAGCTTTCTGAATTTTCTTTCCAATACATTCCAAAGAAAAATTCAAAAGATCATTTCCAAACTTTTTTTTTGTTTTTGCAATAAGCCAATTATGTTTTTTGTTATTGTGCATAATTTTTTTTCTAATAGATATCCTCACCAATTGACAATGGAATGAACTTAGAAATTAAAATTTTACATATCATACTTTTGAACTTGGCAAAACATGCCACATACCTGGATGAGATTACAGTACACGCAAGTCCAACTCCTGTGAAAGATGGAGAGAAAGAAATTACGGTAAGCCACCATCATGTTTGTAGGATAGCAAATTAGCAACGCAAACAAGCCCCTGCTAGTTAATCTAGAGAACATTTCACAACCATATCATTCAACCGCTAAAAGCCAAGCATGCCACATGGCTTCATTGCAGAATGCATTCTTCTATAACTACAAATTATCAATATTAAACATTTCCATTTCATCCACATTCAATCTAAGGTGTTAATTGCAATCTAAGGTGTTAGATGCAGTGGAATAAAAATGATTAACATTCAGACTATAATCGCTGCAAATAAAAATTGACTAGAAATGGAGTGACTAAACAGGAACTCCAACAATATATCAAAGCTTATATTTTAGGTTGGGCTACCTTCAAGGCAACCTGATAATACTCAATGGCCAGTTTTACAGTTTTAATTTCTACCGTTACTTTTATTGACAGATATTACTGATGACATTGTAGGGACTGTGGACCTTTGACGACAACTTACTTTGGTTTAGATATACTATTTGCCGAATACTTGCTTGACCCAACAGCTTAACAGGGAAACCACTAGCATATCAGCACCATATTTATAATATAACAGATTATGACACCTTAACTGATTATCTGTGTTAAGGAAAATTATTATGTGCACTTGGCATGCAATTGCAAAGAACTATCTGCATGAAGCAATGCATAGTTGCATGCATAATATCATTTGAACATTTCGTATACTAAAATAAATAGCAATACACAATAATAAACAGGTCAAATGCATGAAACTCTATGTGTTTGGCTCAAATAAAAATATTGCGTTAGAGCTCAGCAAATCAACCAACACTGTATCAATAACCTAAACATTCCAACTCAATTGAGTTTCATCCAACAAAAAATTAACAAAGAGCTCACTCACTGTAGGCACCAACATGATAGTCATCCAAACTTGCTCGATCATGGTAGAGCTTGCTTGATATTTTGTGACTCACTTAAGTTCAACTATTTATCCATTTGTCACCAATACCATTTCATAGGGATAGCAGACTACTTAGAGGACAACGTACACGTTATTCTACTTTCTAGGGGCTTATCAGACCAAAATATTAAGTCTGCGTGCAAGGCCAACCACTAGTACATCAACTCCAACATAATTTTTACATATGAAAGCAAGAGCAAGACTAAACTCAATACTTTCACATGCATTAAGCGAGATAAAACATGATCATACATATGTCATATTAAAATCCTAACATGTAGTGAAATATGTATTTGCTTCTTTAATATAATAACTTCAAATAAATTAAATTCATTAAATTATATCAAAACAAATGAATCTATTTCCAAACATTACAATCTCAAACTACATTAATCGTTTGAGTAGATCTAAAACTGAATATATTGAGTGTAATTTTAGTAATAATAGATCTAGCGGGGGATTGTGACTTTGGGTGATCAAGTCATTAATAAGAGTACATGTTTTAGATATCTTGGGTCTATTGTTCAGAGTGATGGTGAAATAGATGGGGATATTATTAGTAGAATTCAAGTGGGATTTTGAAGTGGAGGAATGCATCGGGCTTGTTTTGTGATAGAAAAGTCCCTCTCAAACTTAAGAGAAAATTCTATAAGATGGTAGTGAGACCTGCAATGCTTTATGGTGCAGAATGTTGGCCATTAAAAAAGAAGCATAATATTAAATTAAGTGTTGCAGAGATGAGGATGCTCAAGTGGACGAGTGGCTTTACTCTTAGAGATAAGATACGAGATAAGCATATACTTGAAGAGGTTGGAGTAGCTTCAGTGGAAAATAAGATTAGAGAGAGTCGCCTTAAATGATTTGGTCACATAAAACGGCGGCCTTCCGATGACCCAATTAGGACAGTAGATGTATTAGATTTGACTTATATTAAGAAAGGTAGATGTAGACCTAAAAAGACTTGGTTCGAAAATACTAGAAATGACATTTCTTCATTAGATTTAGATGAAAATTTGACTCTTAACAGAACACAATGGAGAAAAAGGATTCATGTAACTGACCCACATAGTGGGATAAAAGCTTGTTGTTGTTGTTGTAGATAGATTTATACCCAATCATTTCAAGCAATCAATTTTATGAATCCATGCCTTCTGAAAATATATCAAAACAAATGAAAATAGGCATACATCAAACCCTCATTTCTATAAAGTACGGGTCGGAAATGCTATAAAATTGTGAGGGAATTGTCAAAGAACACCAATATATTGGTCTCAATTATTAATTTCAATTTGCAGAAGAACCAGACAAATGTGAAGGAAAGTTTTCAACCTGCTAGATGATCCAGGAGGATACAATTCCATGACCAGCTTCAACCAATATGAAGAATTCATTCGAGGGTTATTTCTGCCCAGCTGGCTGTTATTCAGGGAAGAAATCAAGGTCCCATTTCTTGAAGCATGTTGCCTTTGCTTGATCACCAGAATGATGCATAAGTTTAGTGCAGAATTGAAATGAACATAAAATTTTGGCTGATGCACGAGAGAATGAAAAATGCTCAAATTACATAAATTCAGACAAAACTCGAGCTACTCTTACATTGAATTTCTTGATGAATTTACATGAGTTGTATGCATCTCATTTCCAGCAGCCATTGCATCAATGACATACCTAACATAAAAAATGGTAGCAAAGTCTAAAAGTTTTCAGTAAAAAGGCATTTTCTTTGTAGAAAACGTCGGATGATTTTAACTAAACAAATATATCAACTGAAGCATTTATTTACCCCGGAGAGGAAAATGCAGTAATAAAATATTGAACTAGTGTAGCTAAAACCAGTAACAAGTATGCTGCCATATACCTGCAAGTTAGAGAGGAAATAATATTAGAGTAACTCAACAGGAAAAAAAAACTTAAAACTAAACTGCTATAATGCAGCCCAGATTAGAAGTAAGAAAACATTTAGCAGAAGAAACCATACCACAAAAAAATTAAAAAATGATATTTTAATTGAGATTATTTAGTTAGAAAAAATCATAAGAAAAGCTAATTGTGCAGACATGTAATTTCAGTGAAAGTAATTATCAATGCTTGCAATAGCCAAGTGTAGTGTCAAGTGATTTCAATATGAGTGGTTATATAATGTAATTGCTGGAATGCGAAGCCTGACAGATGGAGCAGCGATCGACAAGCCTGAAGACATCATGGCGTAGACGGGACCAAGAGAAGCGTGAACTCCGGAGCTGCAGTGTCTTGTCGCGGCCGGTATGAGCGGCTAGACCACCACCGTGTGCTTCGCGGATTAAATGTTGTCTCCAAGATTAGATTGGGATACAGAGGAGATTGTGGCGGAATAAAAACCCATGGCATAAGGAGTACTCGTCAACAGACTCAGCTGTGAGGCACTGTTTCCAAACTTCACTGAAGTCAAGATCAGTGATGTACATTTCCTTAAGGCAATTCAACACCGCCATTTCTGTTTGGAGTTGCGTCAGAATGATCATCTTGCAACTAAGAGCATCAGCTACACGGTTCTAGCAACCAGACTTGTGCTTTAGGACAAATGAAAATTTTTGAAAAAATGTTATCCAGCAGGCGTGCGTCCTATTAATAGTTTTTTTACTGATTATGTACTAGAGTGCTTTATTATCACTACAAAGGATAAAATACTGATTTAACAAGTAGTACTCCCATTCCTTTAGTGCTCAAATTATAGCATAAAATTCCTATTCATACACTGTCCATCGTTGCTTGGCCGAACACAGTTTTTTGCTAAAAAAGGAAACAGGTTTTCTTTCCTGAGATAACACCGCACCAATGCCGATAGAAGGTGTGCCGGTATCCACATTGAATATCTTATCAAAACTAGGAATCATCAGTACTGGAGCCGAGCTTAATGCCTTCTTGATAACATCAAAGCTGGCTTGTTGTTCACCGCCCCATTGAAAGGCTTTAGATTTCAAGCATTCTATTATAGGAGCCATGATGAAACTAAATCCTTTGATAAACTTGCGGTAGAAATTAGTGAGGCCATGAAAATTTCGAATGTCGAAGAAGGAATAGGGTGTTGGCCAGTCAGCAATGGCAGCCACTTTCTGCGGGTCTACCTGTAAGCATTCTTGTGAAATGATAAAGCCAAGGAAATGTACTTTGGAGGTTCCGAATGCACACTTTGGTAGATTCAAGAATTGGCATTATTGCTTCAAAACCTCAAAGAGTGTTGTTAAATGCTGAACATGGAGTTCTAAGGTATTATTGTATACCAATATGTCAACGAAATACACGACGCAGAATTTACCCAAAAAAGGCTTTAAAATTTCATTCATCATTCTCATAAAAGTCGAAGGTGCGTTACAAAAGTCGAATGGCATCACCTTCCATTCATACAATCCCTATGGAGTCTTAAACATAGCCTTCCATTCGTCTCCAGGACAAATTCGTATGTGGTGGTACCCGCCGCAAAGATCTAACTTGGAAAAAAACAGAGGAACCAAATAGATTATCAATCAGCTCATCAATCTGGGCCACCGAAAATCTTACTTGACAGTTATCTTGTTAATGGCTCTGCTATCCACACACATTCGCCAAGTCCCGTCTTTTTTTGGAACAAGTAACGCAAAAACGGCGCACGGACTCGGATTGGTCTGTATAAGCTTCTTGGCCAATAGATCGTCAATGATTTGCTACAAAATTTTCTATTCCTGCGGACTCAATCAGTAGTGAGGCAAATCGAGTATAGTTTCTCCCAGTGTTAAATCTATTTGAGAAAGAACCAATTAGCTATAAAACGAATGAACAATGTTGAATGATTGTGTTATGTTTAATAAAAATTTGAAAGATAAACACTTCAAATTATAAAGGCGGATAACCAGTGATGATGAAATAAATCTTTTAGTTGTTAATAATATATAATGATGAATGGATAATAGTAAAAGATAATAAAATATTTAATTGCAAATGGAGGAATGCATTTGATGATGAGAAGAATGAAAATATCAATGCTAATATTAAAATGATTACTGAATTGATAATAACTTATACTTCACAAGCAATTTAAAAAAAAGTAGCAAAATAGAGTTTAAACTTTAAAAAAAATATCAAATAGTGATTGAAATATAATGGATTCATTTATTGTGTTATTAATACGTTGTTTTGTTTTATATTTCATAGAATACAATGTTAATTAATATGAGGATTTAAAAAAATATTATAGTTGAAGAATATTTAGAAGATGACAATGAGTCAGAATTCGTGAATGATATAATTATTATATAAAATGGCTATTATGAAGAATATGAAAGTAAAATGAGGTCGTCGTGAATTCTTATCTTTGTGGTGTATTTAAGTTTTAAATGAATGTTTACTTTGAATCTCCTTTCAAATTTTTATTTTATAATATCGTTTAATATTGAGATTTGTAGTTTATATCTTTATAATGATGAATCAAATAAATATGTTAATGTTTTATTTTATTTTTGTCATTTTTATGATTTTTTCATAAGTTCATGTATTTTTTATTTTTCTGTTTTGAGGCTTCCGTCTCAAGGCTTACGCCTCGCCTCGCTAAGGTAAAACGCCTCGATTCCCGATTTCGCCTTTTTAAATCTTGCTTGGCACATTTCAATAACTGCAATCTCCATCCTTTTTTTACCCAACTTATTTTATAGGGGTGCGGATTTTTGGTCGTCTTAAGCTGAAGGCTTTGAACAACTGAACGGGAGATCACATTCTCAGTGCATCCATTGTCAATGAGAAGCTCACAAACCTTTCCATTGATGGTACAACACATCCGGAAGATAGCATTGTGTTGAGAATTAGCTTACTGTCAAGGGGCAAGTAGAAACTTCTCTCATGACACAAATTAGAGGTTCTCCCTCATCGCCCACTAGATCCTCAGTCTCTTCCTCTCCTTATAATTTTTGATTAATTGTATCTTTGTCCTCTTCCATCTCCATAAGACGGGCTTGTGGTCGTTGTGGGCATTCATTGGACTTATGACCAGGCTAGAAGAAATGGAAACATTTGAGTGTAGAAGGCTTTGCATATGGGTTTTCCTTGGCTGTCGGCTTAGGCCTAGTCTGGAACTTGTCGTCAGGATTAGTTTGGTTACCGGAAGGAGCAGCTGGGCTTGATTGGCTTGTCATATTGGGTGTCTTGCCAACAGGTGGATTGTGTTTAGGGGCTGTTGTCGATTGGTCCTAGAAATGCCGCCGATTGTAAGTATTCTTGATTTTTCTCTGCTATTGCATCTCCGCCTTTAATGCCAAGTTAATAGCCCAGGATAACGACCAAACTGAGTTCAGCTCCAATTTGTCTTGTATACTATCCTTGAGACCGCCAATGTAGCGAGCAACCAATTGATTCAAAGTCTCATTAAGATTGTTTCTCGCACTCAACATATGGAATTCTTTAGTGTACTCGCTTACGGATCGATTGCCTTGTATACAATGCTAGTACCTCATATATAAAATATGCTCAAAATCAGTAGGTAAGAACTGTGCTCTTAGTAATTACTTCATCCTCTGCCAGCTGCGCAACCGACCCTTTCCTTCTCGCTATCTCGACTACAAAAGCTATGCCCACCAAGCACTTGCTCCACCCTTCGGTCTACAAGCGACATATTTCACTTATTTATCGGAACGATCTCCATGTATTCGAAGAAGTTCTCAATAGCTTTTTCCTAGTCCAAGTAATCTTCTATATGTAAGTGCCCATCAAAAAATGGAACATATAACTTAACTTTAAATTCTCCGAAGTGTTGTTGGTGATGCCCAGGACGACGATGACGGAAACGTCTTCGGTGAGTTTCACTGTACTCATCTTCTTCATCCGATTCAACCATTGCCGCCTCACAAAATTGCCGAGTGTTATCTTCAGAGTCCAAACTTGCAATGTTTTGCAATTGTTCTCTATGCACAGTTCGGTTGAAGGGCATTTCTCCGTGGATGCCCGGTATGGTAGTCGCTGCAGTCACTCGATGAGTGGGATGAGTTGGATTCCTCACCTATGTTAACTGAAGGTCACGGCGAATTTCGACGGAGAAGCGCCTAAAATCCGCAGACAATTCTTTGAACTGCCGAATGAGGTTTGTCTGGTTTACCCACAAGGTTTGAAGGCTCTGATCATCGTCGGTAGCAGGTTCCTTGCCACGATTTGCCATGAATCCAGGAAATAGGCTCTGATACCAACCTAATGTAATCGCTGGAATGAGAATAGCAGAATGACAAGCAACAAGAAATGTTTCTGCAAAATAGTATTTTTCTAATTTGGTATCTTCAAATGATATTGTGTTCCCTTCTTCCCCCTCTATATATATTTCTATTTACTATTATATTAGATAATGCTATTACTTTGATAACAAACAAAAAGGTAGCAATGGTACTATAATAACAGAAATAGTACTACTATAGTGGTAGATAACGTGGGGGTGGTAATGTCTCTTGCGCCTTATTGTGTTCTGCTCTTCCAAGCTCTGCATCACTATAACTTCATTCCATAAACATGGTAAGCAACAATGTTGCAATCTGCTCTAAAGTCTAACATGTGCAACATTAAACACATGTAAGAAAGAAGATAATAGCTCAAACTGGTAGCAGTCAATTCAGATCCAACTCAATGGTGGCAATCGAATAAGAGATTGAAGATGGATATGAAATATTTTGAAGAAGTGCCTTATTAGATTCTAATTAAAACATTGGTTATGTGAATTGTTTTGAAACATAATGCAAAAAAAGTACAAGACTTTTTGTATTTATCTTCAAGGGGAAAAATACAAAACAAAGTTGGGTCCAATTAAGTCAAGCACGCAATTTTATAATGTACATATCATATAATTATATATGTGTATAGAGAAGATGAAGAAATTTCAATGATATGATTATTACTCAAAAATCAATTGCATGGCCTATTTACAAAGCCAAATAAGGTGAACATTAACATAAAGAAACCTATTATGCTGAAGCAAGCAAAATGATAGAAAAAATAACAATAAGGTATTGAGGTAGGAACATGACAAAAGAGTGCAAATAAAATACAAAAGGGTAGGGGTGTAGAAGATGGATCAGAATAACAAATCAAAATCATCAAAACTAAAACATGAAACTCATAATTCACGCAAACTTATCAAATTCCAATTTCTAAACAAAATTAGCTCTAACCCCAAATTAGACGACAATAACAACAACAAAACCACACTATATAAAGAGAAGAGAACAAGCAAAAGCCTTCAATATCAGCACCATAGGAATTTCAAAAATAGAGTGCAGCTGGCACACAAAGTATTAAAAGATAATAGAAAAAAACTGAATGATTCAACAAAAATAATAGACATATGACCAGATAGTCATAATATTAAAATTAAGAAACAAAAATAGGCCATGTCACTAAGGTACATGAATCTATTCACTAATGCTCTAGTTTAAAGGAAGAACTCCTAACTGCATTTGCTTCAAGAAGCACGCTTTTGTATACTTCAAACAGTTCTGAAACTTTAATATTGCTCGCAAGAGTTTCAAATCCTGCAGACCAACCTTAGTTTGAACAAGCTTAATAATCACCATTAGACGTTCTTTCAAATTCTACAACATATAAATAGCATCCACAACATAAACTTACAATCACTTTAACTCAGATTCAGATTCTCTCCCGTTAGACAGCAATTGTACAATGTGCAATTACAAATCCCAGACATTCAGTACATTTTGGATGTCCATGATTGATTCAGAAAATGGCCTCAAAACCATTGTAATTTTGAAGTAGTTTTCAAGATGCATCCTGGCAATATGAAATGCATTAACTGTCCAATATTAGTAATTGCACATTGAGCAGTTGGTATGATAATTGGAGAAGATCCAAATCCCTAGAAATCCATAGAAAATATCATACATGTATATAACTTTTGAATGATATACCATTACTTATCACTTGGTACTACTATCACCCCATAAGAATCCAAGGCAGAATATTCCAAAATAAGGTATAAATTCTAAATTTGTGATATAAAAGAGCACAATCGCAGGATAGAAACCTTTAAAGCAACAATACTTCAAATCTAGGAGGCTACAGCATCTATAACCGCACCAAGAGGCCCGTAGGAGTTTCAATCGTACCTAGTGTTCATTCTAAGCTACTGAAAAAAATATCAATTGCTGAGCTGTGAAGATACAAGAACCAAGGAGTTCTTCACAACCTCCAATCAAGATTTAAATAGTTGTGAACAGTGAAAGAAATGAATTGGGGTCTGCATTCTGTTAGTATAAAATCAGAGCTTCCTCCGCGTGCAAAAAGGAAAGAAGAGAGAACAGCAGAGGATTCAAAGCTGCAAATAAGTAAAAGGGGGCAGGAAGAGGAAACAGAACGAAGAAATAGGTAATGTAAAGCACACTCAAGGAAAGAATGAGTACCAGGGCATCTCACGAGTCTTCCGTATCAAATCAGTATCCAATAGATAAAGGACGCCTACGAAGACCACGTGAAGGAGCACAAGCACTGCCTTCAAACCAAGCGACGATCTCCTCGCTGGAATCCCAAGCCTAAGTAAGATAAATACCCGAAAAATGAAAGATGCAAAGAAGAAATCAGGCGAACCGCGATCAGAGAGGCAAGGGAAGTTCCGGAAGCATCGGCCCAAGAGGCCGATCCCAAAATCCTCGCACGGTCTCGCAGGCCGCCATCATCGCAGTGGAGACATCCGCGGATGCGGCGGCGCCGAACGAAGAAACAAAGGGATGGGGAGAGAAGAAGAAGGGTGGAGGGAAACTGAGAAGACCGGAGGTCGAGGATTTATTCTCCGTCGTCAGCGGATTGCCGCCGAATCCCTATGGAGGATGAGATACCCGCGCGTCAATAGTTGCAAATATTTAGGCACAATTATTTGACACGTGGTGTCGGTCGATTGAAAAGCACAAATTTGCGTTGGTACACCCCCGCTTATGGATTTTTGTTTTTTCTTAAGCGCTTAACCAAATTTTAAAAAATATATATTATTTTAATGATTTAGAAATCTATGACATTAATAATAATATTTTACATAATTTCAAAATTGTATTTTTTATTATTGTGATTAAAGGGATTCTTGGTATGGTGATTTGTTGGAGAAAATTATTTTTAAGGAGTTATGAGTTGGACTAATATATTTTGTGATTTATTATTCATCATTATTAAAAAAATTATTAATGTTATTTTTATCTTTTATGTTAATTTAAATTTTATTAACATAAATATCTTCACATTTTAATGTATTTATTTAAAATTATTATAATATTTTTGTTTATTTTTATATATTCTAAATGAAAATTTTGACCTTGTATGACACTGGATATTTAAATTTGTCAAATATACCATGGATACTTATACTCAAAGGATATTATCAAACTAAATTACTTTTTATTTCTGAATAGTGGGTTTGAAGGTGTCACTTAAGAGTCATGTAATTTATAAATTACAAACTATTTGAATGTAACTCTTCCTGGGACTTTCTATCACAGCCCATTCGTAATATTAAATCATAGATATATAAATTCTTTCAATAATATAAAATATCAACGGAAGCCAATTTATTGATCAAAATATCAATATGTATTTATATTCATTACATAAAAATCATATACAAAATCTGATACAACACACTATCAGCCCACTCCTGAGCTCAAAAAATAACTAAAAGATAAAATAACAGCAAAACCTGAAGAATCATATATCTGATCAACCTCACACTCCAGAATCTCTTCCGTGATCTGAAATCATTAAATCACATATATGAGCTTATAAATCTTAGTTTGTCACTAGAATCCTACAACTAACTCAAAGCATAAAAAATAAACAGTGTAAATGAAATCATTTAATTCATAATAGTAACAATCAATATGATCATGAATATGTGTAAAAATAGTAAAACATATGCGATAACAAGAAGGCATGTAAAACAATACGATACAAATATCGAAATGATAAGACTGTAAACTATCATTCTTAAACTAGTGTTATAACAGTATTATCCAAACAGTAAGGAATCATATGAACCAGAAAAATAAAAGTATCTATAAAAGCTATCATAAATTTGTGACGATGCGGTATTATCAAAAAATCACATAAGAGTGCATATAATGTTCAGTTATTTTGTATCTATCTCAAATTAGTATCTTAATCACATGCTCAATAACAGTAAATCAATATTCAAATAGTCATATTAAATAAGTAAGAAATTCTAGCTTATAAGGTATTATTCCATGAAGCATTTTTAGTTTAGTATTCAGCTGATTTGCAGTAATAAGAGTCATCACTATAGCACATTGGCACAATATTTTTTCTTATAACTCTCAATTGGTAAATCATATGAATTAGTAGATGATATCACCACAAATCATGGTATTTAAAGAAAATCTCATTGGCCCACCGTCATGTACATGTATAAAATAGTCTCCATCTAATCTTAGTAATAAAAAAACCTTTCTTGTTTTTGCACACATAATATTGTAAAAATAATAACAATCGGCTATTACTCATTCACATATTTATATTCATTCAAAATACTTTTATTAACAATATGATCATATTAAAATGCCCACAATTCTTACTCAAATCATACAAAATGTAATAAATAACATTTCAACATGTGAAAATAAAAAATTATCTAGTCAAAATGATCAAAATAATCAGTACTACAATATCCACAAGATATGTGATAGATGTTTAATATTAATGATTTTATATGTTTAGTTATTTAAGTATGGAAGTATCATTTGCAATCGAAACTCTAAATCCAGAATAATATTAAACATTACATTAAATCCTAAAAACATGGTAGAATCTTCTTCGAATGTTGCAATAAATAAGGCATAAAAAATATTTAAAGAAGGTTTGATTAAGGTTTAATTAAGGTTTATAGGTGCTTCAAAGATAGCACAAATAAGATATTAAGGTTTGAACAAGGCACAAATAATTTCAAAAAATAATTGAATAAAAAACTGAAATTTCTTTTTCCGATTTCTAAAAAATCGTAAATCTTATTCGGAATTTTGCTCATTTATGCACATATTTATAATAAAATTTATTAAATTGCTCGTTCCTTTTTAATTTTCATCAGCTTCAAGCTTCGCACACTCGCTGCCCTAGCAGAAAAGATCGCGGCGGCGGCGGCGGCGGAGGCTAAAGGAGGAAGGCAGCGGTTTTGGTTGTGGACTCTCTTCTCTCTCTCTCTCTCTTTATATATACATGAATACAGATTGTCGATGTGTTTTTGAAGCAGTGGCTTGATTAGAGAACAGGAGGTTCAAGTTGGAATTTTCGAGAAATATCAGGATCCAGGGAGGAGATGAATAAGGACAAGATATTTAAGTTAGCGAAGGGTTTCCGGGGTAGGGCAAAGAACTGTATTAGGATAGCAAGGGAGAGGGTGGAGAAGGCCTTACAATACTCTTACAGGGATCGACGGAACAAGAAGAGGGACATGCGCTCACTGTGGATTGAGCGCATCAACGCTGGCACTCGTCTACATGGGGTAAGCTTTCAATTTTACTGCGAAAAGTTAAATCTTTTTTCCGTGTTTTCATTTACTTGTAACCGTATTGTTTTAACATGATATAGAGTCAA
Source organism: Dendrobium chrysotoxum (assembly GCA_019925795.1). Taxonomy (NCBI): domain Eukaryota; kingdom Viridiplantae; phylum Streptophyta; class Magnoliopsida; order Asparagales; family Orchidaceae; genus Dendrobium; species Dendrobium chrysotoxum. The sequence continues at coordinate 42,481,969 of CM034304.1, read as the reverse complement.
GGAATAAATTGGATAGAAAATTGCTTAATTTAATGGCTTGTTGGTGCTTGTTCGATTTGCCTCAATAAAAATCAAGGCATACTTGAAAAGAAGTAGGAAGAAAAATTATATTGAGGAAAAACTACAGGGGAACAGTGGAGACCCCCTCACTTAAATGATAGGGACTTACTCATCCATTATATTTGGAGAATCAGTCATTTGAATAAGAGGAATTTCTGATTCTTTCACTCATATCTTAGTCTTCATCTCAAAGTTTCCTTAATAGATAAGCCCTCGTGTCCCTAAGGGGCTGTCTGGCTGCAAGTAGGACTTAAATCCTGTAAAGGAGAATGAATCGCTGGGAGAAGCAACACATGAAGAAGAAGAGGAGTTTGTGAAACTTGCGGGTATGTTAAATCTAGCAAATGCTAGGATTTACTAAATTCAGGATTTGGGGCAATATGAACGAGAGATGGGATTTATGATTATGTAGGAGTTAAAATGGTCATTTTGATAGTTTGATAGGATTTATGCTAAATATTGCATAAATACTACTGCCGAAGATCCTCTAAAAATGAAGTTGTTAGGGTAGATGGTGGTGAATAATAAACATAGTGGTTGGCGGGAAAGCAAATGACGGTTGAAAATTACACTTAATAGTCCAAAGCAGCTACATATTAGTTAATTCATCATTCTCTTCCCCATTGAAGAAGCTCAGCCTAATGTTTAGGCTTCTTGGGATTTTTACCCGAATTTCAATTCAAATGCATTAGAGGAAAATAGCATGTTCACGACATGAACATCATATTCACTTTTTTAAACTTGAGTTTGTTTACTTACAAAAGTGCGCACATACTTACACTCTTGTAACTTATGTCATGTACTTACATTCACGCTTGAACCATACATTTGTAGACCTAAGTGAGAGGGGGCACCAAACATCAATGTGTATTATTGCCCTAGGCCTATGTACTATGTCATACATAAAAGAACTCATTGAGGTTGAGAAAAAAAAAACTTGTTTTAGATTTGTTTGGTGTACCAAACTATTTTGGTAGGTGTAGGTCAAATTCCTTTGGTAGGTGGAGGTCAAATTCCTTTAGAAAGAAGGGCATAAGTTCGGACTTTGGGCTTAAATCGACCATTAAGAAGGGCTTGGAATGGACTTTAGGCTAGCTAAGGTTTGGCTTTTGACCATGGTTTGAGAATATTTTTGTACGTCACTTTGAGACTTAATGTGATAAAGAGGTCATCTAAAAGGACTTATGATCTAATCTAAGGCAATTCTAATGCTTGATATGACCTAGAGTGAGACAATATGGTCTGAGTGCCAAAATACAAGGTTTATATTGGGATACCTCAGGGGGCAAAAGAGAGGCCAACATCTATCTTGGGGTGTCAATTTTTGACACGACCCGAAAAACTGATCCGAGCCCGATCCAAATATTTCAGGTTCAGGTCAAGCCGTTTAGAAAATGGTTCGGGTTTGAGTTTCATGTTCTGACCCGTTTCTATTTGGGTCAGGTTCGGGTCAACCTGAAAACAACTTGAAACTAACTCGGGCCTCCATCCCGCACCGTGCCATGAAATCCCCCACCTTGCATTCTCAACCTCGCCCCCGCGGGTTAGCGGGTGGGTTCGGGTCAATTCGGTTTAGAGCGGCTCGGGTCTAGGCCTGAATTTTTGACCCGTTTGTCTAATTGGGTCGGGTTCGGGTTGGAGTAGTTGAAGGCGGGTCAGTTTTCGGTTGGACTCGAACTCGGCCCGAAAACCTATTTTGACACCCCTACATCCTTCCATTGAGAGAATACATATCAGTCTCCCTTTGTGGATCTAGATCATAAATTGATATCAAAACACCAACTTATGATTTGTAGGAAAGCTAGAGAAAATTTTAATTTTTAATGGTTCAAACTAGAACTATTATCAAAAACCTTGATGAGGCTAATTAGTCAATAATGCTATAATGAGAGGCTATTGAGCCAAAAAAGGTTGAAAGTGGATTGATAAATTAGAGGGTATGGTGACCAATTTCTTTTAGTGATGACCATCTAAAAGATAGCTAATAGATACTTGTACCTCAAAAATAGAAAGAATTTGCTACCGCTCGTTGTGGTAAAACTTTTATGTTTCTTGAGGAGAATGATGAGGGTGATTGGGATGTAGCATCTGCTGAAAAGTTGATGATCATAGCCAATAAGGGCAACCACCTCTCTTTAAGGTGGCTGCCAAGTTGGAGCTACCAACTTATAATGGTATAATTAATGCAAAGAAGACAAATATGGCTGGAGATGTTAGAGACATACTTTTCTTTTTATAGATATAGCCATGAGCAAAGGATTGCCTTTGCCCATTCAAAATGTTCTTGCATCCTTTTATTTGGTGGAACTCATAGTTTAAGAGCCTTGCTCTTTGGTTGTAGTTGAAAGGCCTATTTACAATCCAATTTTACCATCTCAACTATAAAGAAGATAAGTAGAGTTGATAGGAACAACAAAACTAAAGATGAGCAATTTGTGCATAATTATACGATTGAATTTGCAGGGAAGCACCATGTACTACTTCATACATCCTTGCTAGATAAGTATCATGAATTATGTACTAGAGTTGAAGGAAGAACTCATAAGAGAACTAAAGCTGTACCCTATGGAGAATATTATCCAAGTCGAGCTTCAAAGTCATTGCCATAGAGGAGAGAATTAGGCTAGCCAAAAAAATGAATGCCAAAAGCTCCCTTAGAGCTGTGGCTCCAAAACAGAATCATGATGTGAAACAAATATATTCAGAATTAAGGACTTGTGAACCACTTGTGGAACTTTGATGGAAGGGAATTGATATGCAGATCAGGTCAATCACCAAAAATATCTCTTTGTTGTATAACACTACTCTTCCAATACGGATATGTCTAATATGCTTTGATTATGCTATGTTAGGATACAAATTTTATGAACTCGCTGAATGTTTTGATGCTTACAGGTCAATTATGGTAATTTTATGCATGGACTGATGAAGGAGAATATCCAGCTTAATAGGAAAGTGCTGTCTGAACTCTCCATGCATGAGCCATACAGTTTCAAGGCTCTTGTAGAGATCTCTCGCAAATCTTTTCCTGGAAACAAGGTTCCTCCCAAAAAGGAAGGCCTATCCATTCTCGTGTGAACTTTCTTTGTCTGATGTTCAGTCTCTTGTTTATGATAAATTATCCATAGTCAAGGCCTCATTCTAATTCTAGTCTAGAGAGATTATTACGTGCAGAGACGGGAAACATAGAACCGGTCGGTTTTATCTCTGTGAACAGTAAAAGCGCTGTAAGAGCACAGTGTTAAACAGTAATTATGCTTTTACTGCTCATAGAGACAAAACCGAATGGTTCTATGTATTCAGTCTTTGCACGTAATAATCTCTCCTAATTCTAATGTGAACTACTGTCAAAGTTATAGATTATATTTCTGAGCACTTTAAGGGTATTTTATGTACAATGGGTAATATCTGTTCTTTCCTTTCAATTACTTATGTTTAAATTGAAGGTTCATATATAGAGGCTGTAGTTGTGGTGTGAGCCACACATCAATACCCCAATTTGTGAGTCAGCAAATGACATTTATGTATCGTCAGTATAAGTAATTTTGGAAACAAACTATTTGATGTTATAATGGTTGATGCATCGATGTCATTTCACTATTTCAGAAATCAGTATGGATATGTGACTCGCACATTTAAACTGTAAACGTATAAACGGGGACTCCATTCTAACTTGTATTTGATTTGGTGTGTTTGGGACGAGAAATTATTATGTGCGGACACCAGATCGTTCAGGGGTAAATCAGAACTTGCTATATCATCCGGTACATAGTAGTATATAGTTACGGTACATAACAAATAGGTGACGTGACGCGTTCTACTCCATCTCCAGACGGCGTCTGTATCCGCAAAGAATAATTTCACGTTTGGGACAACTTTTTTATGCTTATATTTTATAGACTATTATTGCACCTGTTTTTTTTTATTTTTTGCAACTTTCTCATTATTTTTCAAAATTTTTTGCTGAACTTTTTAGATATAATAAAATTTGTTAATGTAGTAGTTATAAGAAATTGAATAATTTTTTTATGGAAGAAAAAAAGTCTATATTTGACACTTGAGTAAATAACTTTGATTGAATTTTTTAAAAATATAGGTGAATTATTCTTTGTAAATTTAAATATAATTATATATTCTTGAGTCTCATTTGAAAGAGAGAGCTTTCTTTTTCCAGCTGAATAACCTGTTGTTCTGCTAGGGAAAAGATCAAACCTTTCAAAAGAAAAATGGAAAAAATAAATATAACAGACCTTTAAATAAGGATGAGAAAATTTTAAAATTTAGATTGTAATTATTACCTCCATTGCCAATATATAAATAATGCATACAAAGTTGCAAATATTTATCATCATTTTTAATTTTAACAAATTGGGTCAATTTAGCCTCTGAGCTATGCAGTTAGAAACACTCAATCACAAGCTCTTTCTTGTTTAAGAACATCCCATCAAAAACTAATCAAAATTAATTTTGTAATCATCAAAATGTATTTTAAAATAATTAATAAGTTATATTATGCATATTTTAAAATAAATCTAATGAAAATAAAAGACACCATAGGAGGCTTGTAGGCTATAAATTTCAAGGAGGATCTTTCACCCTACTACTTGAACTGCATACACACAAACAGCCTTCAATTGAATATAAAATAACTTGTCATGATATTGTGACATAAATTATATTAAGATAAGCTTAAAAATTATTCAATTTACTTTGAATTTGATAAATTTCAAATCTTTCATGCATACAACAACAACAACAGCAAGCCTTTATCCTACAAAGTGTGGTCGACTACATGAATCCTTTTTCTCCATTGTGCCATGTTAGAAGTTAAATTTTAATTTAAATTTAATAAAGAAAGGTCATTTCTAATATTTTATAATCAAGTCTTTTTATGTCTACCTCTACATTTCTTAACATAAGTCAAATTTAATACATCTACTTTCCTAATCGGGTCATCGGAAGGTCGCCGTTTTATGTGACCAAACCATCTAAGACGACTCTCTCTAACCTTATCTTCCACTGGAGCTACTCCAACCTTTTCATGTATATGCTTATTTCGCATCCTACCTCTAAGAGTAAAGCCACTCATTCACCTAAGCATTCTCATCTCAGCAACACTTAACTAAATATTATGCTTCTCTTTTAATGACCAACATTTTGCACCGTAAAGCATTGCATGTCTAACCACCATCTTATAGAATTTTCCCTTTAAATTTTAGGGGGACTTTTCTATCACACAACAAGCACAATGCATTCCTCCACTTCAACCATCCTATTTGAATTCTACTAATAATATCCCTATCTATTTTACCACCACTCTGAACAATAGACCCAAGATATCTAAAATACATACTCTTCTTAATGACTTGATCACCCAAAGTTAGAATCTCCCCACTAAACTATTATTATTAAACACTTTATATATTCAGTTTTAGATTTACTCAAACGAAAGCCTTTAGGCTCTAAGGTTGACCTCCATAATTCAAGTTTACCTTCCACTCCCTCTCCAGTCTTATCAAGAAGAAGAATATCATCAACAAAAAGCATACACCAGGGTACAACCTTTGCAAATGTCTAGTGAGAGCCTCCATGACTAAAGCAAAAAGACATGTGCTTAAGGTTGATCCTTGATGTAATCCAACTGAAATAGAAAAATATTTGGTCTAACCACATTGTGTCTGAACACAAGTAACAACTCCTGCATACATATCCTTAATGACTTGAATATAAACATTATTAACCCCTTTCTTTTCTAGAAATCTCCATAGTACTTCTCTTGAAATTTTATCATATGCTTTCTCTAAATCAATAAATATTATATGTAGATCCTCCTTGTTCTCTTGAAACTTTATCATATTCTCCATATGCGAACTTTCATAAAAAAAGTATATAATTTTTTTTTTTCAATTGAATGCCAGAAAAGTAAATGCAACAAGCAGATGTAAATAAGCATCCGTAACAGTCTAATTAAAATAAAGCTAAATCAAGAAGAAAAAAAAAATCCAAAGAAGTGTTGAATCTCAGTCCATCAATCTGATATGCACAGGAATATAATGACTTTCTAACACTCATTAAAAAAAAACAAAAACAAAGTATGTGTTACTGTCCAAAAACACCAATTTGATTAATTCATCAATTAAATATTCATTATCAGTGTAGCATAATATTGAAAACGTCAAGTGATATTGAGCAAAGGATATATCATTCAATAGGTCTCTAAGCAGAGAGAGGGAAGTCAGTTTTGAGTCCTTAATCGGCATCCATCTCTTCTAGTGCAGCCTGGGCAGCTGCTTTGGCTGCCTCCACGAGATCCTCCGGCACCTGCAAGTGAAATAGTATTAGATGGACTCTTCCCAAGAACTAAACACACAACAAATTTATATTGACATATGACATTCCTAGGAATCATCAAACACAAGACCGACCTACAAAGCATTCGTTGCTAAAAATATATAGGGCTGTAATTGAGCAGATTAGAGCCTGGCAGTGGTGTAAACAAGTAAAGTTTTGTGAGTTAGAAGTGTAAATTAGTGGAGTTGAAATCAAGTTGATCTCATACGGAGAGCTCAAGCTTGGCTTGTCAGAATAACAGCGGACTTGAGCATGACTCGGGGCATGCAGGAGAAGTCGTGATGGAAAATCAGCAGAGAATGCAACGTCAGGACCAGCAGAAGTGTTAGATCATGATGAGAACTCACCAGAGAAGTTTTGACGGGAACTCGTCATAGAATGCATCACCGGCAAGAAGTTTCAACAAGAATTTAGGATTTTATGAGCCATTGGATTATCGCAGAAGGCATTGAATGTGAGACAGCTGAAGAAGTTGCAAGAGCAGCGACGGGATCAATGAGATCGTTAGAGAAGGCATGGACCACCGCTTGAAGAAGAAGAGCCGAAGTACTGAGACTAAGAAATGGAAACTCACAGGAGGCGGCATCGACAGGATCAATGAAAGACTAAGAAATAAAAGGAATTTAGGATTTACAAGTCAACTAGTGAGCCAACAATAATGAGTAGCTGAAAGTCTTAGCAAGCTCGAACTCGAGCTTATATAATACACAAGATCTAATCTAAGTTTGAGTCCGTGGATTGATAAGCTCAACTTACGAGCTCTCTAACGAGTCAAGTTTGAGCTGGCACATAAACCAACTCGTCTCACTTACACCCCAAGAGCCGAGTACCTTCTCGTTCAAGCTCGTTTATTTATTTCCTTACCGATTTCAAACTAAGTTTGAACATGATCCTAGCTTTAAAATCGAGCACAAGCTTGTATATTAATTTTATTAACAAGATTAAATTATAATTGAGCTTTAATCAAGCCTATCTAATTACAAGTTTGGTGCTCATGATTTATAAATAGATTTAAAAAATCAATTTTTCAACTAGTTCATTCATAAGTTGGGCTTCTAAAGTTTTCTTCAATTACTTAAGTAACATAAAAGTGCTTTATATGAGTGAGTATCGAGCTACTCATTGAGTGGACTAGTTTGCTTACCTCCCTAGAAATATTACAAGGATAGTCTAAAAATATATACTAAACTAAGAGAATTGGAGTGAGGATAAAGAAGAAAACATTCTAAAAATACTTCTAAAGAATGAAAAACATCAACATTAATGAAACTATTAAACTTTTAATATATATAGGCCAATAAATCAAAACAAAGTGGTAAAGAGTTTTTCTTCCAAAATGAGTATATCATTATGAGCACATAATCTCCATGTGATTTAAAAGTATGCTAATGGTTCTCACACTTATGATCAAAGTGTCACTTTTAAGACAACAAAAAAATAGCATTTTCATCCTAAATCAAGCATGAATGACCTTCCCTCTAAAACAATAATATTCTACCAAAAATGCCCTGCTGTGGAAGATATCCGAAGGTTCTTGTGGATTACCAAATTTCTCCCCCAACAATAGAGGAGGGGAAGGAGGATGACCAGTGTGTGATTTAGGGTGATGTCAAAGTAAAGCATGTTGATGATGACACTTCCGGCAGAGAAGGCAACGTGAAGTAACAATGGGGTAAAGGTTGAAGAAATTGGTGCTTAGCATTCAACGACGTGCCAGCAAAAGGCTCTCAATGTCTCAACAATCACCATCAAAGCTTTATAAAAACCCCGCCTTTTCTCTCTTATTTGCTTCCTTTTGCTGCTTCTTATCTTTCATTTTCTGCTGTGACCTTTTCTAATCTAATGATGGCTTCAGTGGAGATTAGTAGACTGTTTAAGAAAATTATACCAACCACTGGGGGATCATTGGATCAACGTTTCTCCCAGCATGTAAACCATGTAATTCCCATGACCAGAGGGCAGCCTTGTTTGTCATTATCAGTTTAAAAAGGTGTGGTAGTGGGTTGAAGTGAGTAAAGTGAGCAGGCAAAATCAACAGTTTTTAATGCCATTCTCCCTTTCTGCTAAGAGCATCGTGGTGATGCCCAATGTAACGATCACAGTGCGTCAGATGCCAACATGCCTTGAGTTTTCTAAAACTACCACGTAGTGTGTTGGGCAAGAAGGCACAGATTGTTCAACACAACTTGAGTAAGGGTTGAGCTTAAACTTAAGAGTGGCGAGCTGGGACAGAAGAAACAGGTTCTTACGTAAAGGTGTCTAGATCCTATATGCAGAAAGAAGTTAACATAGACATTTTTGTCAGAACTACATGGAAATATCGATGTCATTTTAAAATGCTCAAAATGATATATCGATAGGGAAAAGTGTAATTAGCACAATAAAATTAAAATGAGTACAGAATGAGATGAAAAGAAACCCAATCATGCCAAGGCGCATGATGTTATAGTCAACACCATGATCTCTGAGTGTGAAGCATGCAAGCAACTAAAGTTTCCGTGGGCAAGTATTTGTGCTGTCAGCCTAAGTCATGTATTTCATCTTAGGCACTCTGAAGTGGACACATTAGAGGACAATTAATAGGTTGACGCCTTTAAGGGCCCAGTTATTTTATCAATTGCAAAGACCTTGTATAGAGTTTTTCTTTTCTTCGAACTTAATAGCAACTGAAAGATCTCACCGTATTTAAATATTACCTTTTGGTGCTGCCTGTTTGATTCTTCGCACACCCAGCTCAATTCCAATTCAAAGGCTTTATCCTTAGCCTCATCATGAACACCATAAATTCTGCATAAATGGAACACCATAAATGGCAGAAAGTTTAGATTTCAAATGAAACAAAAATACTTCATTAATAAAAAATCCTAATCTTGATATATGAAAACATTGGGAATAAAATTCCATCCAAGGTCTGAAGCAGCATTACAAACTAACAGGAGGTAAGCACACGCTATGCATGAATGAAGAAAAAAATTAGTGTGTTTCATGCTGGGCGAATCTTTAGCCTCCGGCAACTCATTGTCATGGCAATCTACATTGATCATTGTCTAAAAATGGATGTGACGTGCATAAGAATTTGGGCGACCAAAAGATCCTTGACACATAAAAAAATGCATAAAGAAGCATCTTTGAAGACCAAGATGCTGTATTGAGTGTTCTCTTGGTCGATCAATCAAAATATTTAGGAGCCAAATCGATTAGTGTCCTAAAATTGACAGATATAAATAGCATACCGACATGAAATGAAGAAAAATACTACTAAAAAATTACACTTGAGGTTATAATTGTGCTGAATAAATTATTCGTTTTTTTAATAATGAATGTTTTTATAATATTATCAATAATAATGTATTAGACACTAAAAAACTCGACCTTAGATATATCATAATTGATAAGAAATTTATCTTAAACTTTGGGCTATAATTACGTTAATGGCAATAAAACTTTCCCACTTAAAACTCAATTTAATATTACATGTTTTTTAAAATTATGCCTAGATATGATTCACTATATAAAAATTTATATGATGAAAACACAACTTAAATTAATTAACGTTTTTGCATTGATTAGTTTACTTAATGTAATGTATTTGGTTTTTTATTAATTATTGCTGGTGTAAATGGTGGCTAGTTTGGCAATTTGTGGAATAGTAGTGCTGGTCGCCCTTCTTGCCATTCATTATTGACAATTTGTGAGCCTCAAGGGGCAAAAATCCCTCTTCAAATTTTTAGAAAAATAAATGCGTACAAGTTGTAGAATATTTTTCTTTATTTCAATGTAATTAATAATTTTTAAAAGTACAAATAACCTCTTGTAATATAGAATTCTGCTGTATCAATAGAAGGGCAAAACCCCAATGAAATATATACAAAAGTCAAATAATTTATCCTCTCTTCAATTCTAACTAATGATGTGTTGCGGTTCAAATTTTTGACCAAATCTCTGGGACCAAGCCACTTCATAAGAATACAAAACCATGATGATGATTCCATAACATTTTTTTTGTAACAAAGTAGAGAAGAAATAAAATGATGCATCTTCAGTCACTATTATGAGTAGTTTGTGTGGAACAAAAAATTTGAAGAAATTCCATGTGCATATAGATTAATATTTTAATGAAAAGTTCAAAACATGAGAAGACTCCAATCTAAAATAAAACTCTCTCTTTGAATCTAATTTCTTAGCTAGAAAAACTAAAGCGATCAAATGAAAATCTTTTCATCATGGACCTCTCCCATCATTCACAACACAAAAATTATATAAAAATAGGTCTCAAATTCAAAATAGAGCTTTGTCTCTAACCCTTGAAAGATAGAATTTTACTGATCATTACTACTAAATAAAATCATACTCCATGCTTTTAAAAAAGAAACTTTCTCATTCTATCCCTTCACACACACACACACACACACACACACACACATATATATATATATATATATAGAGAGAGAGAGAGAGAGAGAGAGAGAGAGAGAGAGAGGACAATTAACGACCTGGAGTTTACTAGTACAAGTTAGGATAAGATGCACAATGAACACACATAAAACAACAATTTGCGGGTTAACTCCAGCAAAAATCCATTATTTCTAATATAAATCAGCAAACAGAATTCTTGAAGCTAATTTAATATTTCATGATTTTATATTCATGCATCTAGGACCCGCAAATTTAATATTTCATGATTTTATATTCATGCATCTAGGACCCACTATGTTATACGTGTGACCCTATGTATGAGTATTTTAATGTAGGGTGAAATGATATTGTTTTATTTTATGTATTTGAGTATGTGTTATTTTTTGATCTTGGTGTTATTATGTTATATTTTCGGCTTATATATGCTGGGTGTTGTTAAATGAGCCTTTATATCATGAAGTTACATTGTTCATTTTCTTCTGTCATATAGCTAATAAAAGGATTTCATTTTATTTGGATAGATGATAGGATTTTTAATGGTAGGGTATGTATGATAATAGTGGTAGATACGATAATGATAGTAGGTTTGATAATAGAATTAATGATGGATAAAAAATTGGCAGTAGATTTAAATTTGCAGACAGGTTTGTGTATTTTGATCTCTCCATCTTATTCCCATAAATAAGAAGTCACTTGTAATATTAAGAACTTCATTCTTGAATGAAGAATTATTTCTCGAGTTTTTTACTCTTCATGTGTTTTCTTCCACTCAAGTAAACTATTTTTTGAGTGTAAGGGAGACGGACTTTCAAGTAATAAATATTACAACCATGAAGGACTGCTCGTACAAGTAATGTTCATTATCATCAATTACATTAAAGGTAATCTAGTTTTCAATATAAGAATTTTATTTTCACTTTGTTTCATTATCATTTTTTTTAATGTTATCTTATCTAATTTGTCACTCATTCTTATATAACAAAAAGCTAAAAATATCATTTTTGTTAAGCTTATAATCTAGTGTTAATCAATACGAGAAAACAGTCATAATATAATAAGTTTTTGGTTGAATAAATGCCGATAATATCCTTCTTTCAAGACTCATAATTATCATCAAAACTCATCTTCATTGCTTCTTTTAATCTAAATCATAATTTAATAATCATCAAAATTTAAAATTCTAGAAAAAATATTGAATGTATAAAAATTCAACAATGATCAAATTTCCACTACAAAAAGGAAATTCAACATGTATCACAGATGACAAATTCTCAATTATGTGCATAAAACAACAAATAAACAAATTAAAAGCAAGAATACGGATAAAAATCACCCAACGGAAGAACTACACTTCACGTCGATGCAATAAGGAACCCTTGGAAGTAGTCAACATCTACAAATCACTCAAAGAATGCGCATTCAACCAAGAAATATTGAAATTATATTGCAATATTTAAGGTTTTATGATTTTTACATGCCACAAGAATGATCCAAAATAAGAAATTTCTCAGGATCCTCCTAAAACAAGTATACAACAAGAAGTTTCAATTCTCCCAACACATACACAAAAGGAATTAACTTTAGTCTGTAGTAATTAAGAACATAACAAAGATTTAGGATTGCAATAAAAATTGTGAAAGAAGGCACTAGAACTGTTGCAATCTATGATTTTCAAGGATCCCGAGACTTGTAGTCTATCAACGGTTTTCCTTACAAAAAGATACCAAGGATGAAGCAAACAGTGATCCGGGGCTAGCAATTTATAACAATCGAATTCCGTTACTATGGGAAGGACCCTGTAATTTCCTTATTTGTATTAGAAGGCTCGGATCCTATTAATAGGATTAGAATTTTTTTATCAAATATTATAACATTCATCAATATTTGACTTTCAAATTGTGATTAAATATAGAAGTTTAATCTTCTTTGAAACTGCAAAAAAACAATCTTATTATTGTACCTCCACCTATGTATCCTGTAATCAATTACTATGGCACTTTATTGCATTTATAATTCCCTACCAGGCTTCTTCCTTATTTTGACCTCATGCTATCTCGACTCAAGATCATATTGTTTCCATCAACATTTGATGCTTCAATATCCACTCAAATTATCACCTCATGAAGATAATAAGGATGGCACATGAGCTTCATGATAATTGGTTCAATATTATCGATAAAGATTGTGGTTGATAGGTGCAAAAACTTTCAGGAGGTAAAGGCTGATCAAGATGGCCATTGGATGCAAGTTGAAAATATACTTGAAAAAGGAGTAGGAGAACTATATAACAAGCATTTCATAAAGAAATTTTATTCTATAAAAAGAGATTAGATTCCTTCTGATAAAAAAAGTCAATAGATCAAACCAACTATATGCATTTTGCCCTTCTATTTTCACATGCTAGAAAATTCTTTATTTTTAAATTGTTGAGTTTCTAATGTACTTTTGAATGAGAAGTTTTGTTTTATAAATGCATCACTATGAATTATATTAGGTTCCAAGGATTCAAACTAACATGATAAAAAATAATGTGAAAACTATACCCAAAAAATTATTCATTGAAGAAAGTACAAAAAATAGTATTCTCCACTCCTTTCTAACTTCATAAGTTTAACTTTGATCAATACATTTATGTGTTGTTATTTAATATAAAAGATTAATCTATATCATTTATGTCGAATTTGATCATTGTATGCGTATTAGGCATTTGTCCTATTTCTTTGCTCTCTTTCTATTCTTCTTTTTTTTTTCTTTTGCATATGTTTTTCAAAAGGTCATAGTTGTATGCCTACATGCAATTGATTTCTCCTAACTACATGCATTTGGGGCGCAAGCCATTAAACTATTAAGAATAAAATGATTCTTGACATTGCAATTTTTGTTTGCATTCTCCTTTTGCTTTCCTAAGTACGGGAAGTGGTTGGGAAGATAAACCATAATAACCATTGGCATTCTCTCTTTAGGTGGGGCATTCATTTTTCAACAGGAAAGTTTGGATGCTCATTTCTCTCTGGCTTTGGCTTCGATTTAAGTATATTGATAGGTGTAAATATATCAATTAGTCATAATGAAAAATCATTAGCACGGCTGCTTTAAATAGACATCTAAAATTTAAAAGAAAAATAAACCGAACTTCATGGATTCAAAATTTAAATACTACATTCATGAATACATGAAGTGCATAATAACAAAGCAGAATCCACAGTAATCATAGTCATCATATCTAGAGCTAACCACTCGCACAGTGCATGATTGGGGATTGACATCGTCACTAACATTTGCTAATTACTATGTACTTCGCTTCACAGACAAATGGCTCTATCTAAACTTATAAGTATCTAGACTCTTTGATCTACATGATTAAACATTTACGAGGACATGAAACAACTGCCTATATAGCAAAAGTATGCATCGTTTAATAGACAGCTGGTATTCCTGCACCAGTTACATTCGAAAGAAAATTGATATCAGATCCATTAGTCAATAAGTTAAAATAACATCAGTGAGACTTTATCAAAGGCTAGAATATTTGGTCCAATAAAAAAACCACAACCAATAAACTTGCAAACGATGATGACATGGTAGATTACATATTGAACCGGTGGTAAACACGTCACTTTCTGAGATGACCGAATGAAAAGAACCTATATGTTTGAAAAAAAAGTCTAAAATAACTAGATCACTTACATCTTGGCAACTTCAATGACACCTTGCCTGCATGTTAGTTCAGAAAGCTTCAACTTCTCAATTTCTCTGCATAGATGACATGAGCAGAAACATCAAGATACAACTTTCTTAATGTGCCTGTTTGAATCACAAACAAGCAATCAAATCTTAAAATTGAAAAACTAGCATATGACTTAAGTTAGAAACAAAGGTCACCAAACGAAATTTTAGAATGAATACCAAGATATAGAAGAATTTCTTAGACAAAGATTTGGTTGATATATCTAATTACTATGCATATGCTTTATGCATGCATTAGTTGTCAGAGTAAACCTTCCAATGGCTTCATGAAAACAGATTTTAAAAATTATCAGATTTTCTTCTGTTCTCTGGCCTTAGATCCATGTGCTGGTATCTCTGACACCAGTAATTAGCTTCAGTTACAGAAATATTTGCAGATATTTTTAATAAAAATCAAGAATGATTTTAGTTACAATAAAAATATTTAAATCATATAAAATTATAAATAAAGATCGAACAATCACAGCAATTTATAAACATTAAATAAATCCCATGCTACAAAGACTCGGTAGTTTTTTCCAATGAAGTTTATGTTGCAGAACATGTCTACAAACACATTAAATTGATCCACAAAAACCCAAGCAGCTATAGGCTAGTTACAAGAAGTCAAACTAGATCATAACATATCTAAATTGAGTTCTTCAAGCCGCAAATTTCTCATATATATATATATATATATATATATATATAATCAGATTTTTAACTTCTTTTGAAAAAGAATTATTGCGTATTTGAATCGCAATGATATAGAATTTTACATCCTAATTTTGCACAAAGATCCAGTACAAAGATATAAAAGAGAAGAATACATACGACGCCATAATTTTTTACATGGAAAACCTAAAAAGAGCAAAAACCATAATGCCTAGCCTAGTTGAAATAATCCATTATATTTTTGAGGTTGCAGCATCCGCTCTTCCTCACAAGCAAAGAAGATAAGATTATAGAATTAGAAGCACTTGCCTGGCCTCTTGAAGTTCTAGCCGTGATTATAGAAGTAGTGGATGGATGATGATAGCAGATGGACAATGTCAGTCAAACAACGATGCTAGGACAGTAGTGGTAGGATGACAGGGAATAGATGATGATGGCCGGGTGATGATGGCTAGACATCAATGACTGGGTGATGGTTGTCGAATGATGGCAATTGGACCAGGACGACATATTGCGGTGATTGTCACTGTCAAACATCAGATAGAGCTCAAGAGTCCTTCAAATCTTGAGGCACTCTTCAATCTCAAGTCGTGATCCATCGCATAAAGAGAATGTACTTCTATTTTATATTTTTTTAGAGTAGTATTTTGATAAATTTAGATAAAATTTCATAACATTCCTTCAAACGATCTATATTTATCTATACTGAATCCTTCGAACATAAATCATTTATTCAACATTTAAATACATTAATGGCCACAAAATTGAAAGATATTGAGCTTGTTGGCTTTGAACCATCAAGATGTTTGACTTGACTATAAGCATACAATATTCAAAAATCATTTGATCATTCAATTAATATCTTTAAGTTTCTAAATATACTTCATGTACTTGATTTGGGCTCATTTAGACTTATATCGAACAACCTTTGGTATCGTTAGATTTGTCTTGTCAAGATGCTCAGTCTAACAATAAATTTGTTGAAATTGAAGCTCTAATGGTTTTGAATTTAACTTCAAAAGTTTTCAACACAAATAATGCATCGAGATCCATGCCAATCAAGTGAATTTTTCAGAGATGTGCCAATAATAAATTTATATTTAAATATTGAATAGGATTACTTTGATTTAAATGCTTGACATTTAGTCATGATAAGTTTTTTCTACTAAAGATTTAGACAAGTACTTGATTGAAGTTATTTTTGAGCCTTATAAGGACCTCAAACACCATATCTCTTTCTACAAAAATACTTGAAAAATACTGCATCCTTGCAGCAAGTCACCTTATGATCTTGGTAACAATTAAAATCAAACTAATAAACCTCCATTACATTTAAGCACTCTAAAATGAAGACTACATTGCTTGGTTTTTAAAATCTTAATTTTGATCTAGTGGATAAGTACAGCATCCTTCACTTTTGAGTATATTTGCTTAACGACATTCCAAACTTCTTTTGTAGCGGAGAGAAAGATATATGCCTCACTGATTCAAGTATCATGACATTTCACAATCATGTTATGATTATGAAATCTGCTTAATTTTGTAGAAAGTGTGGAAGTATACATAGACTTCTCCAAAAATCTTACAATGAAAATACATCAACACTATTTATTAAAAAAATTCTCAAGAGGGGCCGATAGCTAGAAGAGGAAGAGGCATATGGATTGCAATCTAAGGGTTATAAGAGGGTTGATTCAACGATCGTAATCCTTAATCTGTGTGCTCAAGGATTCATACCAAGATCGGTTGATTTGTGATCCCCATCAATAGCAAGTCATATGGGAGAGTGGCAGAAATCCTATTTGAACAATCGACTATAATGTGGGCCCAACGATCTGTTAGGAAATACTCAAATATTTCAAATAAACCCTAACAAGAGGTATGAAAAACAACAAACGATTCACAAAATCTAATGGAAAACTCACCAAAACAGTAGTATTTCTTGTAGGAATCAAATCAATGGAAGAACTAAAGCAAGATACAATTGATCTTCAATTCGAGAGGAGGATCGTTCTCTCCCAATCCCCAGACGAATCTAGAGCCCAAGACACAAGCACAAGAACTCCTAAAGCAGCCACAAAACAAAGCATAACCCTAATCCCCCTAATCTCTTCCTATTTAGAGCAAAACCCCCTCTCTAACCCTAGCCGCCCCCTCCTCTTGCTTCCTAATTATTCCCATGGGCCCCACACCTAATATGGGCGGCAATTTTAAGAGGGCGGACCAGCTTTAGTCGGCCTCTTGTAAGTGTGAACCAGCCCTTTACCAAGGGCCGGTTGGATATGTCCAATGGGGACCAGTCTAACATGATCATTCAACAAATACTATTATGAGATTTATAAACTAGATGATTAGTCCTTTATTAGTATGTTTTTGGTAATGTAATTTGATGACATTAATTTACAGCTAAATCAAGATTGTGCATCTTGATCATTTGTGCCAAATATTTTTTTAAGTTAAGGGATGAGAAGTTGTGCACTAATCTCAAAAGATGTACATTTATATAGTCAAAAGTCATTTCTTGGATTTGCTTACGTTCTAAGAGTCTTGAACAATATCCCTTAAAATTTTAGAGCAATGATGTTCAGAGTTTTTATCAGTTAACAAAATTATATAGATGGATCAATAGGAACTTCAATACTATTATTGCCCTTTTAATTAATCTTTTAAAAATATGTCTAATTGGACAAATCCAATAGCAAAGCCTTTGAACAGATAAAGGTAATAATAATCGCATCACCATATGATGCCTCTAATATTGGTATGTGTTCTAAGCCAAGGTCACCCGGCCGCTTACCATTGCAATAGGTTAAATGAGGCTAAACACATGTATTCTATTTAGGATAGAGAATTTTATGCTTTCATTCAATTGTTTGAGGAGAGCCACAAGTTGCTTATGATGAGACTTATGCATCTATTTTCACAGTTATGAGGTGTTGGGCTTTTGCAATTAGTAAACCCAAAGCCAATTTGGCACTATAATTTACACTTGAACCTAATACATTTTAAAAAGCAGCAACAATTGGACCATAACTTACACACACAATTATGCTACCTAGGAGCCACATGAGAGAGCCCCACCCACGTGTTGTTGCTACCTCCATTGTTACCACTGTTGCTACTGCGTCGAGAGTGGGAGAGACTTTTGAATTTAGAGTCATTACTCATAACTAGTTTATTTGAGGAATGACAAGATGTTTACCTATTTATTTTAGATTTTTTATTTATGTTTTCTAGATTATCTTAAACTCCTTACTTTTTATTGAGTGCTTGTAAGACTTTTAATAATGTTACTTTGTAACTTTTGAATTAAGCTCAAATGCTTTATTGGTTGAGCTCAAATTTTAATGATGTTAATTATTATTAAGCCATAAGGAGTATTAATCTCAAATGCTTTATTTTTCATATTTTACTTCTTTATTTTAGATTTCTACTTTAAATTCATTAGTTTATCTTAGACTTCTCATTTTTTATTAAGTGCTTGCATGATTTTCATAATGTTACTTCCAAATTTTTGAATCACTCAAACGATTTATTAGGTGGAAACTAAATTCAAATTTTAATGATGTTAATTGTATTAAGTTATAAGAAAGATTAATCTCAAATACTTTATTTTTCATATTTTTAATTAATTTAATGATTTAATTTTGAGAACCTCAAAACAACTTAAGGTTTATGCCTCACCATACAAAAAGAAAACACATTAGCAATCAATTGCGTAAAATGACAAAAATCCATGAAACTCGTGATTCTAATACCTAGTCTTTGCCTTGACATTGATGTGACATTGCACCTAACTTACCTTATAATGAGTCCAACATAAGCTATGTTCCCATGGATCATAGCTTACAATCTAGTCACTTTTAGTACCAAAATCTGAGCTTAATTTCCGGAACTTTTTATTCCTGTGTTATCTTCTATTGTTTTACACCCTACATAAATAGGAGGATAAAAAACAATAGAAATCTTTGACTAGCGACTAGTGAAAGAGCTATCTTGAAAGTAAAGTTCTACACTGGATCCAAGTGTGATGCTTGAGTAAGAGACTGCAGATAAACCCGTCCTTGTCACTTACATTCCTAATCTCTCTTCCCTTTATCATAACATCTTCTCATTTTTGTCCTTCTCTCTATTTAGTTCTTAGTTGCATTGTCTAATTTTTATTCAGATCTGATAAATATTTGGACTGAATCTGTGAATGAAATGTTAATCTTTGCAATGCTATCATATGATCTCCGACCTTGAAGCTTAATTTCTATTTTTTCATAATCATTCTATCACAGTTCATACCAACTTAACATCTTTTTTTTTATCACCACAAAAATAAATAATTGTTCATATTATATAGTTTTCTTCCATGTGAACTTCTTAGTTTCATCGTGTATCTATTTACATCGGATACAAAATATTGCATTTCATTTTTTTAACATAAATTTCACCGCAGTGCTTTAGTTTTGCATTAGGAAACCCTACACTTGACATGTCATGCGTCAATTCAGAGCAACAATCTAGCAACATATTGACCAGCTACCTATTGTACCAATATATTTTGTCTGGAACCAGCCAAGAAACAGTAAGAATGACATTTAAGCCAATTTTTAGATCAGCTCGGCTGAAACCAACCCAAACATATTGATACAAAAAGGATGGACATTGTCAAGCAGAAAAAATAAATCTCCTCGTAGATAAGAAATTGCATACAACAACCAAAAATTGCTCATGACTGAATTACAATTAGTTAAGCCTGACCAAATCACTACTTACGTTTTAGCAGCTTGCCTACCCTTCCCAATTGCAGCACCAAAATATCTCTGCACAATATAAAGATGTAAAATTCTGATCACAAGGTATACATACAATCAATGAAGATTATAAGTTAGCTCTAAACAACGCACTTACATACAGTAATAAATACATATGCAAGAAAATATTAATGGAACGATTTCATTAATAATATATTAAACTCACATATGAAACTCCTGAAGGTTCAACCATATATAGCTGAGGACCATCTCTATCATAACCTCCAAGAATAATACCACAACCAAATGGTCTGTAATAGCATAATGTAAACATTTATGTTCTAATTATTCAGATAAATACATTTTAAATTCATCATCAGAGTAAAGTATAACAAGCAGATTGTAAAAGATAAAGTTTCTTAAATGAATTTTGTACCTCAGCCACCAATACAGTGTACAAAGATGGACATAGCTGGCAACTCGATCTGCAAGCTCTTTCACAGGAATAGCTTCACCATATATTCTGTTCATGAAGATTTCTTACATGGAAAATAGCACAATCTATACTAAAGATTCAATGTATAAAAGGCCTGAAAACATAAAATCAATACATTAAATAAAGATGCAAACCTTTCATAGTTTGTTGCTTCAGACTTGGCCCTTGCAACAATTTGTCTACCATCCGCTGCTAATCCAGACACTGCCTGTATTTGAATGAAAGTCACCAAAATAATTAAGGTTATGTTTGGATTTTTTTTTATTGTGTTTTGATTTTTCTAAACCGTTAAGAAAATAACAAAATATATTTGTTTATTTATTTTAATTTTTTATTTTTAAAATAAATTGATTTGTTTTAAAAATATTATAAATAGACCTGAATTGTTTTTTTTATTTTTTAAAGATATATTTTTTCCTCAAACTCAACCGAACTATAGAAGAGGCTTTATACAGAAATTTAGAGATTGAGATATTATAATTATCGTCAGGTTAGAACCATTACATTTATAGTTAATATTTCTGAGAAAAAACTAGTATCATCTCATGTAAGGCTTTTGATAAATGCACGCCAAATGGGAATCATAGATGGACAAATTTGATCCCATGAAAAAAATAGTTCATAGTAATTCTTCAAATGATGCATTGAATGTAGAAAATGATTAATAGTAGTAATATGATTCTGCATCTAATTTTGTTAAATCTAAATGTGACCTAGCGTCTAGACTAGAACAAGTTCATAAAGCTGAATCTAAATTAAGTGATAGTTAAAACATGAATTTAAAGTTGAATTTGAGTCATTTTTTAACGTAAACATCAATTAAATTTGAATATATTCTTGATTATGAAATTTTTTTAAAAAATCTAATAACCCGATGAAGTATCAAAAACCTGATAAAGCTAATAAATCAATTTAAAAAAAATCTAATAATACACTTGATGAACTATCAAACAAAATTATCTTTATGAATCAAATTAATATTGGCTTTTTTTTGTTCTTGATTCCTTGACCTATAGAAAAAAAAAAACTTATGGGCAACATAAAATTATTCCAACATATCAAAGAGTGAAAGAACTTATTTATGATAACTGCCTTTTAAAAATATATAAATTTTTATTCTCTATCTATCCAATTAAATCCAACGTTATATAATTTATCACAACTAAATTTTAATTCAATTGGGTTAATTTTCTTTAAAGAAGTTATCCACCCAAATGATAAACATGTCATATTTGTGTTCTTTGCTAGTTATAAGAAGAACATTTTATGGACTTTGCTAAGTACCAACTTTAGGTTTTTTGCACCATATCTTCGCCTTGATATGTGCTATACAATGCATTCATTAGGAAAAATAGAAGTATTTTAATATTTACATTATTTGTATCTTATTATATTACATCATCCATTAGTCATATGTTTAATGTGAATGAAAATATCCATGAAAATTTACTATTAAGTGTGACAACTAAAAGCAAATTGCATATGTGAATGGGAATATGTGAAATTCAAAGCAATTGATGAGGCAATGATTCATCTTAATCTTGGAAGATATTCTATAAGAATGCCTTAAAAATTAATGGCACAAAATAAGTACATATAAAGTCATACAATGCATTGTGAAGTATACTTAAAAAATCTTTAAAAATTAAGGTATTATTCCAACTTTTAATGTATATGATTTTAGTTATATCATGAAATATCAACCAATGCCTTGAATTCTTCCCTTTTTTGACATCCTTTAAAATGCACACCAAAAATGATCTGCATAATTAACAAATTTTATGCTAATCGTATTCATAAAATTATTATTGGAGATAAAATCATGCCCATTAAAATGGTGGATATCATATAAACATTTACAAAAGAGAGATAGACTTATATATCATAATTCATGAACATTTTTACAAATAGTCCAAGAACAATGCCTACTTGCTTCCTATCTTAAAAAAAAAATAGTCCAAGAATAATGCCCAAATATGTTGGAAGAATATTGATTAAATAATATATTAGAGTCAAATTTATTTTTAAAGCTAGTAATGACGAAGTTGAGATAGCATCTTTGACTCTGCTATTGTTGGGTTATCAACTCCGTCTCTTGGTGAATTTTGTATCTTTTTGTTATGAGCTTTGTGTCCTTCCTATGACTCATGTGATTGACTTCCGAAGTTGCACAACAACAACAACAACAACAAGCATTTATCCCACTAAGTTGCAAAAAAAAAAAATCCTAAACTGATGCTCTTGAAAAAAAAAATGAATGGAATGTTACGATATTACGAAAGCTAATTAATCAACATTTAAGTGCCAGGAAAATGGGATTTGTGAGCTTATTATAATTGGTATGCAATAAGAGATTGAAATGTGATGGGAAAATTAACACTTGAAGTTGCATAAGCTTATGATTTAGCAATCGTCAATTTACTTCTAAAAAAAGGAAAATTTTATCACTTTAACTAGTCAATGCATGCCAAACTAATAATCTTTTACTAAGATGTAGAGGCAAATCTATGTATAGAGAGAAGGCTAGAGAAAAATTTTATTAGACTACAGTAAAGATTGATCATGTGATCGGATCTTAGTATTGAGCAACAAATAAATAACAAATACCAAACCCTAACGAGCTAATATGGATGGGATGAAATAAAAGAGTTTGTATATTTAGAGTGTGGTAATCGTCCCAATTGAACATAAGCTTGTAGGAAAATGTTTAGTGGTTAGGGTATGTAAGAAGGAGAGCACTTTCAAAGAAGGAGGAGCAATAAAATGAAAGAAAATATAATGTCAAAGAAATTATAATATGAGAGAAATGGAAAGTAAAGGGTTATTTCATAAACTAAAGCTAACAAATGATGTTGTTGGCGGTGTTGCAGATGAGAAGATTATAAAAGATGCAGTCTGACTTATAACATAACCTAAGTCTTGAATACAAGCATGAACAGGGACTTATGTTAAGTGCCCATGCCTCCCACAGCACTGCAAGTGTAAATCTAGGAAATAAAAAATCTATTCTAAATTGAAAACTCCATGAATTTTCACTAAACTCTGCAGAAGCCTATTAGGGACGACATGGTACCATCATGACTAAACTTATCATCTGATGTGCTTTATGGAAACTTCTTAATTGAAACTCTGATCAAAATTGAAGACTACGACAGCCATCATTCTCTAGAATGAAGGGTTTAGTCTGTGCAAGGAAAAGCCAAGCCAACATAAAGGATGTAAGAAAATAGTTCTCCGTGGCTCATAAGTAAACATTTAGAACGTATTCAAACCAATGTTTTTCGTGCGCTTGAGCGCTTCCGCGTGACAGACATTTCAAACATGAGAGTGAGGCTAGCTTCTATTCAGCTTCTGAATATCCGCTGACAGAGCTGAAGGCAAATTTCCAGGGAAACTGGCTACCAACAACCATCATAAGGTTTTAGTGCAAGCCAAACAAAGCCCAATTGTATCAGAAGAGATAAAGCTAACATTCGTAAGGAAAGAAAAAACCGAAATATCTAGATTCTAACCCACCATTCCAGAATGCCGGTGAACGGAGTGGATTCTCCGATTTGATCCCGCCAACATCATCTTCGAAGAAATCAGCTTCTCCACACCCTAACACCAAATCAAAGTCCACCGTCACCAAAAGAAGCCTCTTAAAAAACACGTAAAAAAGAAACGTTAACCAGATCACATAGTCCTCACCAAAACAATCCCATCCTTGCACTTGATACCGACAACAGTCCTGGTAGAAAATAAGACCAATTAGCATAGCAAAATTCTCAGCTTAAGCAGCGCCACAGAAATTGAGAATCCAATCAAAAAATATAATAACAGCATTGAAAAGCCACCACCGAGCAGAGCAATCCAGAGATGCGCGGAGGTCAAATGGATCAAAGGTTGTAGCTCTCACCCACTATTGTCGACGGCTTTGGCAGCGTACTCGATCTGAAAAACCCTACCGTCAGGGGAAAAGGTGGTGACGGAGAGATCATATCCCGTGCCAATGCTGCTCATCGCTGTCTGTTAATTCGAGCCGTCTCTGGGTTTCTTGGAGTTGAATTCCCTGAAGATAGACGACAAGACCAAGAATGCAATCGATTGCCTGGGTTTTGTGCAGGATAGTCACCTGAGCGTATTTGACTAGGAGATTCACACCCGAGTTCAAGCCTGCTCGATATTTGTAAAAAAATACTTGCCCTAAATGCAGTTTTTCAATATCTAAAAAACCAATAATTTAAATTTAATAATTTTATTCAGAATAATATCTTGATACATTTTTCATATTAAAAATATATTTTAAAATTAAAAAAAATGATCAAAATAATTTCTTAACTTTTTTGAATGTTCAAAATAATCCTCAATTATTGAAGAATCATTTTGATCCCTCAAATCCGAAGAATCAAAATAACATGATGAGATTATTTTAATTCATTTTTTTAAAAATTAAGGAATCAATGATCTTTTAATATAGTTTAAAATTATTTCATCTTTCATAATAAATTAAAGAAGTATTTGGATCATTTTACCTTTTAAAAATACTTTTTTGAATGTTTAAAATGATCTTGCTGGCATGACCTTTTTTGGGGAAATTGGAGGCATAGCCTAATTCAATTAATGAAGAAAAGAGGTTACAAAGAAACATAATGAAAAAAAAAATAAAAAAATTACAGCATAAGAAGACTAAAAAAGAGATGAAAAGAACAAGTATGGCTCCGTATGCACTAAATACATCCAGAATCATAAAAGCATCAGGTGATCAGGAGACTCCCTGGTTGCCGGAAAATTATTAGGTCCAGTCACCTGACCTAGAGATAGGTCTGGATTATTGACACGTGGTACTTAAAGTTAAAACACAGGTAAAGCGCAAGTAAAATGCAGGTGAAGCGCAGGTAAAGTGCAGGTGAAGCGCAAGTCAAAAACGCAGTCAAAGTGCAGGTAAAATGTATGTAAAGCGCAGTCAAAAGCACAGTCCACGTGGCAATTTTTAGTGGATGTCCGGACCTATTTTTAGGTCAGGTGACCGGACCTAATAATTTTGCCTGGTTGCCAGAGTGACCAACCAAGGGAGAAACAACAAAAGGCCTAGGTTGTCAGCACGACCGTCCAGGGAGGATACCCAAGGATGTCCAAAAAAACATTCAACATTGCCCTCAAAAAAGCCCACTAAAATCACCAAAACAGCAGACCTACAGCAACACCCAGGGAAACGGAAATCCCCTCATAAAAGAGAGATTATTCTGTGCAGACGTCGAACGCAGCTCTACGTCCAGATACCAATCAGAATGAGGAACGTTATCAATACCGAGCCGCGGTACCGCTAGGTACCATGGTACCGAGCGGCACTGAGCCGCGGTCTCAGTTATTCAGACATCCGCACAGAATAATTTTTCCCCCATCAAACAACCACCAAACAACAGGAATAACAAATAATTCACTAATCAGCAGAAATAATCCCGAAAGCCACAGAAAAAAACAGATTAATACAGTAAAGATAAAACCAAATCATTAGCACTCCAACCAGAAATTTTAGCTGACAATGCGTCTTTGATTTTAAAACAAAAAGATGAAATAGAGCCCAAGTGGGATTCAAATTTTCTTGCATTCCTTTCCCTACAAATAAATTATATAGAGCACATATTGCAAGATAATAGGTTTGAGCCCTTATGTTGAAAACTATAACCCTCCAAAAACTGAAAGGTCTGATTGATATTTAGCCTAAAAAGAAAATTGCCACCCAAATGAACGAATTTCGATAAGATAGCAAAAGTGTAGTCACACTAAAAAAATAAATGAGTAACATGTTCAGTTTGAACCATGCAAAAACAACACTCCAATTGCACTTCATCTCACGTTTAGGAAAAATTATTCTATGCGGACATCCAACGCCGTTCGGAGACCAACCAGAATGCCCCACGTCACCCCTCCGCTCGGTACCGCTGACGTGACTGCACCTGGTTCGTCTTTGGACGTAGAGCTGTGTCCGGCGTCCGCACAGAATAATTTTTGCACGTTTAGACAGCACATAATTTATATTACACTTTCCCAAAAATAATATTTCTAAGGCCTTTTTTGAAAAATAGGAAAAAAAAAAAGCTATATAATTTTTCATCCAAACAAACATTGATCTTTGCACAAAAACAGTAAAAAATCTTTCTCAAACAAAGCCTTAATTGTGGCAAAACAACTTCCATGAAGAACATAATCATAATGAAATGTCAAATGTTCATTAAAGTGCATGCACAGTTTGCATTTCTTCTTATAGCCAATTCACCAGATAATCGTGACTCAATACATAATAGTTGTTGCATCACTTCCACAATTACTGCACCCATTTATCATAAGATGAACAATAAGCAACAACTTATTACAGAGGTGCATAAAACAATGAGAGTCTTCTCCTTTTCCTTATTCGGAACCATCAAAATCATCCAAGGACCTAGAAATGGAAGGAAATGAATAAGGATGCTCAGATAATTAAGAAATGAAGTGGAAAATTAGAAGTCAAACTTGCCTTATGGTACATTGGTTGCAGCCTAACCATTACTCAGAAGCCTGTTCATGAAAAAACAAAATTTTAGTTATAAAGCACAAAAGATCCGTTTTAAGTGCTAATCAGAAACAAAAGCAAGAATCAAGACTTCTATTTTCTTGGGCAATATGCCAATAGGAGCAAGTTTTGCTATCGCTAGCTAGCTCACACTTAAGGCAGGTTACCCTCTGGTTAGCAAGCATTTAATTGGGCATAATTATCAACATAGGTTGCATTTGGTTGCTTAAGTAGAAAAAAAGTTTAGAAAAATTATATGGGGAATTCACATACATAACCCTCAAAATTATTTTATTTATATACATACTGCCTAAATTTACTATTTACTCACATAACACTCGAATCTTTAAACAACATAATAAATAACACCTTCCTCACCCTCTGTTAACTTCTCATCACCGAACTCTTCTTTGTTTTTACATGCCATTGGTCCCATCGTTGCACTCCGCCAATGAGATCCTGTTGCCACTTCTCCACTTCTTCATCCTTCAAATGCCTCAAGTTCCGTGTATGCCCTTTCTCCCAATGAGATACCATCGCAACTTTCTCACATCTTCTTTGTCCTTCACACACCGCAAGTTTCATCAATGCCTATCCCAATAAAATCCCATCACAACTTCCTCATCCTGACGAGATTCTTTCGCAATTTCCAAGCTATTCTTCATCATTGAGGGTTTTATGAGTGATGGATGCAAAAAGAAGTGAGCGGAGTACTATACCAAGTAAATAGCATATTTCGTAAGTTAAACATGTAAACAAGATAGTTTTGAATGTTATATATGTAAATCCCCAAATGAAAGTTTTGCATTCTTGGTAATTAGGCATCAACATAAGCTTTAAGCTCCACAACCCCTATTAAAACTTGATCGAATGTAATGATATCAATTTCACATAAAATGATTAAATATGAAATCATCAGATTTTCTAAGTCCTGAGGTCCTTCGTACAAAAACTGCAAAGGACATATTTTGCTGGTTAAGCAGGAAACTGATAGGAAATACTTAGATCCAAGTATTTCCTATCGAACCGGTGATGTAAAACAACAAGAACCTTGCTGATTTCAGCAGGAAATCAGCCCAAAACAAAGAGAAATACTAGAAATCTGAGAGAAAACTGAGAGAAAACAAAAGATTTCACTAGTAGATGCAAGAAAACAAACAAGATACAAATTTCTTCGATTCGAGAGGAAGAAATAACTCTCCTACAATCTCCGGCAAAGCCAAGAGCCCAAGCAAGGAAACCCTAGATCCCAAATTCTATTCAAATTCAAGATAGCCCTTAATTCCCTCCTAAGCTCCTAATTAACATCAAAGGACAATTACAAAATACCTAAACAGCCCTTACATTCAAAAATTCCCTCCCAAACTAGTGCTTAAACTCCCCTAGGGCCCACAGGGCCTTCCGCCCCCCCCCCCCCCTCTCCCTGCGGCTCCGCCTGGAGTAAACCTGGACCGGTCCAGGCTGGACCGGTCCAGCCGGCCCCTCCTGGGCCGGCAAAGGCATAACATTACTCCCCTCCCAAAGATTCACCTTGTCCTCAAGGTGAAAGGAGGGAAACTGATCTTTAATTCGTGCAAATGGCTCCCACGTCGCATCGAACTCGGGGAGACCCTTCCATCCAATCAGCACTTCCTTGTCTCCCTTGTTGCCTGATCTGACTCCTCGGAGCTCCAGTGGTTCTAATATCACTTCCAAATCCTCAGTCAGTGTCTCTGGTAACTCCATACTAACCGGATGCTCCCCGATAGCTTTTCTCAACTGAGACACGTGGAAGACTGGATGTATGCTAGCTGATGGGGGAAGCTTCAGTCGGTACGCCACTGCTCCAATTCTGTCCAACATTTCGTAGGGCCCGAAGTACCTTGGAGCCAATTTCTCATTCCTCCTTCTCGCTACTGTCCTCTGCCGGTAGGGTCGTAATTTTAAGAAAACCCTCTCCCCTACTTCAAACTGCATGTCCCTCCTGTGTGAATCCGCCTGTTTCTTCATGATTTGTTGTGCTCTCAGTAGATGTTTCTTCAATTCCTCTAACACTCGATCTCTCTCTCCTAAATATTCCTCCACTGAAGAGACTGGAGTACTACTACTCCCAAAGTGCACCAAGTGAGGAGGGTCCCTTCCATACAACACCTTGAATGGCGTCATCTGTGAAGCCGAGTGAAAAGAGGTGTTGTACCAGTATTCCGCCCAGGATAGCCATTTTGCCCACAGCTTGGGTGTCTCTGACACAAAGCATCTCAAGTAGGTCTCCAAACTCCTGTTGACCACCTCCGTTTGGCCATCTGTCTGTGGGTGATATGCGGTACTCCTCTTCAACACTGTCCCCTGCAATCTGAACAGCTCTCTCCAAAAGTGACTGAGGAAGACCTTATCTCTATCTGATACTATTGCCTCTGGTACCCCATGCAATCGGACCACCTCCCTGATGAAAACGGATGCAACTGTCACCGCGGTGTAAGGATGTCGGAGGGGAATAAAATGAGCATACTTACTCAATCTATCCACCACTACCAGAATTACCGTGAAACCTTCTGAACGGGGCAGCCCATCTATGAAGTCCATGGATATCTCTTCCCAAACCCGTCCTGGTAATGCCAAAGGCTGCAGTAGTCCCCCTGGCGACATAGCCATGTACTTGTTCCTCTGGCAAGCCTCACACCTGGCCACCATCTCCTCTACGTCTCTATGCATTCCCTTCCAGTAAAGCTCAGCAGCAATCCTCCTGTAGGTCTTCTGCACCCCTGAATGGCCCCCAACCGCGCTCCCATGAAATTCCTGGAGGATATTTGGGATGTGGATCGAGTTCCTGGGCATCACAAACCTCCCTTGATACAACAGTCTATCCCCCTCTACTGAATACCCTGAGTGGCTCTCATTTCCCCTTACTAGATCTGCCCTGATCTTTCCCAACTCCTCATCCTTCAAGCTCTCCTCCTTGATTGCTTCCCAATCTAACATCAACGGAACAGACACAGTCACCGTATGTAGTTCTCCCATGTATCTGGACAAGGCATCAGCCGCCTTGTTTTCCCCTCCGGGTCTGTACTGAATTTCAAAATCATACCCCAGCAATTTCGACAGCCATCGCTGATGTTCTTCCGTCACCATTCGCTGCTCCAGCAAGTACTTCAGACTCCTCTGATCTGTCCTGACAATAAAATGCCTACCTAAAAGGTAGGGTCGCCACTTCTGGATGGCTAAGACAATAGCCATTAATTCCCTCTCATAGACTGACTTCAGCCTGGCCCTGGCTGCTAATACCTGGCTGAAGTAGGCAATGGGTCGCCGGTTCTGCATGAGCACTGCTCCCAATCCATATCCTGACGCATCTGTCTCCACTATGAAGGTCTGAGTGAAGTCCGGTAGAGCTAGGACTGGTACTGTGGTCATCGCCTTCTTTAGCTTTTCAAATGCTGCTGTGGCTGCCTCTCCCCATAGGAATCCATCTTTCTTTAGCTGCTCTGTGAGTGGCCAAGCTATGGCACTGTACCCTTTAACAAATCTCCTATAGTAGCCTGTCAGCCCTAAGAATCCTCTCAATTCCTTCAGATTCTTAGGCAATGGCCATCTTAACATTGCCTCCACCTTTGACTGATCAGCTGCCACCCCTTCCTTGGATACTACATGGCCCAAGTACTCTACATTGGTCTGGGCAAAGCTACACTTCTTCAGGTTGGCTTGTAACTGCTGTTCCTGTAACACTCCCAACACCACCTTCAGGTGTTCTAAGTGTTCCTCCTCAGTCTTGCTGTACACCAAAATATCATCAAAGAATACCAGTACGAACTTCCTGAGGTACTGCCTGAAGATCCTGTTCATCAGAGACTGAAAAGTAGCGGGAGCATTAGTCAAACCAAAGGGCATTACCAGAAACTCATAATGCCCTTCATGTGTTCTGAAAGCTGTCTTTGGAACATCCGCCTCCTTCATTCTGATCTGGTGGTATCCGGATTTCAAGTCTAACTTGGAAAAAACCACTGCCCCAAAGAGTTCATCTAACAGTTCATCAATCACTGGAATTGGGAACTTGTCTGGTACAGTGCCTTTATTCAGAGCCCTGTAATCCACACAGAATCTCCAACTCCCATCTTTCTTTTTGACCAGGAGGACTGGACTAGAAAAAGGGCTTACACTTGGTCTTATGATCCCCGCCTCCAACATCTCCCGGATCAGCCTCTCTATCTCATCTTTTTGGATCTGGGGGTAGCGGTAAGGGCGAACGCTGATCGGCGTCTCCCCCTCCTTCAAGGTAATGGCGTGCTCCAGCTCCCTCTGAGGTGGCAAACCCTGTGGAGGTTGAAAAACCTCCCTGAACTGCTGCATGACCGGTTGCACTTCAAGAGGAATGTCTCCCTCTTCCCCAACACTGACTTTCTCCAATCGTTGCAGCTCCACCAAGTACCCACCCCCAACCTCCTGGATGGTTCGGATCATGGACTTGAGAGACACCCCTGTCCTAGACAGGCCGACATCTCCCTGTATCACCATTCTCCTTCCCCCCACTACAAGTTCCATCCTCAGTTCTCCCCAGTTCACCTTGGTCTCTCCCAAGGTTTGCAGCCACTTCATCCCCAAAATTACATCAGTACTCCCCAATTCTAAGGGAAGAAAATCCTCCCTCACCTCTATCTCCTGAATGGTCAACACCACTCCCTTACAAACTCCTCTCCCCATTTCTACTTTCCCTGTGCCCATCATCACCCCATAGCTTCCTGTATCCACTAATTTCATTCCAAGCAACTCAACAAGCTGGGCGGAAATGAAGTTGTGGGTCGCCCCACTATCTATCAGAACTACCACCTCGTGGTCAGCTATCACCCCTTTCACTTTCATAGTGTGACTCGAAGTGAATCCCACTACGGAGTTCAGAGAGACTTCTGCCACATCCAGGTGCAACTTCTCCTCCTCCTCTTCTGACCTGCTCCCACCTTCCTCCTCGTCTTCCTCGTCTTCACAAACAAGGAGAACCTGAAGAGTTCGGTCCTTGCACCTATGGCCTGGCATGTACTTCTCATCACACCTAAAGCACAACCCCTTGGCCCTCTTCTCCTGCATCTCCTTATCAGTAAGCTTTTTAAAATTTCCCCCTGGGCCTCCTCCTCCAGACCTCTCCTTTGGTACCTCTCGTGTACCTCCCGATGCAGCTCCCTTGGAAGCTAGAAAAGTGGTTGTCATTCTGTAGGATCCCCCTGAGCTGCTGCCTCGAGCCCCTCTCTCCAAATGCTTCTGGTCCTCAACTAGCTGTGCCAACTCCATGGCCTCCCCCAGGTCGTGTGGTCTCATCACTCTAACAGCTGCCCTGATTTCTGGTTTGAGCCCTTTCATGAAGTTCCCCTCAAGCACGGTCTCAGAAAGACGATCCAACCTGCTAGCTAGGTACTCAAACTGGTCCCGGAACTCTGCGACTGTCCCCTCCTGTGTCAGCGCAAAGAACTGCTCGTAGAAGTCTCCTCCCCTGCTGGTTCGGAAACGCTCTAGCAGACAGTCCTTGAACTCCCTCCAGCTCCGAATGGGTCGCCTCATGTCCCTCCACTGGTACCATGCCAGTGCCTTCCCTTCCAAACATAGACCTGCCGCTGTCAGTTTCTCCTCCTCTGTCAACCCATTCACTGCAAAATACCTTTCCACCTTGTAGATCCAGCCATGGCCGTCCTCGCCCTCAAAGATGGGCATCTTCAATTTTCTCACCTTAGGATCTCCTCCATATCCTCGATATCCTCCAAATCCTCCTGCTCCTCGAAGGGGTGGTGCTCCCCAAGTGTCCCGATCGTCCCTCCGACGATTATACCCAAAACCTTCCTCATATTCACCTCTTCTTCCTTCAAATTCAGCACCCCGACGGTGCGTTTCCTCCCTCCTTCCCAAAAATTCAGCACCCCTTCGTTCATATCCCTGACTCATCTCCTCTCTAGAAAACGGTTCTAGAGGAGGCATATCATCTTCCCCCTCAAGGATCTCCACCTCCGGATTTCTCCTCCCCCGGACCGGGTTTGGATTCCCTCCTAAGCCATGACCGTCAGTGGTTTCCCTTACTTCCGATGCCGCCGGATTGGTCTTCATCTCCAATAGTTTCTTCATCATTTCTTCCATCGCCGCAAACCTCCCCTCCAACCTGTCGTTGTTGGTGGAGATTTCCATGAACTTTCCTTCCAGATCTGTCTTCAGTTGCCCGAACTCGCCTTCCAAAACTTCTACCTTCTTTCCGGCCATCTTTCCTTCCACAAAACACAAGAAAGACTTCTCCGAATGCCCAAATATCCCGCTGAAAATTCTGGATTTTCAGCCGCCGATGGTCCCAAAACGATGCTTTGATACCAATTTGATAGGAAATACTTAGATCCAAGTATTTCCTATCGAACCGGTGATGTAAAACAACAAGAACCTTGCTGATTTCAGCAGGAAATCAGCCCAAAACAAAGAGAAATACTAGAAATCTGAGAGAAAACTGAGAGAAAACAAAAGATTTCACTAGTAGATGCAAGAAAACAAACAAGATACAAATTTCTTCGATTCGAGAGGAAGAAATAACTCTCCTACAATCTCCGGCAAAGCCAAGAGCCCAAGCAAGGAAACCCTAGATCCCAAATTCTATTCAAATTCAAGATAGCCCTTAATTCCCTCCTAAGCTCCTAATTAACATCAAAGGACAATTACAAAATACCTAAACAGCCCTTACATTCAAAAATTCCCTCCCAAACTAGTGCTTAAACTCCCCTAGGGCCCACAGGGCCTTCCGCCCCCCCCCCCTCTCCCTGCGGCTCCGCCTGGAGTAAACCTGGACCGGTCCAGGCTGGACCGGTCCAGCCGGCCCCTCCTGGGCCGGCAAAGGCATAACAGAAACCCGCCTTCAGCCACCACTGAAATTTCAGCCGGGAATGCTTCTCAAGCCTGGAAATTTCAGGAAGTGTCAAACCAGTTTCCAATATGCCGTAACCCAACAATCAATCTCTTTATTTCATAATATTGTTCATTTGGCGTTATTGGGGAAGAATTCCTCCTGATTGCTATTACAGCTTAGACAATAGCTACATATATCATGTCAGCAATCCAAGGCCTTTCTTATGCTGCTTCTGCTAGCGACATAAACTGCATTAAATTTCAAGGTCATCTTAAATCTTCCAACTCACCTTTGATCGTTTATGAAAAAAAAAAATCCTAAACACTCAATAAAACAAAGCGAAAGGCCTACGCTCAAATTGGTATTGTAGCACTAAATTTAATGGAAGAACACAACCTGGATACTACATGCACCTGCATGCCTTGAGAAAGGAAAAATATAAAAACATACAAATTTTCTACACCATATTGTAAAATTGATAACCATGACAACTAACAATCCTTAGTATCCACCGAAGCCTAAAATAAACTTTATAAACTTAAAGAAGTCAACGCTACATAACGATGTGAATGGGACTAATCAAGCTTGAACTTAGGGTGAATACAAACCAAGTGCGATTTGTTCTTCAAGCTTGTTTAGTTGAGCCAAAATCTAGCATGACTACAAGAATATGAGAAGAGATACTTTAGTCATATAACCACAATAGTGAATATAAATTCTTAGGTTCACGTACAAATAAACATGATTCAGTTAGCAAAATTATGGACTAATAATTCAAATATTAATGAAAAATAAGAATACAATGAAATTAAATTATCTAATGATTTGCACCACAGAAGCTTCCATCTTGCTTATACTTCAATCCATATGCTTTTATGCAATGAGAACATGTTTGACACAACTAAATGAAATGATTCATCATACACGTCATAAGTTACAAAAAAATATATTATTGACTATGCCATCGAGCTCTTATCAATTATCTGCCTTTTATGAAGATAAATAAAGAAGCAAAGTAATATTGAAGCTTATCCAGGTGTCAAGAAGCTTGCTAAATTACCTAAACAAGGGAACATAAAAGAGCAGCATATAAGCCAAGTATCAAGTACTATGTCTAACACGTTGGTCTTCTTTCACACAACCATGTGACAATTCATTACATAATGCTACAAAAAAGTTTCGCTAATGAATTTTGACCATATCTATCCCAAAAGGTCCAAAAGTAGGAAATAAGAGTACAGTATTTTGTTGGTAAACAAGAACTCCTAGCAGAACATCAAGCATTTTGGTTCAAAAGATCTCATCTAACCAACAATCAATTGGTGGTGCAGAAGAGAAAAATTTAAAGCCAAAAACACAAGAGAGAAGAGTTGCGTGGAGAAGAAAACCAAAACGTTATAGAAAAAGCAAGAGATATGCGCTCAAAATTTTTGTGAGGTGGCGTGACCTAATCCTCTTTTCTTCTTCATATGAACCATCGAGAAGATGTAAAATATACATTCACAAGTCACGAGCTTATAGCACGTGTGGAATGCTTTGCAAGATGAAGCTCGCAGCATTGGCATGCTTCACAGCACCCACACATGTGACAATGAAGCAAAGCATTATGCCTCCGCACCAAAGTACTTGACTTCAAAAGCATGCTTTGAAGTGTGATTTTAACCACACTGCATGCCTTGAAGCATGCTTTTAATAACTATGAGTTTTCAATCAAATAATTTATAAAAATACACATCATATATTATTCAGTACTCTAAAATTGATTAACATTGATTTTAATTCACAGCAAAGCAAAGCTTTGTGCCTTCGCACCAAAGTATAAACTATTCAGGTCACAAGCCTAAACCACACATGTAGAATGTTCCACCCAATGAAACTTAAGAGTATCGCCAAGCTTTACAACGCCCACACACATGAATATAAATAAAGCATTGGCCACGCAACAAAATGCTTAACTTCAAAAGCATGATGTAAAGTGCACTTTTAATCACACTGCATGCTTTGAATCATGCTTTTAACAACTAATAGTCTTCAATCAAATAATTTATAGAAGTATACATCATATATTATTAAAAATCCACAATTGATTAACCTAGATTTTCATTCACAGCAAAGTAAAGCTTTGTGCCTCCGCACCAAAGTGCTTAACTTCAAAAGCATTCTTTAAAGTACCCTTTTAATCACACTACATGCTCGCACTTTTAACAACTAATAGAAGTACACATAAGATATTATTAATACTCCAAAATTGATTAATATTGATTTCATTCATAGCATAATCTCAATGAATACTATGAACTTCCAATCAAACAATAAACACATAAGTGAACTTACATATGATCAAGAAACTTCAACTAGTTTTGAACACCCATGAATGTTCTTACCATGTTCTTCCCTTGCCCAATTAAATAGAAAATCAGAACATAAGCACAATCTAAATCATGGCAACTTTGTCTTCGCAAGGAAATCATGTTCATTTATCACATGTCCATCAGAAAGAAGTCCTGACCAGTATTTCATACCTTCATATGCAATTAAGAATTCTCATGAGTTTGTTACTAGCATTCATGAAAAAGGAGCCAAGGTCTTGATTTCTGATGGCCTAAATTCAGAATATGCTTAAAAAATATGTTGACAAAGAAAAAGAAGCATGTTTCATGGATTCCTGCCACAATTGGCCATGAATTTGAATTAACAGTTTAAACCATAACAGTGTCATTGCTTGTAGTGTTGGGACTTGCAACAATTCAGTCAGGAGCGCAAAGTCATAGATCAAAATAGATATAAAAGAATACACAGGTGAAGTCTCAGTGGTGCAAGCTAAAACCATCTATAAAAACATTTTTCCTTCTTAATCCTTCCTTGAGGCCAAGCAAAACTGATGAGGACATCCGACTATGGAGAGTCTATTAGAGAAGGGGCTGACGATCTACGGCCACGATCGCATCACTTTACTTCTGAGCTATTATTTGTATTATGTTTATTATTATTATATGTGTATTTAATTTATTATCACAATTTTTCTGTTTTTACCCTCACTTGAGGGACGAGTTGTTTGTGACCCTTAGGGGCACTTTTGTCTTTTATCTTACTATTGTATTTTGGCTATTTAAAGCCCCCTCCTCTTCCTTTTGAGGGGATGATGAATATTATTATGAAATTTCGTGCACTTGCGTCTTGGAGAGTTGAGAGCTATTGTGAGAGTTGAAGTCCCTAGGTAAGGGCAACGTACTACCCACCAGCCACAGGAAGCGTCGGGGCTCATGGCCCATCTCCGCCCCCATCATCTCTCCTTCCTCCTAACCGCCAACCCAACACCCACCTCCCCTCCTCCTAGCCGTCGGCCCAAAACCTCCCCCCCCCCCCCCCCTTTTCTCTCTCCTAACCGCCAGCCTCCACCTCTCCTCCCTCCCAACCGCTGGCCCAAAGCCCCTCCATCCTCCTAGCCGCCGACCATAAGGGCCCCTCCCCTCCTCATAGTCGCCGGCCAAACCAAAACCCTAATCCCCTTCCTAGCCACCGGTCCTAAACCCTAATCCCCTCCTAGCCGCCGACCACATCTCCCCTCCTTTGCCTCCAAATTTCAAATCCCTAATTAATTACTTTCCATACGTGATGCATCTTAAATTAAGAAGGTTTTAATTTCAGATTTTAATTCAATTCGAATTTGAAATTCTTTCCTAAAATAAGAGAAGTTATATGAGAGAAGTCCCTCCAATCAAGGCCATTTAAATTCAAATTTTATTTAGAGAGACAATTGTATTAAAGCCTCTTTATCCATTTAGATTGGCTTTGATTGGCAATCTATCTCAATCCCTTAATTTCCTCCCACATCCCCTCCCCACTCCCATAGCCGCTGGCCCCCTCTCTCTCTCTCTCCCTCTTTCCCTCTTTGCTTCCTCCCATTAATTCTCCCCCATTCAATCCCTCCCGAATAAATTTCAGATTTTCTATTTGCTGGAATTAATTTCAGAATTTGGAATTTTCTTTTCTCCCTTATTCAAACCCAAAGCTGAAATTAAAATCCTCTTAGTTTGCTATCCAAGAGCAGAACAAATTGCTGTCTAGGAATTTCTGCAATTCCTCTTGCTGTCCTGCTGTCCGGAAGATTCCAGTTTGCTGTCCAGAAATTTCAGCAAGTTCCCCTTGCTGTCTGGAAGGTCCCCGTTTGATGTCCAGAAGTTCCAGCACTTTGTAATTTACCGTCCACTCATGGATGGCTGATCCTGAATGTGATCACGGCTTCGTATTTGACAACCAAGGGTTCCTTGACATCCACCGATCCCCGTTCTTCAACATTGATCTAGAGAACAACCACTCCGTTGAAGACTACGTGGAAAGAATCCTCTTCTCCCTTGCCACCACTATCGACCAACGACAACCTCCCGTTCAGTGGCAACTTTCTTCCGAATCTTGACAAAGGTGAACTCTATTCCAAGTCTTTTCTCTTCTAAGTTTTCCTCATCACAAAGATTATGCAAGCTTTCTCTGTTTCCACCAATCATCAAAGAGTTGAGTGAGGGATTTTATATAGTGACTATTCTAAATGTAGTTTAGAGATTTCTGTCGAAAACCCCATATTAAGCAAAATCTGATATGATTGGTTATTTTTGTGCTCTAAATCTTTGTTGTTTAATCTATTGCTTGATTTAAATCATTGCTTTATTATTTTCAATCACCGTTTAAATCATAGAAGTTGACTAATTGCTCTTGCTCTTTCAAAAGCATATAATTTCAAAGGCATAACATCAACTAACGCATTTAGTCCTACATCACAAATACACATGATGCAAGTGAAAGCAAACACTACTACTTCGATGACTGATACATAGTAAATGTTTAACTTTAATACCAACAGGCTTTAAATTGCAGTTACGCTCAGATTCAACAACCCCCACCAACCCAGGCTGATGTCATGACATTCACTGGGCAAGCAAGACAAAAGGACAATATCTAACATAAGGTGTACGAGAAGTAAATACAAGCAATGAGTTGTTTATGGAACTTGCAAGAGTGCAAATTGATGCATGCATGGAAAACAATTAAAGCAGAGTAAGTAAATTCCTCCATGTAGCACACTCAGAAAGCTATATGTTGCATGCATACATTGCTCTGCAATATACCTGTTGATTAAGGGGATTGTCAGGGGACTTCTTCCATAGTTTCCATACCATATCCCTGTACTGTGTCAGGGTCAAACCTGGTTTCTCTTCTTTCAGCCTAGCAAGCTCAGCTTCTTCAAATGCCTGCAGTTAGAATCCTACGATTCAGTAACCAAATTGCCATGCACAAAATTGCCTTGAACCAAGTAATAAACAACCAGATAATATGTCCCACCATTTTTAACCAATAGTCTGTTTCATATATGGGATTACTTTAAATTCAGAAGTATACGTGTAAAGCTTGGTTTGGAAAAGTTTTTCTATGGTTTTGCCTTCAATCTATCGATATATCTAATTTTGATTAGCTCAGAAAATGTGCACAATAAACTGATGTGTCTCACATTGCACCTTGTCCATGGATTCAC
Source organism: Dendrobium chrysotoxum (assembly GCA_019925795.1). Classification (NCBI taxonomy): domain Eukaryota; kingdom Viridiplantae; phylum Streptophyta; class Magnoliopsida; order Asparagales; family Orchidaceae; genus Dendrobium; species Dendrobium chrysotoxum. The sequence goes on along the minus strand of CM034304.1, from coordinate 42,442,603 downwards.
AACCACGGAAAATACACTTAACTGAACAAGTTGTCCATTTCTATGAGATTAACGGTAATTTTGGTCCCACATACAGCAAAACAACTGCATAACAAGACCAAACAAAGTTTCTAAATTATAACATTATAAGTTTTATTATGAAGAGTATAGAGGGGGAACAAAAGGCTTTGATGACTTCGTAGCAAAATAACGAGGACCGTCAGTGGAACAAATAATGATATATGTCATAACAAGAATTCTGTCAGAGAGATCTAATAACCTATCAAGCACTCTTGCTAGCTGACAAATGAGCAGAATTTTTGCAAAATGCAGATCCTACGCCATTAAGTGATGCTAACAAAACCCAAGTTACTAGGGCACCCAAAAGCACCTGTTATATATCTCCACTAGGAAAGCATGGTGGCGGCATCCATTGATGACAAGGTTGTAGGCTATCATGATATGAACATTTGCAATATACACTGGACAAAGCATGCTAAGCAAAGTTTTAAAATAGTATGCAAAGGATAATAAGTAAAACAAGCTTGTCAAGGCTAAGATTATTAGAAGCCATTCAGAAATAAGATTCTGACAGCAGAATTTTTTTATTTTTATTTTTTTAGAATCTGACAGCAGAATTAACACCATATACAGCTCTAAATAAGAATGAAGGGCGAAAATGGATTCACAAACCTGGGAGCAAAAATGGACTCACAAGCCAGGGACACCATCAACTGTGCTCATGTAGGACCGATCATGCCCATAATAAACTTCAAAAGTAATTAACTAAAAGAGAAAGAAGAAAATCTACCAAATGCTTTAAATATACTCTACTGCCCATAAAAAGAGCAGCATGATAACTCACCATCCCAATAGTCATATGTATGATACTTTACTTAACTAATTGAAAGAGGATTTAGATTTTCTTCTCGAAGAAGAAAATTAACATAATTAAAAAAAGGAATTCATGAGATGCTAAGAGAACATGAATGGTCAATATATGAATGAAAAGTTTCTTCCAATAACTTCGTAAATGATGCATGCAACTCCTTAAGATAGTCATGAAGTATGGACCTAGGGGGTAGGGCAGAGAACAAAACTCAAAAAAAAAAAACAACAACAACAACAACAACTTAAGGAGAATGCTGTAAACCAACGTTGAACAAAACTAGAAGAGATGAGTGAAAAAAAAAAAAGTAAATAAGAGAAATTATTGTTGTGATTAGTTTTAACAAAAATGTATTAAAAAAGATTGTTGACATACCATCTTGCTCAAGGCAGATAATAATTAGCAGAGGTCCTATGGAGGAAAATAACACGAGAATAAATGATATGGCTAGAAGAAAAACGGCAGATCAATGATATTCTAATTAAAAGTTCCACCAAGAGATCTACCTAAATTGAAATGAAGATAAACAATAAATCATACAGAAAGAAAAAGAATCTGCAAAGAAAGACTCGCATAAAAGTATAAAGGCCAAAAAGAAAATTTACTAAGAACTTTATTTATAATCATCAAACCCAACCACACACCAACCAACCATCTATCAATTGCCAACATTAGCAAAGGCCATCGTATGTCAGATTGCATACACAATAAAACTAAGAGCATGAAGCAGTAACTTGAAGGAAAAGATTTAGACCATAGATGCAAAGGTAGGAACTTGCTCAAAACGAAATTACTCAAATCAGAATTAAAAATCCAATGCAAATCCATTCACAATGATACAGTTTATTTCCATGGTCCATACATGTAATTGTATGCATTTGTTTCTCATCCCACAGAACATGCCAATATTATCTCACTTGTTGACTCGTTAAAGAGATTGACAAGCCAAGTGCCATGCAGCAATGCAATATTATACTCACACACTGGATACCCATATCTGCAAAATGCTAAATAGCTAGCATGTACAAGAGAGAATCAAGATGCTGGTCCATATGCAATGAATATTGTTGCTGTCAAATAAAACTGAGGGAGAAACTGAGTATAAATAAGAACGCAAATAGCAGCTGAAATGAATCTCCTTGCAGCCCTGGGCTTATCCATCTTAACCTAGGCATGGTCACCAAATGATGCGGGTAAAGTTCTCAAACTTAAAAGTATCATCCATTCATGCTCCTGATATTGGAACAAATGTCCACTGATTCAGTATGCGCTCAACGTTCAACAAGCATGTAAACCAATGCCAGCAATGATGTGGAGCATCACAACTAGATGCAGGACATCACACATTCACTAACTCATTATGTTATGCTATTTCTATTTTCTGCATTACTCAGCTGCAAATCTTTTTCTGTTTTATTGAATCTTTTCTTTTTTCATTTTGTCGCTATATTTCTGTTTTGTGGTAAGGAAAAAATCACTCAGATGGAGGTATATCTTGTGTGCCTCGTGGTTGGATTAAGATAGACTGTACATTTGAAGCTAAAGAATTTGAATTACCTTATTGCATTCTCGTGTATTTCCCCTCCCCTGTTAAGCTTGTATGCTAGAGTTATTTCAGAGCTTCGCAGCTAGGAATCATGGTGATTGGAGTCAAACAACCGGCTATCAATGACATTCATAGTCTAGAGGCCAATGGACCACTCAAGCCGATCTCACACACAGGATTGATGAACTCACTACCGATTACCTTCACTTCTCGGTTGAGATGTGATGAGAGTTTCAGGGCATCAAGGCAAGAGGCTTCTCAAATCCAATGACCAAATCAATGGGTATGGCAACCAGACTTGTACCCTGTGAAACCCATACCGCAAATCATGATCAAAGGTGGATTCCATGGGTTCACTCAAATCTCCCAGAGCACAACACCGAGGGAGACATCTGACACCAATTTGATTTTTCCAATTTCAACTTTAAGAGAAATATCATGCTCACTCATATCCTAAAAAACAGAAGACTACCTTGCCTGGGAACAATTGGTTGAAACCTTCTTTAAGTATATGAAAATCCCAACGCTGAAGCAAGTTAAGGGGTCAGTGCGTGTTGATGTTGGTTGCAATAATTACAATCCCGTCAACATGAAAAGGGTTGTGTTCATGGTTAGTTTAGAATGAAGCAATTCTTATGAGAACATTTCTTGCAAATCAATTTCGATCAAATGTTATGCATATGATATAAACATCGTTCCCAAGGCTCTAGAACTATGAGTGAATACAGAGAGAATTCTTTAGACTTTGGGCTCAAAACAATTTCAACAAGTCCAACAATCATTTGGTCGTTAGATACATAGGAGGCCTCAAAGAATCAATCCTAGATGAGTTGGAGCTGAACTCAGAATTGTCATTATCATAGGTACTGAATAATGCATATAAAATTTCAAAGAATAATGCATATAAGGTAGAACTGCAATTCAATCGAAACTCAGAATGGGCATCGTCCCAAAGGATGCATGTGAATATCATAGTGATAGCACCAAGGCATTAAAACAAACCTCTAAATCCAACTCCCTTTAATGCAACCATTAAAAAAACTCTTGTCCCCACTGAGACCAAATTATTGTAATTTGTCTCACGAGAATCTCTATGCCGAGCAAATCAAACAAAAATGCTTTCATTGATAAGTTTATTTTAAATAATTGCATGACATAGCATATCATAAATAATTGAATGACATGTGATAGAATGAACTGCATGACTGTATGATTTTTTTGATGAGTTTTGATTTGAGTTAAGTTTTGATCATATAACTTTAGTTTATATCGATTTTGTGCTTGAATCCTTAAGGAAAATATCGGGGACGACATTGTTTTTAAGATGGATAGATTATAATAGCCCATATTTTAACCGAGTTAAATACATTTTTTCAGGAGTTAATATAAGTCAAAATAATAAACCGTCTTCGCTATAGCATAGATATTATAGTGCTTTAATCACACTAATTTTTTCATAATTTTTGGCATTTGTGCAAATCCTTAAAAAATTGACATATGTCGGTACAAGTGGGGTTTTGAGACTATCAGGTGTCCGTTTTGCAAATTGGTTTTATCAAAATTTTCTAAATAAAATAAGCTATTTTATGAATATTTTCATATAATTTTTGAAGTACCAAAAGAGTTTATATGAATTTTATACTGAAAATTAATTAAATTAAATAATTATATTAATATGATATTATTAATTTATTATAAAAATATCTTAAGCCACTAAAGCCATTAAAATCCCTTTTCTCTTCTAATTTCAGCTAATAGAGAAATGTAAAAAGGAATTAGAGATAAATTAGAAGAGAGAGAAAATATAACATAAGATTTAGAAGCCATGGAACGATTTTTGCCAGTCAATCCTATTGTGAGATTTGCTCATTTCATTGTAAGGAATTATTTTCCTATTTCTGGTTTCAATAATTTGGTGTTTTTAGATTTTTTTTTATTAAATTTGTATTTTCATTACCAAAAAATGAGGATAATTTTGTATTAATAAAACTTTCACCACGTAATATTTTATATGTTATAGAGATTAAGATTATGAATGTTTTGAATAATTATTTAAGATGTTTAATCGGGTGATTTTGAAAAAGCAGCGATTTTTATTAATTCTGAAATTTATTTTGACATCTAAAAATATTATTTTAGTTCAATTAAAACTTCATAATATTGTTATATACAATCTCTGGTAATTTGGTTATACTTTGAAACTATGAATTTTTGTTCAGTAGTGTTTCTTTTGTCTACCGTTAAGACATTTTGGCATATTCTGAATTAAGCCCAATTATGTTTTATTTATTTCAATGTATTGGAAATGAATGTGGGCATATGATTGAGTAATAGTTGTTCGCTATTATTGTTAGAGTACTGTGATAATAATGTGTGTGTGCATACAACAAAATAACAATCAAATATTATTTTTTGATGCCCCATTTGAAGGACAGTTGAACAAACTAGCCGACACTACCATTTTCTCCAAATTGGATTTGTGGAGTAAATATCATCAAATCTGCATCCAACCAGGTGATAAGCAAAAACCAACTTAAAACTTATGAAGGTCTTTAAGAGCGGAAGTCATGCTATTTGGTTTTTGCAATGCAACTAGTACATTTATGCGGCTTATGAATAAGGTACTCGAACCTTTTATGGATTCTTTTTGCATTATATATTTTCATTATATCTTAGCATATAACGCTTTCTTAGACAATTATTTGCAACATCTAACAAATCTTTTTGACTTTTCTTATACAAAAATTGTATCTCAACTTGTCCAAATGTGAATTTGCAACACCAAGCATCCACTTCCTTGATTTCATAGTAAGTGTTGCGAAAATCCAAATGGATCAAAAGAATCTTGCATTCAGTCAAAATTGGACAACAATGGCCTCTCTCTTAAACAACAGCAATTTTCACAACTTAACCAACTTTAACCGCTGATTCAAGTGAAGCTTTAGCATAATCATGCCCCCCTAGCACTAACTGCCTGAAATCAAAGAAATTCACCTAATCCAGTAAGCAACAAAGCAACTTGATATTATCAAGAATGCGATAAGCACGATTTTGACAAACCGTTTCATGTCAACATACTATGCCTCCATTGACAGGATTGGGCTATCTTCTCCTAAAAAGGCCGATCTATTGAATAATTTAAGAGAAAAATTAAGTGTCCTCAAACAAAAGTGGTCAGTTAGTGAACAAAAACTATCTGCAACAATTCGTGTTCTCAAGCAATGAGAATATTATTTCCTACACTAAGACTTCGTGTTATTCTATAACCAAGCCTTGTAATTTCTCAACAACAAAAACAACATTAAACCTTTATCCAGTTATTTAGGGTCGGCTACATGAATCCTTTTTCTCCATTGTGCCCTGTTAAGAGTCAAAATCTCTTTTAAATCTAATAAAGAAAGGTCATTTCTAATATTTTCTAACCAAGTTTTCTTATGTCTACCTCTACCTTTCTTAACATAAGTCAAATCTAATACGTCTACTCTCCTAACTAGGTGTCATCGGAAGGCCGCCATTTTATGTGACCAAACCATCTAAGACGACTCTCTCTAATCTTATTTGCCACTGGAGCTACTCCAACCTTTTCACGTATATGCACGTTTTGTATCCTATCCCAAAGAGTAAAGCCACCCATCCACCTAAGCATCCTCATTTCTGCAATACTTAACTTAATATTATGTTTCTCTTTTAATGGACAACATTCTGCGCCATAAAGCATTGTAGGTCTCACCACCATCTTATAGAATTTTCCCTTAAGTTTGAGGAGCACTTTTCTATCACACAACAAGCCTGATGCATTCCTCCACTTCAACCATCCAACTTGAATTCTACTAATAATATCCCCATCTATTTCACCATCACTCTAAACAATTGACCCAAGACATCTAAAATGTGTAGTCTTATTAATGACTAGATCACCCAAAGTCACAATCCCCCCACTAGATTTATTACTACTAAAATTATACTCTATGTATTGAATTTTAGATCTACTCAAATGAAAATCTTTAGACTCTAAGGTTGACCTCCATAATTCAAGTTTAAGTTCAACTCCCTCTCTAGTCTTATCAACAAGAAGAATATCATCAGCAAAAATCATACACCAGGGTCCATCCTCTTGCAAATGTCAAGGACATCCATGACTAAAGCAAAAAGACATGGGCTTAAGGATGATCCTTGATGTAATCCAACTGAAATAGGAAAATACTTGGTCAAACTACCTTGTGTTTGAACACAAGTAATAGCTTCTACATACATATCATTAATGACTTGAATATAAGCATTATTAATCTCTTTCTTTTCTAGAACTCTCCATAGCACTTCTCTTGGAACTTTATCATATGCTTTCTCTAAATCAATAAATATTATATGTAGATCCTCCTTATTCTCTCTATACTTCTCCATCAAACCTCTCAATAAATGTATAGCTTCCATAGTAGACCTACCCGGCATGAATCTAAATTGATTTTGAGAAACATTGGTATCACGACGTAGTCTATGCTCCATAACTCTCTCCCAAAGTTTTAAAGTATGCCACATTAAGCCTTGTAATTTCTCAATTCACAAAAATCATAGAGCTAGCTGCATGCCCATTGAGGGTTGTTTATATTTTCTATAGAAATACATATTTTTTATTGAAACACATAGGCAACCGACAAAATCAAGTTGCTCACACTTTTAAGCAAGCGGTTTACCCTTCTAGCCACGTTGCATATGAAAATCACTAGGTTGGAATCTTTGAAGTATTTGTATAGCATTGATCACAAATTTTTTGCTCCATGGCTATAGTGCACTACTTCATACTCGATAAAAGACTACTCGATTTGTCACTGATACTTATTTAAAGGTAACCAACTGTGCATTTCAGACACATCCCTCTCGATGCAGCTTATTAAAGACATACGCACAATTGGATTTGCAAACCATGTTATACCGTGCTAAAACTTAGACTTAGCTCCACTCCAAGTTTTTTTGCCTAAATAATAGAGGGATGTTCCAAATTTGTCAAAAGAGGTTTGACATGCCAAGTTTATAAGAGAATAGCCCAAAATATTGAATTATACACATTCCTAATAGGTCCATATTCAATTTGGGAGGATCTAAGTCTTGATTTGGTATTGAGCCTACCCCAAACCAAATGATTTGTGCATTCCAGAATGGTCATTGTTGATAGGTTTTGCAAATAACGCACTTTCGCTCTCTATGTCGCTTGACTATTCTTCTATGAGATCATTCTACTTCATAATCTTCCTTGCAACCACATAACTAACTAAGGAACGAGCTTTGGAAACTATTAAGGTCGAGTCTCAAACTAAGCTTGGCTTGCCATTCCCAAACTGTTGGACAAACAATAGTCATTAATCGCATGCTTTGAAATATGCTCTCCTTTTGGTTCTAGATCCTAAGAAGTGGCATAAAGTCCTTTGATAGGCTTAATTCACCTATAATTCAATGCCCACTCGTTCTACTAGGATATGCCCATAGTTTGCTTATGCTATTTATATTTCGTATAACATTACTCTGCTGCATGCATTTCTTTGTTTTGGTGAATCTTTTCAGTTTTCATTTTGTCCCTGCATTTATGTTTTAAGGGAAGGGAAAAAACACTCATATTGAGGTATATCTCGTCCGCTTTATTGCTGGATGAAGATAGATCATACATTAGAAGCTATGAATTAACTAATTACATTCACATTTGTTTCCCATTCCATGTTAAGCTTCTAAGCTAACCAGGCCTCCAACAAACAAAAATGATTCATCAAATTCAGCTAACATTAAGGTCCGGATGTTCATTCTGAAATAAGGCATATTTTAGACAAAAATACCTAGTCGAAAGGATACCTTGTCAACTACTTGTTTTCCATAAATTTCTTCCTATTAGAAAGGACGTTTCCTCCAATTAATTGTAAAAAAAGGCGAGTCAAACCAAAATCTTCCATTTGTATCTCTTCTTTCGTTAGCTTCGTATATCATAATTTCTAACTATAAATACTATATCGCCAACAATCCACAAACAATTGTACCCAATATTGCGTTTCTAGCCATTATTAGCAAGAATTTTGTAAAAGAAGAAACATAAACCCCTAAACAAGCGCACCTTAAATGAAGCCTTGAGCCGCCTTTCTGGATGGCGATCCGGTGGTAGCGTTGCGTCGGTGACAACCATCTTCGCAATCGCCTCATCTACGGAGTGCGCTTCGATGACCGAATCGTCCCTGTTGGTGTTGCTGATGAGCACCATCCTCTCGTACTCTTCCTCGTCCGCGGTCCGGCTCTGGCGCTTCTTAGCAGCCTCGGCCTCACGTAGAAGATGGAGACGCTCTTCCTCTCGACGGCGAGATAACTCGGCCTCGGTTACCTTAGGTACAGGGGCGGCTACGCGGTTAGCCTTAGGGTCGGGCTTGCGACTGGCCTTCTCCAGATCGAGGAGCTCCTGCTCGGCGAGCTTGCGATTCTCAGCTCGTCGAGCGGCAATCTCAGCGCGCTTCTCCAACTCCTCCTCCCGTTTCTTGGCAGCACGAGACTTCGGGCCCTCTGCCTCATTCCAGTAGCGCTCCTCCCGTTCCCGGGACTCACGCTCCTTCTTCTCCGCCTCCGCCGCGCCCTTCCGAGCGCGGGCTGCTTCCGCCTTTGTGTTCGTTCCCAACTTCTTCGGCATCTCGTTTTCTGGCTCGACGGTTCTGGCGATTGCGACCGCGGCCAGTGAATCAAGATGAGAGGGTGCGCGCGGAGGGCGAGAGGAGGAGAAGCAGAGGGAAGAGGCTCGAAACTTCCACTTGGACGGTCGTAACACCCGTGAAATAAATATAAATATATATGTAAATAAATATATGCCGATTAACTGTTAATATGGTAATATTATTTTATCATACAATAACTTTATTCAAAATATATTATAAAATTAAAATTACATATTCTTATCATTAATATTTTAGCGCTCTATGTTTTCAACATTATATCAAAGTCTTCAAAATATTATTAATAATAAAATAATAAGTTTTAAAAAATATATTCCTCTTAATCATCACTATTTTTAATAATTATCTCAAGTGAGATATTCATATTTCACTAATTTCATAAAAATATTATATAAATCATAAGAGAAGCCAACATTTATAACTAAATGTTTGTTCTAAGGGACATTTTTTGCTCTAATGGGAGAGTATGAAGAAAAGCTCTTGAGAAATACATCTCTTTTTGAATAATAACTAGCATTAAGTCCCAAAAACACCTTTCAACTATATATTTATTGGGTTAGAAAGCCTACAAAATATGTTACACTAAAGAAATAATAAAATAAATTCATGATGTGATTGTTACAGACACGTGGATAGGGCTTTGATGGCTACAACTGAACAATCATTTCCAATGAGTCTCTGAGATGCCTTCAGCGAGTTCCATTTGTAAATGTCTCCTCAGAGAGCCTTCGATAAGTAATTCTTCCAGCTAAGGCATTGGATGGGTTAGTAAAGTCATTGTTGTTCAGTATAGTTATGGGCATTTTATGCCTACAAGGGTGAGTTGCCTTTTGTTCAAGTCGAGTTCCCCCTCGATTTGTCACGCCCCAAGATTTAAAATGAAAGAATTTCATTTCTATCCTCTTTCTCTTCTTTTTTTTCATTAACAGTCAATATTTAATTATTTACAACCAGATCAATTTAACATTCAATAATGATTAATAATATTAAATAAAATAAATAAACAGCAGAAAATACATAATTATATTGTTATTATCAATATCTACATTCTACTACAAAATCCAAAACTCAAAAGTATATGTACAATAGTCACTATTAGCTACAAAAGAATACATATAAATTAAAGAACTTAAAATAAAACCAAAACATCATTACTACTAAGCCTTAATTCGCATGCTCCTTACATTTATCTGAAATCATATAAAATCACGTAATGTGCATAAAAGCCCACTAAGCAACCAAATCTTATCACTGTATTCAATACAAGATCAAATGATCAATATGGATGTTCAGTCTAAACTCATATCGGTCAGTATGTCATCAAAATAAATAGTCATGCATATCAATCTATCTTTGTATGAATAATAATCATAAGTAAAACAAATATGATCAGTAAAAGAAAAACGATTCAGTAAGCCAAAAAAATTTCATCAATCTACCATAAAATCGATAATACGTCAAGTGTTTGTACGGGCGTATCAATGAGAGTATATTTATCCAACAGTTCAGATTTTGGCATTTGTATGGTTCAAATGTTTTAGTAACAGTTTGGCAGCTTTTTCCTACTCTAGCCGTGTTGTAGCCGTATAGGCCATGTGAGGTATGTTCATAGAATAAGGCCTGACTCGAGCTCGACTCAACTCGTTTGCACCCCTACACCTGCTATTAGGTAAGGCGGCGACTTGATTCTTTTATTTATTTATTTATTTTTAACTGTTGTAAAATTAATAATTGTAATTATAATATTCGATTTCTTAAATGCTTAATCAAAAAAGAAAAAAAAACTAATTTTAGAAAATGTATTAATAAGGTTTAATTAAAAATAAACAGAATACAGAAAAAAATTGAAAACGTAAATGTAATTTTGATTTTAAATTTTTACTCCTACTTAAATTATATTTATATTATGCTTTTTTAAACTTATTTTCGTTAAAATTTTGCTCCTATTTAAAATTTTTCTCATATAATACTAGGTTTAAGTAGAATAATGAGCATTTCCCTTTCAATTATTCAACATATATAGATTCCTTTTTTCTCAATTTGTAGTTCAAATCTTTCATGCTTTGATGCTTCACATAAAATCAGTTTGATCAGGTGGGAATCTCGAGACATATTTAAATTAGAAATTTTCAAAACTAAATTTGAGATCATTTGAAGTTAAATATCAGTAAACTTATAGTCAAACTAAATATCTTGACGATATGAACTGAGCGACTTAATAAGGCATGCTTGTAGTTGAATTGAGCGACTCGACTAGACAAATCCAACAAACCTATATTGCCTAATTTCGACATGGTTAAAACACTTAAAAGTTGAAGAAACACTATATGATCATGAGAATCAGTATGGGATGTTCGATGTATCGCTCTTGATTTGCTCACGATTTTCATCATATTTATGATATATGTCGTTCTAAAAATCTTTAAATTGATGACAAAGGGAGACTTGGACCCTTGGGTAGGGGTGTCAATATTGGACCCGATCCAAAAACCCGACCCGAAAATTTCGGGTTTGGGTTGACCCGAACCCAAAGCGGGTTGGGTTCGGGTCTAGAAAACCAACCCGTTTGCAAACTCGGGTCGGGTTCGAGTTGACCCGAAAATCCGGGAATGACCCGAACCCAAATAGCAACGAAGCTGAACAGCAACGAGCGAACTCCGTTGTTGCTTCCGATAAAATGTTGTAACTTCTGATCCAATGGGAAGGGAAAATCGTCAAAGGAGCGATGTCGAACAGCCACGAAGGAGCCGAACAGCAACGAGCGAAGTCAAACATCAACGAAGCCGAACAACAACGAGCAAACTTCTGTCGTTGCTTCCGATCAAAATGTTGTAACTTCTGATCGATGGGAATGGAAAATTGTCAAAGGAGCGATGTCGAACAACCACGAAGGAGCCGAACAGCAATGAGCGAAGTCGAACAGCAACGAAGCCGAGCACCAACGAAGCCGAACAGCAACGAGCGAACTCTCGTCGTTGCTTCCAATCAAAATGTTGTAACTTCCGATCCGATGGGAAGGGAAAATCGTCAAAGGAGCAATATCGAACAGCCACGAAGGAGCCGAAGAAGCGACGCGTGCAATCTCTACACCTTTTGCGAAGCAACGAAGCCAAACAACAATGGCGAAAAGAGAAGATGAAAGGTTTACGGGTTGACCCGAACCCGAAGCGAGGTCGAGTTCGTGTCCGAAAAATTGACCCGTTTGAAAAAATGGGTTGGGTTGACCTGAACCCGAATAGTGCCGGGTCAGTTTCGGGTTTGACCCGAACTCGACCCGTGACCCGAAATTGACACCCCTACCCTTGGGAAAGGGGGCCTAAATATTCAAGAGAGCATTGAGGCTTAAAGAATCGCAACTACACCCGAGCATCACCACCAGTGAATCCTCGCCTCCTAGTGGTTGTCGCCGGATTTTCACCGACCGATTGTCGTAAGACGTCCACTAACCCGTCTTCGCCAGACTTCCGCTCAACGATCACCTTCAGACCTTCGTCTAGGCACCATGCACCATCCAACTTCCAACTGCCCAACACTATTAGACTTTACTTCACGTGTCCATCGCCCATCTATAATCTCTCCAACTTCAATCGCCAGATCACAACCCCTCTTACCACAATCTCTCAACTACGGCCCATCTGACCTCTATTATTTGTCCAACTAGGGGTGTCAAAATAGGTTTTTGGGTCGGGTTTGGGTCGAACCCGAAATTGACCCGGGTTTAAACGGGTTGACCCTAAGTCAACCCGGTTTTGTAAACAAGTCATAATTTCTAACCCGAACCAAACCCACCAAGTTACCGGGTTGACCCAACTCGACCAGCTAACCAGAATATCCTTCTTCCCAACGCGAGCAGTTTGGGTGTGGTCTGTGCGAACGCATGCCCACAGGCACAGGCATTGGCCGTGTGGACGCGAGTGAGCGTGTGAGCGGTGCGGACGCAAGGGCCCAGGTCCGGGTGCATTGCAAGCAGGTCGTGAGCGCGGGATTGCATTGCAGGATGCTGGGTATCGAGTATTTCGAGTTGATTTCGGGTTTCTGGGTCAACTCAAACCCGACCTAGTTTTATAAACAGGTTGGAATCTCAAACCTGAACCTGACTCATATGGCAAACAGGTTGACACAAATCCGAAATTTTTCGAGTTGGGTCAAATTTTGACATCCCTATGTCCAACCTCTGTCAGCCAACTATGATCCGTTTGACCTCTATCACATGAGTGGTGCTGCATGGTATATTTAGGGTCCATTTGAGTGCGACTTGTCACAGGAAACTAATTTGCCGAGTCACGCGTGCGGCCTTAGCACTCCTTCCTTGTGGTAAGGCCGAACAGGTGACTAGCTTTGCAAAGTTTTCCGGTGACAAACTGCAGCAGTTTGTAAATACAGTTGTAAGATTGTTATGAGAAAGCTGATTTTTTTAAAATTAATATGGATAGTTGTTGCAATGGTAATTCTTTGAATATTGCCATTCGAACATATATGCATCATTTATTTCTTGTGGTATATTTTTTTCTATCATAAAAACAATTAACAAGTCATGCAAAATGAACCAATTAGGCTTTTTAGATAAGTTTGAAGGTCAATTACTCAATCAGTAAACTTCAAAATGTATACAATTGCATGAATAGGTAATCATAATTCCTTTATCTTTTGAACACTAAATGTTTCGTGGCTATTATATATTCATTTTAATATAATAATTTCTTAATTTTTTCCCCAATTCCAACATTTTAGTATAATAATTCTCATAACAACCTTATTGTATTTACAAACAGCTACAGCCTCACCCAAATGGACCCTAAATATATCATGCACAAAATAAATATACCATGCAAAATAATATTTCCTAGCTGTATATGCACAATATACTTTTCTTGACTAAATTATTAAAATTGTACTTCAACAAAATCAACAATAACATTTTGAAATCTTTAATTAAAAAAAAAACATAAATAAAGGCAAGCTTGGGGGGAGGGGGGTGTTGGGGCTAGAGAAAGAGGAAATGACACCAAAATGCGTGATATGTCTATCACAATTCGGTGAAGGAGAGGAGATTAGGCAATTGCTGTCGTGCCGACACTTATTTCATGTAACTTGTATTGACTTGTAGCTCAACACGCATAGCAATCATTCGATTTGTCATGATATCGTTTTATTGCATTCTGTGAACATGTCGACTTAATTTCACTCTCTTATATAAAAGAAACGACATAACTATCCATGGAGGATAGGTTCCCCACATGTGTGAGGTTCTGTATGTAAGCTGATGAGGAGGATGAGCATATATAAATGCTTGAAGGGTGTGTATATGTATGCTTAATTTTAGCTTGTGGCTTATTATGTAGTTATTGTTTATTTTTGCATTAACTGCAACTTGGTAGTTCTTCACAAAGATATGATTAGTTATTCAATTGTGAAGTTTAGTAATTATCTTATGGAGAAAGTATGTTGCAAAGATGTTTTCGCTAGTCAATTTTGGCTATATAGGAGTTACAAGGGAGGCAGAGAGCTCCCAGTCAGCAACTGAAGGCACCTTTACAAACTCCAAAATGATGGTAAGAAGATGATCTATAAAGAATCATGAAAAGAAGATATTTAACTTCCTCTAAACCTCAGAGCTATGTTATCATGCCAAAAAACCTATAATAGCTTTTTTCTTCATTCAATTGAATGGCATGTTGATAAAAATGTACATATATATAGATAATGAAAGGGATAATACAATGAAGAAAAATATTCTTAATAATTATGATATATTTACTAATAAATTTCTACTATACATATAGAACACGTGTCCTAACATTTATATGGCATTGAATCATTCCAAAAAATTTTAAAAAATATATAATTATCTTCATTCACCATGAATGCATGCATAATAGGAAGTGCATTAAATTCTATTTAGACTAAGTGAAATCTTATTTTCAAGGTGCATGGCATATGACTTCATTCAAAAGATCTACGAAAGGTCTTTGGCTCAAGCAATATACTTCTTAATTTCTGGCATGAAGGTCTTCTCAAACATTAATTTTGACAAAAGCATTTTTATGAAATTTTTTTTATATTTTGCATAGACTTAATATATGTATTTGATCACATATATGCGCTCACCTTATATCTATAGCTAGCCTTCTACCTATGTTATATGTGTATTGCATTTGATCCACCTAATGAAATTTTGCGAAGAATTTTTATCCTTTATTAAAATATTCTATAAATCTAGAAAAATTTCTTTTATATGTTAAAACCGCTACTAAAGCATTTTTCAAAGAATAAATACAGCGGATTTACAGCTGTTAGAAAACTTCAACAATTAATTTAGTAGCATTTTAATCCGCCATAATAGTTGAAAAAAAACGTTGCTAAAATCTTATTTACTAATAGTGTAAGTTAAGATCAATATACTATATGATAATATATATATAGCATGAGAAATAATTTTTTCGGTTTCATATATTAATATATGTCTACAACAAAAAATAATCCCTTGATTCTTAACAAATGATTAAAATAGTTTCCGACAATTTAAAATTTTCATTTAGTCCCCTTGACTTTTTAAATAAGGTCAGTTCTAAATGATCCCAAGGAATGACTAATTTAACTCATATTTAAAGAATTAAGGGATCAAAGTTAAAATAGAATAGTAATTTTCAAAGCCAATTTAAGAAATTGCTATTTTCGAAATGTCTTCAAAGACAATTTAACTAAATTTCTTCTCTTATTATGGCATAAGCTCAAACCACGATGACCATTTTGACATGGATTACTACTAATATCATTATGAATATGATTAGTTCTACTGTTTTTCAAGTTTGCTTAGAAAATAATTTTAAAAAATTAAGTATATATATAACAAATACAACATATGCACACTAAAAATGGATATTTGTTGTTGCGATTTATGTTTGGTTTTAGACAGCTTTTTAATTGCTTCTTAAAGCAGCTTTTTAATACAAAAATTTTAATTTTTATACTAAAAAGCAACTTTAAGAAGCAATAAAAAAGCCGTCCCAAACGAAGCATTAAAAGGCAAACAAAATGTATATTTGCTACAGTATGTATATTTAAGTGTAGAGGTGTCAATTCGGGTTAACGGGTAGGGTTCGGGTTGAACCCGACCCAAATTCTATACGGGTCCAGAAAATGCACTTGAACCTGACCCGTTGCTTTAACGGGTTGACCCGAACCCGAATTTTTCGGGTCGGATTCGGATCGGGTTTTCGGGTTGCGTCAGTTATTGACACCCCTATTTATGTGCATATTTGTATCTTTATATTGGTCCTTGGTAGATTTTGATGTGCCTTTCGAGCCAGCTTAAAGTTTGTTCAGTTGGCACTATTGAACAATTTGTAGATACTCGCCCAACGTTGTGTGGATGCTAAGCCACAAACCATAATATTGGCATAACATTCACTGTAAAGATTAGAAGAAAGAGTTATTATTTTTCTTTAATTATCTCTGACAAAAGCTAATATTTTATCCACATAAAAGTCAAAGAATTTGAAAGGCCTTTCTATAAGAATGTAGGATCATCCTTCTCTTAACCCATCACTATATTTAGGAGTCAAAATCTAACATGAATGAATAGCAGAATATTTTATCCACATAAAAGTCAAAGAATTTGCAAGGCCTTTTTATATACACATCATATAGGTTGACTGAATGTATCCCGTAATGTACAATAAGCAAAATCGATGCAGAAAATCTCACTTTCATGCTTTTGTTGAACCTTAAGCAATGTATGTCCACCAACAAAACACACAGGATTCCCACCAAATGTATTGAATTGTATCCTTTGAGACATCAGTTAAGCTATCTCAGGGGTCCTGAATACTGCTCCCCATAGTAAGCCATTACCAATATAATGCATTTTTGACAAATAAAAAGTCATCCTTAATCTAAGGATCACAAGTTCAGTTAACATTAATTTGTCAGATGGACTAACGCTAGCTGTTGATTATCTACAATTCATGAGTAAAATATGATATTAAAATATAAGTAAAACTATAATGCAGTAATGAATTTTGTAACATCCTGAAAAAAGAATTCATTGATGTTGGCACGAGAAGAGTTATATAACTCCATCCAAGTCCTGCTTCAAGCAAGAGAAGAGTTATATAACCAAATCACACAAGCAATAACATAAGAGGATGAATATGACCATAGTAGTTCTGGACAAACCTAATATAACTTCAAGAGCTCTGTAATGTCTTGTTGATACAATATAAGTGTGATCCTATCTATCATAAGTTGTGGTTCCAGAATCAATTACCTTGACGACATTTGACTTGGGTAATCTTATGTTGTGACTGGGAAACTAAGCCAATAAAAAGAAATTAAAATTTCAACAATTTATACAAAGAAATGGGCAAACCAAGATTTATTAAGTATAAAATTTAACACTAACAAATAATAAACAATTTTTTTTTTAATTTAGATATGACAAAAAGAAATATATAACCAAAATACCTTGTGATTGAGCACATTTACGTACTCTTGAGAAACAACGTGAATGTTCTCCTGCTTCAAATCAATATGAATGAGATCTAAATCACTCATAACTGCACATGAGTTCAACAATGGCAAATAGAATTAAACTTCCCCTCCATACAACAACTTAAAACAGTTGAAAGAAAAGTAAAATAAATAATACAGGCATGGATGCATATCATATAGCTAAAAATATTAAAAAATATAATTTAATCTTAGCACCAATAATGTTATGAGTTCAAACAAAAGCTATATCCTCAAGAAAATGTTTTGAAAGAAAGCAATGATGTACAAATGCTGGAAACAACCATAAAAACTGAAAAAAAAAAAATGGAAGCGTAGTCTCTTAATTTTCTAAATAAAAGCGTCAAGTTTTATTGTCTTTGATTATTGAAATTTTGAATCAAATGATCAATGACTTTACTGTAGTTTGACGCTTCTAATATGATAGAAGAGGGCAAACTAAGATGCATCTTCATAAGGGTAAATGAGTAGTAAAGCAACCATACATAGACTATATTATGATGGCATAATAATGATGATGACTTAGGCTTTGTTTGCTTTCTTATTGCTTCTTAAAACAATTTTCTAGTACAACAAATAAAAATTTTATATTAAAAAATTGCTTTAAGAAACAGTAAAAAAGCCGTCCCAAATGAAGTCTTAATATTGCCAATAAATTTGTTGAAGTAGTAGACATCATAAAGAATCAAATGAGGTTTGATAACAAATGTTATTTTTGTCATAAGGTCCTACATAAAACAAAAGGATATATTCATCTAAAATCAATTGGTCAACGCAATTTAAAATCCTTTTGTCCAAAGAAAGAGACTAAGCCATGATGGTGACCTCCATCACAAAGGCAAGAAAGAGAAATATAGGAGACAGCTTGTGCTGGAACAATAAAATCTGATGAACGAAAGAACATAGGGAACAACACAAACAACAAAATAGAACGGAATGGAGACGCTCAACATTCATTAAAATAAAAAAAAATCTCACCAGCCGGCCAGAAACATATAACTGATATCCCAATGTCAAAACTTTAAAGCTACCTTTTTGATAGAAAAGAGTTCATGAATATGCACATACTGAGAAGCAAAGTTGTCACAAGCTCAAATTTTTTGTAACATGTTTAAAAATATATTGCCGTGTTCATATATCTGGCCGAAGAAGCGTGTGAACGGAAGAAAGATGGCTACCTTCGCTAAGAGCAAGCTCAAATCGTCATCGTTACGTACCTTCGATCAAACAGGCGAACGGCGAGGAGGTGGGATTTCATATTCGACAGGAAGGAACATCGTCGATGGCGAAGGAGGTAAAGAAGTTATTTAGCGACTCGTTCAAACCTCTACCTGCACAAGTACGCGAGGGAGGCGAAGGAGAAGGCAACGAACAACGAAGATGGGAAAAGCCAAACCTCCAACTTCTATCCCATTCCTTTATCTTAATTATTTATTTTTTTTAGAAAAAACTTAATTTTTTATTCAAATCATTTTAAAATTTTATATTATAAATGTTATTTATTTTTTAAAATACATTACTGTATTGTTAAATTAGATTTATTTTTATTTAATTAAACCAGCGCTCTTGATTTTTTTATATATATAATTTATATTTTTATGTTAACAGCTCTAATTTTTTTAAACAATCGATGTTAATTCCGAAGCATGAAAAATAATGAAGATATTTTTAAAATCGACAATTCGTGGCCTCTCCAAAAAAAAATTTTTGGCTCCGCCACTAATAACAATAGGTATTAATGTTTCTTCTAATTATCTTGAAGTCAAAACAAGCAATCCACATAAAGTATTGTTGCGTCCTGGAACATTCGCGGTCGAAGAGACATATAGAGTTTAGCGTCCAAGCTTTGTACGAAAATCCAATACAGACAGATAAGACTGAGCAGTGCTAGAGTCATAAGAGACATCAAGATTTTTATGTGGAAAACCCTAAAAAGGAAAAAAATCATGGGGCCTGACCCATTTGAAATGATTTTGATAAATTTTTTATTATTGCAGAAGGTTCTACAATAGCTGATCTTTTGCAGACTCTTGAACATTACCTACCAGTCCTACTGAGTTTGGCTAAGGATGATAGTTTTGATGATATAATGATGAACATACATGAAAATTACTTTATTCTTGCAGTTATATATAATACCGTTCATTTTGTTTCCAGCTCCTGAGAAATAAATGATCAAAATTCCTAATGGAACTTAACAAGTAGAACAAAAATAGTTTAAAATTTTCATCATAAAAACCTCCCTTGAAGCTGAATAAAGGACTTAGACAGTTTATAAGGCAAAAAGAATCAACTGAAATTCCATCATTTTGAAACAAAAATAGCTAGAGACAATAAGTATTATTATGCTGATTAATAATAAAATGTAACAATAATTTAAGCTCTTCTCAAACCATTCTCATCTAACCTTTGCCTGCATAACATTATTTTGACAAGGGAAAGAACTGAATTAGTTCACCTTACTTTAGCATATTATTATTTAATATTTATATTTATATTTTTAAATATATTTTTATTATTTATTTTATATTTTAATGTAATAAATTATACATATTTATGTTAGTTTTACGTAAATATTTCATTCATACCTTCACTAAAAATTAATACATATTTAAAACAAAGTGTTATTTAATTGTGCTATCTACTAACTGTTAATTAATTTGAAAAATAATTATAGTTCTTGATACGTCATCGGAAAATTATCTTGATCGGGCACGAATCTCGAGGAAAAACTCAAGTTGGAAACTTCAAAAATAAATTCGGAGACTATTTAAACTCCGATTTCAGCAAGCTTACAGTCGAACTGAGCGTCTCGGAAATACGAATCCAACAACACCAAATTCGACTCAATCCGAGCCCAAACGAGTCCAAATCAAGTACCCGAAGTGCTGTTGGAAGCATCAAACAGCAATTTGAGTTACCAAACGGTCTCCGATTTTGACGAGCTTATACTCGAATCGAGCGGCTCGACAAGACGAATCCAACGAGTCCAAGATCGCAGAATTCTGATATCATTAAGACCTTCAAATGCTTGATAAACGGTTCACGATCAAGGGATTCAATATCGACCGTTCATCCGGATCACTCCTTATTTGCCCTTGATCCCTCACATATTTACGGGCTATGCCACTCCAGAAAAACTATAAATAGCCCCTCATTTCTCTTAAGAGGGGACCCAAGCCAAGAAGAGAAGAAGAGAAGAAAGAGAAGAAGAAGATGAGAGAAGTCTAGGAGGGAATAACTCCTCCTCGACCACCGCCGGAACACCGCCGGAACTCCGCCGGAACACTGCCGGAACACCACCGAAGCACCACCAGGCGCCCGAGGGACGCCGGAGCTCTGCCCGACACAGGAGCAACATCGGAATTCTGCCCGACGCCGGAATTCTACCCGACGCCGGACTTCTTTCCAAGTGACGCCGGAATTCTGCTCGACACCCCGAGTGACGTCGGAACTCTGCTTGTCCTTGTAACTGATACTCATTGTAATCTGATCGTCCTGAATTTAAAGGACGGATCAGCCTCGTGTACTTCAAACGACACTAGTGGAACTATTTCAACTGGGCGTGGCCCCGTGGTTTTTTCCCTTTCCAGGGTTTTCCACGTAAAAATCCTGGTGTTACTATTTCGATTCTGTTTGTGTGCTGAATATACGTACAACGCTGAGACGGAAATATTAAACTCTATCGCCGCGTATATTTGAGTCCGCAACAGTTTGGCGCCGTCTGTGGGAATCTTATCCCACAACTTCAAGTATTGCTACGATGGTCAACAGGCGTAGCAGTCGCCTCATAGGAGCCTCCCGCTCTCACTCTCATTAATCCAGGAATCAGTCTATGAATCATAGACGCCCGATATCTGCCTCTTTATACCCCGGGGGGCAAAACGCACTTGGAGAAGGGACCTCGGGACCCTCCCTAGAAGAGAGAATTCAAAAGATGGAAGAATCTCAAAACGAGATCCTACAACTCTTGCGAGAGACTCGACAACCGACCCTAGCACCTCAGGAGGAGGTTCTTCTCCCTCGAGATCCACCACGTGTCGAAGCTGTTCAAATCGAACATCTTCAAGACGAGATTCCTCTTCCTCCACTCAGGAGGCGTTCGCAGTCGCATC
This sequence comes from Dendrobium chrysotoxum, assembly GCA_019925795.1. Lineage (NCBI taxonomy): Eukaryota > Viridiplantae > Streptophyta > Magnoliopsida > Asparagales > Orchidaceae > Dendrobium > Dendrobium chrysotoxum. The sequence goes on along the minus strand of CM034304.1, from coordinate 42,420,868 downwards.
AAGATAATGAACTGGCTGATACAGCAAGTTCTACCCATCCTTCGCACACAGGTCGGCAACCTCGTATTCCTTTGGACCTCCCCGAAGAGTTAGCCCGACCACACATTGCTGAGCTCCCTCGCAATGCCCTTCGCCACGAACTGCGACGATTGGTCCGAGAAGAGTTCCCTACAGGAGGCATAAGGCAACCCCTTCGTCAGTGGGACTTGCAGGAGTCGTCACCCTTGACAGAAGCTATTCTTCAACACGTTATTCCGGCAGGATTTAAACTACCAAGCATCGATTCCTACGACGGGACATCCGACCCGTACGAGCACATCGATCATTACAGAACCATCATGCATATCCAGCGAGCTTCGGATGCCCTCCTATGTCAGGTTTTTCCTACTACACTCAAAGGACAGGCGCGAACATGGTTCTATTCTCTTCCATCTGGAACGATCCCTTCATTCGTCAAATTGGCCAAAGCCTTCGTTGAACAGTTTGTAGCCAATCGAAGAATTGCTAAAGATTCTTCCCACCTCTCCGGGATTCGTCAAAATGAGGGAGAATAGTTAAAAGAGTACTTTCAGCGATTTTCCACCGAGGCACGACAGATTCCAGGACTAAACCCATAATTACTCCGAGGGGTCTTCCTTGGAGGCCTTCGTCCTGGTCCTTTCTATTCGGCACTTATGCGCGACACTGTTCATTCATATGCCGATCTGATCCATCGTGTGGAGGCGCAGATATCTGCAGATGAGGCAATAAATGCTCATAGAAAACAGTTCGAGCAAACCACTGGGAAGCGCAAGGGAGCACCTGAGGTGGAAATTCCCTCATCTCAATGGAAAAAGTAAGGGAATAGCAATCTACCTTCTAGGCCCCCATTACCACAACGAGAACCTCGGCAGGAGAAAGAGTACACTCCGCTCAACACATCTCGAGCAAATGTGTTAATGGCGATTCAAGATCAGGACAAAGTGAAATGGCCGCATCCTTTGAAGCCAAATACAGGAAATCAAGATCAGTACTGTCACTTTCATCGTAGTCGTGGCCACACTACTGAAGCATGTTGGCAACTTAAGGATGAGATTGAAAGACTTATCCGCCAGGGCTATCTTCGACAGTTTATTGGGAACCCACCTACCCGAGAAGAAGCTCGCCCCACTGGGGGGCAAAATCAACAACAACAAAGACAACCATTGAATAATATTCAAATGGTTGGTGAGATTGAGTAATGCTGCAACTTGAACCTTTATGTTAGTAATACTACTTGTCATGTGTCACCATGTATCTCTTTTATGATCAGTAGGATGTCACTCTAATGTCCTTAGTATTTCTACCAAGTCAAATGATGTGGTTGTCCCTATATGTATCTCTTTTGTTATACAAGAGAATTATTGTATTGTCTTACAGTAATATAATGTGTTGTTCGTCCAGTTTTGATATTGTCTCTTTCTTTAAAAAAGAATATAAATGACAATGAAAAACTACTGACAAATATAGTCTCTTTATCCTTGATTCGAGAAATACACAATCTTTATTGTGTCTCAATCACTGGATGATCAATCCCAGGGGGATTCGATCTGACCTCTTCCACACAGGTTAACGTCGTCGAGCAAAGGCTCCGACATACAACCTCGGATAGGTCTCACATCCTTGGTAGATTCTCTCGACCTCTTCCATACAGGTTAACGTCGTCGAGCAAAGGCTCCGACATACAACCTCGAATAGGTCTCACATCCTTGGTGGATTCTCTCGACCTCTTCCATACAGGTTAACGTCGTCGAGCAAAGGCTCCGACATACAACCTCGGATAGGTCTCACATCCTTGGTGGATTCTCTCGACCTCTTCCATAAAGGTTAATGTCGTCGAGCAGGGCTCTGACATACAACCTCGAATAGGTCTTACATCCTTGGTGGATTCCCTCGACCACTCCTATACAGGTTAACGTCATTGAGCAGGGCTCTGACATACAACCTCATATAGGTCAAATGTCATTGGATGATGTCTTGTATCCCAATCATTGGAAGATCATTCTTGGGGAGATTTAATTTAACATCTTCCCTTAACGTCATCAAGCAAGGGCTTTGACTTACAGTCTCAGATATGTCAAACATCCTAAAAGGATGTCTCTCACATTCGTTCAAACTAATAATACATCAAAAGCACAAAGCATGTCTTACAGATGCAATAACAATTCAGGTCCTCTAGGGGACAAATCCTCATTTCATATACAATATCATTGGAGTTACATAAATTCAGATTCAAATATACATTTCTTCTCACCAGAAGTTGAAATCAAAAGGTACACTGGTGACACTCATACAAGCTAGTATCATCCAGTAACAAGTAACTTTAACACAGTCAAATATCCTTGGTGGATTTAAATGACTTCTCCCTTACAGCACGCAAGCATCTCCTACAGCTACTCCTTTAAAGAAAGGACATAACTGGATCATCATCAGACCTCCACTCAGTTGACAGTGTTAGTGTATTGCCAGAATATTGGCATGTCACACTACTTCGGCCTCTTGATTCAGTAATATCTAATGTTGGCACACTTCAGTATGGATGAATATTGCCTTAACACAATGTTACTGGACGCCGGCCATCATCTGCCCGTCGCCAGACCCTCGTCGAATTTCTACCCAACGTTGTATTTCTGCCAGTTGCGTGACTTGCCTCGGATATCTGCCCGACGTTGTACTTATGCCCGTCGAGGGACTTTCATCAGACTTCTACCCGACGACGAGCTTCTTCCCGTTGCTGGGTCTCTGCCCGTCGCCGGACTTTCGTTGGAATTTTGCCCAATATTTTCGTCGGACTTCTGCCCGACACCGTACTTCCACTCGACGCAGGACTTCTGCCAATCCTGGGACTTTCGTCAGACTTCTGTCTGACACCGAACTTCCTCCCGTTGAAAGACTTTTGTCAGTCGCGTGACTTTCGTTGAACTTCTACCCGACGCCGGACTTATGCCCGTCGTCGGACCCTCGTCGGACTTCAACCCGACGTTGTAATTCTTCCCGACGTCGGACTTCTGCCCATCGTCGGATGTTTGTTGGGCTTCTACTCGACACCGAATTTCTACCCGTCATAGGACTTCTTCCCGCCGACGGATTTTCGTCGGAGTTCTACCCGACGCCGTACTTCTTCCCGACGCCTGACTTCCGACCATCTTCAGACTCCCTTCGACTAACATCTCACCTCCACATGAAGGAATGAAAAAGAAAAGAAATTTCTAACTCCTGTACAAGAGGAGGGGCGTTGTCTCAAGTAGGGAAAATCACCTACTGAATAACAACGGAATGCCTCAACTGTCAGAAAGCCAGAATGAGAGAAAAAAGAGGGAAAACCGCTAACTTCTGCGCAAAGGGAGGGGCGCCGAGTCAAGTAGGGAAAGTCACCTACTCAAAAACGGCGGAAGGCCTCAAAATGCCAGAAACTAGAGGGGAGAAGAGAGGAATACTCTAACTTCTGCGCAAAGGGAGGGGCACCGAGTCAAGTAGGGAAAATCACCTACTCAAAAACAGCGGAAAGCCTCAAAATGCCAGAAACTAGAGGGGAGAAGAGAGGAATACTCTAACTTCTGCGCAAAGGGAGGGGCGCCGAGTCAAGTAGGGAAAATCACCTACTTAAAAACGGCGGAAAGCCTCAAAATGCCAAAAGCCAGAGGGAGAAAGGAAGAAGGGGCGAGTTTCTCCTAGGCCCTGGGGGTCTATTTATATTATTTTTGAGGGGGGGAGGATTCCAAAATTTTATTAAATTCCCTGAATTTTTTCAAAATTTTCGAAATTTTTTGGGCCCCGCCACTTTAAAATATATATATATATATATATATATATATATATATATATATATATATATATATATATATATATATATATATATATATATATTTAAAAAAATTAACCGCGCCCCGCGCGGTTCTGCGCGCGGACGCGCCGGTTGGCGCGGGCGCCGCCGCGGGCGGCGGCGGGCGGCGGCCGGTCGGTTCGGCCGCCTACGCGTTCCCGGGCTCCGATTTCGGGCCCGGACGGTCCAAATTCAACGTTTTTGGGGTCCCCGGACACGCTTTTCGACGTTCCGGACTCAATTTTGACACTTTCGGAGCTCAACGGGGCCTCTATGATCAAGTTCGAGCAAACATTTAATTTTTGGAACGCAAATTTTTGCGATTTTGCCAAAGTGAAAAGCCGACACATATATTTTTGGACTCCTGGAGCTTTGTCGTCCAAAAATAGGGGGGCAACTGATACGTCATCGGAAAATTATCTTGATCGGGCACGAATCTCGAGGAAAAACTCAAGTTGGAAACTTCAAAAATAAATTCGGAGACTATTTAAACTCCGATTTCAGCAAGCTTACAGTCGAACTGAGCGTCTCGGAAATACGAATCCAACAACACCAAATTCGACTCAATCCGAGCCCAAACGAGTCCAAATCAAGTACCCGAAGTGCTGTTGGAAGCATCAAACAGCAATTTGAGTTACCAAACGGTCTCCGATTTTGACGAGCTTATACTCGAATCGAGCGGCTCGACAAGACGAATCCAACGAGTCCAAGATCGCAGAATTCTGATATCATTAAGACCTTCAAATGCTTGATAAACGGTTCACGATCAAGGGATTCAATATCGACCGTTCATCCGGATCACTCCTTATTTGCCCTTGATCCCTCACATATTTACGGGCTATGCCACTCCAGAAAAACTATAAATAGCCCCTCATTTCTCTTAAGAGGGGACCCAAGCCAAGAAGAGAAGAAGAGAAGAAAGAGAAGAAGAAGAGGAGAGAAGTCTAGGAGGGAATAACTCCTCCTCGACCACCGCCGGAACTCCGCCGAAACACTGCCGGAACACCACCGAAGCACCACCAGGCGCCCGAGGGACGCCGGAGCTCTGCCCGACACAGGAGCAACATCGGAATTCTGCCCGACGCCGGAATTCTACCCGACGCCGGACTTCTTTCCAAGTGACGCCGGAATTCTGCTCGACACCCCGAGTGACGTCGGAACTCTGCTTGTCCTTGTAACTGATACTCATTGTAATCTGATCGTCCTGAATTTAAAGGACGGATCAGCCTCGTGTACTTCAAACGACACTAGTGGAACTATTTCAACTGGGCGTGGCCCCGTGGTTTTTTCCCTTTCCAGGGTTTTCCACGTAAAAATCCTGGTGTTACTATTTCGATTCTGTTTGTGTGCTGAATATACGTACAACGCTGAGACGGAAATATTAAACTCTATCGCCGCGTATATTTGAGTCCGCAACAGTTCTAATTTTAAGTTATGAAATTATTTTAAAATTAACAAACATATTTCAAACTGTAAACATTATATTAATAATAATAAATCACTTATTATAAATTTTATTCTCTTAATTTATGATTTCATTTTAATGTAAGTTAATACTCAAAATTTAATTTATTTAAATGATAAAATGTTTGAATAGCAAAAATTAAAAAGTTTTTAATCTACTATAAAAAAATACTAAGAAAATTAAACGAACTAACGGCTAATAAACTTTTTTTTTTTTTGGTGACACGAGCTACTACTCATTTTTTATTTATGTTTTTTTGACAGTCGCGGCCTTGGCTAGCTACTCGCTCCCTCCAAGGAGAGATTATTACGTGCGGCGTCTAAACCGTCTGGAGGTAAATTCGGACGTGCAACATCACCCGGTTGCATCGGGCCCCAGTTGATATAGCGTGTCCGGATTCGCCTCCGGACGAATCTGGATGCCGCACGTAATAATTTTCCCCCTCCAAGGCCAGTCGCTAGCCTACTTAGAGGCTGATTGCCATGCAAGGTGGTCAATCACTAGCCTGATCAGCGATCATGCCTGATTTTAATTTTTTAAAGCATTTTTAACCTAACAAAATTAACTTAGATAACAATTTTTAAAAATTGTCCTATTCAACCTTCTTAAATACCTCCGACCTTTATCGTCCCCAATCTTCCAACTAAAAAAATTATCACATGAGGACTATGTTGTATGCAGGGTGTGTACAAGAGAGAAAAAATTCAAGTGTAAATACATTATTTGAGTCCGGACAAAAAGCTCCATTCGAACTCCACACTTAGAGGTGTCAAAATCGGGTTGCGAGTCGGGTTCGGATCGAACTCGGAACTAGTCCGACGCTATTTGACAGGACCCGAACCCTACTCGTTTTTACAAAAGAGTTGAAAAGTTCAACTCGGACCTGACCCGGTCAGGTTTCCGAGTTGACCTGACCCGACACAAGTTATGATCAAAGAAGCTGCGCGAATGGGAGGAATGTCGCCAGCATTGAAGCCAGTGAGGGACAACGGAGTTGAAGCCGTAGGACTGGAAGGCAATGTGAGGGACGTTGGTGTTGACCCTAACCCCATGGGACGAAATGTCGTCGGCCTAGGATCTACTAAAATGCATAGGAAGGAATGTAGCTGGCATCGGCGGGACGGCAGGGCCGCGGGACGACGGTCGGCGGGGTCGCAGGAAGGCGGGTTAGGCGGACGACGAGGACTTCACCCTAGACGACAGGCACGGGAGAGGCGGACAACAGAATTTCCGGGTCATTGTAATTGGAACGGGTCGATTTGGGTCATTGTTGGGTTTTCGGGTCAACCTGAATCTGATCCGATTTTAAAAACGGGTTGGTTTGTTGAATCCGAACCCGACCCATTTATTAAACGGGTTGATCCTAATCCAAAATTTTCGGATCATATTTTCAAAACGTGTCAAATATTGACACGCCTATCCACACTTAATAACTTCTCTTCAACTAGTGCACGACTAAATTTAATATATATTAAAAAAAATCAAGTCTCCCCTTCTTCCAACTTGAACACGGTCACCTCACCTGTCGTCACCAGCGCTTATAAGGATGCGCTAATTACAGGTTTGATGCTGACCATTAATGCCATACTGAGCAAGCCTTTGTTAGGCTACGATTTATTTTTTATTTTTTACACAAGAGAAATGGTACGCCTATCAAAAATTATTTTGATTGAGCACGAATCCCGAGGCATATTAAAGTTAAAAAATCCCAAAATTAAATTCGGGATTATCTGAACTCCAATTTCAGCAAACTTATGGTCAAACTAAACATCTCAAAGAGACGAATCTAACGACACCAAAATCGGTCCTACCCGAGCCCAAATGGGTCCAAATCAGGGGCCTGAACCACATTTGAAAGGATCAAAGCATTATTTGGATGACGAAATGATACCCAAATATAGCATTCTTATAGTCGAATCAAGCGGCTCGGCGAGACGAATCCAACGAGCCCAAGATCGTCGAATTCTGACATCATTAAGGCACCTAAACAGTTGAAAAACTCTCTATATCGAGGGAATCAATACGAGCCATCTGATGGAGCACTCTGAACCTCCCCCGGATCTTCTCTATATTTACGGGGTGTGCCACTCATAAAAATCTATAAATAGACTCCCACTCTCTACATGAGGAGGACCTTTGGCTGAAGATAGGAGAGAGCTCTAAGGCTTCCGGGGCTCCAGTGCCACCGCCGGCGAACTCCCGTCGACCTTCGTCGGACCACTGCCCGGCCGTTAACCGCCGTTGGACTTCAAACCGACCTTTGTTAGACCACCGCCCGGCCGCCGACCGCCACCGGACTTCAGCCCGACCTTCGTCGGATCACCGTCCGGCCGCCGGCCACCGCCGAACTTCAACCCGACCTTCGTCGAACCACCGCCCGGCCCCAGACAGCCGCCGGACTTCAGCCCGACCTTCGTCGAACCACCGCCCGGCCCCCGACAGCCGCCGGACTTCAGCCCGACCTTTGTCGGACCATCGCCCGGCAGCCGACCATTGCCAAACTTTAGCCCGACCTTCGTCGGACCACCGCCTCGCCGTTGACCACCGCTGGACTTCCACCCGGCAACCGACCGCCATCGGACTTCAGCCTGACCTTCGTCGGACCACCATCTGGCCACCGACCTACGCCGGACTTCCACCCGGCCGCCGACCGTCGCCATACTTCAGCTCGACCTTCGTCGGACCACCGCCAGCCGCCAGACTTCCGCCCGACCTTTGTCGGATCATTCCCCGTCAACTGAACTTCTGCCTAGACACCGTCAGACTTTTGTCCGAACATCACTAAATCTTTGTCTAACTCTCCAAGCTATTGTAACTCGATCGCCTCTAAGTCGAGGGACGGGTCAACCCTTGTAATTCACTCTTGATACATCCTCGAAAAATTATCTTGATCAGGCACGAATCTTGAGGCAAAATCTAGTTGAAAACTTTAAAAATTAAAATTGGGACCATCTGAACTCCGATTTCAGCAAACTTACTGTCAAACTAAATGTCTCGGAAATACGAACCCAATGACACCAAATTCAACCCAATCCGAGCTCAAATGGGTCCAAATCAGGGGTCTGAAGCGCTGTTGGAAGGTTCAAACCATAATTTGGATTATCAAATGGTCTCCAAATATGAGGTTCTTATAGTCGAATCGAGCGTCTCGACGAGACGAATCCAACGAGCCCAAGATCACTGAAATATGATATCTCTAAAACCTTCAAATGTCCAACCAATGGTCTATGATCAAGGGATTCAACATCGGCCGTCCATTCAAACCACTCCCTAACTACCCTTGATCTTCCTCCTATTTACAGGCCATGCCACTCCCAAAAATCTATAAATAGAACCCCCTCTCCTCTTGAAAAAGAGACCTAATCTCAAGGAGAAAAGAAAGAGTTCTTGCCTCCTTGCTCCTCCTCGACTACCACCGGAGTTCCGCCGGACCACCACCTGAGGCCCTGCACTCTGTCGGACCACCACCTGAGGCCCTGCACTCCGCGAGACCACCATCTGAGGCCCTGCACTCCGCCGGACCACCAATTGAGGCCCTGCACTCCGCCGGACCACCACCTGAGGCCCTGCACTCCGCCGGACCACCACCTGAGGCCCTGCACTCCGCCGGACCACCAGCTGAGGCCCTGCACTTCGCCGGACCACCACCTGAGGCCCTGCACTCCGCGAGACCACCACCTGAGGCCCTGCACTCCGTCGGACCACCACCTGAGGCCATGCACTTCACCGGACCACCACCTGAGGCCCTGCACTACGCCAGACCATCACCTGAGGCCCTGCTCTTCGCCAGACCACCACCTAAGGCCCTGCACTCCGTTGGACCACCACCTGAGGCCCTGCACTTTGTCGGACCACCACCTGAGGCCCTGCTCTTCGCCGGACCACCACCTGACGTCTTGAGCTCCGCCAGAACACTGCTTGACGTCCTCAACTCCGCCAGACTGTCGCCTTACATCTATGGCCTTTCCGACCTCCGTCTCCTGCTAGCTACGGACTTTTCGACCTCCATCACCAGGCAACAGTCTTTCTAACCTCCAACGCCAGCCGACTACAATCCTTCTGATCTCCGTCACCCGACCAACAAAGGTCCTCCTGACCTCTGTCACCAGACTACAGTCTTTCTGACCTCCAACGCCAGCCGACTACGGTCCTTCTGACCTCCGTCGCCCGACCAACTAAGGTCCTCCTGACCTCTGTCACCAGACTACGATCTTTCTGACCTCCAACGCCAGCCGACTACGATCCTTCTGATCTCCATCGCCCGACTAACTAAGGTCCTTCTGACCTTTGTCACCAGACTACAATCTTTCTGACCTCCAACGTCAATCGACTATTGTCGTTCCGATCTCCATCGCCTGAGCAACTAAGGTCCTCCCGACCTCTGTCATCAGACTACGATCTTCCTGACCTGCAACATCTGTCAACTATGGTCCTTCCGACCTCCGTCACCAGACAACGGTCTTTCTGACCCCAATCTTTCACCAACTACGGTCCTTCCGACCTTTGTTGCCTGCCAACTATGGTCAGCCGACCCAACAAACATATATATACTAATTCCCACCATGTAATATACTCTATATGATGTATATTGGCCATATCAGACCAAGTCCTTCCCTTAAAAGGAGGGCCTCATTTGTAATCGACTATAAATACTAGTAGATTCATTCAAATTGGGCCAGGCCTCATGGTTTTTCCCCCTTTTAGGGGTTTCCATATAAAAACTCTAGTGTCTTTTATGAGTACTACACCCTCTCTCTTTCATCTGATTGTGTGCTGGATCTTCGTACAATGCTAAGATGCTAAGCTTTATATTTCTCTACCACCGCGAATACTCCAGGACACAACAACTCTGGTTTAGTGGAATCTTTTCACCTGGGCGAGGCCCCGTGGTTTTTCCCTCTTCGGGCTTTCCATGTAAAAAAGATCATGTGTTTCACTTCTTTCTTTCTGTTTGTGTGCTGGATATTCGTGCATCTCTAAGACGAAAACTTTACTCACTCTGCTGTCACGAATCTTGTGGCCCGCAACAAGAAACAAATTTTAAATCATGCCCTGTGGGGACACTTCCCCAATCAAACAAAGACTAGCTTTGCATGCCGTTAACGGTCAGCATCATCCTTATAAGCGCTGGTGACGGCAGGTGACCGTGTTCAAGTTGGAAGAAGGGGAGACGGGGAGGCAATGGAGGTCAGAGGTTAGGCTATGATTTATTTTTTAATTTTTATTTTTTATTTTTCACACAAGAGAAACAAATTTTAAAAACAGTTTCTCTTTTAGTTGTCGATTTCAAAAAGATTACTCTTTTTTTAAAAATTTTCTTATGTGTTGATATGAAATGAAAATATATTTATTATTCTAAATATTTTTTTTTCGTTTTATTGAATGTCTCATAAGTTGATTCATTTTATGATTTGAAAGAGAGTGATTACGTGGCAATTGAAGGTATTAGTAAACTAGATCGAGCCATAATCATCTACAGCCTGAGGTAGTTCGGTGTGATGCGTTAGGTTGGGTGGCTGAGAGTTCATGTTTTAAAAATCATGAAAACACATAAAAGTGTTTATATGTTTATTTATAAACAAAATAATTTATTAAAAAAACTTACAAAATATTATTCAAATATATTTTGTCCAACACTTCAAAAATGGTGTGGTGCATGTATTTAATATGTTGAAGTAATGTTTAGTCTTGTTTATAGGAAATTTATAGTGCTATTTTGCATTAGGATATTTTTTCTCTTATATTATTAATTTTTTTAATAAAATACTTGTGATTTTTTATGTTTCATGTTATTTTTAAAAATTGTATGCCCTATGACATACATTGTGCACTATGGCTCCATAATAAACTTTACTCCATGGTACACTGTTTGTTATTGATAAGCACGAAGTAGGGTCACTTGTTGTGTTGGTGATTTTAGATTGCTTTTGTCATAATCTTCAATTAATGATAAAAATAACCCTACTATGCATGCAACTATTCCATGATCTCAATGGTGTTAATAACTTGAAGTTTCTTTTGGCGAATCAACATGAAAAAAATTTTGATGGTTTATCTATTCATCTTCATTCTACATTGGTGAAGCCAACTAGTAATGTTAATGGAGGATGTTATGAAAATTTAAGAGGAATATTTTGAGAAAGATGCTAGTGATAGGGCGGGGCATAATGCTTTAGAATAGATTTGGAGTTATAAGCATTATTATAATCAAATGGCGATATATTCATAACATTTCATGATGATTGTGTGCTCCTTGCTGGTGAATAGTGCCAGGGACTTGATTCGTCACTCCCAATTAGTTGGAGGTAGTGGTAGCACAAGCTCACGCTGACTTTCTTCTCATCTGGGTGTAAGCTTGCGCAAGGAAGGTCTCTGCTAGGTTAGTTTTATCGGCATGTGTTGGTTTAGTTGAAGGCTAATCATGTTGGTTATGGCCTTGCTCATCCTAGATTCAACTTGCTTATGTGTGCATGAACTTCACTCAAATCCTCTAAACATATTCGGACATTAATATAGTCAATATAAATTCATTTGTACGTTAGTTTGTTACATCGAGATAAATTGAACTTTGGTTTGGTGTTTTATAGGTGCCACAAGATTTGCGTTGCATGATAAAAAAATATGCTTAATTAGGACTAGGTTTTGTAATCCCAATAGTTATAATTTATTTATAATTAATTTATTTATTTATGTGCTATATAGTAGCTTTGATACTATTTGATTTAGTTTATCAGTATTCGACATATCCAATTCTCATTTTTGGATGCCATCCAACAACGCTACGATATTTAGCAGAAACCAATGGAGAATGATAATTTATAGCTTTTATTTTCCTAGATGCCTTAACAATGTTTCAATTCGCATAGCCAGTCTTGATAAATGACTACTGAGCTCGACCCCTTTTTTAATAGTTAAAAAAGGGGTTGCACTTGTGTGAGCTCAACCCCTTATTGGCTGGTTTTGGAAGTTTTTCAATTTTGAGCAATTCTGAAGTCTTGGAGATGATCCCGATTGAAGAGAGAAATTCAGAATTCTTAGAAATATTCTTTTAGATATTCTTGTGTGAAGCTGTTGGCGATTCTTGCTAATTGATTGAAGATTCCTCAAGATGTTGGAAGATCAATTTGTTGCGCTGAGTTGTTACAGTTCTTGTCTTTTTGTCTGTATCTCTTATTAGGAGATGTTTTAGTTTGTTTGTCTTTTATCGCATATATATTTGTTGCGTCCTGAAATATTCACGGTAGTAGAGATACATTAAGTTTAACGTCTTAGCTTTGTACGAAGATCCAGCACAAAACAAATATATAAGTAGCGGCCTAGCCCAATTTGAATGAATCCACTAATGTTTGTAATTGATTACAAATGAGGTCCTTCCCTAGAAAGGTCTTGGCTTGATGTAGCAAATATACATCATACAGAGTGTATTATATGCTGAGAGGTGGAAGAATCAACGTTGATATGTTTGTTTGGGGCGGCAAAACCATAGTTGGTGGGCGACAAAGGTAAGAAAGATCGTAGTTGGAGATGGTGGTTGGAAGAATCGTAGTCAGTGGACGACGTATGTCGGGAGGACCATAGTTGGGCGACGATGGTCGGAAGGACCATAGTCGGCGGGTGATGGAGGTCGAGAGGACCGTATTTGGACGATGATGGTCGAAAGGACAGTAGTCGGCGGGTGACGAAGGTCGGGGGGACCATAGTTAAGATTCGTGCCTAAATCTCATATTTACATTAATATGATGGTCGAAAGGACCGTAGTCCGATTTAATTTTTGAAGCCTAAATCTCATATTTACATTAAGATTCGTGCCTGATTAAGATAATTTTTTGATGATATATCAATATTTTTGAGAAAAAAAAGAATAATTAAACATATCACATATAATATCACGTTATCATCGTGTAATATTGATTGATAATATTAATATCATAACAATTAAAATCATCTGCTCAAATTTTATTCTATTAATCTTAAAGCATTTACCTTGTAATTTTTTTCTTTGTTCCAACTTATTTTTATTTTTTTAACTAAAACCACATCCTTTCATTATTTTCAAAGTCTTTGATTTTGGGGTACTTCTCACTTATAACAACTTTAGTTAGCATCTCCAACCAGTATAAGAAGATAGATATAATGTTCATTTTTATATTAAAAATGGAAACTCTTTAATTTATTGATAACTACTAATAATGACAAATCTTATCCTCAGTTTTAAGTTATTGTTTAATTAATTTGATTTATAACGTTAAAAATTTGTCCCCGGCCATATAGGTGAGATAGCGGCGGGCCATGTAGGTGAGAGAGCGGCGGGTCGGTGAGATTAACGGCGGGCCCTTGCAGCGCAGATATATATATATATGGCGGTGATATGTGTTATGTGAGGTAGCTCGCGGTTGATCGTCTTCTCTCGGCAGCCTGGCAGGTATTTCTCATACCTTTTATATATTTATTTTCTAGCTTAGTTAATTGTATCATTTCAGTACGTCTGTTCCAGTTAGGGGCGTCAATATTTGACACGACACGAAAATCCGATTCGAACCCGACCCGAGTTCAAAACGGGTCGGGTTCGGGTTCATGAATTCGACCCGTTTGAAAAACGGGTTGGATTCGGATTGACCCGACGGGTTGCCGGGTCAACCCGAAAACCTATTTAAACCTCTGCCCGCGAAGCCTGTCTGCCCTGCCCGAGCCCTGCCCGTGACCTGACCGCGGGCCCGCCGAAGCTGCCCGCGCGCCCGTCGAGACTGCCACGCCTGCCCAGCCGCCTGCATGCGTCCGCCGAAGCTGCCCGCGCTGCTGCCCGCGTGCCGCCCGAACCTGCCCAGCTGCCTGCGCGCACCCGCGCGTCTCGCCAGCGCCCGCGAGCCCGCATTCGTGCACCCATGCAAGCCTGCGCGCCCGAGTTCGCCCGCGTCTGCTTGCCCGAGTTCTCGTGTCGGGTCGTTTACCTACCCGGTTCGGGTTATGGTCGACCCGTTTGAACGAGGATCATTTCGGATTCGACCCGAACCCGACCTGTAACCCAAAATTGACACCCCTAATTCCAGTGCATCTGAGTACGTAGCACCTATCTGCACACAGATATTTCCTTTTAGGTCGGCTTTAACTGGTCAGGTCCAAAGAGGCGGATAAATTTCTAGGCTTTGGCGAGTTATTGGTTGTTTAGAACAATGTATTCTAAATTAAAATTTTGACCAATTTGATGAGATGGATATGATCGGCCTACTTGTTGGTGCACATTGGCCTGGTGAATAAAATATCTAGCTTTAACTTCATTCAAAACAAAATTGATATATTGTACATGATATATGCATTTATATATAGTTATGAACTGTTCTTAAATTCAACATCCTCTAATCCAAAAAAATAAAATAAAATCATAAAAGAGTCAATGTTTCAAATTGTTCAAGACTCATATACTCATGGCAAAAATTTTGTTACGAGAGTCTCGCAAAGATATTATAATACTCATATTTTGTGCAATAGAATCATAAACAATGATAATTAGAAGCCAACACCCGTTGTGTGAAATCGAATTACATAAAACGTTAAGGAGAAGTTATCAAATAGAGAGACTACAGTAAGAATCGCAAAATCTTGAAAGTCATCGTAACAAGAACGAGTTTAGTTGTAGGTTAGCCCAAGTTTGAAAAAAAGTTGACTTGGACAAATTACATTTGTCTCATACACTATGGGGATGGTGAGAAGAGATATATTTTACATCCCAGAGGGGCTATAATTGGAGATACCATTGTTTCTGATACAGAAGTTCCTTTATTAAAAATGAACATTATATCTATCTTCTTATATTGGTTGGCGATGCTTAGTTGTTATAAGTGAGATCCTTTACTCGAACACCCCAAAAAACAAAGACTTGGAAAATCATGAAAGGATTTGGTTTTAGTTAAATAAAATAAAAATAAGTTGGAACAAGGAAAAAAAATTACAAGGTAAATGCTTTAAGATTTAATAGAATAAAATTTAAGTATATGATATATAATTTTAATTGTTATGATATAAATATTATTAATCAATAATTCAATATTAATACTAGCTAGATGTTAACGTGTTATTATATGTGATATATTTATTTATTTATTTTGATCATTTAGGCCAATTAAGATAAATTCATATATATAATATATATGTAAAATTCGAATTCAAGACCTGTTAATTAATATCCAAAGCTTTCAGCCAATAGAACAAAAAAATTTACGTTTATTTAATTATCTTAAATTTATTTTACTAAAATTTGAATAAAGACGATGATATAACTTCTATAGTTTCAGCTGAACTATAAGCCAGTTTATTTTATATGGAGGGAAAAAAATGATTGAAGATTTGCTAGAAAGTTTTGCTCCCCGATTACTATCTGCCATAAGATCTCTAAGGCCATTTCAGCTAAGGTCTCTCAGTGGAAACATTCTGATAGCATTCACGCCTCATTCCCTGCTTGTTTTAATCGCCAATTTTCTTTACAAGACGAGATTTCGGTAGTCTCTGGGGAATGATGTTTTTCTTCTAGCGCCATGTTATATAACCCCTGGACGGCCTATTTTTATGAACTGGATTACTACACCCCGCTGGACTTCCGTGTGGTCTCTCGTATGGCAACCGGGGTTGTATACATGCTCTTTTGGCTATGAGTCGCTCGTTTTATGATTAATTTGCTGCCTTGTGCCAGTTTCGATGCTCCTGACCCCAGATGAGGCTCATTTTGCTCAGTTTCTTTGTTTTTGACCTCTTTTTGCTCCCAGCTTCTTCACTATTTGTATTTTGATATTTTTTTAGCTGGGTTTTGTTTTCTTGTTTACTTGTAATTTCAATTTGATCAATATATAGGCTTCCCCAAAAAAAAAAAAGTTGAGTGGTCAAAATGAAGAATTGTTTCAGGATAATTATGCTATAAGAGAACAAATCAAAATCTTCGTCAGAAATACTTTTTATTGGCTATAAATTTTATAAAATTAACACACTTGAGAGGTCAACTATCAAGGAAGATGAGATGATCACCAGCTTTCACAGTGGAGAAGAAATCTAATTCAAAGGTTTTATATATGCAGAGAGTTTAAATTTGAAATTAAGTTCTCTAAAAAATAAAAATAAAGAAGAATATCACTATCTTTACCTGCTTCTTAATTTTGGCAATACCGAAATCTACCAAACACAAAATTAGTCCTTCATAATCTTAAGTTTGACTAATTAAAGAAAGTTATCATCGTGGAGATTATTAATGTATATACTTATGAAATCTTTTCCAGGTACAATGCACAGCTTCATAGGATCAAATTTCAAATTGTCAAAGTCCACCAAGGTGTGAAGAAGTTAGCAAGTGTCAACACTTTCTAAATAATTAATGGCGTCATCTTCCTCTCCTCCATCCACTAGCAAAAGCAAAATCGATTACTACTACATGCTCTTTGGCTTCACATTTATATTCATTGTACTCTTCGTCATCAGCTCTATCGCAATGGGTTGTTGCACTTGGTTTCGACGTCAATTCCTCTCAGTGCGTGGCTTGCTCAGCCGTGAGCGTAATGACTTGGAAATGCAGCGTTGGATTCCAACATTAAAATATCACAAGAAGGAAGCGGGAGTTGGAGGGGAGGAAGAGGAAATGACACTGGAGTGCGTGATTTGTCTATCACCATTCGATGAAGGAGAGGAGATTATGCAATTGCCGTTATGTCGACACTTATTTCATATAGCTTGTATTGACTTGTGGCTGAACACGCATAACAATTGTCCGATTTGTCGTAGCATTGTTTTATTGCATCCGTGAACATGTCAACTTAATTTCACTCTTATATGAAAAAAAAAAAAAAAACTGCGTAGCTATCTATGGAGGATAGACTCCCCATATGTTAAGGTTCTATATGTAGGCTGATGAGGCGGATGAGCTTATGTAAATGCTTGAAGGGTGTGTATATTTATGCTTAATTTTGGCTTCTGGCTATTATGTAGCTATTGTTCCTATTTGCATTAGTTGCAACTTGGTAGTTCTTTACAAATTTTGGATATGACTAGTTATTCAATTGTGAAACTTAATAATTATCTTATGGAGAAAGTATGTTGCAAAGATGTTATTTCTAGTCTATTTTGGTTATATAGGAGTTAGAAGGGAGGCAGAGAGCCTATCTTGTGGGTGTCTGTAGTCAGAATACTGAAAAAATACACTAATATAAATATATATATATATATATAAAAGTATTTGGAGTGGATAGCAAAGAGGGTGGTCTCCCATTGGGAAGCTTTATTTTAGTAGTTTAAATTATCGTGAAATTATAGAAGTCGCTATGGAAGCATATTTTTCCTATAATAAAGATTATTGACCATGGTAGTTGTTTCGAGAGTTGATCCAATCAAGCAAGGCGAATGGATGAATGAATAGTGTGATGTCGCACAAAACTATTCTGAAATATGTGGACGAAAAACTTGAAATCACCCAAATGATGCCTGTTCGTGAAATGGATAGCTCTGACATGTTCAGTACAATTAGAACAGTTAAGATCAACAATACATATATTGGGAGGGGTCTTAACACAATAAAATTGAAAATCTCCGCACGTGAGAGGTAACAACACAATGTGAGTATAGAAGAAGGTAAAATTTTACAAAATATATATTTAAATAATAAACAATAAAATATAATTATATTATTATTATAATAATTAAATTAATTCAAGTTAAATTAAAAATTAATAATAAAATATATAACAATTGTAGCACGATTTCGAAATGGTGGTAAGAAGATGATCTATAAAGAACTATGATTATAAAAGAAGTAAGATATTGAACTTCCTCTAATTAACATAAGGGCTATGATATCATGCCAAAAAAATTATAATAGCACTGTTCTTTATTCAGTTGAATGATATGTTGATAATGTATACATATATATAGATAATAAAAGGGGCAAATAAAGAAAATATAATGAATAAAACTATTCATAATAATGATGATATATTTACTAATAAATTTCTACTATAAATATTAGACACATATTCTAATAGTTATATGACATTAAATCATTCCAATAATCATTAAACAAAAATTTCATCAAACAAAAAAAGAAAAATTAACTATCAAAGAAAAAAATGTTGCTAAAATATTATTTACTAATAGTGTAAGTTAAGAGCGATATACTATATGATATAATATATATATTTTCATGAGAAATAAATGTTTTGGTTTCATAAATTAATATTTAAAAGTCCATATGATATGTGGCGCCCAGATTCTTAAAGGGTTTGCAAAGATAAAATAATGCTTGGGATATAATCAAGGCAACAATGAATAATGTTTTCCTCTAATTTGATTCTATATTTAGTTGTTTTCTATGAAATAAAAATAGTATATTTGAAATACATTTAGAATTAGTTTATTACATATAAATTTAATATATGAAATTATTATTACTTATTTTGTTTGAAATGAAATAAATTAACTATGATATTTGATAGTGATGATTATTGATGGTAGGGATGTCAATTCGGGTCAACGGGTCGGATTCGGGTCGAACCTGACTTGACCTGAGCATAAACGGGTTGACATGAACCCAACCCATTTAGCTAAATGGGTCAGGAATCCTAATCCGGACTCGACCCACACGGGTTGTCAGGTTGACCCGACCCGACCCGCAAACCCACGAGCGCAGTTGTGAGTCGCGAAATGAGGGCGAATGCGCGACTTGGCTGGGTGTCATCGTGGGCGAGTGGCGACTGGGCTGACCGGCTGAGAGCGTAGGGCCTGGGCATCGACGCGTCTTGGGTGCCTGGCGAAGGCTGGTCCTGCCGTAGGCCGGAGGTGGGGTGGGTGGTCGCCGGTGGAGGATGGGGCGCAGTCACACTCGAGAGGCGGGGCTTGACCAGTTGACCCAAGACGGCAGAGCTCCAGTGCGAGATAGGGCCGGAAACATGGCTAGGCAGGACCGCAGGAGCTCGCACCCCGCGGCAAAAGCCACAAAACCGGGTTAGGTCACGTGGGATTCGGGTTAAATGGGTCGACCTATGTGGTTGTCGGGTCCACCCGAGCCCTACCTATTTTTCAAACGGGTTAGAAATCTGAACCCGGATCCGTCCCATTTCACAAATGGGTTGACCCGTACCCGAATTTTTTGGGTCGTGTCAGAAATTGACACCCCTAATTGATGGCCCATATTGGTAGTTACTGAGAGTGTGTGTTAGTGTTCGGCAGTGCCTAGAAGCAGCGATAGGTATCAGTGGGTGTCATTACTATCTAGTATAATCTATTTAAAAGTGATTCTTTAGCATCCGCTTAACTTTTATTGAATCATTGACATCCAATTACTAGTATTTTATCGGAAGCAAAGCAAATATAGAGTTATATTTCAATGTATTTGAAATCCACTATATAATTCTTTCAATGTATTTGAAATTTGTTCAATTAAGAAGAATTCCAATACATAGTTAATGTAAAGCATACACTCTCCGACCAGTGTCGGCAAAGATTAGCCGCCTCCTTCAGCCACCCCAATCGACCACTGCCCTTTGTCACACAGCTCGTGCCACTCTCGCCCACAACTAGTTGCCATTGCCTCCGCTCATCACCACAATCAGCGATGGCCCTCTCTATTGTCATCATTGTCATATTTTAAAAGTAAATTAAAGAGTCAAAGGATCATATTTATAATGAAATAGTAGTTTTCAAAGCCAATTTAAGGAATTGCTATTTTCGAAGTATTTTCAAAGCCAATTAAACTAAATTCCTTCTCTTATTATGGCATAAGCCAAACCACAACGACTGTTTTGACATGGATTGTTACTAATATCATTATGAAAATAATTAGTTCTAATGCTTTTCAAGTTAGCTTAGAAAATAATTTGAAAATTAAGACTTCATTTGGGACGATTTTCTTACTGCTTCGTAAAGCAGCTTTTTAGTACAAAAATAATTTTTTTTACTAAAAATTGTTTTACGAAGCAGTAAGAAAGCCGTACCAAATGAAGCCTAGGTCTATAACAAATACAACGTATTCATGCTATAAAAAAATATTGTTGTAGCAATTTAAAAGACAAATAAAATGTATATTTGTTATATATATATATATATATATATATATATATATATATATATATATATATATATATATATATATATATATATGTTTTGAGGTGCCTTTTGGGCCTTGAAGTTTGATCAATTGGCACTATTGAAAAATTTGTAGATTATCTCCCAACGTTGTATGGATGCTAACCCACATACCATAATATTGGCATAACAATCATTGTAAAGATTAGAAGAGATAGTGATTATTATTTTTAAATTATCTCTGACAAAAGCTGAAATTTAATAAATTCGAGTAATAGATTATCTAAGTTTTGATCCTCTAGTGTCTGAAAGCTAAGTATAATAAGATAAAACTCTATATACTTGAATGTACTAATTATAATCCTTCTCTATTTCTCTTATAGCCAAGAGAAAATTCCTTGACATTAAAAATATAAAATGTATCTTTGAAGCCTAAAATATATTAAAAAAAATCAACACTAAAGCTATTAAAATTTATAAGTATAACGGATATTCGAGTTGGGTTCGAGTCCAACCTGAAAATGACCCATCGCTATATGACCTATCTCGAAGTAGACCCAATTCTAGAAATGGGTTAGAAGGCTGAATCCAAGCTCGACCCACCAAAGTTATACATTAGGGTTTGGAAAGATATTCGTTGTAGAGATATACATGGAAGGCTCTTCAATAGGGGGGCAGTAATCTTTCAGAGGATCCACGAGACGATGAGTAAGAGGCCGAAGAGGTCGCAATAGGTGATCCAAGTGGATCGACGGTCGATGCTCCGACCGCTAACCGGCACTCCTCGCAGGTGCACGCCGCACAACAAGAGGCGAGGCACGACACAGCCCACATCTTTGAACTACCACGGTAATATTTCGGCTATTCTTTGATGATATAGCTTTGTAACCCTTGCTTGAAAGAGCCGAGAAGCGCAGAACGAATCACAAATTATGCGAACTACAAACATACGGATCTAAATGGCAATCTATCAAATAATTATATTATATAAAATAGTATGTATATAAATGAACCTAAAGTTTATTGTTTGATGTACAATACATTCTACATTAAGGATCAAGTATTTTATTAAGTAAGAAATTTGAAATTTTTTAGGAGATAAGATCTCCTTTTACGAATGCTAGTCTTAGACTTCATTTGAGACAATTTTCTTACGATTTTAAAACTGCTTTATAGCACAAAATTTTTTTGAACTAAATATTTTCATAGTAGAAAGTTACTTTAGAAAACAACAATAAAGCTGTCTAAACGGGGTCTTAATTTTTGGTGAATTTTTTTTTTTTTTGTTTATGTTCTCTTTTACATTTTGTTGAAGGCATGAGTAAGTGATTTTGTTTAGTTAAACATTAATGTATCTATATATAAAAAAAGATGAATTTGATGTTAATAATATTCACAATTATAAAATAAGCGTGCAACTCTTTTTTTTTTGGATATGAAACTATACCTAAACTTATAATAGATTATCATTATATGCAACTAAGGTTTTATTTAGGATAATTTTTTTTGTTGCTTTCAAAAAAAATTTTAGTATTTTTTTAAATTAAATTTTTTATTAATATAAAGTGGTATGTATGTAAATTCTCCTACTATAAAAATTAATTATTTGATAGATTGCCATTTAGATATGTCGGTCTGTATAAAGTTCGTGTAGTTAATTTATGATTCGTTCTGTTCTGTTGTACTCTTTCGAGCAAGCGATACAAAGCGATATCGTGGGAGAATAGCTGAATTATTACCGTAGTAGTTCGAAGATGTGGGCAGCGTCGTGCCTCGCCTCTTGTTCCGCGGCGTGCACCTGTGAGACGTGCCGGTCAGCAGTCAGGAGCATCGGCCGCCTGTCCGCTCGGATCACCTACTGCGGCCTCTCACTCATCGTCTCGTGGATTCTCCAGGAGATTGCTGCCCCCCTATTGGAGAGCTTTCCGTGTATATCTCTACTACAAACAAATTAAAGAGTTTCCATTTATAATAGAATTATGCTAAAAATAAACATTATATCAATCTTGTTATATATATTGGTTGGAGACGCTAACTATAGCTGTTATAAGTGAGATCCTGTAGTCGAGCTTCAAAAATTTTCACATAGTTGGTTCGATTTCAATTTTGAAACGACTAGATCTTCTACTGCTCCAAGTCAGCAATTGAAGATGCCTTTCCAAAGTCCAAAATGGTGGTAAGAAGATGATCTATAAAAAATCACAATTATAAAAAAAAGTAAGATATTAAACTTCCTCTAATTAACATAAGAGCTATGATTTCATACCCAAAAAATTATAATAGCACTATTATTTATTCAATTGAATGATTTGTTGATAAAAATATACATATATATAGATAATAAAAAGGACAAATAAAGAAAAATATAATGAATAAGAATATTCATAATAATTATGATGTATTTACTAATAAATTTCTACTATAAATATTAGACACGTGTTCTAGCATTTATGACATTGAATCATTTCAATAATCATTAAAAAAAATATTTATCAAACCAAAAAAGAAAATTTAACTATCAAAGAAAAATCATTTGATAAAACTAACTCTATATCTATTAAATTATATGATTAAATTTTTATTATATATTATGAGTTGATATTCCACTAATTCAAGATAAATTCAATATTTTTTTTATCCATCACAATATAATTTATATCAAAAAAATTCTAATATAAAAGTTTTCAATCTCACATAATATGTAAATAAACAAAGTGGTATTCTCACTTTACACATCTAATTCTAAATCAGGAAAATAATCTACAGTTCATAATTTCTCCTCCTCCTCCTCCTCCTCCTCCAGAGGGAAAAGAAATTAATCGACAAAACTGTCACTTCCCTTCCACGAGCTCCTCCTCCTCCATCCCCAACTCCTCTCTCCTACCCTCCACCAGCTGATGCTGCTTCATCACCAACACCGATCCAGAAGACATAAACTCTGACGAAGCCAACAAATCCCCAATCTCCCCCAGCTCCCCCTCCCCCTCCCACTCTCCCATACCCTCCGTAATCCTCCTTCCTTCCCCCCACCTCCTCCCCTTTCCCACCACATACAAACTATACTTCCCTTCCATCCCCATCAACACCTCCACCGTCTCCATCCCATCCCTCACCTCCTTCTCCACATACCACACCATCCCCGTCGCCGCAAACCTTCTCTCGAAATCCCTGACGAAATCCTCATCCTCATTATCCCTCTCCTCCATATCCTCTCCCAACAACCGATAAACCGTCACGCTAACACACGGGTGCATCGCAAGCCTCCCTCCGTAAGCCATCGCCTCCCTATCATCTGCTCCGCCGATGAAAACCACCGCCACCTTATGCAAAACCCCCGCCCCCACCTCCACAAACCGACAGCTCATCCCGCGGTCCACAAGAATCCCCACCGTGCACGGCGCGTGGCGAAGCGTGCGCCGATTGACCAACCGAATCCCTTCTTTTCCAAAACCCAGCCTCCCGTCGAGCCTCAACCGGCGGTGAAAAGGGAGAATGATCAGCGAGGCGCGGATGTCCTGCGCGGCGCGGCAGATGTCGAGATGCATGGTGTCGTAAGAGGAAATAGCGTTGATTTGGCGGAGAGGGATGGAGGTTTGGTCGACGAAGGCGTCGGCGGCGAAATCGATTTGGCGGGTTTGGTCGGGGAGGAGGTCTTTTTGAAAGTGGTGGTCGATGCGTTGGTGGTAGAGGGTGGTGGAGGTGAGGCGAGGAGTTAGTTGGAGGAGGTGGAGGAGATAGGCGGCGAGAGGGGAGCTGGAGGAGGGAACATTGGCGGTGGAGCCCGCAGATATTTCCAGGAGGTTGAGAATCGTGGGGGCGTCCTGCGGGGAGTGGAGGCAGGCGAGAACGCGGAGTTCTTTGTCGAGGTTGAGCCATTCTAGGCCCATGGATCGGTATTTTAGGGTTTTGCGTTCCTGGTTTATGAGGAAGGCGGCCGCGGGGCCGGCCATGATGTTGTTGAGGAGGACGGTGATTAGGAAGACCATATATGTTGTTTGACCCCAAATCTGCAGAGAAGATATTTGGAATATGGTGATTTTATAAAATTATGAATAATTGATTTATTTTTATTTTTATTTAAAGCAATGCAATTTGAGAAATTTCTTATATACATAATTTCAAAAAAATAAAATGTGCATTTTTTATTTTAATAAACTGATTTTTTATCATGTTTAACTTTTTTTAATATAAAATACACAGTTTTATATATTAAAATATTATATAAAAATAAATATTAAAGCTTGATTTGCATGATTTATATATTAAAATATTATATAAATAAATATTAAAGCTTAAATATTAGTTATATAAATAGTTCAATACATGAATTATCTAATATGCATGTAATTTTTTCTAAATTTTACTAATTTTATAGGGGATTTATATATATACTATAAAATTTCTATATATTTATATGTTTAAAATCTAATTCCTTATATTCACTTATATATCATTTTAATAACAAATTATATATGTATTATTATATAAATTCATAAAATTTTTAGGATATAATTGTAAATTATATACATACTAATTTGTTTAACATATTTTTTATGCAATTATTTCTTCAAACAAAATAATACATACCCCATACTTCCTGGCAATCGATATAAGAATCATATCAACGTGCCCCTTAACGTTAAGCAGCAGCCCCAAAATCAGCCCTTCCCTCACCGTCATACCAACCAACCTCCCCCCGATCATCGTCCCCCCAATCTTCCCCGCCGTCCCCACCGCTATCAGCACCACCACCGTTATCGCCACTCCCCTCTCCCTCACCATCGTCAAGTCGGTCTGAACCCCCGCGTACCCAAAATAAACCGGCACCACAAAATTATGCACGAAATAACTCAGACTCCCCATCACCGTCCTCACCGTCGCCCCCGTCCTCGGAAACATTAATCCCAGTAAAAAACTCGCCATGGTACTGTTATAACCCATCAGCTCCGTCACACAAGAAATCACCATAACAAACATCAGTACTCCCACTAGCTCAATTCCTCTAATGCCTCCCTTGTCCTTATTCCTTCTGTTAAGCCATTTCACTCCCGGCCTCACTAACCCCAACGATCCGCCAATTAGGGTTAAAGCCACTGCTCCGTTGAAGAGTTTCGAGCCTGCTGAAGACTCGTTTCCGCCGATTCCAGTCGGGCTGAAGATGCTTATAACGGCTACGAAGAGTAAACAGGTCATGTCGTTGATAAGTGACGAGGCGATGAGAAGGCGGCCGGATTCAGTCATGGTGAGTTTTAGCTCGGTGGCGACGCGGATGACGACGGGGGAAGCGGTGCTGGAGAGGACGAGAGCGAGGGCTAAAGCAAAGAGGGATTTGCTTCCGGTGGCGTTGGTGAGGTTGTAGACGAGTGGGGTGGCGGCGAGGGAGATGGAGGCGCAGCAGGCGGCGCCGGAGTAGGAGATGATGATGGCGCGGCGGATGTTGCGGAGGAGATAAGGGGGGTCGAGTTCGAGGCCGACGAGGAACATGAAGAGCATGCGGGACATGGTGGCGATGCTGGTGAGGTTCTCTTGGTTGGAGATATTGAGGTATTTGGTGGCGAGGGGCAGGTGGCCGAGGAAAGATTTGCCGATCATGATGCCGGCGAGCATTTGTGAGACGACGCTGGGTTGGCCGAGGCGTTTGAGGAAGAAGTGGAGCATGTGGGAGAAGGTGATGAGGAGGGAGAGTTCGAATGCGATGGTTGATACGTCGGTGAAGATGTCTTCTCTTTGTTCTTGTTTGCATAGATCGAGTAGGTCGAGTGGGGAGAGGAGGGTGGTGGCCATGGGATGCGGTGGAGGGGGTTTTCCGGCGAGGGGATTATATGATATTGTTGGACATTAGATAGGTTCTTTTGAGCATGGATGTGTGAGGCTAGATTTGAATCTGTTTGGCGTTTGCTTGAAGCCAAGCAAATTTAGAGGGTGCGCAGATGGGCGGGTTGGTATTGCTGTTGCTGAAGAAGTGTTTGTTAGGCATTTTTCGTTTCAATGTTACTGAGCAAAGGAGATGGTTACGAGATATAATTGCTCTTATATGTTTTACTAACTATGCGTTCTTTAGGTGTACATCGAGTTTTTTCTAGTCAGAAAATATCGTAGTAGTTGTTCTTGACCCTCATATTCACATCTAAGATTTTATTTGAGGAGAAATTATTATGTGCGAAGTGCGAACGTAGAGCTACGTTTGGACTCTAATAAATTGTGACACACAGACAAATATATTCTGTGTATACATAATATGTAAAAGCTTATATACAATTTGTACAAGTCCACGTATCATAATTTCATTGGAGTCCGAACGTAGTTCTACGTCCGCACATCACATGTAATAATTTTTTTTATTTGAGACAGCTTTTTTACTGCTTTTTAACGTAGCTTTTTGGTAAAAAATTAATTTTTTTACTAAAAATCTATTTTAAAAAGCAATAAAAAAGCCGTCATAAATGAAACCTAAAATTTGGAGATTCTCATTTGAGAGCTCATGATTTAAGCATGTCAGCCACATACCCTACTAAGTTTTTCTCTAATTAGCCGATAATGATTGATATCTATATATATAAAACTTGTCCGGAGGCAAATACGGACGCGCCACATCACCCGGATGCCTGGACATCCGGGTGACATAATGGGTCCAAATTCGCCTCCGAATTTTTCGACGTAATAATCTCTCACATGTAATAGCAATTCTAAACAACAATCCTAGCTTCTTCTTATCCAGCCACTGACACAGTACTCATCCACTGACACAGTACTCATACATGCCAAACAAAACAAATGCCAGCTCATAAGAAAAACTTTACCTATGAGAATAATTAATAAAAATGCACACTGAACTTATAAATGCATTTTATATATATTGTGATTAATACCATAATGATCCACAAATTAATGAATCTAGAGAAAGTAATTAGCAACAAATAGTTCCATATAGTGAAACAAAATGGCATCATATGTAATTCAAAAGAGTCAAAATATTTCTACCATTATAAACCCTAAAGAACTAACAAATAAAGATTAAAACAAGTACCGAGGCCAAGAAACACAAATCGCTAATAACTGAAAATGAGCAAGGCACGATAAATGAAGAATAATAAAAACCAAGCACTTCCAACCAACAATAGGACCGGAGAATTAATCCAGAGCTAGAACCAAGCAATATTGAAGAGAACATTAAAAGCAGCACAATTAAGATCACAAGATAACAAATATCAATAAGGAGCTAGTCACAACCACCAAGAACCATGGTGTTATTGTAGAACATAACATTTAAGGGCAGTAGGGAACTATTAATTATTCTGTGTGGACGTCGAATGCAGTCCGGAGATCAATCAGAATGCGTCACATGACCTCTTGCTTGGAACTGCTGACGTGGCGCATTTTGGTTGGTCTCCAGATGTCGTTCTGCATCCAGTCTCCGCACAGAATAATTTCTCGTAGAAAAGGCCTCAATAATAAGAGCTTGAAATTACGTTGTTGTTTTATTAAAGTCAATGGATTTGGATATTATTTTCACCGTTTTGATAAAGGTGGACAACCATTTTATAACATCAAAATATTTGAAGTGCGAATCATGTTGACTAGTAAAATGAAGCATTTATGCTTCTTTGAGTATCGATGGATGATAGGGTTTAGGTTTCGAACAACTCTGAAAAGAGTGAAAAGTTTAGTTTAAAGAGTATGAGAGATGCTGATTTCTTCATTTAATGAATATATCGTAATATTTACCTCTTGATGAAATTTTGTAATATGATATTTTTGATATATTTTTTCTGAATGATGTTAGGCAGCTTACAATTTTTTATTTTAAAAATATATGTGATACAATAAATTCATTAAAATACATAAATAGAGTTTATAAAAATATAAAATATTAGATTTATAAAAAAAATTAAGGATTTTTACATATATAATACTTCAAATTATTATAAATATATATTCAACATCTAAATTTTTGTATTTACTGATATACCATCTAAAATCTTCTTTTTAAGTCAACTGAAGTGAAGATGCAAGGCTGATAAAATTTTTTGACAGAGGTAATAAGTGGTATATCAGTAAATATAAAAGTATAGTAGCAATAATTTGAAGTATTATTTATGTAAAAATTTCAAAAATTAATATGGGTAATATTGGTACCACCTTTGCCTGCCCTGCATTGGGTTCTACCATCGTGGCCAGCTCTACTTGTTATGGACAGGTTACGTGACATCCTATGAATCTATTGCTGTTGAGATTCTGGCGTTAAAACGAATTGAGAACTAAAAAGCGAGCGCAAATTAGTACTATTTTTATAGAAAAATCGTGGATAAAGAAGCGGCCATAAGCATTCCGCAACCAGCAAGCGGCGTCACTTTTGCTTTTGCGGCATCGCGGCAAAAAGTGAACCAGATTGGCATAGAGTGAGCTCGAAGTGAGAGAAAGCGGAGAAGAAAGAGCGAGCCAGAGAGAGAGAGAATGAGAGTGAGGAGTCGGAGTTTCTCTGGCTTTGCTGTCTGCCGAGGCAGAGGTTGCATTGGGGGAAGTGAGATGGCGGAGGAGTGGGGGAGATCTGGACTTGTGGTGTGGAGGAGGTGAGCGATCTGCTTTGTGAGGAGTGGAGTTAGGGTTTTACTGGTTACTAGAGGTGTGGGATGGGGAGCAATTCGTCGGAGGAGGGCTCCGATCAGCAGAGCGAGGAGCGATGCGGGAGCTACAGTCCCAGCGCCGATGTTAGCGAGTCAGAGAGCTCCAGTGGGTTTTCTGGCCGCCGCTTCACTGCCGGTGCTTCAAGTTCATTTGCATCTTCGCCGCTGGTTCTCGGGAAATCCTGCCTTGCCTCCGCCGACGCCGCGCGTGCATTGTTGCCGATGCCTGAAGCTGATGTTATGTTCTGGGAGGGCAAGTTGGAGAAGCGTGAACTGGACTTGTCTGGTTCGTCTTCCTGATCCCGCGAAGGGGAATGTGATCGCTATGTTTGGTATCCGCCTTCTGTATTTGCTCAACGTTTTGCTGATTTTGCAGAGGTTGAGATGATGAAGGAGAGATTCGCTAAGCTTTTACTGGGAGAGGACATGTCTGGCGGAGGGAAAGGAGTTTGCACTGCGCTGGCGATCTCGAACGCCATTACAAATTTATCCGGTGAGATGAACTTTTAAGGCGCATATTAAAAGCTTTTGTATCTAGGTTTTAATCGCGTTGAAACTTGTTCAGCTACTGTTTTTGGGGAGCTGTGGAGGCTGGAGCCTCTGGCTCTGCAGAAGAAAGCAGTGTGGAGGAGGGAGATGGAATGGTTGCTATGCGTGAGTGATTCCATTGTGGAGCTCATCCCATCTCTGCAAGAGTTTCCAGGTGGCGGGACATTTGAAGTGATGGCCTCACGGCCAAGACCTGATCTCTACATGAACCTTCCTGCGCTTAAAAAGCTAGATTCCATGCTACTAGGAATGCTGGATGGATTCCGTAATACTGAATTCTGGTATGTCGATAGAGGGATAATGGTTGCTGATGCTATTGAAGAAGGCAGTGAGGGCTACCCTTCTTTTGGGAGGCCATCACTGAGACAGGAAGAGAAATGGTGGCTTCCATGCCCACGAGTTCCTCCAAATGGTTTGTCTGAAGATACAAGGAAGAAGTTGCAGCAATGTAGAGATTGTGCAAACCAGATATTAAAAGCAGCCATGGCGATCAATAGTGGGGTGCTTGCAGAGATGGAGATTCCTGACGCCTTCTTTGAAACACTTCCAAAGGTATGCCAATAATCATTAAATTGATTAATACGGTTAATGCAAAGTTTTTGAAAGCTGAACAGGATTGTCATATATTTAGGATTTTTATTTTTGGGAATATATGATTGTTTCGTATTATTGCCGGCAGTGACTTGTATTCATATTGTAAACCTGCTGATTATCTGGCCTTAATCTTGTTTGGTAATGCTGCAATTTGCTATTAAATACAAACTAAAGTCCGACTACTCTCACGTAGGAATCGCTCTTGATTAGAATCATCGAGGAGATGCACGTGCAATGTAGCATTTTTTGTTGCAAGTTGTACGAAACAAAGTAGTTGTAAAGCATTACTAAAAGATACCCTCTTCTCTTGACTGAACCCTCGCTGTTTGTCTAAACCATGTCTTAATATTGTGCTTATAGCATTTGATTGCTGAAATAATTTGTTTCTATTGTGGCCTTATACAGTGATAAGCTGTTTCTGTAGTTCATTTGTAATATGCTCTAAAATAGGCCCAACTCTACATTCTTACAAACTTGGATGTTGAGTTTGTGAGGATTTGAAAGAAAGGGAGTAAAAAAAAAAAGCAATTGGGAAGTTTACTAAATAATCCATTCAATTGGAACTCAACTTTTGAAGATAAGGTGACTGAAAATATGCTTATAGATGGTATGTACATGTATAATGAAGTGTCCAAATTATGCCTCTTAGATATGTCAAACAAAGTAGTCTCGTAGGATTATGAAGATAAAATAGTAGACCTAAGCTTATATGGATATAAGTTATTTAAAATAATTTACGAATGTTAGGTTTAACGTCTTAGACAACTCTCAATAGGAATGAGGTTCATAAAATTGACCTTGAATGATTAAGTGAGATAAGGCTGATGATGATTCGTTATATAATATATATATATATATATATATATATATATATATATATATATATATATATGAATTTTTACCTATGTGAACTAACAACTTGTTATCAACATTGTTAAGCACGCAAAGAAGTAAATGAGCTTTAAGTTTAACGTGAAATAGAGTGGTAAGATTTCACATCGCTCTACAAAGAACTGAGCTTACACTATGAAGCACAGTTGAAGTGACAAACCACATACGTCAATTAAAATAAGAAGATTAGTTTAATAATGGGCTTATAGTATGTGTTGCTTCATATCGCATATATGCTATTTTGTAAGGTTTAAAGGATCTCCATCTTCTGTTGGGGTGAATTCCATTCCACTCTTGTTGCAATGATCAAGATTGAATTTTTGCAATCTTCTCCTCCAACTCTTCATGTTTCCCATCTTCCTTGAGGGAGATTGATTCCCATAAACAATCATATTCTCAAGCTTTGAGGGTGATTGGATCTTTGTCAAAAGCACTCCCTTCTCCTCATGACTTGTACTTGCATGGTGTTTTGGTGCTCCTTTTATTAATTTAACAACCCCTCCTTTTTTTTACTACTCGCGCCTTTCCACTTTTAATTTCAGCATAGTTAGTTGTGCTGTCCATAAGTGCATAAGTTTAAGTATAAATGTTTCTTTTTTAGTTTAATTATTGAATATTTATTTTTTAGTTTGTGCATGGTGATTATATGCTTTTTCTATAGTTGATTTAATCTTTCAATCCTATGTAATATTTCATATGATTTGCATGCATCAATTAACTGAATCATATGCTTAACGCTTTAAAGAAAAAAACCCTCTTTACGAGCCGTTTACACATTGGCAATTTTTATTGTTACTGGTATCAATGGTTATGTTTTCTGCTCCGAAGTGCAAATTGGTTGGTTTGTGGCCTGGAGGTTGTCCTTTTTTTATTAAAAATTCTACTGCGATGTATTGAAAGCATTTAATACCAGAGCTTGAGCAGAGTACATTCTTGATATCTATTGCAGTTTTTTGCACATAAAAACTTGTGTTTGATATAAACGCAAACCCCTTCATTTATCTAACAACATACTATTTTTGGAGAGAATGTAACTATTAGTCCAGCCAAGACCTTTTGACATATGGAATATTGCAGTTCACGTTAGGTAGTGTATTCTAGACTCATGCACCTTAATACTCTGCACTACAGTACATTTCGGTAACCTCACCAAAAAAAAAACCCTAAAAAAGGCACCTTCTGTAATAAAATGGAGGAGTTCTTCTTGTAAGAGAGAGAGGGAGACAGGGAAGAGAGGGAGAGAGGAGAACCAATGTTTATTCTTTTGCCTTTGAGAGGATATCTTATTACAAAAATATATGTCTATATATAGACATAAAAGGCAACACCTAAAGTAATACAAGAACCTAAAGAAAGCTAACAGAAAAAGATAGAAACAAAAATAAGTTGGATCACTAAAAAACTCTAACAATCTCCACATTGATCCAAAATGACTCTTATAGAACCTCCGAATCATTCCAATCATCCATTGAATCTGCTAACACTACCATATTAGTGTCTTCTTCAGCTCTTTGCAATTTCTCTCTATTCGGACAATTTCTTTTGAAATGTCCCTCTTTGTAGCAAAGATAGCATTTCTTGCTTATTTTCTCTTTTCTAACATCTGATCTGCCCCTAACCACCAACATGTTGTCATTCTTTTCTTCTTCAGCTCTTGATGCATCTAGTTTTCTTAATTTCTGTTTTGATGTAATATGAACTGTTATATTTGTGTTTTCTATTTTTGTTTTATGTTTTTTTTAGCTATCCAATGATGGAAAGCATCCCGTGATCAATGCGTAGGATTTGCTTGGCTTGCTTGACCTTGGGTTTGCTGATTTTGGAGTTCTATTTTTGAGTTGAAGTTTAGCTCATTAATCCTAAAAGGTATGGTGGAATGTGGCTTTTCTTTTCCCCTTGCTGCCTTCTCGTTTTCCCCCTTGCTGCCTCCTCGGTTTCTCCTCTTAACCCCTTGGTTTTGGTGGTTTTTGCTGTTTCCCCATATGTTCTGTTGGGCTTCTTGTGCTTGCTGCCTTGGTTGCTGGTTTGCCTCTTCGGTTCCTTCCCACCTGGCTGGTTCCGTGGACTTACCTGTTGGGCTTCTTGTGCCTGCTGCCTTGGTTGCTGATTTGCCTCTTCGGTTCCTTCCCAGCTGGCTGTTCCGTGCCCTTTATGGCTGGTTTGCTGTGGACTTTTGCTCTGTAGGTGCTGAAATTATGGCTGCTGTTTGGTGACCTTTGGTCTTTCATTTCCCTAAATCTAATTGGTTTAGATGGAGGTGCTATGGCTGTTTGGTTTTCTTATGGTTTGCCTATTTATATAACATGTTTTTGGAAGAAAAAGGTTGTTGAAAATTGTTTGGCAAAGCCACTAAACCTGAGGGTTTTCTTCTTGGAAAAGCTTGAGAGCTTGTTCCATCTTCTTTCTCCTCTAGGAAAGCTTGCGAGCTTCTCCTCCCTTCTTCTCGGCTTCTAACCCCTTCTTCTCTACGCAAGTTCCACTCCACCTGTATCCTTCTTCTGGTTCCGGTTGGTGTAAGTTTGGGGCTGTTTTTTGAGGAATATCGTGGCTGTTTTGTGGAGGATTGGTGGCTGTTTTAAGGTGACATTTGTGGGCTGTTTTGGAGACATTTGCTGGAGGAGTTTGGTAGAACGTTGGCCCTATGCCTTGGTGGACCCCTGGTTTGCAAGCTAAGCATTTTTCATTTTAATTTCCTACACCCGATGCATGTGAGGAGTCCGCTTGACGGATGTTCTGAGGATAGCGTTGTTTTATTTTAAATTTGTTCTTTGCTAACTTTCTTTTGTCTAAGGTTTGTTGGTCTTCGGTTTTCTGTCTAAGTTGAAGTGGAAGTCTTATTCTCTAGCCTATTTGTTCTCCAATTGTGGTTTTAAGTTGGAAGGTGAGTCTTTTGTTTTCTTTTCGTAATATTTCTCCTTTCTTGGTTTTTGTTTTAAGTTGTCTACATCAGTTTTGGTATCAGAGCCCTAGGTTGGTATATCCTAGGGTAGTGTGTGAGTTGTCTTTTCATCTTAAAAGTTATGGCTAATCAAAATAATCAAGGGGGAGATTGGCAACAACAAATGATGACTCAATTGGCAAACTTACAAGAACAAATCACTAACATGGCTAATGTTATGGCAAATTTGAATGTGAACAATGCTAATGCAAATCCTAATGTTCAATCATCCGAAAGTGAAGATGAGGGTCCTAGACATCAAAATAGGCAACAAAGAAATTGGGACCACGGCATTAAAATTGATGTTCATAATTTTGAAGGAAAATTACAACCCGATCAATTCATAGAATGGGTGGAGAAAATGGACCAATTCTTTGAATGGAAAGAAATTCCGGATAATCGAAAAGTCAAATTTGCAAGTCTAAAACTTACTGGACATGCATTAACGTGGTGGAAAAATTTACAAAATAATAGAGTGAGACGAGGGAAAGAAAAAATTCAAAATTGGGAAAGAATGAAAGAAAAAATGAAAGAAAAATTTCTACCTTCTGATCATGCAAGAACACTCTTCCAAGAATTTAATAATCTGCGTCAAGGTAACCAAAATGTGGAAGAATACACTGAAAATTTTTATAAATTGCAATCTAGAAATGACTTAGATGAATCGGAGGAGAAAACGGTTACACGATATCTTAATGGGTTAAAATGGACAATTCAGGACCAACTTAACTTGCATCATGTTATCAAGTTAGATGAAGCTTATCGTATGGCTTTGAAAATTGAAAAACAACATCAACGGGGAAGTAACAAAATCACTGAAACTTACAAACGACAACAACTTGGAAAAGGTAAAACACAATCTGCACAAACTTCTGGAGGAACAACTGGAATAAAAATGAAAACTTATGAAAATCAAAACTTGGACAAGGGTAAAGGGGTAATGGGAACTAAACTTTCTGATCAACCTAAGCTAATTGGACCTTGTTACAAGTGTGGTCTTTATGGTCATTTGTCAGCTACCTGCAGAAAAAATAACCCTCCACGAAATAATTTCATAGAAAATGAGGAAGAATTAGAGGAAGAGGAAGAGAGTGATCCTGACCCTGCAAATGATGTGGATATGGAAAAATTTGATTTGGAAGGTGATGAAGGGGAACCATTATTGGTAATCCGACAAGTTTTAACTACTCAAATTGATAAGGGGGATAAGTGGCTTAGAAGAAACATTTTTAGGACTACTTGTACTGTTGAAGGAAAAATTTGCACCTTAATGATTGATAGTGGGAGTTCAGGGAATTTTGTGTCACAACATATGGTAGAAAGATTGAAACTAAAAACAAAACCTCTTGGCAAATCATATAAAATATCTTGGTTTAAAGAGGGGGGTGAGGTTCCTATAACCAAACAATGCATTGTGAATTTATCCATTGGAGGTGCCTATAAGGATCAAATTATTTGTGATGTTGTGCCCCTCGAGGTTTGTCATATTCTTTTGGGTCGTCCCTGGCAGTATGATCATAAAACCATTCATAATGGTGAGAAAAATACCTATACCTTAATTCAAGATAATAAAGAGTTCACTCTTTTTCCACAAAGGTATATCTCTGACCCATCAAAAGAGAAAACTGCAAAATCATCCACTCCTGAGTTGCTTTTAAATGCAAATGAGTTAGCCCAATCTGAAGTGGCATATCTAGTGCTTGGGAAAGAAACTGAACCAACTCTTGAAATTCCTGAAGCAATACAACCATTACTGAATGAGTTCTCTGATATAACACCTGATGAGTTACCTACTGGTTTACCCCCGATGAGAAATATTCAACATCATATCGATTTAATTCCTGGAGCTACATTGCCTAACCTTTCACATTACAGGATGAGTCCAAATGAACATAAAGAGCTTTCTACTCAAGTGTCTGAACTGTTAAAAAAAGGTCTGATAAAGGAGAGTTTAAGTCCTTGTGCTGTGCCTGCTTTACTTACTCCTAAAAAGGATGGAACCTGGAGGATGTGTGTGGATAGTCGTGCCATAAATAAAATAACCATCAAATATAGGTTTCCAATTCCTAGGTTGGATGACATGTTAGATATGCTAAGTGGTGCTACAATTTTTTCTAAAATTGATTTAAGAAGTGGATACCATCAGATAAGAATTAGACCTGGGGATGAATGGAAAACTGCTTTTAAAACAAAAGAAGGCTTGTATGAATGGCTTGTTATGCCTTTTGGTTTGTCTTTACCTAACAAAATAAGTGCTGAAGCTTTAGAAATTTTTGATCACATCAAAACGGTCCAACAGCAAGTTCTTGAAAAACTCCGTATAGCTAATGTCAAATACAAAGCTGCTGCAGATAAACACCGGAGAGAAGTTGTGTTTAAAGAAGGTGATATGGTGATGGCTTACTTTCGTCGCCAACGTTTTCCTGTTGGTACTTTTGGTAAACTGAGCAGAAAGAAATTCGGGCCTTTTCGAATTCTACGAAAATTGGGCACAAATGCCTATCTCTTAGACTTACCTATTACTGTCGGCACTTCGCCTATATTCAATGTTTCTGATCTCTCTTTGTATGAAGGAAGTTCAGGTGATTCTGTGGACGTGGAAACTTTACCACTTTCCACCTCTGTTTCATACAAGGATGACCTGATTGAGGATGTTGTTGATGTAAAAATCACTAAAACAAGACATGGTGAGCACAAAAGATTTTTGGTCAAATGGAGCAATCGGCCCTTAACGGATTGTACTTGGATCGATGATATTGAGCTAAAGAATCGCAATTTGGAGCTTTATGAACGAGTTGGTAAAGCATTCTCATCAGGAGATGAGCTTCTCCCACCTGGGGGGAATTGATGCATCTAGTTTTCTTAATTTCTGTTTTGATGTAATATGAACTGTTATATTTGTGTTTTCTATTTTTGTTTTATGTTTTTTTTAGCTATCCAATGATGGAAAGCATCCCGTGATCAATGCGTAGGATTTGCTTGGCTTGCTTGACCTTGGGTTTGCTGATTTTGGAGTTCTATTTTTGAGTTGAAGTTTAGCTCATTAATCCTAAAAGGTATGGTGGAATGTGGCTTTTCTTTTCCCCTTGCTGCCTTCTCGTTTTCCCCCTTGCTGCCTCCTCGGTTTCTCCTCTTAACCCCTTGGTTTTGGTGGTTTTTGCTGTTTCCCCATATGTTCTGTTGGGCTTCTTGTGCTTGCTGCCTTGGTTGCTGGTTTGCCTCTTCGGTTCCTTCCCACCTGGCTGGTTCCGTGGACTTACCTGTTGGGCTTCTTGTGCCTGCTGCCTTGGTTGCTGATTTGCCTCTTCGGTTCCTTCCCAGCTGGCTGTTCCGTGCCCTTTATGGCTGGTTTGCTGTGGACTTTTGCTCTGTAGGTGCTGAAATTATGGCTGCTGTTTGGTGACCTTTGGTCTTTCATTTCCCTAAATCTAATTGGTTTAGATGGAGGTGCTATGGCTGTTTGGTTTTCTTATGGTTTGCCTATTTATATAACATGTTTTTGGAAGAAAAAGGTTGTTGAAAATTGTTTGGCAAAGCCACTAAACCTGAGGGTTTTCTTCTTGGAAAAGCTTGAGAGCTTGTTCCATCTTCTTTCTCCTCTAGGAAAGCTTGCGAGCTTCTCCTCCCTTCTTCTCGGCTTCTAACCCCTTCTTCTCTACGCAAGTTCCACTCCACCTGTATCCTTCTTCTGGTTCCGGTTGGTGTAAGTTTGGGGCTGTTTTTTGAGGAATATCGTGGCTGTTTTGTGGAGGATTGGTGGCTGTTTTAAGGTGACATTTGTGGGCTGTTTTGGAGACATTTGCTGGAGGAGTTTGGTAGAACGTTGGCCCTATGCCTTGGTGGACCCCTGGTTTGCAAGCTAAGCATTTTTCATTTTAATTTCCTACACCCGATGCATGTGAGGAGTCCGCTTGACGGATGTTCTGAGGATAGCGTTGTTTTATTTTAAATTTGTTCTTTGCTAACTTTCTTTTGTCTAAGGTTTGTTGGTCTTCGGTTTTCTGTCTAAGTTGAAGTGGAAGTCTTATTCTCTAGCCTATTTGTTCTCCAATTGTGGTTTTAAGTTGGAAGGTGAGTCTTTTGTTTTCTTTTCGTAATATTTCTCCTTTCTTGGTTTTTGTTTTAAGTTGTCTACATCAGCTCTTTACCTCAGTCATCGTCAAAGTTTGCTTTCCATACAGCATTGTATCAATGATGTGTTCATAAGTTTTCAGCAGCGAGCTAAGCAAGATGATGCCCTAATCTTCTTCATCAATCTGCACGACAACATTCTTCAGATCAAGAATTATTTTATTGAAGTCATCCATGTGCTTTTGAAGATCCTTTGATTCTTCCATTTGAAGGGTATACAAATGCTTCTTTAATATCAGACGATTTGCAAGAGATCTTTTCAAGAACAGTGATTCTAATTTCTCCCATACCTCAATGGTTGTTTCTTCATAGGCAACCTCTCGTAACACCTTGTCACCAAGGGAAAGCAAAATTGTGCTGTGAGTCTTCAATTGCATTTCCCTTGCCTTCACCCGATCAGTCAATGTTGCAAATCTATCTCTGGTTATTGCCTCTGACAGCCCCTGATGGACTAACAATGCCTTTATCTTGATCTGCCACAAACAAAAATTATTTTCTCCGGTGAATTTGTTGATCTCGAATCTTTGTATCGACATGATCAAGAACCCGTAGCTGCTAATGCTCCACCTCAAAAGATCTAGGAATGATCTTTAATTAAGAATTACGGTCTGAATTCGACTGCAAGAATGCAACCTCGCCACGATTCACACATGAATTGATCTTCTCGTGTTCCTATCTGATCGCACGACCTGCGGCCCAACCTCCGCTCTGTCCCGTGACCGAACAATCTGTCTCTTGCCCCGACACCCGCACGACCTGTTATCTGCACTGCTGACCCTACTCTGAACTACAATAGCAACTCTTGTGTGTGGATATGTCACAGCCTCTGCTCCGGACTCGTGCACATGCGACTCCACCTGCGCCCCACGAGGCCACCCCAGCCTACGGTCCACGCCCTGATTGCCCTCGCGATCTCCTGGGCGATCGCCTACGTGATCTTCTACGCAATCACTCGCACTCTTACCGCCAAAACCCCTGATTCCACCTCCTCTTCCGTGGAACTAGCTACCGGAACCTTCCTTCGGCTCTGTCTTGATTCCGCGAACCGCACACGTGAGTCCGACTCCGGCCAGAGCGTCCGCCCTTCTTGGCCCGTGTGAGGACTCGCCGGTCCGCGCACACCTTCGCCTACTCACGCTGCCAAGCCTTCTTGTGCGAACACCCACAGTCGAAGCCGCCTTCAGCTTCTCCGGTCAACCCAGACCTCGGTCCTTCGGTCTGCCACCGCTCTTTTCCACGCAACCAACGCGTGCGCCCAGGCCTGCCAAGGACGTCCGCCTCTCCTCCTGTTACACCTCTAGACTGCACCTTCTCCGCATGTGAGCCCGTCAGCAGTCCCGGTCGCTGTCCGACACTCCGCCTCCTTCTTTGAACCTTCCTCCACCTCGAGATCACTTCTACTTGGCTTTGATACCATATTGTAATAAAATGGAGGAGCTCTTCTTGTAAGAGAGAGAGGGAGACAAGGAAGAGAGGGAGAGAGCAGAACCAATGTTTATTCTTTTGCCTTTGAGAGGGTGTCTTATTACAGAAATATATGTCTATATATAGACATAAAAGGCAATACTTTAAGCAATACAAGAACCAAAAGAAAGCTAAAAGAAAAAGACAGAAAAGAAAATAAGTTGGATTACTAAAAAACTCTAACACCTTCTGTAGTTTAAACTTAATATTAATTTATAGTTATATATCTGTAACCATGTAATGGTGTCTAGATTAATGCATTTGCCATTTAATTACATCTAATTAATTTGAAGTGGTTGATTTGCATGATGTTTAATGTTTTCAAAGACATCAAAAGTAAAAAAAGCATTAGCCTGAATTGCTTTTTCAGCTCCACTGACAAATTTGGGTACTGACGTGCTTAATCATTTAAATTGCGTCGCCTAAGATTGTTCCACTGCCTCCCTGTATCATCTTCCCTTGTCATTCTTCTCTGCTACTTTGTATGAACCATGACAGTAGCTCGTAAGAAGTAGGATATTGAAGTCTCGCAAAATGTCTATCAATTATTTGAGTATTGAAGTGGGAAACTCTTCTAACTTTTTGGCTAAATTAGAGTGGTTTCACGTTATAGTCTTCTTTCCCTTGAAATGTTGATTGTAGTGTTAAATAATCTCTTATTCAATTATTGCCAACTAGAATAGCTCACTTCAAAGTTTAACAACAATGATAACGGGAACTCTTTAGTTAAATAATTTAAATTTTCTTTGGCATAATGCTTAGATAATCTATAATTTATGCAGTTAATTATTTGTCACTTCTTAAATATGCAAATTTTGAATATTCATATCTTTCTCTGGTTTTAGTTTCTCTCCAATAATAACAATATCAAGACTTTATTCCACTACTTGAGGTTGGCTAGGTTTTAATTTCTCTCCAGGGTGTCAAAAAGTCAAACTGTTCTAATTTGGACATGAATCACTTCTTATGAAAATTCACATTGGAACATATCAGCAGGGAAACATTTGGATTCACTAATCGTGCTTTGGTTGTGATATGTGGTGCTAACCTTTATCTAGAAGGTGAAGTATGCCATCAACACCTTCGAGTTGTGAATGGTGCAAAAAAATCTAGTTGTACTTCTCCATCTGTTCTCCATTAGTGATAACTCTTATAACCTGCAAAGATTGAGTCATTTTGCTCAAAGATCAATGATGATTAGCCATAGAGCTTAGATTTGTTGGCATAACTTCTTCGGTTGTAGGTCACTTAATTATCTTTTTCTACTGTTGACGCACACTTCTGTCTTGATTTTTATGAAGTTCAGGAAAACATTTGATTGTCCACTAGTCTTGTGTAGGATGCCATATTTAATGCCAAACAAAAATGTTTTTCCATATAAAAAATTTTTAGGAGGGGCTTGCTCTTAGCAATTTACCTATATCCTTTTATTCCAGTTTATCTCTTAAGGTGGTTTTATTTGAGCACCTACCTATGTTGTGATTTTTGCCTGTCGTTTGCTACATAAGAAGCTTTCGGGATGCTAGAAGAATGTTCATCATCATCTCAACTATTTAAAATATTAAAAGTTAACGTAGCTTCTCATTCCTCATGTTTACTGACTAGAAGATGGTATGCTTGATGCTTCTAGAGCCTATAATCAAAATGAAGAAAATAAGCATCAAAAAGTCAATTTTTTTCTGTAGCTTAATGGTAATGTGTTAAAGCTGCAAGCAATAGTTTTAGCTGATGTTTTTTTTAATTGCTGTGTACATGTTAGATATGGATATCTGATGTTATTTCTAGGATCGGCTTGTTTTGAAAATATGATTTTATCATCCTTCAACACCACCCAAAACTCTTCATGCACATTCCTCGATAATTATTATATTTGGCAATAATAGAGGCCAATAGAATTCTCTTTGGTAATAATTGCCATCATAAGATTCTTATGCACTTCCTGTTTAAGTTTATGCTGTAAACTCGTCGTAATACTTACTATAAATTTGATGACTATTTGCCAATTTGATTTATCTCTAGGTTTATAATTGTGAGGGTAAGGTTGCAGCAATGATTATATTTTTTGTTTTGTGGCTTGGTGGAGGTCACTGGCTCAATTCACTGAATGAATG
Organism: Dendrobium chrysotoxum; assembly: GCA_019925795.1. NCBI lineage: Eukaryota > Viridiplantae > Streptophyta > Magnoliopsida > Asparagales > Orchidaceae > Dendrobium > Dendrobium chrysotoxum. The sequence goes on along the minus strand of CM034304.1, from coordinate 42,379,209 downwards.
TGACACCTCGGGATTACAAGGCGGTATACTCCGGAAACAAGGGACATGTTGAAGGGATTGACCATAACCTTTGAAGTAAATCTCAAGGATCATCAATATTAATTAAATCTATTTTGTACTCATAAGAGAAAATTTTATATAAAAATAATTATAAGCAGAACATGTAAGAGTAAGCAATAAAAAAATAAATAATATTTTATCTCATTAATAAAGTTTATAATATTTGTGAAACAATGTTTTTAATAGAACAACTAATTAAAAAAAAATGGAAGCAACAAGTACATAAGCTAAATCAAAATTATCCAAATTTAATATAACGTGTTAAGAAAATTGTTACATTGAATGAGTTTGATAAATCAAATTCTTATAAGCAACTCCTATTTTCTAAAATATGAGCGGTGGTCATAAGGGCATGAACATGAAAAATATTACATTGCATAAATAATAAATAAGCACAATTAACTATGTTATAATAGTGTTGTTGCGTCCTGGAATATTCGCGGCGGTAGAGAAATATATAGTTTAACGTCTTAGCATTGTACGGAGATCCAGCACACAAGTAGATGAAAGAGATAACATAGCGTTCATAAGAGACACCAGAGTTTTTACGTGGAAACCCCTGAAGAGGGGGAAAACCAAGGGGCCTAGCCCAATTTGAATGAATCCACTAGTAATTGCAATTGATTACAAATGATGCCCTTCCTTGGAAGAAGACCTTAGCTTGATGTCACAAATATACATCATATAGAGCGCATTACATGGTGAGAGTTACACTAATCAACATAGACATATTTATTTGGTTGGCATGACCATAGTCGATAGGACAGGGGTCGGAAAGACCATAGTAGGCGACAGAGGTCGGAAGGACCGTGGTCGGTAGGAGACAAGGGTTAAAAAGGCCATAGTAGTAGGGTGGTACTCTGGTAAAACTCCGGGTGTCAGGTGGTGGTCCGGCAAAACTCCGGGAATCAGGTGGTGGACCGAAAGAACTCTGGGCGTCAGGTGGTGGTCCGGTAGAAGTCTGGGCTTCAGGTGGTGGTCTGACAGAAGTTTGGGCCTCAGGTGGTGGTCCGGCAAAAGTTCGGGCCTCAGGTGGTGGTCCGAAAGAACTCTGGGCGTCAAGTGGTGGTCTGGTAGAAGTCCGGGTCTTAGGTGGTGGTCCGGAAGAACTCCGGGCATCATGTGGTGGTTCGATAGAACTCCGGGCATCAGGTGGTGGTCCGAAAGAACTTCAGGCGTCAGGTGGTGGTCCGACAGAAGTCTGGGCCTCAGGTGGTGGTCCGATAGAAGTCAGGGCATCAGGTGGTGGTCCGACGGAAATCCGGGCCTCAGGTGATGGTCCGGCAGAAGTCCGGGCCTCAGGTGGTGGTCCGGAAGAACTCTGGGCGTCTGTTGGTGCTCCGGTAGAAGTCCGAGCCTCAGGTGGTGGTCCGGTGGAGATTAGGACATCAGGTGGTTGTTCGGCGGAGCAACGGCGTCAGGCTGTGGTCTGGCGGGGCTTAGGACGTTAGGTGGTGGTCTGGCGGAGCAACGACGTTAGTCGGTGGTCCGGCGGAGCTTAAGACGTCAGGTGGTGGTCCGGCGAAGCAACGACATCAGGTGGTGGTCTGGCGGAACTTAAGATGTCAGGTGGTTGTTCGGCAAAGCAACGACGTCAGACGGTTGTCCGGCGGAGCTTAGGATGTTAGGTGGTGGTCCGGTGGAGCAACGACGTTAGGCAGTGGTCCGGTGGAGCTTAAGACGTCAGGTGGTGGTCCGGCGGAGCAACGGCGTCAGGCAGTGGTCCGGCGGAACTTAAGACGTCAGGTGGTTGTCCGGCGGAGCAACGGTGTCAGGCAGTGGTCCGACGGAGCTTAGGACGTTAGGTAGTGGTCCGACGGAGCAACGACGTTAGGCGGTGGTCCAGCGGAGCAACGACGTTAGGCGTTGGTCCGGCAAAGGTTAGGACGTCAGGTGGTGGTCCGGCGGAGCAACGACATCAGGCGATAGTCCAGCGGAGCTTAGAACGTCAGGTGGTGGTCCGACGGAGAAACGACGTCAGGCGGTGGTCCGACGGAGCAACGACATCAGGCGGTGGTCCGGCAGAACTCCGGCGGTGGTCGAGGAGGTAAGGATGCAAGAGCGATCTCCGATCTCTCTCTTTTCTCCTTAGGCTTAGGGGTCCTTTTTATGAGAAAGGAGGGGTCTATTTATAGATTTTTTGGAGTGGCATGACCCGTAAATAGGTGGACGATCAAGGGTAAATGGGGAGTAGTTTGTGTGGACGGCTGATGTTGAATCCCTTGATCGTGGACCGTTTGATGGACATTTGAAGGTCTTAGTGATGTCGGAATCCAGTGATCTTAGGCTCGTTGTATTCGTCTCGTCGAGCCGCTCAATTTAACTATAAGCACGTCATGTTTAGAAATCGTTTTGTAATCCAAATTGTGGTTTGAACTTTCCAATGGTTCTTCGGGCCATTGATTTGGACCCATTGGGCTCGGATTGAGTCAAATTTGGTGTCGTTGGGTTCGTATTTCCGAGACGTTCAGTTTGACTGTAAGCTTGCTAAAATAAGAGCTCAGATGGTCCCAATTTTATTTCTGGAAATTTCGAACTTGATTTTGCTTTGAGATTCGTGCCCGATCAAGATAATTTTTTGATGATATATCAAGTGTTATAGGTGTCCTCAAGTTATCAAGTTGTAGTAATATTGCATTGCATAAATAAAATGCCATGTTCTAAGATGGTTTCCAATATGGTGGTGTTCATGATGATTTGTTTGATAAGTTGTAAGTAATTCATTTCTATGCTAATCTATCTCTATGCAACTATATTTGGTATAATCGTAATATCATGCATCTCTAAAAATGACTTCTCAGTTAGTTATCATTTCCACTATTATTTGTATATATATTATATTCGATTTGATTAAGACATTGTGAAACTGGGAAAGCAAATACCAGCCCATGGAAATCAATAATTTTCGTATAAGTTGTTACATTTATTATTATTATTATTATTATTATTATTATTATTATTATTATTTTCGTATAAGTTGTTAGATGTGTGCCCGTTAGCCCGGTTATGATTTGCATGCATAAGGCCTATTATATTTAATTGAGGCTGTGTATGAAAATGAATCTTGCTATCATATGAATCATTTCAAAAAAATTTAGGAACTTATGCTGCAATTAAAACCCAACCAATCATAGTAGATGAGAAATCAACTCAAAGTTTCTATATGTCACGAACTCTCAATTAATTATAAGGTGCTTAAATATAGCTATTAAAACCCCATATTTAATTGAAATTAGTGTAGTATGCTCAACTTAGGTTATCCCATATTATCCAGTTGGCTTGACCATTATTAGTGTGGGATAAAATTGCACTAATAACCTAATCATATAATTTATCCTACATCTTTATTCAAGCAAGCTAAACTCTAAAATTAATAATAAAAAATAACTCATGTTAATCAAGTTCATGAGTTGAGGTGGAATCTAATTGTGTCGATCAATCGGGTTATACTGTTGCCACGGATCTCAAGTCATTTCTCATGCTCGCTTGGGGGTGTGGGGGTCCTCCCCCTGGTTGGGTTTGGGTGCTTTGCAATCACAACAACAACAAAATTAAGCATTTATCCCACTATGTGGGGTCAGCTACATGAATCCTTTTTCTCCATTGTTCTCTTAAGAATAAAATTCTCATTAAAATCTAATAAAGAAAGGTCATTTCTAATATTTTCTAACCCAATCTATTAGGTCTACCTCTATCTTTCTTAATATAAGTCAAATCTAATGCATCTACTATCCTAATCGGGTCATCGGAAGGTTGCTGTTTTATGTGACCAAAGCATCTAAGGCGACTCTCTAATATTATCTTCCATTGGAGATACTCGAACTTTTTCAAGTATATGCTCATTTCGTATCTTGTTTCTAACAGTATAGCCACTCATCCACCTGAGCATCCTCATCTCTACAACACTTAAATTAATATCGTGCTTCTCTTTTAATGACCAACATTCTGCACCATAAAGTATTGCATGTCTCACCACTATCTTATAGAATTTTTCCTTAAGTTTGAGGGGGACTTTTCTATCACACAAAAAGCCTGATGCATTCCTTCACTTTAACCATCCGACTTGAATTCTATTAATAATATCCCCATCTATTTCACCATCACTCTGAACAATAGACCCAAGATATCTAAAACGTGTACTCTTATTAATGAGTTGATCGTCCAAAGTCACAATCCCCCCACTAGATCTATTACTACTAAAATTACATACCATATATTTAGTTTTATATCTACTCAAATGAAAACCTTAAGACTTTAAGGTTGGTCTCCATAATTCAAGTTTTCCTTCAACTCCCTCTCTAGTCTTATCAACAAGAAGAATATCATTAGCAAAAAACATACACTAGGGTACAGCCTCTTGCAAATGTCTAGTGAGAACATCCATGACTAAAGCAAAAAGGTAAGGGCTTAAGGTTGATCCTTGATGTAATCCAACTGAAATAGGAAAAATACTTAGTCAAACCACCTTGTGTTTGAACACAAGTAACAACTCCTGCATACATATCCTTAATAACTTGAACATAAGCATTATTAACCCCTTTCTTTTCTAGAACTCTCCATAGCACTTCTCTAGGGTACAGCCTCTTGCAAATATCTAGTGAGAACATCCATGACTAAAGCAAAAAGGTAAGGGCTTAAGGTTGATCCTTGATGTAATCCAACTGAAATAGGAAAAATACTTAGTCAAACCACCTTGTGTTTGAACACAAGTAACAACTCCTGCATACATATCCTTAATAACTTGAACATAAGCATTATTAACCCCTTTCTTTTCTAGAACTCTCCATAGCACTTCTCTAGGAACTTTATCATATGCTTTCTCTAAATCAATAAATATCCAATGTAAATCCTCCTTATTCTCTCTATATTTTTCCATCAAAACTCTCAATAAATGTATAGCTTCCATGATAGGCCTATCCGACATGAATCCAAATTGATTTTGAGAAATATTAATATCATGCCACAACCTATGCCTCATAACTCTCTCCCACAATTTTAAAGTATGACACATTAAGTTAATTACCCTATACTTTGCACAATCTTGTGCATCACCTTTATTCTTAAAAATAGGAGTTAACTCACTCATTCTCTACTTCTCTGCCATTTTTTTAGTCTTTAAAATGGTATTAAAAAGTTTAATAAGCCAAGAAATTCATTCATCTCCTAATCATGTTCACACCTCTATTAAAATATCATCAAGTCCAACAGCTTTTTCATACTTCATTTTCTTTAAAGTCTCTCTAACTTTGGTTTTACTAATACGCAATAAAAATAAAAATCTTTATTTTTATTTAGGGTGCTAAGGTTCCTAAAGTCAATCGTATTCTCACAATCTTCATTGAAAAGTTTAGCAATATATCTCATCCATCTTTGTTGAATATCATCTTCTAATAAAAGCACTTTTTTGATATTCATCCTTAATGCACTTCATTTGAACTAAATATTTACTACTCCTATCTCTTTGTTTGGCTAACTTATAATTGAATTTTTTTTTTCGTACAACTCCCCGATGTTGTATACCTGAGTGCCCTGGCGCTGCAGAGTTCGCTGGGAGAAAAGACAGAGAGCAGAGCGCCGCAACTTTCTAGATTTGGTATCGCAGCGATGTGTAGTGTCGCAGTGCTACGGGTTTGAGTACCGTAGCATCATAACGATAGAGGCTTCAACTCTCAAAATTGGCACTGCAACGCTTCGAGGCGGACTGGACAATTTTGTTTCTCGTTTTTTTGAAGGGTGGCATCCCTTGGTGGTTTTATACTTGTCTTTCTCTTTTGTTTTGAGTGTGAGAACGGTGCAAGAGGGAAAAGAAGCAAAGAGATAATGAGAGAGAAGAGAGATCTTTACTTATTTATCCAAATTTTCATAGTGGATTACTTTTTGTGGTGTGGCTCTGTGGTTTTTTTCCCGATTTAAGATTTTTCCATGTTAAATCTTGATGTCCTTTACTTTCCGTTGCTTTTACTTTCTTGTTTATTTTGTTGCGGTGTTTTACTTCCATCCCCTACAGAGTAGAAAAAATGGAGAAGGCGAGATTAGCTACTAACTCTGCAACCTTTGAAAGATGGTGAAACCAACAAATGCTTGCGGAGGGAAAAATGACAGCTCCGAGAAAATTATAATTTTAAAAGAAAACTTCGGAAGGGGAAAAAAAAGATAGAAAAGAGCATTTTGATTGGGTCATGATGAAACAACATTAATTATTGCTTATGATTTTCCCTGAAAGTATTCGTTTGGATTAGTTGATCTTTTTATCAGTTATGAAGCTAAATGTTGATTACGTTTTTGAACTCGCAATTCTAATTATTGACCTCGTAACTTCCAAAACCCTAAAAAACAAAGTTGGGACTCTTCTTTCATAAAACACAAGTGTTCTCTCAGGAACTATTTCTTTTGTATCCATCGATCACTTGACTAATCAATGCATAGTTTCCATCTTCTGCTTACTCATGAATGTCTATCTTTTATTGTAAAACCCTTCAAATTTGTATGAAGGTGATAATATTAATTCTATTATGGGAATGATATGGTAACTTTTTCACTCTGCTCCTGGCTTGCAAATCTTTTTTACACTCCATCTATTATATTTATATGCTCACTTTATATTAGATTTGCACGTTTATATTTGAAATAATTAGATACAATGAAACTCTTATGCAAGTGGAAGTGCGTCTAATTGAATCTTATAAACTTTTTACTATTTGCAGAGTGGAAAGTCTTGTTTAGGTGAAATTATCTACCGTTACATAACAGCTGAAAAGTTTTCACCAGAATGTCTTCTTGATTGCTTAGATCTGTCATCTGAGCACCATACTTTGGACATAGCAAACAGAATTGAGGCAGCCACACATGTTTGGAGGCTGAAAAATCAAAAAAGAAACCCTCTTCATTCAAAGGGTAAAAAGTCATGGGGAGGAAAGGTGAAGGGTCTCGTCACTGCCACAGAAAGGAGCCAGCTTTTAGCAGAGCGGGCAGAAGGGCTTCTCAAGAGCTTAAGACTCAGATATCCCGGCCTTCCTCAAACTGTTCTGGATATGAACAAGATCCAATACAATAAGGTTATTACTGCTTTCTTCTTTTATGTTGTAATACTTCCTCTTTATTCCTTGTAGTTGCTTTGCCATGCTCTAGTTACTATAATTCAAAGATAAAATCTGAGTAAGTCATAACTATCCTTGACTATATATAGGGTTGAGAATCATCTATTTTTGAATTGATTCAGTGCTATCTCGAACTTGGATTGGACATACAGGCTAGCATATGCATCAATTCGATTTGATTATGAACTAACTTGGCTCGAATCAATCCGATTTTCAGCCTCCTAGAAATCATTTGTTTGTCTTTTTTGAAGTTTAAAATATTTATAATACCCTTATATGTTTATACACAGACATGTAAGTGTTAAATTTAAAAATATACATGCAATCTTCAATTGATCTCTGTTCCTATCTACACAAACCATTCCTCTCAATGCAGGATGTTGGGCAGTCCATCCTGGAGAGCTATTCACGAGTCATGGAGAGCTTGGCATTCAACATAATGGCTAGGATTGATGACCTGATTTTCGTCGACGATTCGACCAAGAAGTGCATTGCTTCAGACGAAGTTAATTTGTTCAACCGAGGCCGACTTGGAGGAATACCCATTCAGAAAAGGATCTCACCCAGCCCATTCTCAATCCAGAACACCCCTTATGCCTCTCCATTTTCCACACCATTTTGCTCCTCCACTCCTCTCACTGGAAGCCCTAGACGATGGGGAAAGCCTGCTTCTGATGATGTAGATAGTATGGTTTGGTCATATACTGGAAATCTGAGTGCCAGAAAAGATTTAGGCCATGCTCCTGAAAGAGACTGAATTGAGATCAAATTAGCAAGCCAGAGTCGCTGAAGAGACAATTTCAAGCTGGTACTTGTTTTAGTTGGCGTTTTTCTGTACATTTTTTAGGTTGGGGAATAATACCCTGTAAGTTATTTTTCCTCTCATTATAGGCGGCAAAACTTTGGCTTTTATCTATATGTTGTTTTGATGGAGTAAGCTATGGTCAGGTGGGTATCCTATTGTAGAGAAATGACTAAAATTATGTATTTTTGCAGCTTTTCTAGTCTGCATACATGCTCTGCTTAATTGTCAGTTAATAGTGGCTAATGTGCTTATTGTTATTTAAATAATAGTATTATCTGGATAGTTATATTTTTCAAATTCTGTGTTTAAAATTATCCTAAACCCTAAGGGACTGTTTGAGATAATTTTATTGTTATTTTATTTTTTAGATAACAATCATAATTTTATAATATTATTATTTTCTTACTGTTATTTAAAAATATTTATGATGAAAATTATTTTTTGTAATCAGAATAGTTTTTTTTTGAGTAATTTTACGATCGATATTATGAAATACTGTAGCAGTCTCAAAAATTTTAAATTTAGTTATAATTTTCTACTCTTTTTGCTGGTAAATTGGAATATTTTATTTAGATAACACCTATCTTTCTGGGTTATTAAAAAGTTTTTTTTTAACATTGTAAAAGATTATTAAAAAAAAGTGAATTTTAATCCTAAAAAATTTTAATGCACATAAGTCACAATTTTTTTGCTTCTAGTAAATCCAAATTAAAGAAGAGGGATTCAACATCACAAATGAAAACACTCTAACTTTGTTGAACTATTGATAAATTAAGCTAAGGTTCTTAAAAAACCTATATTAGGTTCTCATCTCCTTAAGTTGAATTTATTGGGAGGGAAAATAAGGTAGAAATTGGGTTTCATAGATGGAAAAATTTATTCTGTGCGGACATCGAATGTGTCCGGAGATCAATAAAAATATGTCGTATCACCTAAAAATGTATCGCGCTCGGTACACATTATCATTTTCGATACTGCTCGATACGGAGATCAATAAAAATATATCGTATCACCTAAAAATGTATTACGCTCGGTGCATATTACCGTGTTCGATACTGCTCGATACCTGAACGGTATTAGATAGAAAAAACTGCACAGAATAATTTTTTCATGATGGAGGGGTCATCATGCATTCTCATTTGCTAGCATTTTGCCTCACAAGAAGTAATGATGGCAGATCATCATCATTAAGTATACAACGCCGTTCGCGCTAAACCCTAAACCCCGCCACCAACACCAACCGCCGTTAATCGGAAAGCGCGAGAGAAAGCTTCGCCTCCGTATTCACTCAGATGGGCAAGCTCCCGCCTTCAATGCGATCGGCTCCTCTTCCCCTTTCCTTCTTCAAACCCCGGCCTTCTCCTTCTATCCATCCCCCTAACTCCTCGCCGGCACCGGAAACCCGAAAACCCCGACCTCCCCTCTACAAAAGCTCCGCCAAGCAGAAGAAAGCGACGAAGAAGATTGAATCAGGGAAAGCCGATGCCGGCGGCGCTATCTCGGTTCCCTCTCCTCCCCAGTTCTTCCACTCTCCTGCCCTCTCAGAAGCTACCGCGGTCGTCGATTCCATCGCTGAGTCCTCCTCTTCCGCTGATCCCCACTCTCTTCTCCATTCCTTCTGCAACGCTGGCGCCTCCCCCACTGACTCCCTCGCCCTTCTCCGTCACCTCTCCCTCCGCTTCCCTTCCTTCTCACCCACCCGTTCAACCTACCACATCCTCCTCGTTCACTCCTGCCTCCAGCCCACCATCGGCGACATCTCTCCCATCCTCACCTTCCTCGACCTGATGTCCTCCTCCGGCTTCCCCCCAGATTCATCCTCCACCGACCTTGCAATTCGCGCCCTCTGTTCCGCCTCCCGCGAGGACGACGCCGCCGAACTCCTTCTCCGCGGCCTCTCTCTCCATCCCGACCCCTTCACTTACAACTTTCTTGTAGGCCGCCTTGCCAAAACCCGCTCGCTCTCCGCTGTCTACTCGTTCATTGATGAGCTCCGTAGTGTCGCCGGGATTCACCCTGATCGCATCACCTACACCATCCTCATCGACTCAGTCTGCCGTTGCCGCAACCTCCGCGAAGCTACACGCCTGCTCGGCGTTCTTAAGCATTCTGGCATCAAGCCAGATTGTTACCTCTACAACAACATCATGAAGGCTTACTGCATGTTGGACCAGTGCGGAGAGGTGATGGAAGTCTACAACAAGATGAGGGATGAAGGAATTGAACCAGATCTAGTCACTTACAATACATTGATTTATGGTCTCTCCAAGGCCGGCATGATCGACCAGGCTAAGAAATTCTTGAATGTGATGGCAAACTCAGGGTATTTTCCAGATATTGCTACCTATACTTCTCTTATTAGCGGAATGTGTAGGAAAGGAGACACATTGGGGGCTCTAAGATTGCTTGGGGAAATGGAAGAGAGGGGTTGCAGCCCCAATGAGTTTACCTACAATGCCCTGCTTATGGGGCTGTGCAAGGCTGGGAGCCTGGATAAGGGAATGGAGTTGTATAAAGTGATGACTACTGGGGGTATGAAGTTGGAGAGTCCCACTTATGCAACTTTTCTCAGGACATTGTGCAGGACAAATAAAATTGCAGAAGCCTATGAGGTGTTTGATTATGCAAGGGAAAGCAAGAGTCTGACTGATGAAGTTGCTTATTCAACATTGGAAAGTTCACTCAAGAGAATAAAGTAGTCTCAGCGTGACAGAGTACCTGAGCAGTAAGTCCAGGTTTCAGAATGTCGGTTGATTTAAAAAATAACTTACTTCTGTTATCAATTTTTTTTTATAATGAAGAATGATAGTTTGGCAAGGTGTTTTGCTTTGGACGACAACTTAGGCCTCCTTTTTGTTGTCTTGATAATTGCCAGATGTCTAACACAGTCTTAAAAAGCAGCAACTGATTTATTCTTGTTTATGTAAGTTTATGTAACTCTGCTAGCCTAGTATTAGCTTCTTTTTGGTGTATGCAAGCATCTTTAATGATGCGGAGCATTCTAACCATAGGGACATATTAACATCGCTACTTCTTAGCCACCACCCCCACCTGTATTTTTTCCTTTTTCTGTTATGCAGTATTGATGTCATCTTTTTGTTAGTTACTGTAGTTTAGTAATATCCATCTCAATGTATAAAGGAATATAGAAGGGAGGAGGAAGACATAATACATTTGATACCATTTTCTTTTTACTGTGATTTTTCTGTTATCTCTATTTTGCATCTTAGCCTTCTTATTCTATCATGGTGTTATTTTTGGATTTATTTGGATTTCGTATTGGGTATGCCACAAACTATGCATGGAAATTATTCTATCACAGTGGTAGTGGACATATTTTCAACGGTGGCATATTTTATAGCTTGTAAGAAGATTGTCGATGCTCTCAATATAGCTCGACTTTTTTTTTCAAGAAATTGATCGTTTACATGGCCTTCCTTGCAACCTTATGTCCAAATTGATTAGTCATTTTTTGCGTGAACTTTTGAAGTGCATGAATACTAAACTTCTCGTAAGCTCTGCCTATCATCCTCAATCTGGTCAAACAGAGGTAATGAACTGCACATTGGGCATTATGCTCCGTTGAGTTGTTCATGAAAATCCTAAAGAATGGGACGAAGCATTGGGCCAAGCATAATTTGCGTACAATTTGATTGCCCCCTTTAGGATTGTATACATTAAAATTCCAAACCAAACAACAGACGACGTTGTCCTGCCTAAACGCTTTCCTCCCAGTACCTACTCGAAGCTGAGTTGAAGAAAGATTGGCTTCGTTTCTATTTTGACAAAAAATTAATGATAATGCCTATAAAGTTGCACTATCCTTTGACTGTAATACTTCTTCAACTTTCAATGTCTCTAATATCTAATGGTGTCATTCCCTAGATGATGTTCCTACTACGAGTCTCGATGGAGTTGACTTCTTCTGAAGTTGGGGATACCTGATGTGGAACATTCTAACGATGAGGGACATGTTATTATCAATACTCCTTAGCCATCACCCCGTTCGTATTTTTACTTTTTTCTATTATACAGTATGATTTCACCTTAAAGAAGGGATGAGAAAGGCAGAATACATTTGATAACATTTTCTCTTTACTAAGATTTTTTTCTTCCCTATTTTGCATCTTAGCCTTCTTGAACAGGCTACATCATTTGATCATGATTTGATCTTGCTTAGTTCATAAGTCAGAAGTTCTCTAAGAATATGGCATGTATTTCCTTAGTGATAATGTGAGAGAGTCTATCTGTCTATGGATCAAGTTCATAAAAAAAAAAAAACCCATTTTAATGTACTAAATTTTTTATTTTATTTGTGATATTTTCCCTAACTCCTGTTAATTTGAATTTTGTAGCCACTTGCTTCGTCTTTTCAATAAAGCTTGTGTTCAATGTTTAGTTTGTTCAATTTAACTTGTAGATCACTTATTTGACTACGGAAATGAGCCGTATCTCCTTCCTAATAGCCACCTCTCTTGAGCATCCATTAGAGATCTTCTGATTAATTTGTGATATTTGATTTCTTACATGCAGTGGTATTTGAATCTCCTAAATCCTATTATTTACCGTCTATTCATGCACCTATTGATCCCTCTAAGAAATCCATACCCAAAGCCATCACCACAGGAAAAGGAAGATAAGGAAAAGGATGCTCAGTTGAAAGCTCTGTTGAGTGGAAGAGAGGTGGGGTTTCAAGTCCCTGAAGCTTGCAAATGTAATGAGGGAGAGATGGAGATGCTCAGCCTCAGGCACTGCTAGGGGCTGCTGACTTCCAAAAATACTGTAGGAGGAAGAAGGCCTGTTGTTTCTCTCTTAGCAATGACAAAAGATGAGGAGGCCGACAGGCTTGTTGCAGGTTTGGAATGCTTTTTATCTTGCAAACTCTCTTGTGCAGTTGATAATTTCGGAATAAAGTGAATATTGGGAATGTTGTAAAGTTTATTTTGAATTAGATTTGTATTTTTTAGTTCTTTACTTTTTGTTTGTTTTTCAACTAATAACTCATTAAGGTTTCATTTGGGACGCATTTCTTACTGCTTCATAAAGTAGTTTTTTAGTATGAAAATTATAAAAAAATGCTTTAAAAAGCAGTTAGAAAACAGTCTCAAACTAAAGCTAAGAGCTTAATAAAATGCTTATTTAATGATGATTTAATTACTTCCGTTGATTATTTATTCTGTATTCTGATATCAATTATCTTATGTTTTGAATTTCATCGTTTTGTTGGCCATATAGAAGCAGGAAAAGTAAAAAATTGTGGCGACAGCTGAACAATGAACCTTTGTCTATTGAAGGATTTGTTTGGAATAATTTTCTTATTATTTTGATTTTCAAGATATAATTATAATTTTATTTGGTTACTATTATGAAGCTATTTTTTATAGCATTTTTTAAAAAACTTTATTTTTCTTAAAATAATTTTATAATAATTTTTATAAAAAATTGGAACTGGATCCATAGCTTCTGTTGCAAGCCTGAAGTGGGTGCTTTATATATATAATCTATTTAGGGGCTGTTTGGTTTGCTGCATTTAGAGTGTAACGTAATTCAAATGTAGGAGTTTTGAGAATTTTGGTGTTTGATTGGATGAAAAGTAAATTCAACGTAAAGTAAAACAAATGCAGTGTATTCTGTTCTAGTTCATTTTTGGTGCATTTAGAATTCCTCCGATTTGGGCAACTTCTAAATACATTGCAAACTCAAGGGCATTGCAACCCCTATCGGCCACCTTCGACTGTCGGCCACCACCTTCGCCATCACCAGCAACCACCTCTGACCACCGTCGACCACCACCTTTGACCACCACCGCCGACCACCACCGCCGGCCACCACCTCCACCACCACCACCACCGGCAACCACCTCTGGCCACCGTCGACCATCACCTTTGACGGCCACCGCCGGCCACCACCTCCGCCACCACCGGCAACCATCTCTGGCGACCGCCGACCACCACCGTCGGCCACCACCTCCGCCACCACCGACAACCACCTCTGGCCACCGTCGACCACCACCTTTGACCACCACCGTCGGCCACTACCTCCGCCACCACCGACAACCACCTCTGGCCACCGTCGACCACCACCTTTGACCGCCACCGTCGGCCACCACTGCCGGCCACCACCGTCGGCCACCACCTTCGCCACCACCGGCAACCACCTCTGGCCACCGTAAACCACCATCTTTGACCGCCACCGCCGGTCACCGCCGGCCACCACCTCTGGCCACCACCTCCGCCACCGCCGGCAACCACCTCTGGCCACCACCGCCGGCCACCACCTCCGCCACCGCCGGCAACCACCTCTGGCCACCACCGTCGACCACCACCTTTGACCGCCACTGTCGGCCACCACCTTTGACCGCCACCGCCGGCCACAACCTCTGGCCACCGCCGGCCACCACCGTCGTTCATCACCTTCGCCACCACCGGCAACCACCTATGGCCACCACCGGCAACCACCTATGGCCACCACCGTCGACCACCACCTCCGCCACCGCCGGCCACCACCGTCGGCTTAATTAATACACAGTAGAATATTATATCTTATAATCTCAAAAAAATTTATAATAAGATAGTGCAGTAAATAAATACCCTAGTTTTATTTTATAAAATCAAATAATACTAATTATTATAAATAAACTGTTTTTATAAATACACTAGTTATAATGCCAAAAAAAATTATTACAAATATACTGCTTTACTTTACTCTGGATATACCTAACCAAACAAGGGAAACAATTCTCTTGCGTTTACTTTACAAACAACCAAACAATCTCAAAGTATTCGGAATACGCTACATTTATTTTATATTGTATTTACTTTACACTGCATTTTCTTTTCCCGCAACCAAACAACACATTAATTGAAAACGGGGTAAATTTTGAACCGAGCACCAATTCCATTCACAATTTTGTATTTTAAAATATTTTAAAAATTAATAAAATATATTTTGTGCATGCTAAGATAATTTCTAAATTTGTATATATATATATATAATTGTGCATGATCACGTAATACTATTATAATGAAAATAATTATTTAATCATCGCATAAGAAGAAAAATTTTAAATAGTGAATTTGACTATGAGTTAAGGTAGACGTAAACTACAAGATATATCACTAAAATTATTTTGCTTATCTGCAAGTAAATAAACTATGTAGCTCATGATTTTCTTACATATCTATAAATCTAACATGTATGTTAAAATTAATTAATAAATCATATAAACAACCAAGATAAGAATAAGAGGCCATAAGCTAAAAGTCAATAATATACATAACCATTTGGAATAGGAATATAGGATATATTAAGATCCTAGAATGAACAGATAGGATGTGAGGTTTTAAATGCATTAATGTACTTGAATTTTTGAAATGATTTTATTTAATGAAAATTGAATTTCAGTGTTGTGCCTTGCCAAAAAAAGAGATTATATGTCCGGCGTTCGAATCGTTCGGATTTGTGATGTACACATTATGTACAAATAGTGTGTATAAAATTGTACAAAATATTTGTACACAGTGTGTACATCTAAATCCGGACGTCCGGATTCAGCACGGAATAATTTCCCAAAAAAAAAGACTAATAGGGCGATAGTTGGAAGGAGTCAAAGGGGTTTTCACCTTAGGAATCAACACCACAATAGTTTCCTTCCACCCATAACACATTTTCCCAGAGGTAAAAAATAAATTAATGGCCTCCTAAATATCATCTTTGATAATAGACCAATATTTTTTTATAAAAGAGTATGTAATGCCATCAATACCTAGTGATATATTAGCCTCAAGTTGATTAATAACCAACTCCAGCTCGGCTATAGAGAATTCAGCTTCCAAAGTCTTCTTATCAACTTCTTCCAGAGCTTTTGACGGGGATGGTCAGCCCTTCAACACAAAAATTCTTCTCTGCCATTTACATTTAAAGAACTCAAAGAAAATGTCTTCCATCTGATTTTGGTCTTCCACTAACAAGCCATTGCCATCTTTAACCTGATTGATCCAATTGCTATTCCCTCTTGCCGTTGCAAACGTGTGGAAGAACTTTGAGTTGGACCTGCTTTAGATACAATCCTATCAACAAAAACATTCCTTTTATCTACTCTATTATTATTGGCAGCAACTTTCCTCCTCCTCCCATAATTAACATGCACCCAAGGTCCATAGGAAACCCCATAATTTGCATCATCTGGCTTAAACAACCCATGAGAAATACCTTCTGCATCAGCCCTGACAACATCTTCATCTTCAGAAACTTTCTCCTTCAGATTACATTCATTGATGAAATGTCCAATTCTACTACATTTAAAACAAAATGTTGAAATTTTTTCATATTCAATCTTTTGAAAGAATCGACCTTCCGCTCATTCCACCCAGACACCCAAAGGGAGTTGCTTGTCTAATGCCACACGAACACAGACCCTAGCATATTCCCTTTTACCCCATTGGAACATATTCCCATCAATCCATAAGGGAATGCCTATCATTGATGCAATTCCTGCCACATTAATTTCATCGCAACATAATAATGGAAGATGAGGCATCCTGATCCAAATAGGAGATTTCAAGCCTTTCAATGAGGTAGGTGAGAATTAAGGAGTTCACTTATCATGTCCAACAATGTGGCCATTCACATACCACGAGCCTCCTGATAAAACATTCTCTACAGCTTCAATCGAGGCAAACGAACATAAAACCCAACCTAAACCAAGGTTGGTAAGGTCGAATTTTCCAAATTGCAACCATTGACGATGTAACTCATTTACGATCATATGGACTGGAACATCCTTCCCAAAAACTTTAACTATAATGGAAAACTGAAGTTTCTCCGAATTAGCAATAACACTCGAATTGTTCAGATTTGTGATGTACACATTGTGTACAAACAATGTGTATAAAATTGTACACACTGTTTGTACACAGTGTGTACATCTAAATCCGGACGTCCGGATTCAGCACGGAATAATTTCCCCAAAAATGGGGGGGGGGGAGAAAAAGTTGGTCTGAGCTTTTTTGACTGTCAATTTTATTAAAAAACTTTTTTTTATTTTTTGTAAGTAATCCAAATTTTATTTTAGTTTTCAATGATTTTGAGGTTGACAGCTTTTTTTTATCCTAAATTGATAAAATACATTTTCTCATGACTTATCGAGTTTTTACCATATAACTTTTTATATCTAATAGATATGAACAGTATGGACATTTTGACAGTAATATCATTAAATTTCACAAGGTAGAATTAAAGTTGTGATTTTATAAAGTTATAGTTATTATATATATTTTCTTATATTGAAAAGAAGTGACTATTTCATACTTTATTTTGATTCTAATATTTGCGTAAGAAAATTTGGTTGTTAACACTGTTGCGGGCTAGAATATACGCGGCGATAGAGTTAGAATTTCACGTCTTAGCGTTGCACGAATATCCAACTCAGACACAGAGAACACAAGATTTTTATGTGGAAAACCCTGAAAAGGGGAAAAACCACGGGGTCTGGCCCAGTTGAAATGATTCCACTAGAACTTGAGCAGATTACAGGGGACTGACTCGCCTCCAAGGGCGATCAGATTATAATCATCACCCCGTAGGGTGGAAGTTAGAGGCTTTTGAAGGCCTAAGGTCGCGCTGGTAGAACTTCGAGGTCTCTTGGTGGTGTGGAAAAGCTCGGGGAGTTAAGCGGTGGTCCCGCGGAGCGCAGGGCTTTAGGTAGTGGTCCGGCGAAGTGTAGGGCCTCAGGTGGTGGTCCGGCGAAGTGGTCGAGGAGGAGCAAGGAGGCAAGAGCTCTCTCTTTTTCTCCTTAGGATTAGGTTCCCCTTTCCATGAGAAATGGGGGTTCTATTTATAGATTTTCGTGAGTGGCATGGCTTGTAAATAGGTCGAAGATCAATGGTAGTTAGGGAGTGGTTGAATGGACAGCCGATGCTGAATCCCTTGATCGTGGACCATTCGCTGGACATTTGAAGGTCTTAATGATGTTGGAATTTGGCGATCTTAGGCTCGTTGGATTCGTCTCGTCGAGACGCTCGATTTGACTATAAGCATGTCACATTTGAAGACCATTTGGTAATCCAAATTATGGTTTGAACCTTCCAATAGCGCTTCTGACCCTTGATTTGGACTCATTTGGGCTCGGATTGGGTTGAATTTGGTGTCGTTGGGTTCGTATTTCCGAGACGCTCAGTTCGACTATAAGTTTGCTGGAATCGGAGTACAGATGGTCCCAAAATTAATTTCGAAAGCTTTCAACTTGATTTTGCCTCGAGATTCATGCCCGATCAAGATAATTTTTTGATGATGTATCAGTTGCCCCCATATTTTCGGACGTCGAAGCTCCTTTTTTTGTGCAATTTGAAGTTTGCGAAAATTCAATCTTGGATGTAGAGGTCTCGAACGGTTTTAAAAGTGCCAAAATTGAGTCCGGAATGTCGAAAAATGGCTCCAGGGACCCTAAAAACGTCCGATTTGACCTTTTCGGGCCCGAAATTGGGCCCGAAAACGGGTTGGGGAGGCCCAGCTGCCGCTGCTGGCCTAGCCCGCGCGCCGCCACTGCCGCTGCCAGTTCCGCCCGCACTTTGCTGTGCGCCCGCTGGCCTGCCTGGGCCCGCGCGTGTTCGCGCCAGGCCTGCTTAGGCCGCACCTGCAGGCTGCCTGGGCCCGCGCCCTGCCCATCGGCAGGGCTCCTTGGCCGGTCGTGGCTGACCGGCCCTGGTTAGCCGGTTTGACCGGCAACCACCAGCGGTTGCCAGAAATTTTTTTTTTACCTAACAGCATACCCCCTTTTTTTTTCTCATAACTTCCCTAACTCCCCCTCTCCACCTATAAATATCCCCCCTTAGGCCCTTAACCCTTGCACCTTTCCCCCCTTCCCCTCTCTTTTCTTTCATGTAAGGCCCTCCCCTGGCTTTGAACGGGTGGCATCCCTCGTCCAGGCTCAGGGCCCCTTGCTGCGAGAAGGAGACTCCTTCCCCTTCGCCCCTCTGCCTGTCTGCCCTCTTGCTATACGGGAGGTCTTCCCCTGCCTTCGGATAGGTGGCATCCCTTATCCTACAGCAGGGCCCCTCCTTATACAGAGGTCATGTCGGGTGACCACATTCCCTCGAGTGATCCCGCGGTCGGGAGAAAGTCTGTCGTGCTGCCTGACGGAGAGCGGAGGTCCACTAAGGGAGCGAAGGTGGATGATGTTACGTCCACTATTACGGGCGATCTTTTGATGCTTCTCCACAAGAATTTCCACATCCCGAATGATGTGGTGACGATGGTTCCGAAGAGGTCTGATTGGGCCAGCCTTCCTCCTCTCGGGTACCTTACTGTCAGCGAGACCAGTCTGCGAGCAGGACTGCGTTTTCCACCTCCCACTGTGCTGGTCGAGATTTTGAGGAGATGCGGGGTGTGCTTGTCGCAGTTTTCTTATAGAGCCATGTTGGTGATAGTAGGACTGATTTCCCTTTTCAGAGACCGGGGGGTTGTGCTGACACCTGAGCACCTTTCACGGATGGAACGACTTACCAGTGACATGTAGGTGCGTGTGACTTTTAGATGCAAATGATTAGACATGTGCACCCGGGACTCTGCGAAGAGCTGGTCCAATTCCTACTTTTTTGTGAGGAATGACTGGGGCCTACTTGAGAAGTGGGGGAAGATGAGGGACTTGCCAGCTCCTTTGCACGTCGGAGAGGAGGACATTATGAGGCTTCTGAAGGTCCCCAATGTCGAGCATCTTCTATATGAGGTTCATTATTTAAATAAGTATATAGAAGAAGAGTTTCTGTTCAAGGTTGGCCTATCCTTTCACCCCGGGAGGTCGAATGCTCGGATGTTGAAGCCGACTTCTAAGGTTCCTGAGCCACCTGTCCCAGTTCCAAAGGCTGCCTCTAAGCGACAGGTGGGTGGTGAAGATCCCCAGGTTTTGCTGAAGAAGAAGAAGTTGGAGGGGGCTGCGGAGAACACAAGCAAGGTTGCACCTGTTTCTTCCCCTGTCAAGATTCATGTTCCTGGGGATGTCTTGAGCCATCAATGTGTCGGACGTCGCAAAGCTGATGACCTGGTAAGGAACTCTTTTCTAGTGTTTCTTTTTTTTTTTATTCTGGAATGGCTTCCAATTCCCCTCTTCCCTCTTATTTCAGTTGTCACGGCGTATAGAGCTCGAGGCTGAGCTAACAGGGGCCCTGAAGTACGACCAGAAGACTAGAGAGGCCAAGGTGCTGGAGGAGGAGCTATGCGGGGTGTAGGACTGAACTGGAAAATATAGTACAATCCGTATCCCTCCAAAATTAGCAGATATATCATCTTCAGGTGGATATTGAGAGGGCTCAAGCGATGATCACCCAGCTTCATGAGGATCAGAGGGCTTCTGGAGAGAAAGTAGCGGTGCTCGAGGCTGAGAACAAGAGGTCCCAGACTATTATTGCTGAGAAGGAAGCTGTTCTAATAAGTTTTGAGTCTTCAAGGGTCATTGATGATTTCAAGAAGTCCATAGCTTTCAAGATCATCATCCAGGACCATGTTCAGGAGGCTCGCGACCACATTTACGAGGTAGAAGTGAAGGATTTAGAGCAGCAGTGCCTTGATGATGGGTTCATCTGGGGCTTCTTGAAGGGAGTCCGCTTGATGCAGCGAAAGACCGGAGTTGAGGTTAAGGGGCTAACACCTAGCCAGGCTTCAGACGACTTTCCTTCGGGTTCTGATGGCGACGAGATAGAGAGTGAGCTGCAGAAGGCCTTTGCCCTTGAGGCTGATGATGAGGTGGTATATATTGAGTAGCGTCTTTGCTAGTTATACTTATCTGATCTTTCTTAGTGCTTTTATTTATGTTGGATGTTTATGTTCATATATGTTATCATTTATGATTCAGTAGTGGATTGCTTATTTAGTAGTGAATTATGTGTTGCCTTCTATGATTTAGTCTGAATGACCTTTATGCTTATTCTCTCTTTTAAGGTACTTGAATTGTCTGAGATTATTAATTAACACCGTTCAATCTATGCGAAAGAGGTTAGGTTATACCCACTTAGGACCAACTCTCGAGCGACTGAGATTCAAGCTTCTCTTTTTTAAGGAGTTCAAGTTTCAAGTGAGGACTTTTGTCTTTTCCGAGGTTGTTGATTATAGCATTGTAGAATGCTATTTAACCTGTGTGGAAGAGGTCAAGCTGGATCCCCCTTGGACCGATCATCTAGTGATTGAGGTGCAACGAAGAGTGTGCGTGCCTCGAACCAAGGATATTATAACTAAGTGACATCCACTTAGGATATTTTGACCTATCCGAGGTTGTGAATTGAAGCATTTGGTTATGCTTTTTAACTTGTGTGGAAGAGGTCGGATCAAATCCCCCTGGGACTGATCATCCTGGATTGAGTTGCAATCGTGTTGCGTATTACTCGCATCTAGGATTTCAAGATTGAGGCTCACAGTGTGTGTGAGATTATAGTCCTAATTGAGGGAGACAATAATGTAACTGAATAAGGGAACAGAACTTTACTGTACTGAACAACATCATACTTCCCTGATACAATTCAGGGATATGAGCTATAAATGTTACTGTCAATACAGGAGGTAAACGATACTTAACACATATAACACTTGAAAATAAAAACACTTTTATCTTCTACTGATAGTATTTGTGAAGGTTGTCCATATTCCAGGTCCGAGGAAGCATTTTTCCTTCAGCATCTTTTAGTTTGAAAGTTCCTGGCTTCACCACGGTTGCAACCAAGTACGGACCCTCCTAGAGGGGGGAGAGTTTGTTGCGCTGAGGGCCTTTTCCTGCCGCCTCGATGTTGCGTAGAACTAGATCCCCTATCGCTATACGGCGTGGTTTCATCCTTCGATTATATTGACGGACAATTCTCTGGTGATATGCAGCAGTTTTGAGCACCGCTTCATCTCTTACTTCTGGGAGGAGGTCTAGATTGCATCTGAGCTTTTCTTCGTTGTCGTTGAAGTCAAAAGTTTGGACTCTATGACTTGGAACTCCAATGTCGACTGGAATGACGGCTTCAGTGCCAAAGCAGAGATTGTACGGGGTTTCTCCTGTTGGGGTTCGTGCCATGGTACGATAGGCCCAGAGGACATTTGGGAATTCGTCAGCCCATTGCCCCCCAGCCTTCTCCAAGCGTATCTTCAATCCTTTGAAAATCGTCCGATTAGTGACCTCTGTCTGTCCATTAGTCTGGGGATGGGCCACAGCCGTGTGTACTAGCTGAATGTGAAGATCTTTACAAAATATGGTAAAGACTTTTCCCGTGAACCGTATTCCGTTATCTGTAATCACCTTTGCGGGAATGCCGAAACGGCATATTATATTTTTTCATAAAAACTATTTGGCATTTGCCTCGGTGATTTTTGCCAGAGGTTTGGCCTCCACCCACTTGGTGAAATAATCTACAGCGAGGATAATAAACTTTTGTTGTCCAGTGGCTATGGGGAATGGCCCCATTATGTCGATCCCCCACTAAGCAAAAGGCCAGGGACTCTATAGTGTTGATATTTCTATAACAGGTAGATGGGTAAGGTTGGCATGTAATTGGCAGTTATTACACTTTCGTGCGAATTCTAGTGCATCTTGTTTCATCGTGGGCCAGTAGAAACCTTATCTTATTATCTTATGGGCCAGTGCCCTTCCGCCCAAATGTTCTCCATAGATGTCTGAATGTACTTCTCGGAGCGCATAGTTAGCTTTTGAAGGAGGGAGACACTTGAGATAGGGCCCTGTGAAAGCCCGTTTGTATAACTCTCCATTTACAACAGAAAAGTTGGATGCCTGCCTCCGAAATCGTACTACTGCTATTGGGTCTTCTGGAAGAACACCTTCTTGTAAGAAAGATAGGAGAGGGTCAATCCAGGATGTCTCTCCTGATTCAATTGACTGTATTATCCACGGGCCCAGAATACTGGAAAAATATATCTCCTCGATATATCTTCTTTTGTATGTGTCACCGGTTGTAGCAGTAGCTAGTTTGTAGAGGGCGTCTGCTCGCATATTTTGCTCCCGAAGAATATGCATAATTTGATGTTCGCTTATACGAACTAGGAGCAGATTTACTATGTTGCAATAAAGTGCCAACTAGGGGTTATGGATGTCAAACTTCCTTTCCACCTGTGAAGCAACTAGTTGTGAATCATTGTAGATCACCAGGTTTTGTACTTCACAGTCAATTGCCAGGCGTAATCCGGCAATAAAAGCCTCGTATTCTGCTGCATTGTTTGTTGCGGGGAACTTGAGTCGAAGCCCGTATTCAAGAGTAACTTGTTGTTGAGAGATCAACAAGATTCCTACTCCGGCACCAGAACTTTCGGATGCTCCATCAACATACATCGTCCAGCACGGGGGAGAAGGAGAAGCGCTTAGTAACTTGTCAGATACTGAGATGGTGCATTCAACCATGAAATTTGCAAGTACCTGGGACTTGATGTCAGGTCTAGGCAGGTAATGAATGTTAAACTCTCCCAGTTCTATAGACCACTTGATGAGCCTGCCAGAGGCTTCGGGCTTTTGCAGGACATTTTTCAACGGCAGATTCGTGTAGACTCCAATCGTATGGGCCTTGAAGTAGGGGCGTAGCTTCCTAGCCGAGTAGACTAAGGCTAGCGCTATTTTATTTGCTATGGGATAATGTCCTTATATTTCAGATAGGATCTTGCTGACATAGTATACGGGGCGTTGAGTAGCATTCTCTTCTCGGACTAGGACTGAACTGATTGCCTGGATAGAAACAGCCAAGTACAAAAATAATTTTTCCCATAGAATTGACTTTGAGAGTAGCGGAGGTGAAGCAAGATAGGTTCGAAGCTACTCGAAGGCCTCTTGACATTCGTCAGTCCATTGAAATCCTGAGTTTCGGTCCCTTCGGAGGATCTTAAAAAAGGGCAGATATTTATCTCCGGAGCGAGCTAAGAAATGAGAGAGTGCCGCGATCCTTCCGTTTAGTCTCTGAACTTCCTTGATGTTTCTTGGAGGCACCATGTCCCTTAGAGCCTAGATCTTCTCAGGATTGGCCTCAATCCCCCGGTGGGTGACCATGAACCCCAGGAATTTTCCTGAGGTAACTCCGAATGCGCATTTAGAGGGGTTGAGGCACATGTTATAGGATCGCAGAAGATAGAAATATTGTTCTAAATCAGAGATATGTTGTAATTTTTCAAGACTTTTGACCAGCATGTCATCCACGTATACCTCCATAGTATGCCCAATAAGGTCTTGAAATACCTTATTCATGAGACACTGATATGTGGCTCCTATATTTTTTAGTCCGAAGGGCATAACCTGGTAGCAGTATAGTCCTCTATCCGTTTAAAAAGCTGTTGTCTCCTCGTCTGCGGGATTCATCCTTATTTGGTTTTAGCCTGAGTAGGCATCCATGAAGCTCAGCATTTGGTGCCCAGATATGGCATCCACTAGTTGATCGATACGAGGGAGAGAAAAATTGTCTTTCAGACAGGCTTTATTGAGGTCTGTTTAGTCTACGCATATCCTCCAAGCTCCACTGGTCTTTTTGACCATGATTACATTTGCCAGCCAGGTGGGATAGTGTATTTCCCGTATGAATTTAGCTTTCAGGATTTTGTCGACCTCCTTTTCAATTGCTTGCTGGCGCTCTAGTGCGAAATTTCACTTCTTCTGGATTACTGGCTTGCAGATTGGGTTTATTCTGAGAGAGTGGGTGATTACCTCAGGGCTGATTCCTGGCATATCTGCTGGAGTCCAGGCGAAGACATCCTGATTTTTCCGTAGAAATTCTACGTACTTCGTCTTTTCTTCTTCTAAGAGTAACGACCCGATCTGCACTGTTCTTAAAGGATGTTCATTGGACAGGGAGATATGGGCAAGGTCCTCGACAGGGGAGGCCTTTTGAGGAATGTCTTCATTTCGTAAATCAAAGTCCTCGATGCTCAAGGTAATTGATGGGCGCAGTTGAGCCTGTCGAAGATAACAGGATTGTGCTTCTTGCTGATCTCCTTGCACTATGCCAATTCCTGTTGGGGTAAGAAATTTCAACTTCAAGTGTGGGATTGAGGCAACAATCCCGAAGATCGATTGTAATGGCCTTCCAAAGATAGTATTGTATGCTGATTCTGATTTCACGATAATAAACTAGATAGAGTGTGTGGCTTGTCGGGGGAACTCTCCTAATACAACAGGAAGGTTGATCGTGCCTTCTACTAGTACGGGCCGATTGTCAAATCCGTATAACGGTCCTACGGCAGGCTGGAGATTTTCTCTTGCAAGACCCAAGCTGAGAAAAGTGGAGTAGAATAATACATCTACAGAGCTCCCGTTGTCCACCAAGATTCTCTTGACCTTATAGCACGGATCACCAATTCCTGCACTTTTTATGAGTGGGTCTTAATGAGGGGTCTTCACCCCCTCCAAGTTTGAATCATTGAAGGCAATAGAATGATCGACACGAGACTTCTTTGGTGTAGGCTCTTTAGTGATGGCGATTAGTACTTGACTTGGCATTGAAGGTCCCCCAGCAATGGTTTCAATTTCGCCCATCATTTGGCGATTATTTGCTGGTTATTTTTGTTGTTGAATCTGCCCCCCAGTTTGGACACCATCCTCCCGGGCTGGTGGATTCTTGACAAATTGTCGGAGATACCCCTGCCGGATCAGTCTTTCGATCTCTTATTTGAGCTGTCTGCAGGCTTCAGTAGTATGTCCACGACTGCGGTGGAAGTGGCAGTATTGATCCTGATTCCCAATATTAGGTTTTAGAGGCTGAGGCCACTTAACGCTCTCCTGATTTTGGATGGCCATTAGTACATTGTCCTGAAATGCATTGAGTGGCGTATATTCATTTTTTGGGTGAGATTCTCGTCGTGGCTGTGAGGGTCGAGGGGGCAAATTAGCGTTCTTTTTTTGATGGGAGGAATGATTTTCCATTCCAGGTGTGCTTTTTCGCTTCACAGTTGTCTGCTCGAATTGCTTCCTGTGGGAGTTGATGGCTTCATCGACAGATATTTGCGCCTCCACGCGGTGGATCAGGTCAGCATATGAAGGGACCGTATCATGCATAAGGGCTGAGTAAAAAGGGCCTGGACGGAGTCCTCCAAGAAAAACTCCTCTGAGTAACTCAGGATCTACTCTAGGAATCTGTCGAGCTTCAATAGAAAACCTCTGGAAGTACTCCTTGAGGGACTCATTTTTGTTCTGTCGGATTTCAGAGAGGTGGGAGGAGTCTTTAACCATTCTTCGATTGGTAATAAATTGTTCGATGAACACTTTGGCCAATTTAACAAATATGGGAATAGATCCGACAGGGAGTGAATAAAATTATGTTCGGGCCTGCCCTTTAAGGGTGGCAGGAAAGACTTGGCAAAGGAGTGCATCTGAGGCTTGCTGGATGTGCATTATAGTTCTGTAGTGGTCGATATGCTCGTATGGGTCAGATGTCCCATCATAGGGATCGATGCTGCGTAGCTTGAATCCTGCCGGGATAGGATGCTGAAGAATGGCCTCAATCAGAGGTGATGACTCCTGGAAATCCCATGGGCGAGGTGGTTGCCTCACACCTCCCCCAGGAAATTCTTCTCGGACCAGCCTTCGCAGTTCATACCTTAGGGCGTTGCGAGGGAGTTCGGCAATATGGGGCCGGGCTAAGCCTTCGGGAGCGTCCTGAGGAATGCGGTGTTGCTGATCTGCGCGTGAATGATGGGTAGAGCTGGCGGTGTCAGCTAGTTCGTCATCTTGATGTGTTGGAGGACGTCTCCTTGGTGGAGGGAGAGAAAACTTGACATGAAGGTGGTCTGCTGGAATATCTTCGACCCTTGGCGGATCTCGAGGGAGTAGGATCTCGTTAGAAGGTGCTAGTGTGGGTGGTCGGGTTTCTCGTAGAAGTTGAAGGATCTCCTTCTGGGAATCCTCCATCCTTTGAATGTGATCTTCTAGGGACGGTCCTGAAGTCCCTTCTCCGGCAGGGTTTCGGCCACCAGGCTGAAAAGAGGCAGATGCCTGGCGTCCCTAATTCAGGGACTGATTTCGAGATTGGTGCGAATTGGAGTGAGAGGCTCCCAAGATGCGATTACTACGCCTGTTGGCCATTGCGGTGGTGCTTAAGGATAATGGGATTGACAGTTTCTCACAGACGGCGCCAAACTGTTGCGGGCTAGAATATACGCGGTGATAGAGTTAGAATTTTACGTCTTAGCGTTGCACGAATATCCAACTCACACATAGAGAACATAAGATTTTTACGTGGAAAACCATGAAAAGGGAAAAATCACGAGGCCTGGCCCAGTTGAAATGATTCCACTAGAACTTGAGCAGATTACAGGGGACTAACTCACCTCCAAGGGCGATCAGATTACAAGCATCACCCCGCAGGGTGGAAGTTAGAGGCTTTTGAAGGCCTAAGGTCGCGCTGGCAGAACTTCGGGGTCTCCTGGTGGTCTGGCGAAGCTCGGGGCGTTAAGCGGTGGTCCCGCGGAGCGCAGGGCCTTAGGTAGTGGTCCGGCGAAGAGCAGGACCTCAGGTAGTGGTCCGGCGAAGTGCAGGGCCTCAGGTGGTGGTCCGGCGAAGAGCAGGGCCTCAGGTGGTGGTCCGGCGAAGAGCAGGGCCTCAGATGGTGGTCTGGCGAAGTACAGGGCCTTAGGTGGTGGTCCGACGGAACTCCGGCGTCTTGCGGTGGTCCGGCGGAACTCCGACGGTGGTCGAGGAGGAGCAAGGAGGCAAGAGCTCTCTCTTTTTCTCCTTAGGATTAGGTGCCCCTTTCCATGAGAAATGGGGGTTCTATTTATAGATTTTCATGAGTGGCATGACTTGTAAATAGGTGGAAAATCAAGGGTAGTTAGGGAGTGGTTGAATGGACGGCCGATGCTGAATCCCTTGATCGTGGACCGTTCACTGGACATTTGAAAGTCTTAATGATGTTGGAATTTGGCGATCTTGGGCTCGTTGGATTCGTCTCGTTGAGACGCTCGATTCGACTATAAGCATGTCATATTTGGAGACCGTTTGGTAATCCAAATTATGGTTTGAACCTTTCAATAGTGCTTCTGACCCTTCATTTGGACTCATTTGGGCTCGGATTGGGTTGAATTTGGTGTCGTTGGGTTCGTATTTCCGAGACGCTCAGTTCGACTGTAAGTTTGCTGGAATCGGAGTACGGATGGTCCCAAAATTAATTTCGGAAGCTTTCAACTTGATTTTGCCTCGAGATTCGTGCCCGATCAAGATAAATTTTTGATGATGTATTAAACACTATAAAATAGGTTGGCGGTAAATTATAATACTTTGCACATGAGGGTGGGTCGACTAGTTTTTCTTTAAAGATAATTTGTAACGTTATCCCGGTTATAGTCTGTAACATATGACTAAATCACGCCGACGAGAAGAGGGTGACGACTCTTAATGATTATTGAAAGCAACATGTAATGAAAATGATAATGATATAAATAAGATATATATAAATGAACAAACAAAATGATGAAAATACCACATTAAAATTGGTTGTCATGACTTGCTAAATCACACATTGATGCATGCATAGCACATATAACATTGACAGATATATTTACAACCTATAATATTAGATGCATGGATAAGATATATATAACTGATTGCATCAACACATATATATATATATATATATATATATATATATATATATATATATATATATATATATATATTATAATTTTTTTATTGATTAATGAACTAATGGATTGTGTCTTGTTTTAGGGATTTATTGATTTTTGACATTTTTATATTAATCTATTGATGCATAGATTTTGATTGCATTAATTTTTTTTTGTTATTGATCATTTGAATTTTATTGATGATATTTGATCATTAGTTATATTGACTGCTCTTGATTATATTGATTGGACTAAGCATTTCATATTGATTCATTTATTCTTGCGTCGAAAACTTTAGTGAGTTTAGTTTATTACTAGACTTTTCAGCTCATTATGTGAATTTTTATAATTTCAAATATGGAAAGGGGTCAGGACTAGTTAGAGTGAAATTGATAGAGATCATCAAATTTTATTTTGATTTTGTTTATATTTTTTCTTATTCTTTTGTAGTCAGGAGTTTGTAATAGAATAGTAATTGTATTGATCTTCCAACTATTATATATTGATTTTGGGAAAATATTTTGAGTTAAATGATTGTTAGTTATTTTTATTAGATATATAAATTTATTATTTTGATGATTTATAGAAGCTTTGGTTTATTCAAATAAAAAGATAAAATTGACAATTTTGTCAAATTTAATTCTAGGGCATTACAATTAGTCAATTAGAACATAAAAATTGTAATAATTAAAAGCAAGGAATAACTTAGGGAGGTGAAGTGTTTATTCCAATGGACGTGTTTATGAATAATAAATAATAATAAATAAAATTTTTTGGGAGGCGAATAACATAGAGAAAGTATCTTACAATATAGATATATGGCCTGGATTGAAATTATTAAATCAAATAAAATAAATTACTTGAATTTTATGAGAGAAAAATTATTATATATAGGCAGGGGAAGAAAGAGAATTTGGAGCAAAATATTTTTATTTAAATTTAATCATAATAAACTTCATTTAAAAAATAATAAACTTTATAACAATCAATTTTTTTAGCATTAGTACAATATATAATTAATTAATTAAATTTATATTAGTGCAATATATAATTAAAATTGATTTACAATTTATACTTTTATTATTAAAAAAACATTGAATTTCTTCCCATATGCTATTCTCATTAACCTCCTCGCTAATGATAAATCTTTTGCTACATAAAAATGATAAAAACTCAGGAACAACAGGGGATGCGAAATGAAACGACGGCCATGGGAATCGGCCGCGCCCATCCCATTAATCATTTAATTATTCTTTATATTCTTAATTATCTCATTAATTATTTAATTATTCTAATACAAATTAATTATTTAATTATTATTTATAATATTATATAATAATTATTCTATTTAAAATTATATTTAATCCTACTAATAATTATTTAATTAGTTCTAATTATTAATTATATTATTAATTATTTCATTAATAACTAAAAAATTCTGCCACTTATTAATTATTTAATTATTATTTATACTGATAAGTATATATTTAATAATTTCTAATTTAAAATTATAGTAATCAAGCTAATTATATTAATTTTAATTATTAATTATTTAAATAAGTTAAATTAGATAATTAATTTATTCACTAATTATACTATTAATTATTTAATTAATTTGCCTAATTATTAATATTTTAAATTATATTAATTAAGTTAACCAGCAATGGCTTAGTTCGTTGTTGCTGTTCTTCGTTCACTAGGAGGTGTAGAGAATGCACGCGTCGCTTCTTCGGCTCCTTCGTGGCTGTTCGACCTCGCTCCTTCGGCCACTTTCCCTGTCGGATCGGAAGTTACGACATTTTGATCGGAAGCAACGACGGGAGCTCGCTCGCTGTGAAGGTAACTTTCTCCCTTTCGCGCGCTTCTTCAGCCAAATCCCGTAAATCCGCCAAACCACAGGGGCGCTCAAATCCCGTTTGGCAGGATTTAGCATAAATCCTGCTCAAATCCTGCATAAATCCTGTTGCCAAACAGCCCCTTAGTGAGTTTTAGATTCTCTTTTCTATATAAATTTTGCTGAAAAAAATGCTAAAACATTTGTAATTTATTTATTTATTGATATTTGAGCAGTGTTGTTTCTTCTACTTGCCTGCTAATTGTAGTGCATTTATGCTTGCTAGATTGTAGTTGAAATAATAACTCAGTCAAGATTTTTCCTGGACCTTCCTTTTTGTCAAGGCTAAAGTCGCAGTCAGTATTTGCTGGCCAACTTTACTCTTTACTGTGAGATTTGAGGAGGCATTTTTGGGCATTTGGTAAGATTTAACTAAAATCTTGCTAAAATTTGCTTAAATCCGGTATCCAAACATCCGCTTACTAATATGGGTTCAATGAGACGTTTGATTGAGTTATGCTGCATTGTATTGTGGTTGGAACGCTTGGTTTTTCCTCCAGTTTTAACAGAGGCATATCAGTCTACATCTGAAAGAGGTGCGTGTGATTTGAAATTTTCTGGTGAAGTTATAATTTCTTTCCTTTTACATTTCTGAAAATTTGAGAGCTTTTTAATGATTGGGATATTTTAGCTTATGACGGTTGATTTTCTACTGTTTTCCGAGTAATGGCATTACTTGCTTCCGATCCATCTGAATTTCCCAAACTCTTACATGTCCTCTTTTAAGTTTCAATGAAATCCGATGCAACACTTTCATTTGCTTGGAAGATCTATTCATTTTTATCTATTTGAAAACATTTTTCAAGTATTACCTATGAATGGTGTTAAAGTTTCTTTATTTATTTTTAAATGGGATTATTTGTCTATTATAGGTTTTGGAGTTACAATTCCAAATCCTTGCTTCGCTGTCAGTTGGCTGGATGATAAAACCACTTACCAAGCTGGTGACATGGCAACTATTAAGATTAAGCTATTGAACAATTCGTTAAATGGTAACATCAGCACAAACAAAATGCAGTTCTCAGTTTCTGTGAGTGGGAAGAAAGGAAATAGCTCATATATATCTGCTGTATTTCCTTACGTTGACGGAGATCCTATGTTTTGGAATATTTCTTTTACACCCATCCAAGTTGGAAACTTTTCTGTGGTTGTTGTTGAAGATTTTTCTGGTGTTATTGATTCGTCACTTCATTTCAGTGTTATTGCTGGTATGCTTTTTTCTCATGCCTCATATTAGTCTCTCTCTCTCTTTTTTTTTTTTAATATTCACGTTGCCCTGTTCTGCCATTCTTTTATGCATGCGGAAGGTAGGTATGCTACAAGCTATTAAATTTGAAGGTTTCTTCCTTAAAGCTTAATTTATATGATTTTGGACATTTTCATACATTAAACTATCATAAAACATTCTCTTCTATTCTTATTTCTCTTTTACCAATTTTGTGGTAATGCACGCTGCATACATTTGAAGTCAGTCTTGTTGGAGATCTTTAATTACTATTATTCAGGTTTAATTCTTTCACAAGATTCTTGCTAATTTCTGCTGCAACATTCTATTTGAAGGGCTAATGTACCCATCTGCTTGTCTGCCTTCTTGGATGGATTCTTCCGAGGAGTCTGTTGCTGGGACCAAAACTTATTTGCTGATATATCCTAAAGATGCTTTTGGAAATAATATCTCATCAGTGGATATGCCAACGAGTGATCATTTTACTTTGTCAGCATCTTATCCGAACGGATCTGCAGCAGAGATTTTCAATTTCGTTTCTAGTTCTTGGAACGACATGGGATATTTTTTCATTGAGTTTATTCCCACCGTTGCTGGAAGGCTCATGTTACATGTTTATGGTGATAATCAAACTTTAAATGGTTCTCCTCTTCCATTTACAGTCATATCAGGTTGGTTTCTTGCAGTATAGATTTTTCATTATTAGAAAACGTACACTAATGGATGAGATTTTTGTTTTTTGTTTTTTGAAAATCTTTCAAGCATGATTTTATGCATTCATCTGTATGTTTGTCTGGGTTGGCTCTCTCTCTGTTATATCCCTTTTTGTTTTAGCTTTTAACCCAATCGTAAGCATCTACTCTGTTCCCATCGTTCATTGCTATTCCGTTGGCTAAACTATGTTGTTAATGTAGTATAGTTATGTTAGCATATATTGTTCGTTGTACTTCTATGGTCTGAGTAGTCAGATATGATACTGTGATCAGTACATAATTGAAATTTATGCGACCATTGCTAGGTATTATGTTGCCTTTTGCAAATGAAAAGCTATGATGGAATTATAAAGTATGGATGCATGGACCTTGATATATATAGGTTTCAGAAACTTCAGGAATGAAGTTTTGGTCACTAGTGCTAAAATGATTGCTTCAAAATATTGGGATGTTTTGGATATATTACTTCCTGACAGTTTATTATTGTTTTATAGTTATCTCAGTTGCTTTTAGGTTGAACTTGTTTAATGCCTTTTCTGATTCTCACAGGACTCCTCAATGTTACGAATAGCATAACCAAATGGAAACATGAAATAAGCTCCTTGCAGATTTTCTCAAAGTTGCAGATATTCATACACCAGAAAGATCAATTCGGGAACCTTGTACCAGGTTTCTATCCCTTTGATGCTCAAGTTATACAGAAGGCTACAGGATTGTCGGTTCCGGTGGCAGATTTGCTATTTGAGGAGGTGGAATATGGAGTTCAATTGCTTTCATTTGTTGTTTCAGAACCGGGCGACTTTATGATAACTATTTTTAATGCCAAGTTAAACGAAAGCATCTCTAATTTGCCTTATTCAGTTTTTGTTGGTACTTTCAGACTTCATACCAAAATAATTTGCCTTATTTTGCTCACAACTTATCTGCATCTTACTTTCAAATTTATGTCTTTTCTTATTAGGTTATTGCCATGGATTAAACAGTTTTGCTAACGGATCTGGTTTAATTAGTTCTGTTGCTGGTAGAATGTCACGCTTCACAGTTTTCTTGGAGGATGCATATGGGAATCCGTCTCCAGTTGAGGCAGAACAACTTTATGTAGAAATTTGCAGAAGAAGTTCTAACTTAATGATCCGGCCTATTATATTTCCATTGAGAGGTTTTAATGGTGAGAATTCTAAACACAATTTCCATTTTATGTTTAAGAGTCAAACTAAAATACACATAATATGCTAGGGACATTTCATGGCTCAGTTTCTGGATCGATTGATATTTCCAAGGGGACTTCAGGATTTCTACCTGTGATGATATCGAAAAGAAATAGGACTGTAAGGATTTTCATATAGTTATAATTTTGTTAGTGCATGTCAAATGCTCTAATAACTTGCTTTTTCATTGTAGTTTATTGGGAACTATACTGTTCAGGCGAGTGAGTTTAGAATAACATATTTTCCTGAAAAATCAGGAGACTATGAAATACGACTATTCTGCGGGAATATTCCATTAAATAACGGCATTTCTTATTCCATGAAAGTATTGCCAGGTAAAATATCATTCTTTTTTGGAAACTTCTATTGATGCACATTTTTTATGCATAGCAACTTTTGCCATGCTTTTTCATGATAATGTGCTTGAGTGTTTGTTTTGCTCTCATTCATCTACATCTGACTCTATCCATCAGTTAGAATTTAGTTTTAAGATGCAAATGCATATTTTGTGCAATCCGACCTTTGCCATTTGAAGAGGGTATCATTTGGCCATTAAGTTGGTTGAACAGTCATCCTGCTAACTATCCCTAAAATTTTATATTCAGGCTGTTTTCCTTGAATTTATTTGTTGTCATTGATTTCTTTCAATTGTGCTAAAGCTAATATATATTCAAATTGGACTTTCCGCTTTAGATTATACTGCATTGGCTCATTTAACTTTCAAGCTAGTTTGATAATAGACCAATGGATAATTTATTCATCAAATTAATATGTTGCCCTTGCCCTTAAAGCATAGTTGTCTGATCTTTCTATGCATTGCGTGAGACAGGGCATAATTGTGTTTCTAATAGGCTATGAGGAAAGTTGGCATATTCTTGGCCTAATAAGCATGAGGCCGATTTCAAACACTTCCCTAATTGAAGCCAAAAGGCTTGAACTCCCCGCCAGCGTCATTTTTTGACGACTACATTTGTTTTCAACTTCTTAAGAATCTCCAAATTCAGTAACCTCGTAAATCTTAAAGATTGATAGTACCATCCATTAACATTTTTTCATTCACGGTCTTATCATGCTTGTATGTATTCTTGAATACACAGTGGTATTATGTCTCATTTGAAGTTTACAAATCAACTGGATTTGATGCACTTTTAGATAATTGGTAAACAACAACATCAAGTCTTTATCCCACTACATGGAGTCATCTACACAAATCTTTTTTCTCTGTTGTGTTTTGTTAAGAGTTAAATTCTCATTTAAATCTAATAAAAAAAGATCATTTCTAAAAAAGGTCATTGTGTCCTGTTAAGAGTCACTTTTAGATAATTGGTAAGGTTTGAAATTTAAATATTTGGTAATGTCTGATTTTACCAGTTTGTTCAGTTGTACTCTTCCTTGCCAATTGAAATCTTCACCCTTCAAGAGTATGAGCGAGCGTGCATTCTTCATGATTCATGCCAATCACCATGGTTCTGAATCTTTGCATAAAGCATAAGATAAAACTTGTTTTTGGTGTACTAATTTGATGGCTAAAGTGGCAATTTTTTCAATTTTATAGAACTTGTTAAGCTTGTGCTTCATGCAAATAAATTTGTAGACACTTGCACTGTTTTAGTCTCAGTTTAAACTAACCACAAAATTTCAGAAACTTGAACATTAAGATCTATTTTTCATATGTAATGAATGCACTTCCATACCCTAGTGTTTTTATTGCTTCAAATGTATGAATTGGAATAGTTTATCATTATCCTCATCATAATCATAACTTGTTTTATAACAATATAATAATTGGAATAGTTTTATTAAAACTAACCCGCTTGCTGGGAGAAAGGAAGCTTTAACAGCAACTTTCAAGCCAAATAGTGAACAAACTCTCGACAATAATGTTTCCGCTTGGGAAGAATTCTTATCCCGCACAGAAATCAAACTCATGTCTTTCACATGAAAGATGATGCCTTATAGTTAATTTCTTTTGAATAAACATTTCAATCATCATTTATCTTCATTTATTTCACTTTTGAGCTGAGGATATAATAATTTGCTTTGATTTGTTGTGTAAGAGAATTTGCCTTATATTCATCATTTTTCTTCGATTCAAGGTTCCAGCTCAGCTTATCTTAATTGAAAAGTAATTAAAAAGTCGGTTTTTAGCAGTTTAAAAATAACAGGCTAAACCTTCTAACACCCAATTTCAAAGAGCTACAAAAATCGTGACAATGAAAACAATGGCTAGGATAAGGATGCTATAATGAAGATGATGCTATGGCTATCCAATGTCAGATGGTGAAAGCAAGAAAAACCATTACCAAATGAAAAAATGGGTTGCATGTGCATTTGTGCTCATTCTTACACTTCCAAAAGAGATATTTTCTTTGAAGTGAATAATAATGAATATTAATTTTATTGATGCATAATTTTTAATTATAATTAAAATCTCATGCAATACTTAATTGAATAGAATCACATACAACATTTGATGGAAATGAATGAAGAGAAAGGACTCATAAAATTAACTTCAAATATTTTGGATACTGCTGAGGACATGACCCTTTGTTAGGCATGAGCCTTTTGCTCCAACTACTTTTGTAATGACCCAATATGTAGGCTCGAATTAATGAGGTGGGACAAGTTTAGTATATAAAGGCTAATCAATATCCTTATGTTGCTGATCAAGGTGGCTCTCAAAATTATGAAAAATAACTCTCGAGTTTTGGAATGCAATTAAAAAAAGGATGAACTTAGTTGCAAAAGAGCACATTATAATTCCAAGGTGGAGGGTGACAACCAAAGCTTGGAGGAGCAAGTAAATTCAAATTCAGGGAGTCAATGATATAACAAGATGCTCTCTACCAATTCCACCATTTGGATATAGCTTTGCCGACCCACCTTGGTGAAAATCATGGTTTAAAATTGCGCAATAAGAGGCGCGCCTCAGGATGCTTCAGCGCAATTTTAAACTTTTAAGTCAAAGCCTACGCAATGAGAGCTGGCATTGAGGCGTACGCCTCAAATTTACTGAGGCGCACGCCTCAAATTTACTGAGGCGCGCCTTTAGGCGTGCCTCTCATGTTTTAGAGGCGTCCGCCTCTTAAAATTTTTAAAAAAATATGGTCTGTCTGCTTGGTACCGCTTGGTATCGCTCGGTACTGCTCGGTATCGCTAGGTACATGTTCGGTACTGCTCGGTACCACTCAGTACAACAATGCTCGGTACCACTAGGTACATGCTCGGTATCACTAGGTACATGCTCGGTACCGCTCGGTACCACTTGGTACCGCTCAGTACACATCAATAATATATAGCAATACATAGTAAAAAAATCATTTCTCACATAGTTTCTATAATACATATCACTAAAATTTTACAATGGAAATCACTGAGTACAAATGACTTACAAATATTACACTTTTACTACTGCAAATCACTGAGTACAAACGACTTACGAACTTTAAAAATAAATAGAACTTTAAAATTACTCTTACAATAAAAATTTATTTCGGGGATGCTGCCCCCTTGGACCCCCGGCTGCCCGGCATATTGTTGTATTCATCATCTTTAGTAATAGTTGTTAGTATTAGTCTGCTTCTTCATAAGATCTTTTTCATATGTATTCTACATAGGAGTGTCAATATTTGACACGACACGAAAACCCGACTCGAACCCGACCCGAAAAATCCGACTCGAACCCGACCCGAGCCCTAAACGGGTCGGGTTCGGGTTTAGGAATTCGACCCATTTGGAAAACGGGTCGGGTTCGGGTTGACCCGACGGGTTGCCCGGTCAACCCGAAAACCTGTTTAAAAGCCTGCCCGCGAACCCTGCCCGCCCTGCCCCACTCGCGCCTGCGCTGCCCAAACTCCCGCCCGCGCTGCTGCCGCGCTCGCTGTCCGCGCGCCCACGCGCTCGCTGCCCGCTCGCCCGGGCGCCCGTGCTCGCTGCCCGCCCGCCCACGCGCACCGCGCTCGCTGCCCGCACGCCCGCCCGCGTTCGGCCACCTGCACCCGTTCTGGGTCCGGTCGGGTCAACCCGCCAACCTGCCGGGTCGGGTCCGGTTTTCTGACCGGTTTCCCTACCCGGGTCGGGTTAGGGTCAACCCTTTTAGAGCGCGGGTCATTTCGGGTTCGACCCGAACCCGACCCGAAACCCGATTTTGACACCCCTAATTCTACATTGCATTTTTGTTCTCTTAGTGGTATTCCTATATCCCATTTAAGCTTTGTAGATGATTTCATAATATTTTCAATGGTTCTTTGATTAGTGTTAAAATACTCATGAGTTTTTTGAATAATTTGTTCTTTAGCATGCATGTGAATATTTTGCCCCTTCTATGTATTGAGTGCATGCTTTATATAAATTTTTTTAATGTAGAATAAGTGAGGAAGGGGAGAGAGTAGTTCATCATAATGATGATTCAAATGAAGACCCGCTTAGTGATGACAGTGCTGATGACTTATGAGTTCTTATGTGATATGTCATTGTTATTTATTTTTGGAATTATATGTTAATAAAAAGAATACTGTGATTTGGAAAAGATAGAATTTGAGTTGAACTATATTTCATGTTTTCTTATTATTGGGATATTTTGATTTCACTTCATATCTTGTATTTTTTTATATTTTATATTTTTTACTCATTAGCATATAAAAAATTTATCATTTTATATTTACGCAATCTTTTGATTTTGAGGCTTACGCCTCAAAAACGCCTTGAGGCTTACGCCTCGCCTCACGAACGAAAACGCCTCAATACCCGATTACGTAATTTTAAACATTGGTGAAAATATTCAAGGAACATTTCTTAAATAAGCTATTAAGTTATATTTTATAAGCATTTAGATAAATAGGATGTCTTGTTTAATATTGTATGTTTTTCTTAGGGTTTATCAAGTTAGCTTTTCAATTGTGGCTTATCAAGTTAGCTTTTCAATTGTGGCTATAAAAGCTAACATGCAATCACAAATTTATGATGAATGAAAGCTTATTAATTCCTCCCGTCTCTCCTCTCAATTCAACCCAATGCTCAAACTTGAACCATTGTCTCTTAAAAGACCCCAAGCATGATGCCCAATGAAATGGATTAGCTCCCAAGGCTTCTCCTCGAGCCTTTCCTACTTCTCACAATTTGGGCTTAAAACATTCCTCTTCTCCCTTCTCTTCCTAACAACTGCATGGATGAAGGTGGGAAACCCTACTTAAGGTCATCTACATCATTTTCTAGGGTTGTTATTTAATGACATGACCCCTTAATCTGATATGAACCCGACTCAAAAAATTTGGGTTCATATTGACTCGTTTAACAAAAGGGTCAGGTTCGGGTCCTAATTTTTGACTTGTTTTAACAATCATGTCGTTTTTGGGTCAACTCACTAACTCAAATTTGACCCGAGTTTCGCTACGCACCTATACAGGAGCAATACTACGCATCCGCACCCGCACATTGCAGTCTCGCACTTGCAATTGCATCGCATTGGCACCTTGTACATGCGCTTGTGGCCCTCGCATGCTTGCGGTCGCGCTCTTGCTTGCACCTGCACTTGCTCCCGTGACCCGCAACCTCTGCTTGCACCTCGGGTTAGCGGGTCGGGTTGGGTCAACCCGATAACCCTGACGGGTTGGGTCCAGGTCTACATTCCTGACTCGCTTGCCTGATCAGGTTGGGTTAGGGTTGGATAAGTTGAAGGTGGATCAGTTTCGGGTTGGACCCGAACCTGACCCCGACCCGAAAACCCATTTTGAAACCTCTATCATTTTCTACCTCATCTCATACTTTGCCATAAAAACCCTTATCACTACATTGCCTTATAACTTCTTGAGAATCTTATGGTTCCACTTGTAGAACTTTTAACATTTATTGATTTCCAAAGCCTTCTACATCACATTCCTTGCATTAAGAGGTTAAATAGCACATATGTGTCGTGGGCCACCTTAATTCCGATTTAGTTGCAAGGAAGGAATAAAACATAAAGGTGAAGTTAGGTTGTTATTTGTATTGTAAAAGCCTCGTAATTGGTGATCTTCTTGTCAAGGGTGGTTAAAGTAATTGAAGATGGATCTAATAAATTTTAAAAAATAAAAGTTAATTTAAATTCAAATTCAAATTCAAAGTTAATTTTGAATTTTTTTAATTGAAGATGGTCGTAGTAAATTTTTTTTTTAAATTTAAATTCAAATTCAAAGTTAATGTTGAATTTTTTTGTAGCTTGCTATTAAATAAAATAGTTGGAATATTGAGTAACTAGAAATGAATTTAAATTTAAGTTTAATTAAATTTGAATTCAAATTTAAATGTAATGACATTTATGTGATGATGGTTAAATATAATTGTTCGTTTTGAAGTTATTTTGTCATGTGTCATATGTTACTTTACTGATTCGATATATATGAATTCAAGTTTTAAATTAATTTATTGTGTCATATGTCGGTTATAGAATGCTCAAGTGTCATCTTCTAGAGCCATGTCCACTTTCAACTTATAATTTAAGTACTTTTTTATTTGATAAAGCTGCATACAATCTTCATCAATAATTTTGAATTTTAAAATATACTGTATTAATCAAGACTTTGTAGATTTCGGTTATCCTTAACTAGAGTGTTTATGAACGTGCTTGCTAATTTGACAGTAGGGTTCTATGATAGCCCATGCATTTAGTTATTTGTTTATTTGTGATGAATTGCCAACCCCCCCCCCCCCCCCCCACAGACACAATCCCCTAACTTTTTCTTTTTTGGCTTTTCAGGATTTGTTGACACATCGAAGTCAAGAGTTGCTAACTTTGAATCAGAAGTTAAAAGACTTGGAAAAATTGAAGTACTAGTGGAGCTTGTGGATTCATATTGGAATTCTGTACCATCACAAGAAGCAAATTTGAACTTGCAACTTCAAGGCCCTAACAGTTCAAGTCTTTTGAAAACAGCTTTTGTTGAGAATAAAGATGGCCCATATATAGGCTATTTTTCACCAAGAACTCCAGGGACTTATAATATATGCGTCAGATTTGAAGAGAAGATTCTATCCCCTTGCCCAATTAAGTTTCATGTGTATGAGAGTAAGCATATAAATCATTTCATGAAATATCATTAAGGTAGTTTCTTTTATTTTTTAATGCAAATACTTGAAAAAGTTAGACATACTAGATAACCAGAGCTACGATTGTAAGCATGTAATCAGGTAAAGTAAGAAATAAAACCTGGAAACTATAATTGTACTAATCTTTTCTTTATGTATACATTTGGGCAATAACGATGTAATAGATAGTAGAAGACATTGCCAGATAAAACGCTGTAGGCCTAGTTAGCAGATCAAAACACATGCACATTTAATATTTGGTATTAGAGAATATAATTTGCTATCCTTATGTGATCAACATCAGTTGTTTATCCTTTTAAGCCCCTATTCACTTTATAGTCATTGACATTAATATTTCGATAAAGTTCAACTTCTTAAACCTTCTACACTTTCTCTTAATTGCAGATGTATTATTTCAAGTGAATATATGTTATAATCTAAGTTATAGATGTAAGAGCAATGTATCGATGCCAAAAGTAACACTTTAGAATGTTTTGCTTGAAAACCTTTATGAAACTTTTCATGTTTATTCACTTTTCTACAGTTGTTCAAGCTTTATAAAACTTTTAATATGTTTTTACTATTTTACAGGTATTTAATTATTCATGCAGGAGTAGTACATTGCAATACACTCTAGGAAATTGTTGACTTGAAAGCTTTAGCTTCATTACAATCTCCACTAGCCTAGGTAATGCTGGAATGGAGGATGCCAGTGGAAACCCGCTTAGAAATATACCACTAAAATATGGATAAAGCGAAAGTAATAATAGCATTTATTTTGTCCGTGGGCTCAGCAAGCTTCCAAGAGGTAACTTAATGATTTCTCATATAAATAATATTTTACCAGTCAAAAACAAAATTAATTATGAACAATGTTCCAACAAATGGAACCCAAGGATGGCACTCCTTGCTGGTATGAGCTTTTTTTAAGGATCATATAAATTAAAGGAATGTTTAAAGAAATTTAAATGTCAATTGAATGGTTTCTATGGGCTCTAAAAATTTGCGCTTGGTTTTGCTCAGAGAGTTTGGGTGTGGGTCAAATTTTTTGAAAACAAATTATGCTGCAGTTAAAACACCATCCAAAGTTTCTCCCTCATTTTGTTAGTTTAGATAGTTTAGCCATAGACCCGCATCCCACAGTGAATTCTCTATGGGTTTCTTGTTCTCCACCTCTATAGGTTAAACAAGAATGATCTTAGGACCATTAACAGTCATGGTTAGGTTCTCGAATCCATTTTAAATTTAAATGAGAATTTGACTCTTAACAGAACATAATGAAGAGAAAATATTCATATAGCCGACCCCCTATAGTGGGATAAAGGCTTGATATTGTTGTTGTAGGTGGTTTGATTACATGAAATTTCGGCCTTTTGATGACCATCAATCAATTTTATAAAATTATGAATGACGCATGATAGGCATATATGTTTGAGCCCGCATCATGATTATAAGCTCAATTTTATCATAGTCCTATTTTAAGTTATTTCATTAAAACTCTAATCTTATTAGTTGGTTGACAGGGAAGCAACAGCTTTGTTTTCTTTATCTGAATAGTCTACAGGGATTCTTGACATATTT
The DNA here is from genome assembly GCA_019925795.1 of Dendrobium chrysotoxum. Taxonomy (NCBI): domain Eukaryota; kingdom Viridiplantae; phylum Streptophyta; class Magnoliopsida; order Asparagales; family Orchidaceae; genus Dendrobium; species Dendrobium chrysotoxum. The sequence continues at coordinate 42,336,993 of CM034304.1, read as the reverse complement.
TAATGTATTTTATAGGCAAGTACTTTCCCCGAGCTGATAATGACAGCGTTTCTGTTTGGGAGGACGAATCAGTTGTATTCGATGTATTGTCTAATGATTATGTTTCAGATGGTCAAGTTAGCCTAATTGGCTTTTCTAAAGTAAGCCTCTGATTTCTATTGCTACTTCCTGTGTTTTCCTAGTAAGTATATTGTATAACTTGCTTTGGTAAACCATCGTTATTCTATAATTTCCATTTGGTTGTTGTTATAGAACCATTATGCCTGGTTTCAAGCTTGTGAAGAAAAACCGAGGAAAGATAATTGAATTAATATAAAGATTTTTCAACATATCCTGTCAATGTATTTGTATTTGCTAACTCTCATATGCAGCATTTCAAGGTTATGATTGTGAAATCTAATTATAATATTCTTTGGCAGCCACTTCATGGATCACTCCTGCAGTTTGGAAAATTGTTCAGATATACCCCTTTTAAAGGATATTTTGGGAATGATTCCTTCTTATACAACATTACTGATTCAAATAACAATGTTGCTGTAGGCGCTGTTTTCATCTCTGTTCTTTGCAAACCACCTCAATTTATTTCCTTACCTCTTCAACTTAATGTGACTGAAGATTTGCTGAGTCCTCAATTTGGGTGAGTGTCCTTGCTAAGCTGCTAATGCCACATATATCATGATATTGTAATTGTCATCTGAAACCTCTAGCGATTTATTTTGTTGGGATATTTTCTATTTTCATTCGTTCTAATGCTTTTAATACGTTAAAGACTTATTAGATTTATTCATCTCCATGTATGCAGAGGCTTTCCTGGTTTTGAAATAAGGTATTCGGATAAGCAGGAAAACATCTCTCTTACAATAAGTGCAAAGTTTGGTTCTGTTTATTTAGCTCCAAGTCCGATTGTGATTTCTGAACCAGTGGGAGGTATGCTTTCAATTAGGAGAGGTGGTAGGACAGGGAAGGACTTGATCTTAGTAGGACCAATCGAAGTTATTAATTCTGCTCTTCAATTGATTCAGTATCTCAGGTGTTCATGCTATTCCTTGAGAAACATGCTTACTTTTTATAAGATGCTATGTTCTGTTATATCATGTTTTTGGAAGTTCTTGCCAGTTCTAGTTGACGTGATTTGATCAGTTTTCTGTAGGTAGCTTCTAGCAAATCATCTTGCTATTATGTAGACTTAAGAGTTATAATATTTCATGAAGACTTATTAGGCATTATTGAAAAGTCATGTTTTTTGCTAACTTTGGAATACATTTCTTAGACTTAAGGTAGAAATGCTAACGTTATTGCATTCTTGCTTATTTTTAATGAAGCAATATTTAAGAATTAGAAATGAATGAAGTTGGGGATGGAATCTTCGGCTTGTGGGTTGGGTTTCGGTTTGGCATATTGAATAATTCAATTCAGTAAGGGAGTGATGTGAAAATATTTTCCCCGTACGTTTTTTTCCAAAGAAGGGGCTCGCCTAGGAATGGGTTTTGGGGTGGTATATAGTTTTTTAAATTAAAGTTTTAGATTTTTCAAATAATAAGCTGGATGTGGGCTCGTAGATAGCCAGTTAATATGTTCACGAACTAATAAATGAGGCAAGATGATCTTTGTTCTTCTATAGTTTGACGTATTCTATTTTGTTTTCGTTGTTGCCAAATTTTATAATTTGTGTTTTTCTTTATGTAATCTATAATTTTATAACATGTTTTCTTTTTGAACGAGAAGGGGTTTTCTCAGCTTTTTAATTAAAAAAAAAGATAAAATGAATGACAAATAGTAGGGATAAGCCTAATGATAGTGATGCTGATAATGACCATTTTTGCACATCAATAATTTTATTATATCAGTACTTTAAGAGTGCAGCTGGTATTAATTATCTATCTTTCATTTATCTCTTGTTTTTTGCAAAGGAATATTTTAACATGCTGGCAATGGCTGTATAATTTGAAATTAGTAAATATGCAGTGGAAGTATTTAGTTGTACCCGTCCTTTTCCTCTTAAAAGTTATATTTTTAAATCTTTATATTACTTGCTATATTAATGAATTTATTACATGTTCTCCTTTTTCTATGCGGTTATTGAGAAGCTTACTTTCTTTGTTGTTAGCAATGAAAACTTCTATGGAGATGATACTCTCAGTTTATATGCCAAGAATAAGAATGGAATACAAGATTCTTATGTGGCTGTTTTTGTTAAGCCTATTAATGATCCTCCAAAGATTCACGTGCCTAATTTCATAACACTGGTGGGGAATGAAGCAAGGGATGATTTTCAACTTTTTGACAAGCAAAGAGATTTTTTTGAATTCTCAATCACAGAAAGTGATATCTTTCATTACCCAGGTACTAGGTCTCTTTATCTGATTAATTGTGGGGTTTATTTCTTGTTTGGGTTAATGTAGCAACATTTGATATTGTTGTTAAGCACGTTTTTTTTTCAGGAAATAGGTCGCACTTGATGGTCATGTTTTCTGTAGAAGTGAATGATGGACTCTTATCAACCACTCTTCCAGTTCATTTAATCAAGACAGCGGAATTGAAGATCAAAAGCAGCAACCAGTGGCAACCCTTACAGACGTTTGTAACCATTGCAAACCAGTTTGTTATGAGAGGAAAAGGAATTCGGTTCCAAGGGACAATTGGGGATTGCAATAATGCAATGCAACGATTATTTTTTCAGGTACTTCTTTGTATACTTATATGATAGAATAAATGATTAAAATGATTACTACATTTTTTAGCTATTTCTATTTCATTCCTTTTTTTTTTCAAATATTCAATTTAGTCACTGAACAACCAATCTGAATCAATTATTTCCTACAACCAGAAAATTAGTGGAGGGAAAAATTCCATGAGTATTTTGGATTTCTTATGGCCAATGTAAACTAATTGACATAAAAAAAATCCAAAATGCTCTCATTATGACTAAATTGATTCCTATTTAGTAAGTTGAGGGACTAATTTAAACACTAGAAAACATCTTGGACTAAATTGACATCTAAAAATCTAAGGATTATTTTGGTTATTTGATATATTCAATCGTACTGTAGTGGAGCAATAACTATATATTGGATTGAAATGCTTAGGGTTGCTAGATTCTTTTTGCATGGTTTTGAATATAGGTACAGGTATTTTTTTATTTGATGGTGATTATTTTTTGGATTCTAGTAGAGGTCAACATACACAAAAAAAAGAAACCTCTTTTTAATTTTCATTGCTATTCCCTTTTTTTTATTTTCTCTCATTATATGTATATATAGAGAGAGTAAAAGTGAGGGAACGGGCTAGAGAAAGAATTAGATCGAAAAGTTTCCTCTTTAGAGATAGAAAGGGAGGAAGGGAGATAGAGAAAAGGAAGAGAAGTTAGAGAGAGAGAGAGAGTGAAAGAGAGGAAGAGAGATGGAGAGTTTTTTCTCTCTTTGTTTAGAGAAAGAGAGGGGGAGAAACTTAAGGAGAAGGGGGGAGGTGGTCTATTGGGAGTTTAATGCAGGACATAAACGAAAATACGATTTCAATAAGGAGTTTGCACGCTTAATGTTTAAGAACAACTTAATTAGAACTTGTTGTTGATTCAAACAAAGAATTAAAACACAAAGAATGGTAAACACTAGCTTAGGCCAAGCTACTTGCGTGAAGTGAAAGCCACAAAACGATCAATTAATCTTAGCATTGCATACAAGATGGGTTTCAACAAGATATCCCTAGTCTAACATTAAGAGTGGTTCCAAGAATGATTCCCTCACACAACTCTCTAATATACTAGACTTTTAGCGGAGAGAGATTAACAAGGTCCTTGTGAATCAAATTAAAACCACAATCGAAGACGACTAGGAAGGTAAAAGGTTTAGGAGGTTAGCTTACCATCGTCAAGGCTTAGCAACCATCCATGTTTATCGGAGTTCGGACTTCTGGTCAGCAAGTAGGGGATTCCCGGAGGGTTTACCAGCAGTTCTCCTTGCTAGAATTCCTAGGACAGCAGTCTGACAACATCCAGAAAGTCTGGACAGCGAGCGGGGGTCATTCCAGCAACCCGAACGTCAAAATACCTTGCTGAAAAGTGCAGGACAGCAACCTGTAGGCTCTGGACAGCAGCTTTCAAGGCTCAAATACTCAGGATGGCTTATGGAACCTGTCCAGGAATCTGGACAGCAAACTAGAGAGGGAATTTCAGGGATTTTCTCCTGCTGGATGTACAGGAGCTTTGGAGAATGACGTGGAGAATCTTGTGGACATCTATGGAGAATATATTGGTGTGGGCTCCGAAAATTCGGCCCCGGCCTCCTCCCGACTTTTACTTTCTGCTCGGGAGGAGTTTTAATGATTTAAGTTCCGAGGTAAATTTTGGAAGGCAGATGAGATAGTAGATAAGACACTACCCAGAGATTTCGCCCTCATTTAGTGAGGACTTTATGATCTGAGTTCTGGTTTCCTATAGGCGCAAGCCCCTATAGTTAATTACCCCTCCCGGTAACGAGAGAGAACTTTCGATTAAGGCTAGTCGTCAATCAGATACGTATAGATACGTGCATCTGACATATAGTAGCAGCATGAGTATGGAAAGTTGGGGAGTTTGAAGATTTGATATTAAAATTGAATTTTCACCATCTTGTACTTAAAGCGGATGGTGGGGGAATGGATGATGGACCCGATCAAGATCCCATGGTTCCGTCGTCCCGGGCCATCGTGGTCCCTGGTCTACTTAGTCAGAGGAGGTAGTCGACCTAACCTGACAGAAGGATCCTTGTCGGCAGCCATGGGTTGCTTCGTCCAAGGGTACCTTGTAGACCTGGGATGGGTATTTGCCTAAGTGGACAAATTTGAATCCACCTTAGCTAACAGAGGGCTTTGTGCCCTATCGATCATATCCTATTGATTCATATCTCAAGGATTTGATGCCATTGGGGAGCATACGGGCTCTGGCCATAACCATAATATAATGGTGCCATTTGGCGACGACCACCTGGTTCAGAGGGCCCCGAGTCATAACCGTTTATCCTGCAGTGCCATTTGGCGGCGAAACTGCCGGTTAGAGGACTCGTACCACGTCCTTGCTGGCAGGAGATTGTTTGAGAATGGATCCTAGTGATATTTCGACTAGGCACTAGCTCTATGTGAGCTGAAGTATTCTTCAATTTATCCACCTCGGCAAACTGTTGCGGAGGGTGGATGGATTTGCTTTATGTGATTGATGATTGGATTTCAGTTTTAAATATTTTTGGGATTTTGATGATTTTGGGAATTTTTGTGGAGTTTTGGAGTTTGGATTTTGTGAGAGTTTGGGTGGTACTTTGAGATATTTGAAATGAACCCCTCCGGTTGAGATTTGCATTCAACACGGCCATCATCGGGGTGTATGGGATCATTTATATTTTATTGATTGGACCCTGTCGACTCTATCTACTGGTCGATAGAGGATCAGGTTTTGTAGGCTTTGGACCTTTGTTAGTGAATTCTGTTGATTATAGACCTTGAAGGCCTAATATGAATGTATAAAATAAATATCTCGGTCAATCTCACGACTGCATATTTATTTAATGGTTCGAGCCGTGTCGACTCCTATCTACCCGTATAGGAGGATCGGGCTCGAACTAGAATTCACTGATTAACCCACGCAGCATCCCTAGACGTCACGTGTGTACCAATAACACGCTCGCCGGGGCCCATGCAGGTGTTTGGGGGCATTTTATAAATATTTATTGAACCTTGTCTACTCCTATCTGCTTGCATAGGAGGATCGGGTTCAAATCTATTGACCCGCGCAGCATCCCTAGACGTCACGTGTGTACCAATAACACGCTCGTCGGGGCCCATGCGGGTTATGATTATATTTTCCCCTTTTAGTGTACCTATGTGTATACAAATTAAAGTGCACACGTGCAGGGGTATTCTTGGAATATTTGTAAACGCCTTCTGTCCGCTTGCATGAAAGTTGCGGATCCGGTGGCGTTGCGTTATACGATCTCCACTACTGTTACTTACAGACAGGCAGATGTTCTCATTCATAGATTTGAATTGACTTCAGAATACTGCATTTACTGAAATCTTCTTGCATCTACCCACGTATGACATATGATGCATACATCTGTATTCGTAGGAGGCTGGTATGTATTGCAGATCTTTTTAGCTTTGTAAATAATTCTTGCATGTATATGCAAGACATCCGCCTATTAGCTATTGTTGACAGTAGGCAAACTATTGTCCTTGCAACTCCTCCACTTTGCTTGTAGATATGTTGCATTCATTATATGCCAATTGATTACTTTGTCCCTCACATTTTGTCCTTCAATCGAAGTACTCGCTTGTGAGTTGAAGGTGTCATTGAATGTATTGAGCATGTTATCTTATTCAATACCACCTTCTTCCTCTGCATACACATACAGGAGATATTATCATCTGCATATGATTGGTCAGGTATTGTGGCCTGCCATTGAATTGCATTTGGAGTTTCATCATTTATATGCATGGAAAGTTCATTTCCCACTTGCTTGTTTGCATAAGGACATTGGTTATGAGGACATTGTTGCATTCATCACATATTCTTGCATGCTTCTTGTACATGGTCGTTGGTAGACCACCAAGTTCATTTCATGTTCTTTATTGTCACTTATCTGCAACCTTTTCAATCTCCATTATGCGTGAATTGCATTCCTCATTTGTCTTTTGCGGTCGATGCAATCGTCCCAAATCAATCAATTGCTCGATCTTGGTATTCAAATTCACTTGTGACTTTGTCCAAGTCAAGGTTGTTCAAATCCTTTTTGCATTTTGAGTTGGATTCAAGTCCAAGTTCCTTTGATTGTTCAAATGCACACACATCCACTTAAGTCCCAGATCAAGTCCTTTGCATTGCTCAAGTTTATGTAAAGATTCTTTGTACCAAATTCATTCGAGCTCTTATTTGTTTATATTGAGCTCAAGTCTCTTGCTATCTTTCATGCGAATTGAGCTCCAAGTCATTTGAATTCAAGGAATAGTTCCCTGCTGTTCATCGTCACTTGTTTGAATTCAAATTCATTCAAGTACCTTTCATTTGTCCAAGCTTTGGTTCGAGTTCATGACCATGGCTCACTTTTAAGTGAAATGAAGTTCAAGTTCATTTCAAGTTTGTAAGTCTTTTGTTGTCCTTTGAATTCAAGTTCTGAGTTCAAACTCATTCAAATCTTCTACGGTCCTTGAAAGTTTAATTGCATGTTCACTTTTGTTTAAAGTCTCCTGGAGTCTTCTAAAACTCATTCATTGAGTCCAAATTTAAATCAAGTTCTCTTTGTGTTGCCATTCCAGTCCGAATTCAAAGCTTGCAAGTCACGTTTGAATCAAATTCTTTGTTCATTTGGAGCCTTATACTTGTTATTCAAATCAAATATCTCTTAATTAAGTTTGATTTAGGACTTTTGCTAATGTATTTGAGTTTAGTTTGTTCAGTGTTCAGTTCCAGTTCACAAGTCCAAGCCTCATTTTGTTCAAGTCCTCAAAATTTTCAAATGAAATTTCGGCAGCCTCCCGGCGTCTCCCCCGTTTAGGGGAAAAACCAAGAGGCTGCCTTCCCCTCCACGCGACGTGCGCGCTTCAGGTAGATGTCCGTAGACACCACGGCAGCAAATTTTCTTCAATCCCCGCCCGCTACATGAGCGTTTAGGGGTCTTGGGCACCTGTTGCAAAGAAAGCAGGAGGATTTCCCCACGTATGGGTACTTAATTTTGTTCCCCTTCACGCTACATGAGCTGTCCGAGGATTACCCACCTCGTCGCGAGCGTCGCACCGGTTTCCCGCCCTACTACGCTACGTGAGCGCGTAGGGGGTTTGCCGGCTCGTCGCAAGCGTCGAGGGTGGGGTTTAAGGCGATTGCCCGCCTCGTCGTAGGCGTCGCGCTAGTTTCCCTCCCCACTACGCTACGTGAGCGCGAGGGGGGTTTGCCAGCTCGCCGCCAATGACGAGAACAAGAATCTAAGTTTAGGGATTATACCTTTGCGTAGGTGGATCGGCGGTGGAGGCTCGTGGATCGAGGTGAGAGAAGAGCTCTTTTTTTTTTAAAAATCTTTAGTTAATTATATTTAATTATAATTAATTAGAGTAATTAATTATAATCATTATGATTAACTAAAAGAAATAAATTTAACTTCAATTAATTATAACAGATCAATATTAATTAATCTTTAATAAGTTAATTAATATTAATTAATCATAATTAATTAAAAGGAATAATAATTAATTAAAATTAACTTTAATTAAAATTAATTAAAATTAATTATAATTAATTATAATTATTCAATTAAAGTTAACTATGATTAATTATAATAATAGTTAATTAATTAAAACAGATACAACAAAAAATTAATTAGCGTTAATTAAAATTAATTAATCATTAATTTTAATTAATGTCATTTAGTATCTCTCCCTCTACTCTCTGATTCGGCAGGGGACCTGAGGGAATCGGCCGAAGAAGCGTGCGAAAGGTAAGAAAGTTACCCTTACAGCAGGCGAGCTCCCGTCACAGCTTCCGATCAAAATGTCGTAACTTCCTACCCGACGGGAAGGGAACGTCGTCTGGAGAGGCGGAGAAGGAGAAGGGGGGAGATCGGGTCTGGAGTTTGCGGGTAGAGGCTTCAGCGGCCTGAGGTAAGGGATATATCTCTCTCTCTCTCTCTCTCTCTCTCTCTCTCTCTGCTTGGGAGATCGGAGCTGTGGAGTCGGCGGGAGGTTGGAGAGGATTCGTTAGCTTGGTGAGGCTCGGCCGTGAAGGTAGCGACGGGATGGGGTCGCGGGAGAGCAGGGGAATCGGAAACAACGACGGGAGCTTGCGGCTGCTGGGGGTAGAGGTCGGAGGAGGTCTCGTGGGTAGGGCCTTCTGTCGTGTATGGAGGAAGCGGAGAAGGGTTTCGGTCGTGTATGGAGGAAGCAGAGAAGGTTGCGGTAGGAGCTCCCTCCTGGTGTCGTATTTAACGATGCAAAAGGGGCGAGAGCCGAGGCGGACTTCGTACGCGAGATGCGACTGCAACGGCGCCGAATCGGCGGGACTTCGGCAGGATTCGAGGATCCAACGGGCAAGGGGTATGATTTCAGTGATTCTTTTCTTCTTTTGTTTTGTTACACAATGGTCAACAATTGGAGTTAATTTCCCTTGCTTAGGTGGCGTGTAAAAGCAATTTCAAAATAATTGGAGGGAGGGGTGGGCGGCGGCATCAAGTGGGGAAGAGGGGTTTGGTGGAGAGAAATCAAATCTACATGATTGGGAATATTAAATTAGGAAGGATCAATCTCATTCCAATCTAATTTAAAATTCAAATAGGATTGGATTTGAAGACTTTCCTAAAATAGGTTTCTAATTTTTGGAAAGATTTCAAAATTCAAATTTGATTGAATAAATTAAATCTAGACTTTTCAAAGAAGATTTAATGAAATAGGAAAGTAATGAAGATGGTTTGAATTATTTCCAATGAGAGAGGTCTACTATGGAAAGAAATTAATTCGTGGGATGAGGGGGTTCGGCCAAGAGAAAGAGAAGGGGGGGGGGGGGGAAGGGTGTCTAGGTTCAATATACTTGAACCTAGAGCTTTAATTTATCAATTAACTCAAATTTGATTAATTGATTTGATTTAAACTCCTTTCCAAAAATATGTTAAGCCATTAGGAAAGAATTTGAGACTTGAATTCTTTTGAATTTAAATTCAAATCCTTTCCAAATTGGGAAGGAGGAAACCAGCAGTTTGGTGGAGAGGTGGTCCAGCTGCTATGGTGGGGTGGTGAAGGGCCGCCAATGGGGAAATAGAAAGGGAGGAAGGGGACGATTGGGGAGGTGGAGCTTGGGGTGAGGTGGCCGGCGGGTTTGGGAGAGAAGGTTGGTCCGTGGGAGAAAGAGTAGGGGAAGGGAAGAAGAAGAAAGAATAGGGAAGAAATTAGCCACGAACTCGGACACTTCCAAGGTTGGTGGGTGATCCATTGCCCTTCACCAAGGGACTTCTCCAAATCTCTCTCCAAGAACTCTCAAACTCTCTCAAAACTCACAAGTGCAGGAATTTTCATAATATTCATTCATTAACCTCTCCAAAGGAAGAGGGTGGCTTTAAATAGTCAAAAACATGAAGGAAAATAACAAAGATACCATTGCCCTTAGGGCACACATAAGACAAAGCCCTCAAGTGAGGGTAGAAAAGGAAAAAGAACAATAATAAATCAAATATATAAAAATAGATCAAACTAAAATAGGCACAATCGTAGCCGTAGATCTGATGTCCTCATCATTCTCCCCAGGTGGGAGAAAACTCGACTCCGTCGAGTGGGTGTCTTGAGAACTCCCGTGCATCTGGGTCGACCTGTTGAAACTCCTCGCATTTTAACCAGGTGTCCTTTGACTCGGGCTTGCCTTTTCACCTAATCAAATACCTCCTTTGACCATCCTCTTTTGCAGAAATAATATCATCACTTAAAATCATGCCAACCTTCTCCGCTATAGGTATTTTAGAAATATTTGGGAGTGGAGGTAAGCTTGGGTTCTCACAAGGTGGGGTCAGACAAGGTTCAAATTGAAGTGGATTTGGTGGGTTACATTCCAGATTCTCATAGACAACCAGATCTTTTATGTTAAAGGAGGGATTAATGTCGAATTCTGCAAGCAGATCCACCCTATATGCATTGTCATTGATTCTGTTGATTATTTTGAATAGCCCCGCACTTTCAGCATGTAACTTCTTAACAGTTTCTTGTGGGAACCATTCCGGACGAATCCGCACCATCACTGAATCACTAACCTCTAAGGTTTTAAATCTTTGTTTAAAGTCAACAGGAGGCTTATAATTAATGTTGCTTTGATTAATTTCGCGTGCAATTTCCTTATATAAATCATGCAAATGCAATGCACATGTAGATGCAGACTCAAAAATTCTATACTTAGGACATATGGGTATGAGGCCTATCATCGACCTAGGTGTGAACCCATAAACAGCTTTGGTGGAACTTAAACAAGTGGGACAGGTCATCGAATCAGGGCAGGTGAACTTGACTGTGGGGAGTTTGGATAGGGAGGCTCCAGGGGCTAGATCTAAATCATACGGGATGTCTCTAATCAGGGGCAATGGATCGGGAAGATCATCAGGGACGACCTCAACAAGTCTACTAGATATGGGATGAATCTCATGAGGGACTGATTCGTTAGACTCAGTGAAAGTCTCACGATCGACTAAGATGTGTAAAGGAGTGCTGTGGGCTATGGCGGATATCAGGTTCAGTCCCTTCTTGGCTTTGACAGGGTTGGATTCAGGATTATCCGTAACCCGGGGTTGTGATGGCAAAAGCTTAATCTTTTTGCCCTCATGTTCAAACACGCAGGTGTTTGAATGCCCATAAATGTGGACATCGTTGTCAAATAACCAGGGACGACCAAGAAGAATTTGTCCAACATTCATAATCAATACATCACACCAAACATTCTCCTTATAGTCAGCGAAGGAGATAGGTATGAAACTTCGCTCCTTTACCTCCAAGGCAGTGGTGTTAACCCAAGCTACCTTATAGGGGTTGGGGTGAGGAACGGCAGACAGGCCAAGCTTAGACACTATGCTGGAGGAGACAGCATTGATGCAACTGCCACTATCCACAACGACTTTACAGTTCTTATCCTTGATTTTGGTATAGGTGTGAAAGATCGTAGTCCTACGCCAGTCGTTGGTGGCAACGGGTTGTGACAGTGCACATCTCACCACGCAGGTGGGAGAAGTGTCAATTTTCTGAATGTTTTGGATGACAGCAGTGTCGTCATCCTCCTCAAAGAATTCACCATCGTTGTCCACTTGGTGAATTTGGTCGACTTCGGGCTCGAATTCTGACTCAGTGATCTCTTCGATAATTGTGACTTTGTAGGGACTAGAGCACTGAGAGGCGATATGCCCATACCCCTGACATCTAAAGCATTTGGTCCCGGGACTGGACCGAGGGGTATCCGGAGTGGGAGGTTTGTTTCTAAAATCAGGTCGGAGAGCGGAGGGACCAGACGAGGGTCGGGTAGTGCTCCCTGGGGTCGGCTGGGCAGTGGGAGTGTGAGGGGTGGAACTACCGGACGGTCTGTAGGAGGGCCTAGAGTCCTGTGAACGGCTTGGGTGCTGGGAACGGGTCTCCTCTAAGTCAAGTACTAGGTTGTAGGCATTCTCCAGAGTAGTAACGTTCCGGGCAAAAAGTTCATTGCGAAGATCCTCTAGCAACCCGGTACGAAACATAGATAAGATCTGCGCGGGGGTGGTAGAGGTCTCCCATTTGCAGCGAATCAGGTAGTCATCGAAGGAGGCGATGTACTCCTTAACTGGTTTATTGCCTTGAGTCAGCCTATTCCACCTATCCAATAGTCGGGGGAAGTACGAGGGAGGTAAGTACTGCTTGAGTTCCCGCTTCATGGTTGGCCAATCAGTGATGGAGTATTCATTCCTTGCTTCCCTAAGGCTCTCTAGATTGGACCAGAACTGTCTCGCCCTACCAGTGAGTTTCATCTCGGCAAAACTAACATTCCTAACCTTTGAGATATTGTACCACTTAAAGAAACTGTCCATACCTTTGACCCAGTCCAGAAAGAGCTGGGGATCGAGAGTGCCATCAAAGGTAGGAGCATCGACTTTAATATTTTTCATAAGTGGTATGTCAGGATCAAGACGAGGATCATGTCCATAGTGAGGGGCTCGATGATTGGCTCGATGTTGCCTCTCATCCGGATAGGTATCATCCCCATACATAGAAGGTGGTCTAGATGGGGTGTAGGGGATAGGATGTTCCCTAGATCGCTCAAGTGTATCAAAACGCTCAGTGGTATTTCTACGAAGCTCGGCTAGGTCGGCTTGATTTTCTTTGAGTTGTTGGCTAATGGTGTTCATTTGACCTACCAGTAGGTCTAAAGTCCTACTAAGTTGTTTCGGGTCCATAGCTAGACACAAGGGGGGACTTGGGGCTGACTCTAGGAAGTGGACAACAACTAAATGCAGTGAGAGACTCCCTAAAATGCCCTAGATGGTGCAGCAATTTCTAGGACAGCAAACTACAACAAAGTGTTAAGTCACTTAGGCAACTAGGGAAGTTGATGACTTAAAGACAACACTTAGACACTAAGTTAAACCCACTTAAACTTCTCCAAAAGTGCAGGAAAAGTTTGGGCAGCAAGTTATACTAAAGTTCCAAGTAGTCTAGATAGGTTGGGTGGGTTTTGGGTTAAAGGCAGCACTTAGTGTGATGAGAAAATTAACCTAACAACCTCTAAATGCGTGCAGGAATGTAGTGGACAGCAAGCATAACATGTAACTAAACTCATTAAAATGATAGCATGCATGTAACAAAGTAAAGAAATAGTTAAAACAACTCCTAGGATGCTGTCTAGCATGCAAAACTAGAGCAAACCATGCTCTGATACCAGATAATGCAGAACATAAACGAAAATACGATTTCAATAAGGAGTTTGCACGCTTAATGTTTAAGAGCAACTTAATTAGAACTTGGCGTTGATTCAAACAAAGAATTAAACACAAAGAATGATAAACACTAGCTTAGGCCAAGCTACTTGCGTGAAGTGAAAGCCACAAAACGATCAATTAATCTTAGCATTGCATACATGATGGGTTTCAACAAGATATCCCTAATCTAACATTAAGAATGGTTCCAAGAATGATTCACTCACACAACTCTCTAATATACTAGACTTTTAGCAGAGAGAGATTAACAAGGTCCTTGTGAATCAAATTAAAACCACAATCAAAGACGATTAGGAAGGTAAAAGGTTTAGGAGATTAGCTTATCGTCGTCAAGGCTTAGCAACCATCCATGTTTATCGGAGTTCGGACTTCTGGTTAGCAAGTAGGGGATTCCCGGCGGGTTTACCAGCAGTTCTCCTTGCTAGAATTCCTGGGACAGCAGTCTGACAACATCCAGAAAGTCTGGACGAGCGGGGGTCATTCCAGCAACCCGAACGTCAAAATACCTTGCTGAAAAGTGCAGGACAGCAACCTGTAGGCTCTGGACAGCAGCTTTCAATGCTCCAATACTCAGGATGGCTTATGGAACCTGTCCAGGAATCTGGACAGCAAACTAGAGAGGGAATTTCAGGGATTTTCTCCTGCTGGATGTACAGGAGCTTTGGAGAATGACGTGGAGAATCTTGTGGACAGCTATGGAGAATATATTGGAGTTAATTTCCCTTGCTTAGGTGGCGTGTAAAAGCAATTTCAAAATAATTGGAGGGAGGGGTGGGCGGCGGCATCAAGTGGGGAAGAGGGGTTTGGTGGAGAGAAATCAAATCTACATGATTGGGAATATTAAATTAGGAAGGATCAATCTCATTCAAATCTAATTTAAAATTCAAATAGGATTGGATTTGAAGACTTTCCTAAAATAGGTTTCTAATTTTTGGAAAGATTTCAAAATTCAAATTTGATTGAATAATTGAAATCTAGACTTTTCAAAGAAGATTTAATGAAATAGGAAAGTAATGAAGAGGGTTTGAATTATTTCCAATGAGAGAGGTCTACTATGGAAAGAAATTAATTCGTGGGATGAGGGGGTTCGGCCAAGAGAGAGAGAAGGGGGGGGGGGGGGGGGAGGGTGTCTAGGTTCAATGTACTTGAACCTAGAGCTTTAATTTATCAATTAACTCTGATTTGATTAATTGATTTGATTTAAACTCCTTTCAAAAAATACGTTAAGCCATTAGGAAAGAATTTGAGACTTGAATTCTTTTGAATTTAAATTCAAATCCTTTCCCAATTGGGAAGGAGGAAACCGGCGGCTTGGTGGAGAGGTGGTCATGCGGCTATGGTGGGGTGGTGGAGGGCCGCCAATGGGGAAATAGAAAGGGAGGAAGGGGACGGTTGGGGAGGTGGAGCTTGGGGTGAGGTGGCCGGCGGGTTTGGGAGAGAAGGTTGGGCCGTGGGTGAAAAGTAGGGGAAGGGAAGAAGAAGAAAGAATAGGGAAGAAATTAGCCACGAACCCGGACACTTCCAAGGTTGGTGGGTGATCCGTTGCCCTTCACCAAGGGACTTCTCCAAAGCTCTCTCCAAGAACTCTCAAACTCTCTCAAAACTCACAAGTGCAGGAATTTTCATAATATTCATTCATTAACCTCTCCAAAGGAAGAGGGTGGCTTTAAATAGCCAAAAACATGAAGGAAAATAACAAAGACATCATTGCCCCTAGGGCACACATAAGACAAAGCCCTCAAGTGAGGGTAGAAAAGGAAAAAGAGCAATAATAAATCAAATACATAAAAATAGATCAAACTAAAATAGGCACAATCGTAGCCGTAGATCTGATGTTCTCATCAGAGTTGATGACAACAAGATTGTCAGTCGAGGAGTAGGCCAATGATTGAGTTTGTTGGAGAAGTAGAGAGGGAAATGTGGTCGGTTGTGGCTTTGACGTGTGAATATTGAGAGTTATGTGAGAGAAGAGGTGCAATGGTGAGTCAAGGAGGTGTAGGAGGCGAATCTAAGAGGTGGTTGAGAGAGACAGAGGGAGGTGGGGATCGCGTGCGACTAGAAGAGACAAAACGAGAGGGAAGCAGGTTGAGGGTTGGCTGAGCATGAAAGGAAAAGAGGGGGAGTGACATCTACTTGTGAGAGAGGAAATGAGTTCGATAAGATTTTTGTTTGAAGGGGAATGGATGCTAGTATGTACAGTGCGTTCGACGCAATACTTGAAGTTGGATATTCGGGATTTGGGATAAGTGGATTTGGACTATTTTTATTATTGATTTCTTAAATATTTTTTTAATGTTAATAATAATAACTTTATTAATATTAATAAATAAATAAATTTAAAATCTATGTTTGTGTTTCGCACGACTCCTCATTTCTTACGCATCTCAAAATCTGCGCTTCTCGAAATGCATGTCGCCGCCTCACGCATAAGCAATTTTGGTTTATACCTTTTTGTGCGGCAACCAATGCAATGTGTTTGTTCTTTTCAAGTAGTTTCAATGTTCAAGACATGTCGATGCTTTCCAATTTTTAAGCAGATGATATTTGAATGACTTATATTATGTCGCATCTGTAGTTAATCATTTTTTCATCATGTGGCATCATAGTGACATTTGGGCGTGTCTTCAATTGTAGTCTAGGGGTTTCAAACCTGTTCGTATGATTTTATATTTTATGACAGTTATTAATGCTTAGTTTCGACCAATTTTAGTTTGTATTGCCTTTTGACGTATGCATACATCAACAAATTGAAAGTGCATTGATGACCGGATCTACTATGATACCTTTTTTATTGATTTACATATTCGTCATTTTTTATTGTAGTAGCATCTCATTGAGCTCCATAACTTTTTTACTTGTTTATAATATAAAACGGTTAATTATTTTCTAAATTTCTTTGGCTATTTCTAATTATTGTGTTTATAGTTGTTTTTAATCACCTTTTTTTTATTTTCTCCCTAATTCCTCTTTCCTCAATTTCTTTTACATATCCTATTGTAATTTTTAGTTTTGCTTCGAAGCAATAAGGGCAAGAGTTCTATTCATAATAAATTACATAATATATTAAGAAGATGCCACATTTTTAGATAACAATAGAATAAGTTCCTAAACTGCTCCCCCGAGGAAAAATTAATCTGTTCGGATACCGGTACCGGGCGGTACCGAGCGTTCCGCTGTCGGTACCGAGTAGTACCGCAGCTCGGTACCGCGCGCCTAGTGATGTGGCGCGTGTTTATTGGTCTTTGGGCACGTTCGATGTCCGGACACAATAATCTCTCCCCCTCGAGTCTACTGTTACTGCCTAACTTAATACTTTTTTTCTTTTGGTATATATCAGTTATTTTCTATTCGTTAGATTGAGCATTTTATTGCACATAAATGTCTTCCCATCAATTTGTCAGTTTGCATGCCTTTGCTTAAAATATCTACTTTGTTTATAAAATATTATATTTTTGGTTGGTGGGGAGGAGTTTGGGGCTTTAAGTCTCCACAGAAGCTCTTTGTTACCATAGTGCTTTTTCAGTCTTCTTTGACTACCTTAGCAGGAACGCTGACGTTCTTTTAGGAAAATCAGGCATTAATGTCATCTATTAGTAAGCTTTTCGTTTCTGTTTGTAGGGTGAAAATCTTGATGCTCTGTTGACCATCACTGTTAATGATTTGGGGAATTACGGCTGCTACTTAGATTGTACAGATATCATGTCATTTCCATGCTCGGTCGAGGCTACTGTGATTTTAATCAAAAGAAGGCCATTGAATTCAACGACAGCTTTTTGTGAGTTGCATTACTAATTTAATATTTATTCATTTGTTCTGTCATTCTTCGTGGTCCAGTGAATTAATTAATGACGTGATTTATTACAAAATGCTCATCTTTTGTCTAATTTCATTTATTTGAATGTTGCTATATGGATGTTTTGCAGTGCTTGGATCAGCAATATTTTTTGAGATTGCAACGTTATTTCTGCTGGGTGGTTTACTTCTATTCTTTATCTGTAAATGCATGATCGCACTTCATATAGAAAGAAAGAACGATGATAATAGCCAAAGTCTCCACAAAGAAGAGCTTATAAAAAATCATAATGAGAAGGTACATGTGTGTTTTTTTTTCATGGTTAGTAATATTTTCTGAACCATCTACATTAGTTAGTTGTTTAGATTAGTTAAGAACTTGATGTCACGTTTCTGCTACCCAGAATTTTATTTAGCAGCAGTTCCTGCTGCTTGAACCGGCAAATCCATGGCCAACCCCGCACACTTCCCATTTTTACCTTCCATATCTGCATTCACTCAAACAAACCACCTTTATCTAGTATCTTATGATGGCATGTGAGGAACTTTATATAAATTTTTCATCTGAACTTACAGATCCGGCAAAGGATTAGACCGCAAGAATCAGAATTGCCACTGTCATATGCTTCATTTGGTAACAATCATCAGCTTAATTCTCCACACATAGAAATGCAAAAGCAGCCTCACAGCGATTGAAGCAGTTTTGCAGGTTTTCAGTTTTTAGATTTGTGCCTTGTTTGTACTCTCTCTCTCTCTCTCTCTCTCTCTCTATGCAATCCAGCATTCTCTGCAAGTTTGCTCAGCTTTGAGTAATCTTTCTTGAATGTTTAGTGGGCAGCATGATGGGTAATGTAACAAATTAATTACGACTTCTGAACTGCTTTTATTGCTTTGACATGCAAAATATTTTACTGCACCTTTTTAAAAAATGTTTTTTTTTTCTTTTAAATAAACAGTGGGTTTGAAAAGATTATTCCAATAATAACTTTAAAATCAAATATACCATCGTTAAAAAATATATTAGATCAAGTTTTAAATACCCGTTAACTTTAAAATTGTTCTTTTTTTTTTTATAGATTTTAAATTTTATATAAGAAAAAAAAATCTGTTAATTACTGGCCTCAATGTATTTGTGCCCTCTTTTTAAATTTTAGATGTGCAAGATTGTTTCAATAAGTTTCATGATGGAGCTTGCATAGGGCTGAGATTATTCTGTGCGATATCTTTCGTCCGAAGGCCAACATTGCAGGTAATAATTTTTCCGCATAGCGAGCTCACTTTTTCATTTTCTACATTTGCCAATTTTCTTTACATTAAAAGACACAAAAAATTTGATAAATGAAGTTTGTATGCAACAAGATTAATAAAAAAAAAGCAACTTGTGAAAAAAAATTAATTAAAAATTGAAGAACTATTTGATGCAACAGGTTAATTAGCAAAACTTTAATGTCCAATATCTTTAGAAATTAGCAATTGTATACATACTTGAACAATAGATTTATTATCTTAATAAAGCAAATATAACAAATGAGAAGTTTGATGATGCAAGAAAATAAATTTTTCTCCAAATGAATCATGTACTTACATATTTAATATCTAAAATTTAATATTTAATTATATAATACATCAGTACCTACATGAAAAGCATTCTTATATAAATTTTAAAGACTTATATTCTATAAATAAATATAATTTTAGATTTTAAAAAAATAAATATATAAAAAAAATTTCTAGCATGCATGTAATACCCCAACAAATAAAGGTGGCCAAAACAAGCTTTGAAAAAATTTTGCCACTGTTAAAAGAACAAATGCAATTGAAATTTCAGTATCCTGTAACTCGTTTAGAAATTAGAAACTGGAAATAGTATAAGTAAAATAATACTAATCATAATAACTTATTTAATTCACATAGAATACAATGGGATAATAAATAATATACAAGAAAAATACAAGTTTTTTTCCTCAAATATTGCGAAGACAAACAATGAACTTATAACTTGCCCCTATGAAACGAACTACATAGTAAGGCTATCAGGTAGAGAAGTGGGTGCACCCAAAATCTTACCACCAACATCAGGAAAAGTCTCCTGGTCTGGTATGGGGCCAACCTTACCATCAGCCTCCACCTTTACAGGATACTTAAGAAGATGACCTTTTAATGGCTTCGCTTCCTCGGCCGTGAAATTCTTCCAGTTCTCTTCTGCTATCTGGTTCACAAATCTCACACAATCCAGACTGTTGGGTTCTTCGAACCGGTTGTCCAACAGACCCAAGTGCTCCGCCCATAGAGACATCCTGTATCCATAAATCTGCAGTAGAAACCATCCATCCAGCACTTCAATAAAGAATTTATATCAAGAAATGATACCATGTGATACAAGGACATCCTCTACAACAATAAAAAATTAGGCTATATATATATATTCTCTTTTGAAGAAATTCACATAATAGATTTTCTTCCAGTTACCACATATACTAATATATACAACAGCAAACTTTTATCCCACTCCGTACATTTAAATCTAATAAAAAAAGTCATTTCTAACATTTTCCGGCTAAATCTTTTTAGGTCTACCTCTCCCTTTCATAATATAAGCCAAATATAATATATCTACTCTACTAACCAGATTACTGGAAGGCTGACATTTTATGTGTCCAAACCATAAAAGGCGAATCTCTCTAATCTTATTTGTCATTGGAGCTACTCCAACCTTATTATGTATATACTTGTTTTACATTTTGTCTCTAAAAGTGCAGCCACTTGTCCACCTAAGCATTCTCCTCGCTGCAACACTCCACTTAATTTTATGATTCTCTTTTAATGGCCCATATTCTGTGCCATAAAGCATTACAAATCTCACTATCTTACAGAATTTTTTCTTAAATTTAAGGGAGACTTTTCTGTCACATATACTAACATATCCGCTTTAAAAAAATTTACTTACCATAATATTTTTGAAAAGCAACAAAAGTTATGGCATTTCTGAAAAACAAAGCTCAATGAATTATATGATTCCCAGTTATTACTACAAACTAAATGAATAGTAAACTTAGACGCATGGATAATACTAAGATATGAATATCACTTTGCAAAAATATCAGTAGCAACATAGGAAAAACTATTATGCAACTGTTGCCTAATTTGCGCAAGATGCATATTTGCACGCTAAGCAACGTTAATATTGCAACAAGTGACCTAACAATTAAAATATGAAAAAGAAGGTGATTGACCTGGCCATGTGGGTGCCTGGTTTTCTCAGCCCAGGTGTAGTGGGGTTGATAAGCACCCATGGCTATTTCGGTATCTCTAGAGCCAGCAAGAGATCTTTGATTGATATTGGCGGAACCCAAAATAACATATTCATCATCAACTATCATCCCTTTGGCATGAACATATATCATGAACCGCCGGAACTTTTGGGACAAAGCCTGAAAATTTATCAAAGAAAAAAAAATATATATGAAGGGATTATTTCCACAGTAAATAGACTAGCAAAGGTAGCATACATCAAGCACGGTCTTTATGCAATCCTTGCCTGTTTAAAGTTCGAAAAATCGAATCTGCACATAAAAAAAAAATTGGTCCAAGCCTTTGATCATAATTGGCAGCTAGGATCTCACCTTATTTCAATGGTGATTAATAAATATGGCAAAAACTATTCAAAATATATATGAATGAAAGCTAGGTAGCCCTCACATGTAAAGAAAATGATTGAAGTGTGAATAAGACAGCTTTCCATTTGAAATAATTAACAATACTGAAATTTGAGCTTAGGCACTCTAACTAACAATAAAACTTCGAAAGACTTCCTTCAGAACAATTTGTTAAATAAACATACAATGATAAAAGATGTGATTCCTTAAATTCTTTCCAAAGTATGTTGATAGGAGAAAAAAAAAGATATTAGCACGTACCCAAGAAAAACAACTTTTTCACATAGTGAAAAACTATTAAAAATTACAAGATATATTTAAATAAATCCTCGTAGCTTAGTCCAGTTTAGTGAAGTTATTTTAAATAGTCGAGAGACAAATACAGGTTATCACATCTCTCGTTTAAAGTTTTGTTCCATGGTTTTTAGATGGCGGGGGGATGCTTATTGGGGGGGGGTAATTTGCAAGCCAGCTTGGGAACAAGGTAAAGCTCAAGGTCATGAGCAACTGCTAGAAGGTCAAATCTAGTAAATAAGAGCGTGGTCCAGCATCTTGGGGGCTGGTTGCTGCTAGGCCTGCCGAGGGATTAGTTACTCTGCCAAGCGCCTCCTCTACGGAGGTGGCAGGAGGTAGATACCCCCATTCCCAAAAAAAAAAATCCAAAATAACTCTCCTTCTGGCCTTCGCTTCTAACGATTTTACTGAACTGGTCCCACAAAAAATGCTACTTGTCGAGCTATAAATTTTTAAGGTCTGGTGCTGGGCCTTGCTCAGGCCACAAGAGTAAAGGTTGAATGAAACTAAAACCTGAGAATACTTGGTTTAATTGCCAATTTTTCTAGGTAGAAAAAGGCAGTCTTTCACACACAAAGAGAGAGAGAGAGAGAGAGAGAGAGAGAGAAATAAGTGGATGCTTCCAATTTTGTAATCCAGACACTACCAAGTCAAGATTTTGAGGAAATCTTATACAATAATGCTTCACATCCTTAGATTCTTAATTCCTACACATTATGCCAGCCAAGAAGAACAAAAAAATAGCAAGTATAAAGATAGACATTCATAGGGACCCAATTGTTTGGTTAATTTAGCAAAGATTTAAAATAAGCACAAACCCAGGCAAAGGATTTCAACGGGCTTCTTAAATATTCAGCTTTTAAAAATTTTGAATTCCAAAGGATTTAATAAATCCAACCTTAACTCTTGGATTGAGTAAATCTAGCACTCTCTGGGATTTAAGGATTTGAGGGTTTTGGTTTTAAGGGATTAGCTTTCAATAATTACACAATTTAATAATTTTGTACTGAAAGTGATGGAGTGAGGAAGGATAAAAGGATATTAAGAAAAAGAAATATGTTTTTAAAAGTTGACAATAATAAAATATTATTGAGTCCTATAATGATTAGGAGAGAGCTAGAAGTTTTACAAATAGGATGAGTAAAACAAAAGCAATAACTTTTGATAATTCACATAATAGGACATTTTAGTAATGAAGGAAAAAAAAGACAGAACGTCAAAGGTAAGAAATAACGAGAGAAAGGATTTTGATAAAATTAGATGCATTGAAAGTGAGTATAATAGGATCTCAGTCAAAGATAATGAAAACAAGAAAAGATGAAAATGTTATTTTTAAGGAAGAAAGAATTTTGAAATAGCAAACTGAACATCAGGTGGAGTATATTATTCATTGATCCAAAAGAGTGAAATGGAGTTAATATTCTTGCGAGAGCATATGATTGAGTACTATAAGAATTAATTCGGTATGATTTAAGGTAGAAATGTATGTCAAAGATGCATTGATGTTATTAATAGTATATGCATAATGGAATGACTAATATTATAAGTAGTTGTATAGTAATCTAAAAGTTTGCAAATGAGGAAAGGATCAAAATGATCCCTTGACTCTCCATGAAAGATCAAAATAGTCTCCAACTATTTTAAATGATCATTTTTATCTCTCAACTCCTTAAAGATGAATCAAAATAATCCCACCATGAAACTTTTTTATTCATTTTTAAAGACTTGAGATACCAAAATGGTTCTTTAACATAGTTGGGGATCATTTTGATTTTTTATAGAGAATCAAGAGGCCATTTTGATCATTTTCTCGTTTACAAATAATGCAAGTGTATACAAAATCAACATTGAGTTTATATTTTTTATTGATTATGGAGATGCTGGCAAAGTATAATCAAATCAAGATGCCCACAAATGGTTGAAAAAAGCTAGGCGGCGATGATGTGGATTGAAGTTCTACTTAATTTTTATTTGACTAATTAATCATTAATTATCCTAATAAAAGAACAATTAAAATTAAAACTAATATTTACTTTAGCGAATACTTAATTATAATGTAGGTTAATTCATTTATATTAATTTGTTTAATTAAGTGTAATCAATTCTTGATTATTTTAATCAAGGAAAAAATTAGCCTTGATTCCCGCTAAAACTCCTCTTACCCTAGTTAATAGCCTAATTATAAATTAATTATTAACAGCTTAGAGTAATTCATAATTTAAATCAGTTAAGATATTACAGCATAATTATACCCTATTTAAGATTTAAATTAGCGTCTTAATTATTAATCAACTATCAGCTTCAACTAAAAATGTAATTAACTTATCTTTAATTCGCTTAATTGAAGGTTCATTAATTCTCAATGAAATTAAGTTCCCACCATCATAATTAAACTTAATTAAGTTAAATTTTATCATCTTCATCATTAATTAATCACTAGTTATTTAAGCCAGCTTATTTTAGATTTAATAGTATATAATTATTAGATAAAGTGAAGCTTAATTAATTAATTAAATTCTCGTTAAGCCTAATGCGTACAAGTTGGCATCCTAATATATAATTCATCAATTTTTACGGTAGTTTAATTAATATATATTTAACTAGTTTAATTAAATTCAATCCTAATTAGCCAAATTAAGACATTGGACACCATACTAATTTTAAATCAATTGATAATTATCTGAGTTAATTGATATTCTAATTAACTCCTATATAATTAATTAGATCAGATAGATTATTAGTCGGATAAAGCACTAGTTAACAACTATACTCATTAATTTTCTTAATTAAATTGCTAAGGATCAAATAACCTCACGAATATAATCCATTAGATCCTCTTACCAGCAACTGAAAAAATTTTCACGACTAATTTGGAATAAAAAAGAAATTGACATCCAAAAAAATTTTATGTTTTAAGAACTAGGTTTTCTAAATCTAAACAATTTGGATAGGTTGACAACGTTTAAAATAGCTTAAAACAAGATGAACTACCATCACCTTCCCTAAAAGCATCCACTGGAGTAAATGAATTATAATTAGAAGAGATATAAGACAAGTTGTCCTCTATAAAAATTGCCATTTATAGATATTCTGCATCACATATGCTCAAGTACAATATAGTTAACAGCATAATAACTTGAATAGAATTTCTTCCAAAGAAATTACCGCGGAACTTTTCTCCAATGGTTCATTAGTTGGCTGCTCACTACTTTTTGGTGGATCTTCTCGGTTACCAAGACAGTAGAAATTCAGGTAATCTTGTGGGTGTGCATCAAGTTCCATGCTTTTGAGTTGCTGTGCGATAATTCTATACATCAACTCCATTGTTTGGGCCTGCAAAGGATGACATGATCATTTATCACGTGCTTAAGCAGCATTGAAGCAGTTTTGATAGAAAATGTAGCCGCTATTTGGTTCTCCAACTTGTGAGTGCTTCATCTTTCGCTATTAACAAATATCACTGATTTTGTTTGCAAAAATAGTAAGGTTTTGTTCGGTTCACTATTGTCTTAAGGATGGGCATAGAAAAATATCTAATCCTACAGAACAATCACTCTGATAGGAATAAGAAATCCGAAGTTGCACATTTAATCCATCATCCCATTCCAAATTAAAGCAATCCAGTCTCCACTTGGATTGTGATGAATTTGAATGTTGAGGTTGCAAAATTCCACAAGCCATTTCCCCATCAAGCTTATCTCGTGATTATAATCCTACAAAACTAATCTAATCGTGAATCAAATTCCATAAGATTGCAACAACTCAGATGTTACTTTAACAAACAACTGGGAACTTTTAAGATTGTCCTGTCGCCTAGGTGGTGAACATTTTGATGGTTAAAATATTTGAGAATAAAAAATACCAGTCATAGTCATAAATAACAGTCATCTTTACGGTTAATGACAATAAATGAAACACATTGTCCATAATATATTGCACAAACAACGAGATAAAATAGCATTGTAATTTAAATAACATTGTATTTCAAAAAACAGTGCACATAACAATCGCAAAATTTCTTGCTAAATTTTAGTAAATATTTGCAACTTCATTAACCTCCATTCTGCAAATTCTATAATTTTCGCACCCCATAATAAAAAAGATTGACTTCTCTAATGATTTAAGTTAACAAATACAATCGAAGTAATAGAAGTTAAGGAATAGTAATACTTGAATTCACTGTCACATAATGGCTTTCAATCACTAACCAATGGATACTGATGGCCGTCTTTGTTGATTTGAGCCGATTTAAGTTCTTCCACTTGAAAGCAAAATTTTTAAGAAAACTAGATGTATGCAATTTAGCCAAATATATTATGAATCTCTCTGTTTGATTGCAGCTTAAACCTTCAATCTTTCATTCATGGTAATCAGAAACATAAAGATATACCAACTTTACCTGCCAAAAGAGTATCTCTTGTACGGATGCAGCAGTCGGGGATCCCTCAGGCCACATTGGTATTACTATGTACACCGCAAATGGTTCTCCGAGTTTAATTTTGCTAGCTATCTTCAGTGCCAATTCCATTGGAACTAGGTTATCAGCACCTGATAACACCAAGAAAACTTCAGTGCAGAAGAAATAGGGCGAGGCAAAAAAGAAACTGAAATAAAAGGACAACTAGGATAGTAAGCTCCACTTGAGAGAATAGTATAAACCTCATAACCTTGTAAATTTGAACACTCTGAACATGAAAACTATCAAACAGGAGGGAATATTCAGTTAAACCTGGAGTTGCTGAAGCATTCATATTTCAATTGCATGTTCTTTGCATGGAAAGAAATTAATCCACAAGTTCAGAAAGCTTGGGTGACAATTCGTTTCATCAGATTTCAGAATCATAGACATTATACTTGGAACCGTTAAAGGATTGATGCCTCCCTCCCTCTCTCTCAGTCCGTCAGGGTTTGAAACTAATAGAATTAATCTTCTAGATCCATAAAATCTTATCAATAGAATTAGTAGTTGTAGGATCTAGGGCATAGAGAATTAATCTTCTCAAACCACAAAAATCCCAAATTTTCTATTTAGCATAGTTTCTCTGTTTCCTTTTTCTTTTTTCTTTTTTTGTTTGCTTGTTTTTTTTGTTAAAATGTGAATTTACAGCTTGCACTTCCCATTTCTAGCGTGAATATTTATATATCTCTCTTTTCTTTTCAACGTTTGAGCTTTTGAGTTAGGGTAGTACATTAACCTTCAGCAATAAAAAATTTAGAATTACTATAATAAAAATTGAGTATATAATATACAATGATATTGCGTGTAATGTTAATAAGTATTAATGTTAGGAGATATGGAGCCTAATTTCTTCCCTTACATTTATGTATTGGGTGTAATCTCAACACTTTGGTAAATTTTTTTATTGAAATTTGATTGAGTCTTTTTTTGAGAAGGGAAAAAAATGAGAGAATTTAATTAAGAGTTTTATATTGATTTGTAAATTAGGTTGAGAGTATCCTAAATCTCATCCACCTTGGCTAACCCCATATGGATCCCACACCAAAGAAGTTGTATCAAGATCATACTTGTCAATGGCGAATGGCGCACCATGGCACAAAGTTTTCCATAGAGTCATGGCGCATAGCGCAAGGGGCGGCGCGTGCCATTTTAAACATAGCATGCAATATAAAATAATTATATATATGTGTGTATGTTGATTAGAGCAAAATTTAGACATAAATATCCTGTCAAAAAGCAAAAATGACAATATTAAATCCTACATAAACTTACATTAATTGATTTGAGCAGAATTAAGCATAATTTAGCCAAAATCCCGCCATATAGCAAAAATAATAGCTTTAAATCCTACCAAAAAGTTAAATCCTTTAAATTTTTTTATATATTATTAATTTGATGTTTAATTAATTAATAATTAATTATGATATTAATATTTAAATCTTAAAATTTAATTATAATTTATAATTTAAAATTTATAACAGGTTAAAAAAATAGCATGCGTCATTTGCGCCCCGTTGCCCATGCATGACGTAAATAGCGCGCTATTTTGATGCTAAGCGCCAACAAATAGTATCGTATGTGCGCTGCGCCGCAAGGTAAGCCATGGCGCGTGATATTTTGCGCCATTGACATATATGATCAAGATAGAGAAGAGATGGAGTTTGGGTGCTGCAATAGTCGAGTGCTGTGGTGAATACATACTAGAATGAACTGTAGCTACTGGGTGATGTAAAAGACATATCGCAAGAGTCAAGGATTTGTAGCAATCGAGGCAATGCAGTCAATCAAGAAAGGTAGCAAAGCCTCGCCTTTTGCTGTAGGGAGGTGTCTTGTTTCTTATGTAAGAAATGCATGGTTAATCAGTCCAAGCAAGGGAAGGGTTTCGATCCGATGAAGTCGGTGTTTCTTGTTTATGTAGGGAGTGTTGACTCTAACTGTAATCCACGTAAGATTCCCGCTCCGACCGACTCCACCTCAGCCACGATCGGACAAACCGCTCCCCACGATCTCCTCTATGGCACAAAATAGCGGAACCTCCCTCATTCGCTCTCACGCACACAGATACGCTCTCAGAACCGGAAATAGACGCACACATAAAGGAAGAGGAAGGATTTTAGAAACTTACAGAGGCAAAACCAAGGCTTCCCCGATCTCCTGCTTGCGATCCTTTGCTCCGACCTCCGACTCCTGCACCCGACCGTCGCCGAAGCCAAACGCCGCAAGGCACCTGCTGATCCACCGCCGGGCTGCACCCACCTGATCCGACCAGACCCCCGCCGGCTCGCTGCCTCCCTCTACGACCTTCTGCATCCGACACCATCATGCCCTAGTCGACCGAACATCAGCAGTTGACTGCCAAGCCCGCCGCCATCTCTAACTCCGTTCATCTCTTATGACTGCTTTCTACACTTGACCGCAGCTGTGCCCTAGCCTCGCCAATCCCGCCGCCGACCTAGAAGTCAACCTCGCCGGCCTAGAAGCCGGACGCCTACCGACCTTCGGCCGACCCAACTCCGGCCGACGCCCGCGATCTCCGACCCCGTGCGTGACTTCGGCTCCACCTCCCTGCCCGATCGGGCTTTGCCCTCTCTGTTCCGCCTCCCTCTCTATATAATAATATATATATTATTATAATATATAATATAATATTATGATAATATATAATACTGATATATATTATATTATATTGTAATATAATATATATATAATCTGTGTTATAATATATATTATTATTATTTATATATAATAATATATATTATGTTATATTATATTATATTATTATTATTTATATATAATAATAATATAAAGGGATCGACAATCTTCGATGATCTTCGACAACCAATCATCTGCATCCAATCGCCGGCAACAATTATCTGTGTCCAATCGTCTACGACTAATATGCAACCAATCTTCGTCAATCAAAGCATCTGAAGACTAATTCCCGGGCCCGACAACGCCCCGAAGCCCCCGGCCGTTGACTATCTTTCCGGCCGGGTGGATTTGAAAGGGCAAATGCCCTCCTTACCTCCCGGCGCCAAGGAGGGGACGCCGGAAGGCTGCCGAAATTTTCTAAAAAATTTGAGACTTAGCCAAATTTTTGAGAAAATTGAAAAATGCTTAAATGATTATTTAATTTAAAAATAATTATAAATATTAATTAATTTGATAAATTAATTGATAAAAAGAAAAGGGATCCTCAAATCAACAAATCTCCGGCAACCAATCATCGTCAATTGGAAGCTTCTGAAGACCATTCCAGGGCCCGACAATGCCCCGAAGCCCTCGGCTGTTGACTATCTTTTCGGCCGGGCGGACTTGAAAGGGCAAATGCCCTCCTTACCTCCCAGCGCCGGGGAGGGGACGCCGGGAGGCTGCCAAAATTTCCTCAAAAATCCGGAACTTAACCAAAATTTTGGAGAAATTGGAAAATGCTCAAATGATTATTTAATTTGAAAATAATTGCAATATTAATTAATTGATAAATTAAATAACAAAAATTTCCTAATTAATCAATTTAATTAATAAACTAATCAATCTAAAATTGAATATGCCATTTAAATTAACTAATTAACATAAAATCTAATTTAAACTTTAACTAATCTAAAAGAAGAATTCAATTAATCAAATTAGTAAAATGTATTAACTAACCAATTTAAATAAACAATCAAATTTTATTAACTAACTGAAATAATAATTGCTATTTGATTAATGTTAAATAAAAATCCCTTTTAATAATTCAATAATTTCAATTGGAATTTAACTTAAAACTAAAATCTTTAATCAAATAAATTGAGTCTAATTAAAGTAAGTAAGAGAGTTTTAATCAAATTAATTTTAAGCATTAATTAAAATAATCAATTAAATAATTAGATAACTAATTGAATCCCATTAACTAAAATGAATAATTAAATTCAATCAAATCAAAACTCTAACAATTTTAAAATTTTAACCAAATAATTAATCTAAATAAATTCAAACTGTAATCTTAACATTCATTAAATGGTTAAATTAAATAATTAAAATCTAAACTAATAAATTGAACATTTAACGTTAATTAAAATTCATTTAATCACTTAATTAAATCAATTGGTTAATTACAGCAATTAAATTCAAATAAAAGTCAAAAGAGCATAAATCAATATTTCCAATAATTCAGCATATGTACAAACTACTAAGTATCTCTCCAACTAATAATGGCCTTCCAAAGCTCTCCAAAAGCTCTCTAAAAGCTCTCCAACAACTCTCCAATAAACAAGTTCAAGCTCACTAAGATCCTTAGCTATAGTCTAAGTTGCATCTACCTGAGGGTTCTCTATACTACTGGCTACGAGCACCTTATATTCATCTTAGTATTAGACATACTATTATGAGTCAAAAGATTAAGTTACCAAATGCATATAGGCTTGATGCATGCCTTAGGCAAATTGGAATCATATATTCATACAGATGTGGTGTGATGCGAGATGCTTTAGAAAGCTATTACAATAGACCTTAAACATCCAAAGGGTTATTGTGTGCAAAGGGATAATATGTCTAACCATGGGAGAATTTAAATACGATTTGGAAGAATGATGAAAGTAATAATATTAACAAGATATGACTTTGAAGGAGAAGTCAAGTTTAAGTGGGCTATTCATTGTTGATTGTATTAGGACTTCTAATATCCATACAATTGAGTGCTTCTATGAGTCTCTTAAGAGAGATATGATGTGTGCAATGCATTAAATACACATCTAAGGCAACAAATTGTGATGAATGCCAACGCTTGCAAGCAATGATAAAAGGCTTATGATATGCATGATAGTCTATCTACAAGTTTAGTTGATAACTCTCGAATACTCATGGATAACCCACGAATGGATCCAATGAAAATTTAAAGCACATGCCACCGGATCCGCAACATGCGTACAAGCGGACAGAAGGCGTTCGTAGGCCCCTAAGTGAAATCTCGGGCAATTTTCTAAATGAAATCACTGGCACAATGGATCATATTTAAATATTTTAAAATTCCCTCTTATGTATTAAATATGATCCCTTAATCTGAAGTGCGAAAACCCTGCAAGTGCTCCGACAAATACAATAAATTTCTAAATGCAAAAGTCTGAGAATGCTGCGCAGGGTCAAATGCTACACCCGCATGTGCTCCAATCGTCACATCTAAGTCCCAAACCCAACGATTCGAGAATGCTGCGCGGGTCAAATATTCAAGTTTCATCCTCCTCCACGGAAGGATCGGAGTTGACATGACTTGAATTACAAAATACCTCCCAAAATCCTACAAAAATACAAGTGACCTTAACGTCACCCGACGATGGCCGTGTTGACAGAAAATCTCAACCGGAGGGGTTTAAAATCTCAAAATCAAATAAATATCCAAATTCTTGAAATAAAATCTATCACTTAAAAATTTAAAACTAAAACCCATCCACCTCCCACAACCGTTTGTCGGGGGTGATAAATTTGAAATTAACCTCAGCTCACAAAGAGCGAATGCATGTCGGGTATATCGCTACAATGCATCCTCAAACAGTCTCTTGCCAATAGGGACGTGGCATGTGCCCTCTGATCGGGTGGTTTTGCCACAAAATGGCACCATTATATTACGATCACGGCCAAAGCCCGTATGTTCCCTAAAGGCGTCAAACCCTTGAGCGATGAATCATAGGGTATAGTCGATAGGCACAAAGCCCTCTGTCAGCTAAGGTGGATTCAGATATATCCCCTTAGACAAACACCAACCCAGGTCTACAAGGTATTCTTGGACGAAGCAACCCATGGCTGCCGATAAGGTACCTTCTGTCAGGTTGGGTCGACTACCTCCTCTGACTAAGTAGACCAGGGATCATGACAGCCCGAGACGACGGAACCATGGGATCTTGATCGGGCTCGTCTTCATTCCTCCCACCACCAGTTTTAAATTTATGGTGACAATTTCTAAATCATGATGATAAATTCAAATCTCAAATTCAAACCCTAAAATTGTTGTTATTATACAATAGGTTCATAACCTATGTGACCTTCTTAACGACTAGCCTTAATCGAAAGTTCTCTCCTATTATCAGGAGGGGTAATTAACTATAGGGGCTTGCGCCTATAGGAAACTAGAACTCAGATCAAAAAGTCCTCATAAATTGAGGGTGAAATCTCAGGGTAATGTCTTATCTAAAACCTAATCTGTCTTCTGAAAATTCACCCGGAACCTAATCTTGTTAAAACTCTCTACCGTCATCATCAAACAAGAAAAGAAAAATAGACCGATGGCGCGGAGAGGCCGGGAGCGCCTTAATGGAATTTTCGGAGCCCACAGGGAGAACAACTTCTATGGTTGCAATAGTGATTATCTTTCTTTTCTAACTTAGTGGAAAATTGGCAGTAGCTTCTTCATTGCCTGAAAAGGTGGTATTCTGCTCTTATCTCCCAAGTTTGAAAAAAGTATAATATCTTCATTTACCTCTCTTGATGTTTAGTTGGAATATTTTTTCATGTTTATAACATCAAGAACATAATTTAATTTGAAGTGAAATCATGTAAAGTTTAATATCTTTTATGCGTGCTTCATTTATTTTGTAGTTAGGAAATAATTTATAGGGAGGCATTCAACTAAGGGAAGTGGAGCTTAAAGACTACATAGCAAAAACAAGTTATTTTGGGTTAGGATGGATAATTATATTTATTTCTTACAGTAATTTATAATTATTTTTCCAAGTCTTACGTATTGATTGGAATATTCTACTATATAATGATTGGAATATTCTACTATATAAATATATTGATTACTGATAAATAATTGTCATTAGAAAATGAAAATGATTAAAATAATTTTATCTTTTTCTTGCATAAATCTCTTCATATTATTATAAGTATTAGATAAAATTCATCTTATCAATCATCTCCTTATGGTACCAGGTTGGGACGCTAATGTACCAATGAATAGGACTGTTACCAGTTCTTAGATTTGGAAAATGTTTGAAAAGAATATAAAAATGTGCATACCTTAAGAGGTACAAATTTAGATGGTGTTCATGTGATTGATGTATTTTATTAAAACAAAAACAACAACATCAAGCCTTCATTCCAACTATATAGGGTCGGCTACATGAATCTTTTTTCTCTATTGTATCATGTTGTCATGTTAAGAGTCAAATTCTTATTTAAATCTAATAAAAAAAAATATCATTTCTAATAGTTTCTAACCAAAGTTTTTTTAGGTATACATCTACCTTTCTTAATATGGGTCAAATCTAATGTATCTACTCTCCTAATCAAGTCATTAGAACGCCAACATTTTATGTGACCAAAACATCTAAGGTGAATCTCCCTAATCTTATCTACCACTGAGCTACTCTAACCTTTTCACATATATACTGGTTTCGCATTCTATATCTAAAAGTGAAGTCACTCATCCACTTGAGCATCTTCATTTCTGCAACACTTAATTTTATGCTTCTCATTTAATGTCCTACACTCTATGCCAAAAAGCATTGCAAGTCTCACCACCATCTTATAAAATTTTCTCTTAAGCTCGAGGGGCACCATCAACCATCCAACTTGAATCAGATAAGATAAATTATTAAATGATAAGTTTCTTCTGAAAGATCAAGTTAATAAACAATAAATATTCTTTTCTTTTCTTGAATAGATTACAATTATGAATGTTTTAAACTCTTATTAAAATAAGAATTTAATGCTTATTTTTGATGACCTGCATGTATATGTTATTTCTATTCTTAAAATTGCTATATCATAGAACAGTAATTAACCAATCAGATGCTGTATGACTCACTTCACTAGTCGATATTTTTTTGAGGAAAGATTCGTCTAACTTAGATAGCTGACATAAGAGATTTTATAACAAATGTGAAGGAGCAATTGATGATAGTTATCAAAGAAAATATGTATTGATTGTATCTTATTTTAGTTATTATGATTTCCATAGCATAAGACAGGAGTGAATTATGATCTAATTTGGAATACGAAAGTGAATTATGATCTAATTTGGAATGAACGAAGTTGTATAGTTTAGTGGCACTTTGAACTTTGGAAGATAAGTTTGTTGGAATATTTATGTGAATAGAAAGAAATTAAGCTAACATCACCATCTGTTTCCGCCTTGGCATTACAAACTTCTGGTCCGGGTCATGACAACCCAATCCAAACTACATCAGAAGTCACAAGCACTACTGATGGAGTACTTAAAACAAAATATTTAGATGGAATAGACTTTTAAACAAAGCTAGATTCAAAAAAAAAAATGTTGAAAGTAAGAGGATATAGAATTACAATCAAAATCAGAGGAACAGATTCCCTTATGTTCAGGTGCAATACAGAAGAGAAATAGCATGAGTTGTTCAAGGAGAAAATCTATTACATCAATGAATGTAGGAAATAGTAGTTTAAGATAAGTCCACACCTGAATTTTTGTAGGATGGCCAACCATAAGAAGAACCAAGGAAGTACTGATTTTCAATATATATGAAGTGCTTTGCAGATCTGATTGCCTTTACGTATGCAGTGTGTATGCTTTTATCAACCACCAGGTTTTTTTGGATAACAAGGTTCTGCATTAAACTACTGCAAAATGAAATCACACAATCTAAAAAAGTCCTCAATTCAACAAGGCTAAAAAACTAAGTACTTCTAACTAATGATTTCCTGACATATCATCATAATGTTTTATATGGCTAATATAACTGAACTTAGATTTGATACTCATAAATCATCATGCAAGCAAACCTGTTCCTCGGCCTTCAGACCAGTCTTAGGAAATCCTTTTAACGACCCAGAGTCAATAGATCGGAACACCTACAATTTTAAGAGTATGCTGCAGTTTAAGAGATAAAAAAATGGTCGAAGAAATATTTTAATTCAGCTTTTAACTTTAACCTGCACATCCCAAGTTTCAGGATTTTCTTCCTTGGAAACCCATAATATGGGATCATCATTGCGGACGGTAGGTGAAGGGCTAAGTATCCAAGATATGCGCTCCAACTTTATCAAAGCATCATCATTCCAGTGTGATGCCCCCTTTTTAAATCGCCATCTGAATTCCCGCCATTTTGTTGATTTCCTCCACCGCTGCTCAAAATTGGTTAGGACGTCATACGCAGCAGGCCCTTCAATTTTACAGTGTAAATCATGCCATGGCTGCCTTGGGCCCTTGGTTTCAGTCTGACCGCACAAAAAAATTGGGAAAAGGGTTAATTAATACTACAAATCAATCTTCTTGAAGGACATTGGCTATATGCTTGCATTCACTTTTCTCAGTTCAAGTTGTTCCAGTATTATGGCTCCATTCTGCTCAGAATCTAGCAGCAAACATCAAAATGTTTTACCAAAACAACTAAAAAGTTGTTTTTTTTTCCATCATTACTGATTTTTATGAAAAAAAAGCCAAAAATTACAATTCACTATAAAGAACATTTTTGGACAAATGCAATAACAGTACTTAGAAATCTAAAAAATCTCAGAATGACAGTCATCATAGAACAACAGTACTTGAGATCTAAAAAACCTCAGAAGGACGGTCATCATAAGTAGTTGTGTGCTGTCAAAAATAATAAAAAAGAGAGGAGGGGGGAATAATTTGGAAGGATGCTCATAAAATAAGCTATGCTACGCCAGTCAAAGCATGCCCTTGAGCATTAACTGTAAAACATAATGCATGAATTAAAGTGCCCTTCAAGATGGACGGGTGTAGCATAGCTTACAGGTTTGAGATTAGCTATACCAGTCAGAGAAAGATTACCTTTAAGATCAGAAGACTTATTCCAAGTTTGAAAACATTCATAAAGTAACAAAGGTACACATAATAATTTCCAGATAAAGAAATCCGGAAACACAAGCAAGGATAATAAGACAAGACTGCAAAATACTTTTTCCACAACAGCTTAAAAAATACAAAGTGAAGCCTTTTTGTAGTTGACACTTGCGAGCAAGAACAAATACTCACAGAAAACGTGGGATTGTGAAAGTCATTCAAATAGATGGAATCAAGATCCTTAAAGAGCCTATGTTCAGGAGTATCATAACGACCGTCACAAAGGTCAAGTCCCCCGATAAAAGCAGTAATCTTTCGATTATTTCCAAAAGCTTGTGTATCAACCAACACACATTTCTGATGGTGAGTGAAAAGTGTCCCCACAACCTGCATAGAAGATTAGAAATCGATATGGTAAGTTAATAATTTAAGAAAAAGTTGAAAAAAAAAGACAAATAAGATCTCTTTCAGGATGAAGCATCCATGCTATCGGCAAAAATCATGCACATATGATGCTACGCAAGAAGTGAAGCAACTAAAATAACAAGATTAATTAACATGAGTGAATTAAAAACGCCAAGGAACATCAAAAGTTGTTCTGCTGTAACTAGGTGGAAAAGAAATGCTAATCTCCAAACCTGAAAATAACGATTGATTTAAAATGCATTTAAAATGCTTGTGTTACAGAAAAAAGAAGACATCTAACATTGAATAAGTCCAGCTCCTGTACAAAGGACATCAACTCAGGGAAGAAAAAAATCCGCTTGTGTTAAATCACTATAAATATTTTTATGCTCTATTTAGGAATGATGGCTTACTGCCCGCCTCAAACAAAAGCTAAGGAAGCAACCACCACCCCACATAAACACACAAAAGCATCAAACTGTAGCTTCCCACGCCACACTCCTATCACTCAAAGCTCGACACTTTCTTATGACAAATCCTTTTCTACCAGTTTCACGTTGAAATTTATCTTCTCTGCTTCCATTAGTGCAAGAAGGCATAAAAGGCAATGCAAACAGAACTAGTAGCTAATTTAGAGAAACAAGACCATTCATCCAACAAATATTATATAAGTCTCTCGCAGGAACACAGTTGAGTTGAAATAATCTAGCCTAATAGATGATAATGCAGCTGCGCACAGACAACTGCATCAGGGAGAGAAAAGTTGGTTTCAACTGAGACAAGGCAATATCAACATAGATTGATAATTTGATACAAGGAGCTAACAGCAACTTTTCCTGTTTGGAAATTGCACTTAAATAACTCCAACTGATGTCTTGGTAGTTTAAGATGTTTTAGTATGGCCAAAAAGTTTCTCTTCTGCTCAAGTACAAGAAGCAAGTCTTTGAAATTCAGCAGCATAATTTGACACAAGTCCAACAACTTCGTGTGCAATGAAAAGATGATTATGTGATTGCTTCTTATAATTCTAGAGCAAAGATAAAAAATTCAACATCTTCATTTTCCACCCATGTTGAAAGTGGTTACTTACAATATGGGGTCGGCTATTTGAATCCTTTTTTTCCTCCATTGTGGCATATTAAGAGTCAAAATTTCATTTAAATATAATAAAAAAGATCATTTTTAATACTTTCTAACAAAGTCTTTTTAGGTTTACTGCCATCGTTCTTAACAGAGGCCAAATCTAATACATCTACTCTTCTAACCGAGTCATCAGAAGGCTAACATTTTATATGACCAAACCATCTAAGGTGACTCTTTAATATTATCTGTCACTGGAGCTACTCCAACCTTTTCACATATATACTCATTTCACATTTTGTCTCTATGAGTTTCGCATTTTGTCTCTAAGAGTGAAGTCACTCATCCACCTGAGCATCTTTATCTCTACAACACTTAATTTTATGCTTCTCTTTCAATGGCCAACATGCTGCGCCATAAAGCATTATAAGTCTCACCACCATCTTAAAGAATTTTCTCTTAAGTTTGAGGGGTACTTTTCTGTCACACAACAGGCCTGATGCATTCCTCCACTTCAACCATCAACTTGAATTCTACTAATAATATCCCCATCTATTTCATCATCACTTTGAACAATAGACCCAAGATATTTAAAACGTGCACTCTTTTTTCTTTTTACTTTGTCTAAAGTCACAATCCCCTCTCTAGATCTATTATTACTAAA
Organism: Dendrobium chrysotoxum; assembly: GCA_019925795.1. Classification (NCBI taxonomy): domain Eukaryota; kingdom Viridiplantae; phylum Streptophyta; class Magnoliopsida; order Asparagales; family Orchidaceae; genus Dendrobium; species Dendrobium chrysotoxum. The sequence goes on along the minus strand of CM034304.1, from coordinate 42,299,447 downwards.
ATTATACTCCATGTATTTGGTTTTAGATCTACTCAAACGAAAACCTTTAGACTCTAAGGCTAACCTCCATAATTCAAGTTTTAATTTAACTCCCTCTCCAGTCTTATTGACAAGAAGAATATCACCAGCAATAAACATACATCAGGGTACATCCTCTTGCAAATGTTTAGTAAGAACATCCATGGCTAATGTAAAAAGATATGGGCTAAAAGTAGATCCTTGATGTAATCCAATTGAAATAAGAAACCTCATGTTTGAACACAAGTAAAAACTCCTACATACATCTATTCAAACACAAGGTGGTTTGACCAATAATTTTCCTATGTCAGTTAGATTACATCAAGGATCGACTTAAACACTGTCGTTGCTAGGCCCTAAGCCCTGGATGAGAAAAATAGAGGGTTGCTTTAGGTAGTTGACAACATAAAATTTATCGAATAATCATGATATTATAATTGATTCAACCCATATGAATAAATATCTGTCAAGTTATACAAGACTAAACAAATCTTATGATCATATATATCTTTCTTGTCAAAGAAACCTCCACTCATACCAACCAATCTAAAAAATAAGTGATAGGATAGTGCAAATCGAGAGATGTAGTGCTAAGAAAATAAAATCCATAAAAGAAAACCAAGGGAAAACATTGATTTTTATAGTCCCAAAAATAGAAAGATTGCTAACCATTATAGTCTAGTAAAGAAAAGGTAACTACGGAAGGAATGCCAAACAAGTTATAATGTCATGAAGGAGAAGCCACGGATGAAAGTTGCAAGCAGAGAAAAAGCCTCCAATCGAACAAAGTTACAATTGTGGCAGGGAAAAAGCCTCCAATCAAACAAAGTACAGTTGCAGGCAAGGAAAAAGCCATATAAGGAAGACTACTTCAAAAAAGTTGTAGTATCAAGGGTCCCCTATTTTAAAATTCTAACGACAAGTCCACCATAGCCCAATAGGAACAGGTCCCCGCCTGCAACTTGGGTCACCTCATGCAATTCGAGGAAGGAATTTGTCGGCTTATTCAACCCAATTCTACCAAGACTTCCGGGGTGGTTTAGCCCTTTATTCAAGCAATTTGAGTGTTGATGGACTCGATATGATGCATCAAAACTTGTCAAGTAATCATACAATTCTAAACATATGCAACCATTATTTAAGCTAAATTGGGTAAAATTAAGCATCAATTTCCTTCTAAATTGTCTCAAGCTATGTACTTCACATCAAAAGTCATACTTGACCTCAAAGGTATTTTAAATCCCAACAAAATTATTTTTTTTAAACCTATGATGTAATTAAATGATTTCCAAACTCTTTGAAACCCTTACATAACTAGACCAAAATGATTTTAAAAAACATCAACAAAATCAAATTCGAAAACAAAACATTTAAATTTGTGAGTAAACCCCTAAAAAATTAACAAATGTCATGAACTACAACCTTAAAGACAAAAACCTTAAGTAAAATAAATTTTAAGTAATCATTAACCATAGCGACAAAACATATTCCAAATCAGCTTGTCAAAGCTGAGTGCTTTCTTTTCATATCCAACATCTCCAATTATCCTAAGGCTTTATTTATCTGAATCATGTACACACAAACAACAGTAAAAACAATATTCAAAATATAAATTAAACTCAATTCAAAAAATAAAATACAAAGGTTTAAATAGTTTTATAATCCAGCATTATAAGATAACTAATTAGATATAAAATGGCCAGAACAAGCGAGTGACATGCCTGTTGCTTGACAATACTAAGTTTAGTGCTGGCATAACGAGGTGCTAGCACACAAATAACAGATGAATGTTTGAAAAACTTTCGAGTTTCTTCATCATGAGTTTCCATAACACCTGCCTGCACAAAATAAGGTAGCTGTCAAAATTAAGCATGGATAAAGAATCAACATCCACTTGAAGGATTGCAGAAAGCAAAAAACAATTACGAGGAAAAGCTAGTATCAACTTGCATAAAATATTTGAGAAATAAGAAGCTATATCTAATTTCTGAAAATAAATATTCAGTGACCAACAGCTTGCCTTCATATTCACCTGAAAAAAACACGATTTAGCAGACAAGAAGCAGAAGAAAAATTTTGGTCACTTTCATAGGAGAATGGAACATGAGTGGGACATGTCAATCTGGATATAATAGTGAATGAACTCCATCAAGTCAAAATAATATATTAGGAATTCAATTATTGCTTCAACATTGATATGAAACTATTCTTCACTCTCATGTGTATCTTAACAATCTCCCCATACACAAATCTTTTACATCGTTCGTCCTCCCTCTCTAATGAAATTTTTATAATATCATAAAGTATCATGACACCAAGAGCCCACTCAATCATATAGAGCCTAATTGGAAGACACCCAATCTTGAACCTTGCGCCACAATCATACAAACCACGAAAACCCAAGTGAGCCACAAATCGCAAGGAATACTTAAACCCAATCGAACCATAGGCTTTGGTATCACTTTTTAGGAGAATTGAACACTAGGTGCCCAAATTGAGCCCAATATATTAGTGAATCGATACCAATCACTCCAAACATTTAAGTCAATTCGTAAAAGTCACAACTAAAATATTAAAACCTCAACTCTTGATTTACTTCTGATATGAGAATATTCTAACTCTTATGCGAATCTCAATACAGTTCATTAAGTTTTAGAGTGTATGCCACATAAGTTTCAAAATACCCATACAGTCACTGGTGCTGAATAGAGAAAATTATGGTCAATAAATTTTGTCTAAACCTCGTATTAAAAAAAGTAGAATCTAATTAATCAAAGAGGTTTTCAAGAGAAGACATGCCTTGCAAATGCAGTTTGACGAAAATGCCTAATATGCAGTCAAGAAGCTTTTCTAGAGCAATAATCAAAATTTTCAAGAAAAACCATTTCAACCATTACCATTTTTTAGAGCTAAAAATAGGCAGAATGTTGAAATGAAAAGGAATAAAATAAATACATGTAGTTCAATAATTCCAAACGTGACATAACAAAAGATAGAGCCAAAGACCAAAAAAGGGGGTCATGACTCAACAAAGTGGTAAAGAAACGCCAGGCATATCAAGTTCTATTTCTTTTTAAGAAACATTAGATTTTCCGTCATGCAAGAGCATATGCAAAGAACAAAATTATTTGAAATTCATCCAACCAAATTACCGTCTTGAGAAATAATTTGTCATGGGATGTCTTATCGTCCCAAACGAGCAAGCACACACGAACACCCTCCTGCGACTTGTACTTGAGAAGCTCCCCCAATGTAAGATCCCCGCCGCTCGGCAACGGACGTGTAGGCTCTCTTACCAGCCTCACCTTGCAATAAATCGACCAACCAACAATATAAATCAGATGGTGAGCCTCCAGTATAGCATGGCAAATATCCTCCCAGCATTTTTCATGCTCGAAAACCCTCCCTTCGTCCAATCTTATCTCCGGCAAGTCCCCTTCCCTCACATGCGCATCCTGGTAAAGCGTCACCAACCCCCCTTTTCTGACAGGAAAATAGGTATTCTGCACCCCTTTTCTCTCTGGATCTCCTGCCAGGCCATGTCTGTACTCCGAAGTCTTCGACATGGGCGCAAACCTAATCGAGAGCAGCAGAGCACTCTCCGGCTTGGGCGGTTTCCCATTGGATCCAAGGATAGAAAACCACTTGCGGTCAATTTCTCCTGTGACAATGTCGGCAGCAGGAATAGATACGGTGCCGATGAGCTGGGCGCCGAATACATCGTCGTCCTTGACGTTGAATTGGATTTGGTCATCGGAATGGGCGACAGGTATATTGAAGTGCTCATTCCAAACAGGGTTTTCGGAGTTGGAGATGACTCGGGTGCGGGCAAGGGTGGCTCCTGCTAGTCTGACGGTAACGTATGGATCGCTGGTGATGATCTTGGGGTGGTTGTGATGAGGGTGATGGGGATGTTGGCGATCGGCACTGCGCTGGGGGACGAGAGCACCACAAGGGGCGAAGCACCGTCGGAGGCGCTCGGTTAGCATGTCCATGTTCGGGAGGCGGCGAGCTTCGTGTATCCATAGGTCAAGGTCGCCGTGAAGGAGCACGGTACCCGCGGAGTCGGAGTCGTCCGCCATTAAAGAGGCTCCGGTCTCAGAGGAGGCGACAAGAGAACGGCGAGCGGCAGTTTAAAGAGATTGAAGGCAGGGAAGCATTGGTTACTCCACCTCGAGAGAGAGGGAGTAATAAGACAGAGAGGAGAGATACAGGGACGAGGAGATGTGCCGAGCATGTAGAGAGGGCAAGTGTGCGCGCAACAAGTGATCCGCCTCTGTGGCATGGGTAGAGATCGGGGCACAGTATAGCCTTCTGTGTAGCGGCCAAGCTCCCTTTTCATTGTGATAGAAATTGCAAATTTCGAAAAAACTTAACATGCAATCACTTAAATCTTTTATATGTATTTCTATATTTAATATTTAAATTTATATAATTTAAATAATACTTTAAATTTTCTTAAAAATATCATGCATATAGTGTTAAATAAAATTTCATAAATATTTTAATTTATCATTCAATAAATGCATTTATTTATTATTTAATAAATATCTCATTCAACACAATAATATCATGAGTAATTATAACTTAAAATTATTATTTTGAAAAAATTAATGAAATTATTTATATTTAGATATAAAATTATACATTTAAATTTTTAAATCATACTCATGTAATCTATTATGATTGATTAAAATTCAATTACAACTCATATTTAATTAAATAAAAATTGGTACAAATACAATCATAATATCTTCATTTTTTTTCCATTTCAATGATTTTTTTTATTTAAAATTGAAAATTCCTAATTTCCTTATCAGCTCACCTCTTCTATACTACTTTTCTTTATGAGAGTCCAATAGACCAATCTTTGTGTTAAACTTAGAAATTGAAAATAATCAAGACTAGTTCAAATGGGAAACTTGAGTCCTTTGATATATAAGTTTTATTTTGGATAACTTTTGATCATTATTTTTTTACTATTTTTAAGAAATTTTTATGCTAAAAAGTTGTTTCAGAATACAATAAAAAAAATATCCTAAACAAAACCTAAGACTTCGTTTGGGATGACTTTCTTACTGCTTTTGGAAGCAACTTTTTAGTACTAAATTATTTAGTTTAAGAAACTTTTTACTAAAAATTGCTTTAAAAATTAATAAAAAAGCCATCTCGAACGAAACCTAAGACTAAGGCTTCATTTGGCACGGCTTTTTTATTGCTTCTTAAAATGGAGTTTTAGTACAAAAATTTAGGGTTTAGGAATCAGTTTTAAGAAGCAATAAAAGAACCGTCCTAAATGAAGCCTAATTATCTAGATTCAAGTGAATTTATATATATAATTTGATTAAATGAATTTTCAATGAAGCTGAAATTTTCTTTGTTAATCCCACACAAAAGAAATGTCTTTTACCTATTTTAATGAATGATGATAAACTACAGCTATGAGATGATGATGAATCATGGCGTTTTTTCTTCTGTTTTTTTTATGATTTTGTTTAATATTTATAATAATAATAATAATTATTATTATTACAATAAGTTCTTATGATAAATATTTAAACAATATATTAAAGGGCTGTAAAGGAAGAAGCAGCTGTAATAGATAAATTTATAATATTGGTAAAGAGAAATTTTCATGATGCTTTTCTTTTGCCAGTTTGTAAAGGAATATATATATGGGAATAACCTCACTTAAATAAGCAATATGATAAGCCTATGAAGTCATACATATATAAATGAAAAATGTATAAATTTAGATGTACTTTATAAATAAAACTATAGAGTTTATTTTCTTAGGTTATTATTATTATTATTGTTGCGGGCTAGAATATACGTGGCGGTAGAGTATGAATTCTAGGTCTTAGTGTTGCACGAATATCCAACTCACACACAGAGAACACAAGATTTTTACGTGGAAAACCTTGAAAAGGGGAAAAACCACGGGGCCTGGCCCAATTGAAATGATTCCACTAGAACTTGAGCAGATTACAGGGGACTGACTCGCCTTCAAGGGCGATCAGATTACAAATATCACCCGTAGGGTGAAAGTTAGAGGCTTGTGAGGGCCTAATGTCGCTCTGGCAGAACTTCGGGGTCGTCTGGCGGTCTAGCAGAGCTTTGGTCCTTAGGTAGTTGTCGGGCAGAGTTGAGGACGGTAAATAGTGGTCCGGCGGAATTCCGGCGTCAAGGCGGTGGTCCGGCGAAGAGCAGGGCCTCAGGTGGTGGTCCGGCGAAGTGCAGGGCCTCAGGTGGTGGTCCGGCGAAGAGCAGGGCCTTGGGTGGTGGTCCGGCGAAGTGCAGGGCCTCGGGTGGTGGTCCGGCGAAGTGCAGGGCCTCAGGTGGTGGTCCGGCGAAGTGCAGGGCCTCGGGTGGTGGTCCGACGAAGTGCAGGGCCTCAGGTGGTGGTCCGGCGGAGCAACAGCGTCAAGGCGGTGGTCCGGCGGTGGTCGAGGAGGAGCGAGGGGGCAAGAGCTCTCTCTTTTTCTCCTTAGGAATATGTGTCTTTTTCAAGAGGAGAGGGGGCTCTATTTATAGATTTTCGTGAGTGGCATGGCCCGTAAATAGGTGGAAGATCAGGGGTAGTTAGGGAGTGGTTTGAATGGACGGCCGATCTTGAATCCTTTGATCATAGATCATTCATTGGACATTTGAAGCTCTTAATGATGTCGGAATTTGGCAATCTTGGACTCGTTGGATTCGTCTCGTCGAGACGCTCGATTCGACTATAAGCATGTCATATTCGGAGATCGTTTGGTAATCCAAATTATGGTTTGAACCTTCCAATAGTGCTTCGGACTCTTGATTTGGACCCATTTGGGCTCGGATTGGGTCGAACTTGGTGTCGTTGGGTTCGTATTTCCGAGACATTCAGTTTGACTGCAAGTTCACTGAAATCGAAGTTTGGATGATCCCAATTTTAATTTTGGAAGTTTCCAACTTGATTTTGCCTCAAGATTTGTGCCCGATCAAGATAACTTTTTGATGACGTATCAGTTGTCCCCCTATTTTCGGATGTTAAGGTTCCAGAAGTCCAAAAATACGCGTCATAATTTTTCGGGGATTTTTTTTGCCATTTGAAAATTGAAAACAATCCAATATTGGGCATAGAGGTCTCGCATAGCTTTGAAAGTGTCAAAATTGAGTCCGGAACGTCGAAAAACGGTTTCGGGGACCCCAAAAATGTCCGATTTGACCTTTCCGGGCCTGAAATTGGGCACGGAAATGAGCTGGGACGGCCCAGTCGCCGCTGCCGGCCGCCGGCTGCCGCGCCGGACCGCCCGCGCGCCGCCTGGGCCCGCGCCCTGCCCATCGGTAGGGCAGTTTTGGCCGGTCGTGGTTGACCGGCCCTGATCAGCCGGGCTGACCGGCGGTTGCCGGAAATTTTTTTTTTAATAACTTCCCTAACCTCCCTAACCCCCCCCCCCTCTCCTCACCTATAAATACCCCACCCTTAGGCCCTTATTCCTTGCACCTTTCCCCTCTTCCCCCTCTCTTTTCTTTCACGTAAAGCCTTCCCCTGGCCCTGAACGGGTGGCATCTCTCGTCAGGCCCAGGGCCCCTTGCTGCGAGAAGGAGACTCCTTCCCCTCTGCCCTTCTACATGTCTGTCCTCTTGCTATACGGGAGGTCTTCCCCTGCCTTCGGATAGGTGGCATCCCTTATCCTACAGCAGGGCCCCTTCCTATACAGAGGTCATGTCGGGCGACCCTGTTCCTTCGAGTGATCCCGCGGTCGGGAGAAAGTCTGTCGCGTTGCCTGACGGAGAGCGGAGGTCTACTAAAGGAGTGAAGGTAAATGATGTTGCATCCACCCTTACGGGCGATCTTCTGATGCTTCTCCATAAGAATTTCTACATCCCTAATGATGTGGTGACGACGGTTCCGAAGAGGTCTGATCGGGCCAGTCTTCCTCCTCCCGGGTACCTTATTGTCAGTGAGGCCAGTCTGCGAGCAGAACTGTGCTTTCCACCTTCCGCTGAGCTGGTCGAGATTTTGAGGAGATGCGGAGTGTGTTTGTCGCAGCTTTCTTATAGAGCCATGTCGGTGACAGTGGGACTGATTACCCTTTTTAGAGACCGGGGGGCTGTGCTGACACCTGAGCACCTTTCGCGGATGGGATGACTTACTAGTGATGTGCATGGGCGTGTGACCTTTAGATGCAAATGGTTAGACATGCGCACCCGGGACCCTGCGAAGAACTGGTCCAGTTCCTACTTTTTTGTGAGGAATGACTGGGGCCTACTTGAGAAGTGGGGGAAGATGAGGGACTTGCCAGCTCCTTTGCACGTCGGAGAGGAGGACATGATAAGGCTTCTGAAGGTCCCTGATGTTGAGCATCTTCTATATGAGGTTCGTTATCTAAATAAGTATATAGAAGAAGAGTTTCTGTTCAAGGTTGGCCTGTCCTTTCACTCCGGGAGGTCGGATGCTTGGATGTTAAAGCCGACTTCCAAGGTTCCTGAGCCACCTGTCCCAGTTCCGAAGGCTGCCTCTAAGCGACAGGTGGGAGGTGAAGATCCCCAGGTTTTGCTGAAGAAGAAGTTGGAGGGGGTTGCGGTGAACACAGGCAAGGTTGCACCTATTTCTTCCCCTGTCAAGATTCGTGTTCCTGGGGATGTCTTAAACCATCAATGTGTCGGACGTCGCAAAGCTGATGACCTGGTAAGGAACTCTTTTTTAGTGTTTCTTTTTCTTTCTATTTTGGAATGGCTTCCGATTCCTCCCTTTCCTCTTATTTCAGTTGTCACGGCGTACAGAGGTGGGAGCTGGAGGAGGAGCTATGCGGGTGTAGGACCAGAAGACTAGAGAGGCCAAGGTGCTGGAGGAGGAGCTGTGCGGGTGTAGGACCGAGTTGGAAAATATAGTACAATCTGTATCCCTCCAGAACCAGTAGATAGATCGTCTTCAGGTCGATCTTGAGAGGGCCCAGACGACGATTACCCAGCTTCGTGAGGATCAGAGGGCTTCTGGAGAGAGAGTTGCGGTGCTCGAGGCTGAGAATAAGAGGTCCCAGACTCTTATTGCTGAGAAGGAAGCTGCTCTGACGAGTTTTGAGTCTGCAAGGGTCATTGATGATTTCAAGAAGTCCATAGCTTTCAAGATCATCATCCAGGACCATATTCAGGAGGCTCGCGACCACATTTATGAGGTAGAAGTGAAGGCTTTAGAGCAGCAGTGCCTTGATGATGGGTTCATCTGGGGCTTCTTGAAGGGAGTCCACTTGATGCAGCGAAAGACCGGAGTGGAGGTTGAGGGGCTGACACTTAGCCAGGCTTCAGATGATTTTCCTCCGGGTTCTGATGGCGATGAGATAGAGAGCGAGCTGCAGAAGGCCTTTGCCCTCGAGGCTGATGATGAGGTGGTAGATATTGAGTAGCGTCTTTACTAGTTGTACTTATCTGATCTTTCTTAGCGCTTTAGTTTATATTGGATGTTTGTGTTCATATATGTCATTATTTATGATTCAGTAGTGGATTGCTTATTTAGTAGTGAATTATGTGTTGCCTTCTATGATTTAGTCTGAATGATCTTTACGCTCCTTCTTTCTTTTAAGGTACTTGAATCGTCTGAGATTATGGATTAATGTCGTTCAATCTATACAAAAGAGGTCAGATTGTACCGACTTAGGACCAACTCTCGAGCGACTGAGATTCAAACTTCTCTTTTTAAGGAGTTCAAGTTTCAGGTGAAGGACTTTTGACCTTCTTCGAGGTTGTTAATTATAGCATTGCATAATGCTTTTTAACCTGTGTGGAAGAGGTCAGCTGGATCCCCTTGGGACTGATCATCCGGTGATTGAGGTGTAACAGAGAGTGTGCGTACCTCGAACCAAGGATATTATAACTAAGTAGCATCCACTTATGATGTTTTGACCTATCCGAGGTTGTGAATTGAAGCATTTGGTTATGCTTCTTAACCTGTGTGGAAGAGGTCGGATCAAATCCCCCTGGGACTGATCATCCTGGATTGAGTTGCAATCGCGTTGCGTATTACTCGCATCTAGGATTTCAAGATTAAGGCTCACAGAAGGAGGCAATAAAGTAACTGAACAAGGGAACATAACTTTACTGCACTGAACAACACCATACTTCCCTGATACAATTCAGGGATAGGAGCTACAAATGTTACTGTCAATATAGGAGGTAAACGACACTTAACACATACAACACTTGAAAATAAAAATACTTTTATTTTCTACTGATAGTATTTGTGAAGGTTATCTACATTCCAGGTCCGAGGAAGCATCTTTTCTTTAGCATCTTTTAGTTTGAAAGTTCCTGGCTTCACTATGGCTGTTACTAAGTATGGACCCTCCTAGAGGGGGGAGAGTTTGTTGCGCTGAGGGCCTTTTCCTGCCACCTCGATGCTGCGCAGAACCAGATCCCCTATCGCTATACGGCGTGGTTTTATCCTTCGGTTATAGTGACGGGCGATCCTCTGGTGATATGCTGCGGTCTTGAGTGCCGCTTCGTCTCTTATTTTCGGGAGGAGGTCTAGATTGCATCTGAGCTTTTCTTCGTTGCCATTAAAGTCAAAAGTCTGGATTCTATGACTGGGAACTCCAATGTCAACTGGAATTACGGCTTCTGTGCCAAAGCAGAGATTGTATGGGGTTTCTCCTGTTGGGGTTTGTGCCGTGGTACGATAGGCCCAGAGGACATTTGGGAGTTCATCAGCCCATTACCCCCCAGCCTTCTCTAAGCGTGTCTTCAATCCTTTCAGAATCGTCTGGTTAGTGACCTCTGTCTGTCCATTGGTCTGGGGATGGGCCACAGCCGTGTGTACTAGCTGGATGTGAAGATCTTTACAAAATGTGGTAAAGACCTTTCCCGTAAACTATGTTTCGTTATCTGTGATCACCTTGGCGGGAATGCCGAAATGGCATATTATGTTCTTCCATAAGAACTGCTTAGCATTTGCTTCTGTGATTTTTGCCAGAGGCTCGGCCTCTACCCACTTGGTGAAATAATCCACAGTTAGTATAATAAATTTTTGTTGTCCAGTGGCTATGGGGAAGGGCCCCATAATGTCGATCCCCCACTGAGCAAAAGGCCAGGGACTCTGTAGTGTTGAGATTTCTGTAGTAGGTAGATGGGTAAGGTTGGCATGCAATTGACAGTTATTGCACTTTCGTACAAATTCTAGTGTATCTTGTTTCATCGTGGGCTAGTAGAAATCTTGTCTCATTATCTTATGGGCGAGTGCCCTCCCGCCCAAATGTTCTCCACAGATGCCCGAATGTACTTCTCGGAGCGTATAGTTAGCTTCTGAAGGAGGGAGGCACTTGAGGTAGGGCCCTGTGAAAGCCCGTTTGTATAACTCTCTATTTACAACAGTAAAGTTGGATGCCTGCCTCCGAAGTCGTACTGCTGCTATTGGGTCTTCTGGAAGAACACCTTCTTGTAAGAAAGATAGGAGAGGGCTGATCCAGGATATCTCTCCTAATTTAATTGACTGTATTATCCATGGGCCCGAAATACTTGGAAAATATATCTCCTCGATATACCTTCTTTTGTATGTGTCACCGGTTGTAGCCGTAGCTAGTTTGGAGAGGGCGTCTGCTCACGTATTTTGCTCTCGAAGAATATGTATAACTTGATGTTCGCTTATGCGAGCTAGGAGCAGATTTATTATGTTGTAATAAAGTGCCAACTGGGGGTTATGGATGTCAAATTCCCCCTCCACCTGTGAAGCAACTAATTGTGAATCAGTGTAGATCACCAGGTTTTGTATTTCACAGTCAATTGCCAGGCGTAATCCGGCAATAAGAGCCTCATATTCTGCTGCGTTGTTTGTTGCTGGAAACTTGAGTCAGAGCCCGTATTTAAGAGTAACTTGTTGCGGAGAGATCAACAAGATTCCTGCTCCGGCACCTGAACTCCCAGATGCTCCGTCAACATACATCGTCCAGCACGGGGGAGAAGGAGAAGTACTTAGTGACTTGTCAGATACTGAGATGGTGCATTCAACCACGAAATCTGCAAGTGCCTGGGACTTAATATCCGGTCTGGGCAGATAATGAATGTCAAACTCTCCCAGTTCTATAGACCACTTGATGAGCCTACCAGAGACTTCGGGCTTCTGCAGCACTTTTTTTAGCGGCAGATTCGTGTAGACTCCAATTGTGTGAGCATGGAAGTAGGGGCGTAGCTTCCTAGCCGAGTAAACTAAGGCCAGCGCTGTTTTATCGGCTATGGGATAGCGTCCTTCTATTTCAGATAGGATCTTACTGACATAGTATATGGGGCACTAAGTAGCATTCTCTTCTCGGATTAGGACTGAACTGATTGCCTGGGCGGAAACAACCAAGTACAAAAATAATTTTTCCCCTGAAATTGGCTTTGAGAGTAGTGGAGGTGAAGCAAGATAGGTTCAAAGCTGCTCAAATGCCTTTTGACATTCATCAGTCCATTGAAATCCTGAGTTACGGGCCCCTCAGAGGATCTTAAAAAAGGGTAGATATTTATCCCCGGAGCGAGCTAAGAAACGAGAGAGTGCCGCGATCCTTCCGTTTAGTCTCTGGACTTCTTTGATGTTTCTTGGAGGTACCATATCCCTTAGAGCCTGGATCTTCTCGGGATTGGCTTCAATTCCCCGGTGGGTGACCATGAACCCCAAGAATTTTCCTGAGGCAACTCCGAACGCGCATTTAGAAGGGTTGAGGCGCATGTTATAGGATCGCAGAAGACAGAAGCATTGTTCTAAATCTGAGATATGCTGTGATTTTTCAAGACTTTTGACCAGCATGTCATCCACGTATACCTCCATAGTATGCCCAATAAGGTCTTTAAATACCTTATTCATGAGACGCTGATATGTGGCTCCTGCGTTTTTTAGTCAGAAGGGCATAACCTGGTAGCAGTATAGTCCTCTGTCTATTTGAAAAGCTATCGCCTCCTCGTCTGCGGGATTCATCCTTATTTGGTTGTAGCCTGAGTAGGCATCCATGAAGCTCAGCATTTGGTGCCTAGATGTGGCATCTACCAGTTGATCGATGCGAGGGAGAGGAAAGCTGTCTTTCGGACAGGCTTTATTGAGGTCTGTATAGTCTACGCACATCCTCCAAGCTCCGCTGGTCTTTTTTACCATGACTACATTTGCCAGCCAGGTGGGATAGTGTACTTCCCGTATGAATCCGGCTTTTAGGAGTTTGTCAACCTCCTTTTCAATTGCTTGCTGGCGCTCTGGTGCGAAATTTCGCTTCTTCTAGATTACTGGCTTGCAGGTTGGGTTTATTCTGAGAGAGTGGGTGATTATCTCAGGGCTGATTCCTGGCATATCTGCTGGAGTCCAGGCGAAGACATCCTAATTTTTCCGTAGAAATTCTATGTACTTCGTCTTTTCTTCTTCTAATAGTAATGACCCGATCTGTACTGTTCTTGAAGGATGTTCATCGGACAGGGAGATATGGGCAAGGTCCTCGACGGGGGATGCCTTTTGAGGAACATCTTCATTTCGTAAATCAAAGTCCTCGATGCTCAAGGTAATTGATGGGCGTGGTTGAGCTTGTCGAAGATAACAGGATTGTGCTTCTTGCTGATCTCCTTGCACTATGCCAATTCCTGCTGGGGTGAGAAATTTTAACTTTAGGTGTGGGATTGAGGCAACAACCCCGAAGATCAATTGCAAGGGCCTTCCAAAGATAGCATTGTATGCTGATTCCGACTTCACGACAATAAATTGGATAGAGTGTGTGGCTTGTCGGGGGAACTCTCCTAGTACGACGGGAAGGCTGATCGTGCCTTCTACTCGTACGGGCCGATTGTCAAATCCGTATAACGGTCCTACGGCAGGCTAGAGTTTTTCTCTTGCAAGACCCAAGCTAAGAAAAGTGGAGTAGAATAATACATCTACAGAGCTCCCGTTGTCTACCAAGATTCTCTTGACTTTATAGCATGGATCACCGATTCCTGCACTTATTACGAGTGGGTCTTGATGAGGGGTCTTTACCCCTTCCAAGTCTGAATCATTGAAGGCAATAGAATGGTCGGCACGGGACTTCTTTGGTGTAGGCTCTTTGGTGACGGCGATCAGTACTTGACTTGGCATTGAAGGTCCCCCAGCAATGGTTTCAATTTCGCCTACCATCTAGCGATTATTTGCTAGTTGTTTTTGTTGTTGAATCTGCCCCCCAGCTTGAACACCATCCTCCCGAGTTGTTGGATTCTTGACAAATTATCGGAGATACCCCTGCTGGATCAGTCTTTCGATTTCTTCTTTGAGCTATCTGCAGGCTTCGGTAGTATGCCCACGACTGCGGTGGAAGTGGCAATATTGTTCCTGATTCCCGACATTGGGTTTTAGAGGTTGAGGCCACTTAACGCTTTCCTGATTTTGGATGGCCATTAGCACATTGGCCCGGGACGCGTTGAGTGGGGTATATTCCTTTTCTGGGCGAGATTCTCGTCGTGGCTGTGAGGGTCGAGGGGGCAAACTAGTGTTCTTTTTTCGATGGGAGGAAGGATTTTCTATCCCAGGTGTACTTTTTTGCTTCCCAGTTGTCTGCTCGAACTGCTTCCTGTGGGCATTGATGGCTTCATCGACAGATATTTGTGCCTCCACGTGGTGGATCAGGTCAGCATATGAAGGGACCGTATCCCGCATAAAGGCTGAGTAAAAAGGGCCTGGGCGGAGTCCTCCAAGAAAGACTCCTCTGAGTAACTCAGGATCTACTCCAAGAATCTATTGAGCTTCAGTAGAAAACCTCTGGAAGTACTCCTTGAGGGATTTATTTTCGTTATGTCGGATTCCAGAGAGATGGGAGGAGTCTTTAACCATCCTTCGATTGACGACAAATTGTTCGATGAACACTTTGGCCAATTTAACAAACATGGGAATAGATCCGGCAGGGAGCGAATAAAATCATGTTCGGGCCTGCCCTTTAAGAGTGACAGGAAAGACTTGGCAGAGGAGCGCATCTGAAGCTCGCTGGATGTGCATTATAGTTCTGTAGTGATCGATATGCTCGTATGGGTCAGATGTCCCGTCATAGGAATCGATGCTGGGTAGCTTGAATCCTGCTTGGATAGGATGCTGAAGAATGGCCTCAGTCAGAGGTGATCACTCCTGGAAATTCCATGGGCGAGGTGGTTGCCTCACACCTCCCCCAGGGAATTCTTCTCGGACTAGCCTTCGCAATTCATGCCTTAGGGCATTGCGAGGGAGTTCAGCAATATGGGGTCGGGCTAGGCCTTCAGGAGCGTCCTGAGGAATGTAGTGTTGCTGATCTGCGCGCGAAGGATGGGTAGAGCTGGCGGTGTCAGCATGTTCGTCATCTTGACGTATTGGGGGACGTCTTCTTGGTGGAGGGATAGGAAACTCGACATGAAGGTGGTCTGCTGGAACATCTTCGACCCTTGGCGGATCTCGAGGGAGTAGAATATCGTCAGGAGGTGCTAGCGTAGGTGGTCGAGTTTCTCGTAGAAGTTGAAGGATCTCCTTCTGGGAATCCTCCATCCTTTGAATGCGATCTTCCAGGGATGGTCCTGAAGTTCCTTCTCCGGCAGGGTTTCGGCCACTGGGCTGAAAAGAGGCGGACACCTGGCGTCCTTGATTCAGGGACTGATTCCGAGATTGGTGTGAATTGGAGCGAGAGGCTCCCATGATGCGATTACTGCGCCTGTTGGCCATTGCAGTGGTGCTTCAGGATAGTGGGACTGGCTTTCCCACAGACGGCGCCAAACTGTTACGGGCTAGAATATACGCGGCGGTAGAGTATGAATTCTAGGTCTTAGCGTTGCACGAATATCCAGCTCACAGACAGAGAACACAAGATTTTTACGTGGAAAACCCTAAAAAGGGGAAAAATCACGGGGCCTGGCTCAGTTGAAATGATTCCACTAGAACTTGAGCAGATTACAGGGGACTGACTCGCCTTCAAGGGCGATCAGATTACAAATATCACCCGTAGGGTGAAAGTTAGAGGCTTGTGAGGGCCTAATGTCGCTCTGGCAGAACTTCGGGGTCGTCTGGCGGTCTGGCAGAGCTTTGGTCCTTAGGTAGTTATCGGGCAGAGTTGAGGACGGTAAATAATGGTCCGGCAAAATTCCGGCGTCAAGGCGGTGGTCCGGCGAAGTGCAGGGCCTCAGGTGATGGTTCGGCGAAGAGCAGGGCCTCATGTGGTGGTCCGGCGAAGTGTAGGGCCTCAGGTGGTGGTCCAGCGAAGAGCAGGGCCTCAGGTCGTGGTCCGGCGAAGTGCAGGGCCTCGGGTGGTGGTCCGGCGAAGTGCAAGGCCTCAGGTGGTGGTCTGGCGAAGTGCAGGGCCTCGGGTGGGGGTCCGGTGAAGAGCAGGGCCTCAGGTGGTGGTCCGGCGAAGCGCAGGGCCTCAGGTGGTGGTCCGGCGAAGCGCAGGGCCTCGGGTGGTGGTCCGGCGAAGTGCAGGGCCTCAGGTGGTGGTCTGGTGAAGTGCAGGGCCTCAGGTGGTGGTCCGACGAAGTGCAGGGCCTCAGGTGGTGGTCCGGTGAAGTGCAGGGCCTTAGGTGGTGGTCCGGCGAAGTGCAGGGCCTCGGGTGGTGGTCCGGCGAAGTGCAGGGCCTCAGGTGGTGGTCCGGCGAAGCAACGGCGTCAAGGCGGTGGTCCGGCGGTGGTCGAGGAGGAGCGAGGGGGCAAGAGCTCTCTCTTTTCCTCCTTAGGAATATGTGTCTTTTTCAAGAGGAGAGGGGGCTCTATTTATAGATTTTCGTGAGTGGCATGGCCCGTAAATAGGTGGAAGATCAGGGGTAGTTAGGAAGTGGTTTGAATGGACGGCCGATCTTGAATCTTTTGATCATAAATAGTTCGCTGGACATTTGAAGGTCTTAATGATGTTAGAATTTGATGATCTTGGGCTCGTTGGATTCGTCTCGTCGAGACGCTCGATTCGACTATAAGTATGTCATATTCGAAAATCGTTTGGTAATCCAAATTATGGTTTGAACCTTCCAATAGTGGTCGGACTCTTAATTTGGACCCATTTGGGCTCGGATTGGGTCGAACTTGGTGTCGTTGGGTTCGTATTTCTGAGACGTTCAGTTTGATTGTATGTTCACTGAAATCGGAGTTTGGATGATCCCAATTTTAATTTCGAAAGTTTCCAACTTGATTTTGCCTTAAGATTCGTGCCCGATCAAGATAATTTTTTGATGACGTATCAATTATTATTATTTGAGCATGTCTTCTATTAATAAATTATTTTCTTCTATCTTCTTATAAGATATCCTTTTATTTTATCTTCTTATAAAATTTGAATGTAGAAGTAGATCTATGAGCTTATTTTAATTCTCCACCAGACAAGCTTGAATCATACAAAAGTTTGCTTTTTTATTTTTGTTACGGGCTAAAGTATACGTGGCGATAGAGATTGAACTTTACGTCTTAGCGTTGCACGAATATCCAGCTCACACACAGAGAACACAAGATTTTTACGTGAAAACCCCTGAAAAGGGGAAAAACCATGGGGCCTGGCCCAATTAAAACGATTCCACTAGAACTTGAGTTAATTACAGGGGGGCTGACTCGCCTCCAAGAGCGATCAGATTACAAGTATCACCCATAGGGTGGAAGTTAGAGGCTTTTAAAGGCCTAAGATCGCGTTGGCAGAACTTCGGGGTCTCCCGGCGGTCTGGTAGAATGTCGGGCCCTAAGTAGTCGTCGGGCAGAGTTGAGGACGTTAGGTGATGGTTCGGCGGAACTCCGGCGTCAAGCGGTGATCTAGCGAAGAGTAGGGCCTCAGGTGGTGGTCCGGTGAAGAACAGGGCCTCATGTGGTGGTCCGGCGAAGAGCAGGGCCTCAGGTGGTGGTCCGGCAAAGAGCAGGGCCTCAGGTGGTGGTCCGGCGAAGAGCAGGGCCTCAGGTGGTGGTCCGGCGAAGAGCAGGGCCTCAGGTGGTGGTCCGGCGAAGTGCAAGGCCTCAGGTGATGGTCCGGTGAAGAGCAGGGCCTCAGGTGGTGGTCCGGCGAAGAGTAGGGCCTCAGGTGGTGGTCCGGCGAATAACAGGGCCTCAGGTGGTGGTCCGGGGGAGTGCAGGGCCTCATGTGGTGGTCCGGCAAAGTGCAGGGCCTCAGGTGGTGGTCCGGGGAAGTGCAGGGCCTTAGGTGGTGGTCCGGCGAAGTACAGGGCCTCAGGTGGTGGTCCAGCGAAGTGCAGGGCCTCAGGTGGTGGTCCGGCGAAGTGCATGGCCTCAGGTTGTGGTCCGGCGAAGTGCATGGCCTCAAGGGGTGGTCCGGTGGAACTCTAGCGTCATGCGGTAGTCCGACGGAACTCCAGCGTCAGGCGCTGGTCCGGCGGAACTCCGGCGTCAGGTGGTGGTCCGGTGGAACTCCGGCGTCAGGTGGTCCGACGGAACTCCGGCGGTGGTCGAGGTGGAGCAAGGAGGCAAGAGCTCTCTCTTTTTCTCGTTAGGATTAGGTGTCCCTTTTCATGAGAAATGGGGTTTTTATTTATAGATTTTTGTGAGTGGCATGGCCCGTAAATAGTTGAAAGATCAAGGGTAGTTAGGGAGTGGTTGAATGGATGGCCAATCTTGAATCCCTTGATCATAGACTATTTTTTATACATTTGAAGGTTTTAATGATGTCAAAATTTGGCGATCTTGGACTCGTTGGATTCGTCTCGTCGAGACGCTCGATTTGACTATAATCATGTCACATTTGGAGACCGTTTGGTAATTCAAATTATGGTTTGAACCTTTCAATAGCGCTTCTGACCCTTGATTTGGACTCATTTGGGCTCGGATTGGGTTGAATTTGGTGTCGTTGGGTTCGTATTTCCGAGACGTTCAGTTCGACTATAAGTTTGTTAAAATCGGAGTTCAGATGATCCCAATTTTAATTTTGGAAGCTTCCAACTTGATTTTGCCTCGAGATTCGTGCCCGATCAAGATAATTTTTTGATGACGTATCAGTTGCCCCCCTATTTTTGGACGTTGAAGTTCCAGAGGTCCGAAAATACGCTTTTCAATCTTTGGGGAATTTTTTCGTCCAATTTGAAGTTTGCAAAAATCTGATCTTGGGTGTAGAGGTCTCGAATGGCCTTAAAAGTGCCAAAATTGAGTCTGAAACGTCGAAAAATTGCTCTAGGGACCCCAAAAACGTCCGATTTGACCTTTCTGGGCCCGGAAACGAGTTGGGACGGCCCAGCCGCCGCCGGCCACCACCGTCCGCACGGTGCCTGCCCGCGCTTGCCCGGCGCTGCCGCGCGCCTGACTGCGCTACCCGCTGCCTGCGCAGTTCCGCGCGTAGGTTGACCTGAGCCAACTGCTGGCGGTTAGCTTGACCGCCGGCTCCAGTTGACTTAACCGCCGGCGATTAGGTCTAAATTTTGTTTTGTTTTTTTAACAAAAAATAATAAAAAATAAAATAAAATAAAAATAATATATATATATATATATATATATTTATTTATATTTATATTTTATTTATTTATTATTATTTTTTTCTTTTTTCTTCTTTTTTTTCCTTTCTTTTTTTTTATTTTGAAAATTCCCAAAACGCCCCCTCTTCAACTATAAATAGACCCCCCCTTCGGCCTTAAACCTTGCACCTCTCTTCTCCTCTCCCCTTCTTCTCTCATGTGAGGCCTTCCCCTGGCCCTGCACATGCGGTATCCCCTGTCCAGGCCAGGGCCCCTCTCTGCAAGAAGGAGATTCCTCCCCCTCTGCCCTTCTTCCCTTCTGCCTTCCCCTCTTCCATTTGAGGCCTTCTCCTGGCCCTGAACAGGCGGTATCCCCTGTCCAGGCCAGGGCCCCTCACTACAAGAAGGAGGTTCTACCCTTCAGCCCTTTTCCCCTTCCGCTTTCCCCTCTTCTCCTCACGTTGAGGCACTCTCCTAGTCCATTTCAGGTGGTATCCCATGAACCGGTCTTGGGCCCCTCACTAAGCAGGAGTCTTCCCCTACTTTCTTGAGAGATCATGTAGAGATCCGATGTTAGTCGGTGGAAGTCTGGCAACGGGCGAAAGTCTGACATCAGGAAGAAGTCCAGCGTCGGGTAGAAGTCCAATGAAAGTCTCGCGACGGGCAGAAGTCCTTCAATGGGAGGAAGCTCGTCGTCGGGCAGAATTCCGGCGAAAGTCCCGCGGCGGGCAGAAGTCCAACTAGGGGTGTCAATATTGGACCCGACCCGAAAACCCGACCCGAACCTGACCCGAAAATTTTGGGTTTGGGTTGACCCGAACCCGAAACGGGTCGGGTTTGGGTTCAATAATTCGACCCGTTTCAAAAATTGGGTCGGGTTCGGGTTGACCCGTTGACCCAAAATTGACCCGAAAATGACACGAAAATCCATTTTTGACCCGGCAACCCGAGATTAACCCGTTTCTGACCCGGTTTTGACCCGAAAAGTGGAGATTGACCCATTTCTGACCCGAAAAATAGCAGTTTTTTATTGGAACCGGGTCATTCGGGTCGGGTCGGGTTGACCCGGACCCGAAGCGGGTCGGGTTCGGGTCATGAAAACTGACCCGTTTATAAAAATGGGTCAGGTTCGGGTTGACCGGAATAGTGCCAGGTCAGTTTCGGGTTTGACCCGAACCCGACTCGTGACCCAAAATTGACACCCCTAAGTCCAACAACTGGAGGAAGCTCGGCGTCGGGCAAAAGTCTGACGAAAATCCCGCGGCGGGCAGAAATCCAGCGTCTGGTGGAAATCCAACGAAAGCCCTACGATGAACAGAAGTCTGGCGTCGGGTAGAAATCCGACGAGGGTCCAGGGACGGGCAGAAGTCCGGCGTCGGGTAGAAGTCTGACGAGGGTCTGGCGAAGGGCAGAATTCCAGCGTCGCGTAAAAGTACAGCGTCAGGTAGATATCCGACGAGGGTCTGGCGACGGGCAGAAGTCCTGCATCGGGTAGAAGAGAGTAGGTCAATAGTATCCGCCAAAGATGTGTGACCTTTCTAAGGTTGTATGTCAGAGTCCTTCTCGATGACATTAACTTGTGTGGGAGAGTTCTAGGAAATCCACCAAGGATGTACGACCTATCCGAGTTTGTATGTCAGAGCCTGGCTCGATGACGTTAATCTATGTGGAGAAGGTAGAGAGAATCCACCAAATATGTATGACCTATCCGAGGTTTTATATCAGAGCCCTGCTCGATGATATTAACCTGTGTGGAAGAGGTTGAGAGAATCCACCAAGGATGTATGACCTATCCGAGGCTGTATGTAAGAGCCCTGCTCGATGACGTTAACCTGTGTGGAAGAGGTCGGATCGAATCCCCCTCGGATTGATCATTCAATGATTGAGGCACAATAATTATTGTGTATTTCTCGAATCAAGGATAAAGAGACTATACTTGCCAGTAGTTTTCATTATCATCATTTTATATTCTTTTTAAAGAAGTAGATAATATCCAATTGGAGTTACAACACACCACTATATTATGTAGGAAATATAACAACTTCATAGTACAACCTATGGATATAAGCGTTACACCACGCTAAACACATGAGATATATGTACGGGAACAACACAATATTTGACTTGGAAAGAAAAATTAGGAACATCAAAGCAAACACCATACTTATAAATGAAACAAGACGACTACTACTATTAACACAAATGCATACATAGTGTGATCATTTGATCTCACCAACCATTTGAATGTTATTCAATAGTTGTCTTTGTTGTTGTTCTTTTTGCCCCCCAGCATCATCCCGAGTAGGTGGGCTTTTGACAAATTATTGAAGATATCCTTGTCGGATTAGTCTCTCAATCTCATCCTTGAGTTGTTTGCAAGCTTCGGTAGTGTGTCCATGACTACGATAGAAATGACAGTATTGATCTTGATTCCCTACATTCGGCTTCAAGGGATTAGACCACTTAATATTTTCTTGATCTCGGATGGCCATTAACACATTCGCTCGAGAGGCATTGAGTGGTGTATACTCTTCATCTTGCCGAAACTCGTGTCGTGGTACTGGAGGTCTAGGAGAGAAGTTTTTCTTTCGTTGTGAGAAATAATCCTTTATTATAGGGGCATTTTTGCGCTTTCCAGGAGTTTGCTCAAATTGCTTCCTATGGGCACTAATAGCTTCATCCGCTGATATTTGTGCCTCCACACGATGGATCAGGTCGGCATACGATGGGACCGTGTCTCGCATAAGTGCTGAGTAGAAGGGCCTAGGACGAAGCCCTCCGAGAAAAACCCCTCTAAGTAACTCTGGATCTACTCCCAGAATTTATCGAGCTTCAGTAGAAAATCTTTGAAAGTATTCCTTAAGGGACTCACCTTCATTCTGGCGAATCCCAGAGAGGTGGGAAGAGTCTTTAACTATTCTTCGATTGGCAATAAATTGTTCGACGAACACCTTAGCCAATTTGACGAACATGAGAATGGATCCAGCTAGGAGTGAGTAAAACCATGTTAGTGCTTACCCTTTGAGGGTGGCAGGAAAGACCTGACAGAGCAGCGCATCTGAGGCTCGCTGAATGTGCATTATAGTTCTGTAGTGGTCGATATGTTCGTACAGGTCGGATGTCCCGTCGTAGGGCTCAATGCTTGGTAGCTTGAATCCTGCCGGAATAGGATGCTGAAGAATGGCCTCAGTTAGAGGTGATGATTCCTGGAAGTCCCATGGGCGTAGAGGTTGCCTCACACCTCCCCCAGGGAATTCTTCTAAGACTAATCTTCGCAATTCATGCCGCAGGGCGTTGCGAGGGAGTTCGGCTATATGTGGTCGAACTAAGTTCTCAGGAGCATCCCGAGGAATGTGATGATACTGATCTACGCGTGAAGGATGTGTAGAGCTGGCTGTGTTAGCAAGTTCGTCATCTTGGCGTGTTAGAGGATGTCTCCTTGGCGGAGGAAGAGGAAACTCGACATGGGGATGTTCTGGTGGAATATCATCGACCCGTGGTGGATCCCGGGGGAGCAGAGCCTCATCAGGGGGTGCTAGTGTAGGTTGTCGGGTCTCTCGCAGGAGTTGAAGGATCTCCTTCTGGGAATCCTCCATCCTTTGAATGCGATCTTCCAGGGACGGTCCTGAAGTCCCTCCTCCGGCAGGGTTTCAGCCACCGGGATGAAAAGAGGCAGATGCCTGGCATCCCTGATTCAGGGATTGATTCCGAGATTGATGTGAATTGGAGCGGGAGGCTCCCAAGATGCGATTACTACGCCTGTTGGCCATTGCGGTGGTGCTTAAGGATAGTGGGATTGGCAGATTCCCACAGACAGCTCCAAACTGTTGCGGGCTAGAGTATACGCAACGATAGAGATTGAACTTTACGTCTTAGCGTTGTACGAATATCCAGCTCACACACAGAGAACACAAGATTTTTATATGAAAAACCCTGAAAAGGGGAAAAACCACGGGGCCTGGCCCAGTTAAAACGATTCCACTAGAACTTGAGTTAATTATAGGGGGGCTGACTCGCCTCCAAGAGCGATCAGATTACAAGTATCACCTGTAGGGTGGAAGTTAGAGGCTTTTAAAGGCCTAAGGTCACGCTGGCAGAACTTCGGGGTCTCCCGACGGTTTGGTAGAATGTCGGGCCCTAGGTAGTCGTCGGGAAGAGTTGAGGATGTTAGGTGATGGTCCGGTGGAACTCCAGTGTCAGGCGGTTATCCGGCGAAGAGCAGGGCCTCAGGTGGTGGTCCGGCGAAGAACAGGGCCTCAGGTGGTGGTCCGGCGAAGAGCAGGGCCTCAGGTGGTGGTCCGGCGAAGAGCAGGGCCTCAGGTGGTGGTCCGGCGAAGTGCAGGGCCTCAAGTGATGGTCCGACGAAGTGCAGGGCCTCAGGTGGTGGTCCGGCGAAGAGCAGGGCCTCAGGTGGTGGTCCGGCGAAGAGCAGGGCCTCAGGTGATGGTCCGGCAAAGAGCAGGGCCTTAATTAGTGGTCTGGCAAAGTGTAGGGCCTCAGGTGGTGGTCCGACGAAGCGCAGGGCCTCAGGTGGTGGTTCGGGGAAGCGCAGGGCCTCAGGTGGTGGTCCGACGAAGTGTAGGGCCTCAGGTGGTGGTCCGGGGAAGCGCAGGGCCTCAGGTGGTGGTCCGGCGAAGTGCAGGGCCTCAGGTGGTGCTCTGGCGAAGAGCAGGGCCTCAGGTGGTGGTCCGACGAAGTGCAGGGCCTTAGGTGGTGGTCTGGCGAAGTGCAGGGCCTCAAGTGGTGGTTCGGCGAAGTGCAAGGCCTCACGTGGTGGTCCGGAGAAGTACAGGGCCTCAGGTGGTGGTCCGGCGAAGTGCAGGGCCTCAGGTGGCGGTCCGGCGAAGTGCAGGGCCTCAGGTGGTGGTCCAGTGAAGTGCAGGGCCTCAGGTGGTGGTCCGGCGGAACTCCGGCTCAGGCGGTGGTCCGGCGGAACTCCGGCGTCAGGTGGTCCGGCGGAACTCCGGCGGTGGTCGAGGAGGAGCAAGGAGGCAAGAGCCTCTTTTTCTCCTTAGGATTAGGTGTCCCTTTTCATGAGAAATGGGGTCTCTATTTATAGATTTTCGTGAGTGGCATAGCCCGTAAATAGGTGGAAGGTCAAGGGTAGTTAGGGGGTGGTTGAATGGATGGCCGATCTTGAATCCCTTGATCATAAACCGTTCGCTAGACATTTGAAGGTCTTAATGATGTCAGAATTTGGCGATCTTGGGCTCGTTGGATTCGTCTCGTCGAGACGCTCGATTCGACTATAAGCATGTCACATTTGGAGACCGTTTGGTAATCCAAATTATGGTTTGAACCTTTCAATAGCGCTTTTGACCTTTGATTTGGACTCATTTGGGCTCGGATTGGGTTGAATTTGGTGTCGTTGGGTTTGTATTTCCGAGACGTTCAGTTCGACTATAAGTTTGTTGAAATCGGAGTTCGGATGGTCCCAATTTTAATTTTGGAAGCTTCCAACTTGATTTTGCCTCGAGATTCATGCCCGATCAAGATAATTTTTTGATGACGTATCAATTTTTAAATGGAAAGATATCAAAGAAACTTTGTTTAGGTCTACATTTTACAAGTCATAAACTCTAGATAACAATTTAAAGGTTAACAAATCAAAATTCTTTTGTTTTTTTTTTCTTGCTTCACTTTTTTTCCCAACATAAATTTGAAATGATATTTTGGATGATAGAAAGAGAGGTGGAATTATCGAGAAGTTAGGTTATTGATTGATGCTGGTTATTGTTTACAGATCAAGGTCGAATGATTTTTTACCAGGAGCATTAGAAGGTTGGTAATAGTTGGTGATAGTTTTTAGTTAGTCTTCAAGTTTGATATTAGTCTTTGATGGCTAACGAGCTTTCATTGTTGGTCATCAATCTGTGTCAAGCAATAGTTAATAATGAGCATTATAGGTTGGGCAACATCAACGACAAACATATGTTGGGTATTGGATGTCAGATGCAAAGCCTTAAACATCGGTCAAACATCTGAAGTAGAGTGGCAATTAATGCTCATCATAGTTATTCTTTTCTATAAAAAGGAAGACTATGCAACCAAGAAGATGTGCGTTGAACATTGTTATTGATGAATGTTGAATTTTGACAGTAGGACAATATTTGTCTAACAATGTTGGAAGTTGGACAATGATAAGTAATTGTATTGGCCTCTCTTCTAATTATACGAGTAACACATTGTGATAAGGAAAACGGGCGTCAAGCATCATTGGTTGATGGGCATAGCACATATGTAGTTAATATGCATCAAAGGAGAGTTAATGAAGGGATGCTAAAGATTGGGCAGTCGACTTGGTTGTTCTCTTAATAAGAAGGGAGAATAGAAAGATGTGAGGCTTCAGTGACTGCAATGTAGGTCTTTGATGGCTGATGGGTTTAATTTGAACCTTGGTTGTTAGTAAGTGCATCAAATGATGATAAATGAAGAAACGTTAAGTCAATCAATGGTGAGTGACTTGGTTGGTTTCCTAATAGAAGGTTAGGCTAGTCGATTGAAAGGCTTACATTGGGCACCAATAATTGATGGAAGTTGAACATCTTTCAGGAAGGAAATAGTATTTCCCAAAGAATGGTGTAGAATCTTTCATAAGTAGTCAAAAAAATATTGAATCAAACTCGAATCTTTCATAACTTCTTTGTTTCCAAATAAATTTTCAAAGTAGTTTGGCTACAACACTGTGAACTCTTCATTATCTGGCTGAAAGAGGCCTACTTATTTGCCCAGAGAAATATACCAAAAAATCTTGTGATATAAATCCACTGCATTAGATATAAGTTTTTTGTTGCGGAGTGATATATGGAATGCACCAAAGAAAATTCATAGCTTGATGTATTTGTGGAGAAAGCATGCATGGCTTAAGGATCTTATAGGTACTTGATATCTAGTTAATAATAAGCTAAGAATCTCTTAAAATTTTGATTCACTTAATCCACATTTATATGGTTGGCTTTTACTAATCAAAACTTCATTCTTTGTCATTATTAATACATTGTTCTCCCGAGCTATGTAATGAGTAAAATATGGCTTTTACGAGTTCCAGACCTAATTTCCATGATATTATTAAAGATCTTTATTGACAACTTTCTTGCTGCTTTACCTTTTAGAGCTTAATCATAGTTCTATTTGGCTAGTGTTTTTTTCCTGCTTTTTTTTTTTTTTTGAGCTAAGAAGCTATTTTTTACAGCAGCTTTAAAAGAAGTTACTTTCTCATAACATTATTATAACCATCTTTACAAAAAAATTGTGACTGTTTCAAACACCCCCTAAATCATACAAAACAATTTAATTTGGATGGCTTAGGATTTGCTTTGGACAGATGCAACTTTTTATAAAGGTGACTGCATAGCTGTTGTAGGAAAATTAACTTTTTAAAAAGCTGTTAAAAATAGAAATTTATATAAAAATTTCTTAAAAGCACCAAAAAAAATAATAGTCAAGCAGAATTATGATAGCCATTTGAAAATGAGGAAGTAAAAAAAAATTGTCCCAAACAAACCCATAGAGTGAAATAATCTCTAAATTTGCAAAGGTTTTGAGTAAAATGATTCAAATTAAATTGAAAGGCAGGATTTATTTGACAATTGTGATTGAAAAGCCGCTAATGATAAATGATCATGATCATACCTAATTTGGTGAGCAATATCAAGTCATTGCAATTTTTTAAAATATATGTTATTTTGACTTACTATTTCATTAAAATATTTATAAATATCGTTATTATATTTAAACCGAAGATGAACCATAAACTTTTTCATATGAAATCAATATTTTTTTATTAAAATTGCCCCATAATTGTCTATCACGCTTGTTACATTTTCATTTGAACAAAATTATAGTCCGTGAGAAAAGTTTTATGGAGAATTTTGTTTTTAATTATATTTTGAATTAAGTTTGAGATTATATTAATCAGTTGTTTATTTCCTATTGCTATTTGTGTTGCTAGTTTTTATTCTAATTAGCTAATCCTATTTTGTGTTGCCTACGGTGTAGCTTTATACAATTTTTTTTTCTCCCTATTTAACCTCTATGAGACTGGAGAAATTATTATGTGCGGAGTGCGGACATAGAGCTAAATCCAGTCTCCAATGAAAATGTGACACGTGAGTTTGTACACACTGTGTACAATCATGTATAAGATGTGTATAATTGCGTACAACTATATATAAGGTGTGTATAAGCTTGTACACAATATGTACAAGCCTAAGTGCCACTCTTTCATTGGAGTCCGAACGTGGTTCTACGCCTGTACTACACTGGTAATAATTTCTCATGAGATTGAGCTGGTGAAGTAGTGCGAGTAGCAAGGACGTGAAGATTGAGAGGGTTTATCACAATCTAGATTGAGGATTTGTTTGGGACGGCTGTTTTGATGTTTTCTAAAGTAGCATTTTAGTAAAAAAAAAAAAATTAACAAAAAAGTACTAAAAAGCTACTTCAGCAAACAGTAAGAAAGACGTTAAAAACAAAGCATGGGTAGAGGGTATTATAGAAGAGACCAAGAGCAAGGTTGGATAGGGCTAGTAGAAGATTTACCCTTGTGATTATTAAATTTTAACATAATAGATTCATCTCCAATGAGCAATGATCTCATCTTCAATGAGCAGAATATGATGTTAGCTGATAAATTGAATATAATTGTATCACTAGCGGATCTATCATTTTCAATGAACAATATATGATAAATTGCTACTGTTGGAATCGATCAAAGAACCACAGTTAAAACTGAGGATTAGTGAAATTGCAAGAAGACAAATGTACAGATGAGTTGCAAGTGGAGTTGATATCAAAAATAGGTAATAGTTAGGATTATCAGGAAAGGTTGCCGCTCATCAAGATCAAAAAATTTGTAGAACTATAATTTGACAAAAGATCAAATAAGGAGGAATACAGTAACACCTAAATGATTTAGTTTTGTTGATGTGTCTGATTATACTTTTACTCTTATAAAACAATTATCACATGTACCATAAGGTGTATATCTGATTAGGGCTTCGTTTGGGACAACTTTCTTTCTGCTTCTTAAAGCAGTTTTTTAGTAAAAATATTAAAATTTTTGTATTAAAAAGCTTTTTTAAGAAGCAGTAAGAAAGTCATCCCAAATAAAATCTAAATATATTTTATGTGACAAGTATAATATACATATATATGTCTAATCTTAGGAGAGAGCGACAAATATAATATATAGATATATGTATAAACTTGGGAGAGAGCATTACAAAGATGTCAAGTTAATCTTTAGATATTTGAAAGGGTCAATTAATGTCTTATTGACATACAAAAAGAAAAACTGAGGCAGATAACATATTACATATTTTGTAAATTCTGATTATCCAGGGCATCTAAACATATATAAATTATTGACTTATTATGTCTTTATAATATAGGGGTTACATAATGAGATGGAATCATATTCTTAATGTTTTTTAATTTTATCAAGAAGTAGAATTCATATTTGTTATTGAAACTATAAAAGAAAACATATGGATAAAAGAGTTAATTAAGGAGCTAAAGCTAACGAAGAATCAAGTATTTCATGAAAAAATAAGTGTGACTGAAGATTACTGTTTCGTTTGAGACTGCTTTCTTCTTGATTTCTAAAGCAGTTTTCTAGCATAAAAATTTCTAGCAGAAGAAAATTTTTAATTAAAAAATTATTTTAGAAAGCAGTAAGAAAGCTGTCCCAAACGAAACCTAGATTTCAACAAAAAGGTTTTGGCTAAAAGAACCTTAAAAGTTAAGAAAGTGCATAAATATGATAAACATTGTGGATATGCTAACTTTGGTGGTGTCTAGAACAAAATTCTAGCACTACTTGATCTTTCTTTAGGTATGTAAACTTTTTAGTTCAGGATGTAGTGAGAGCAAAAAAGGGATTGAATTGTCTATAATTTTATTTAAGTTGGAGATTGTTAATTATTATCTTAATTAAGTTTTATGTTTTATTAATCGTTTATTTACTTCCTATTTCCCTTGGTTTAGCTAGCTTTTTATTCTTATCACCTAACCTTGTTTTGTGTTGCCTTGTGTGCGGCTTCGTTCTTTTTTTTTTTCTCTAACTTATCCTCTATAAGATCAAATCTAGGAAAATATGTGATTTAGGTTTCGTTTGGGACGGCTTTTTTAATGTTTCTTAAATCAGTTTTTTAGTACAAAAATTTTAATTTTTGTATTAAAAAATTGTTTTAAGAAGCAGTAAGAAAGGCGTCTCAAACGAAGCTTTAATGAGAGGGCATCAACTTTAAGAAGGGAATTACCATTTAATTCAAGAAAAAGATGAAAGATGAGACTAAGATTTTGAAAGTTGTTTTAGAAATCAACAAAAAAATTATTCCAAATGAAGCATAAGTACTTATTTGGGATGGATGCAGTTTTTTATAAATGTTGTTATAAAGTTATTGTGAAGAAAATAACTTATCTGAAAGCTGCTATAAAAAACAGTTTCCTAGAACAAAATTTCTAAAAATAATGAAAAGACAATGGTCAAACAAAAATTGTGGTTGCAATTTGAAAAGCAAAATAGTAAAAGCTTTTCCAATGAAACCTAAGAGCGAGGTTGGAGATCTTTCAAGATGAGGAAGGATAGAAAGGAGAGATTATTCTTGCAGAATTTGGAGGGGAATAACCGTTCAGATTGTGAGTGTACATACTGTGCATAAATAACGTATACACAAATTTGATATACACTGTGTACAAATATATACACAATGTGTATACTCACACAGATTTGATATATACTGTGTACAAATATATACACAGTGTATATACTCATATCTCCAGATGGTTCTTCCTGTCTAGACTCCGAACAGAATAATTTCTAGATAGAAAGACATGAGTTCTTACTCTCTTTTCAGGATCGAGACAATATTTTATTAAAATATACTATTTTGATTAACTGTGATGAGGATTGTTGACTAACATTTTTTTCTTATTATTAATGATATCTCTTTATAATTAAAAAGTTAGTTATTATTATAAAAAAAAATAGGGGCTAGAAACTCTTGATACAGTCGTGATCAGAAACAAATTTTTAATTACGTAAGATGATATGAAGTATTAATCATCTGCGTAAAAAATTAAAATTATAAGTTTATGTCCCATAAAAAATATTATAAAGATTTTCTTTTAAATTAATTATAAATATCTTCATTTTCATCATTTTATATCATTTTCAAATATTATGATTTTAATTTATATTCTGCATATTTCATATAATCAATTCCGCAAAATTTTATTTTATTTCTAAAATTATTATAAACTAATATCTTTATTTTATCTAAACAGAAAATAAACAATAAAATTTCTATACATATTTTAATTTTAATTTCTATTTGAATCTGCTCATATAATTATCTATTATCACTCTTGCTTCATTTTTCTAAATATTAAATATTTTTTATCTCCAAGAAATATCTAAGAAGCCATCTATGAGAAGCCAATAATTTTCAAAGAATAAGAACAAAAGCAACATCATCGATCTTACTGTCACCGACAATAAACAACGTTCCACGTTTTAAGTCTTCGTTTGGCATTTTTGAAGCGGCTTTTTATCACATAAAATTTATTTTTTTGTAATAGAAAGCTATTTTAAGAAGTAGGAAGAAAGTCGTCCCAAATGATTAATTTTAATTTTTAAAGCAATTTTCTAAATAAAAAATTTTTAATAAAAAATTTTTAAATTAAAAATTTTTATACTTAAAAGCTGATTTAAAAAGTAATAAAAAAATCTGTGGCAAGCGAAGTCTTGTGATATTTAGACTTTGTTTGAGATAATTTTTTATTACTTTCTAAAACAATTTTCTAGTATAAAAATATTAATTAAAAAAATTTTATACTAAAAAATTACTTTAAAAAATAGTAAGAAAGCCGTCCCAAACCAATCCTTAAGATGGGATTGCTACAAAGAAAAAAAATTTACTATTTGGTTATCCAAAAATAATTTTTTATCATAAATTTTTTTTTGAAAAGGCATGATAAAGTAATAAACAGATAAAATAATTATTGTTATATAAAAAAATAAAATAATGACAAAATTATCCCAACAGACTCTTAATTACAATTCAAAACAAAATAATTTACAGAAAACTACCACCAAATTAACACACAAAATACATGAAGAGAATTTTGTAGGGAATTTTTTTTAGTATTATAATAAAAAATAACAGGAGATCTCATCATTTTCATTATAATAAAAACAATAATTCCCTATAAAATCTTGATTCCTTAAGCTGCATATAATAAAATTCTCATTTGTTAACCTCAATAGGCATGAGCGCAGCGATGGATCTCCTCCTCCATAAACCAATCTCCTTGTGCTCCGCCGCCATTACATCGCCGCCTAACACGAGCGGCGCAGAGTGATAAATATTCATCTGATCTTCTATCCCCTCCTCATAATCAGAATTCTCCGCCGCTGCAGCTTTCTCCCAATCAAAATCTGCTAGCGACTCTCGTCTGCTAGCAAACTTTTTCAGTTGGCCAAGAGCTGGAGCAGGAGCAGGGGCGGCTGTAGCTGCTGTATCTGTAGCAAGCTCCTGTCTTTTCTCTTTCTTCTTCTTCTTTTCTTTCACCTCCACCTCCTTATGATCCGGCCTAACCCTTTGGCTAAACATCCGAGTAAGACCAGAAGGGACTTTCTTCTTCTGCCTCTCTTTCGTCCCTGCTGCCTTCTTATGCTTGATTTGGCCTATGCAGGTGACTTTAGGCGAAGTTGGCTCTTCGTCGAAGGCGTCATCATTCCTCTTTTTATGTCGAGCTTCTGTTGGGATGATCGACGCTATCGGACCTGATAAGCCTCTTATCGCAGACAGCCTTTCGCCTCTAGGACTATGGGGATTGTTGGTGATAGTAAAAGTTGCAGCTTTTTGGAGATATTTTAACACAATTGTACCTTTTGATCTTGGTGGCTTCTCCATTGAAGTAATGAAGACCTTCAAGGAGGCTATAATGGAGCAGAGAGAGAGAGAGAGAGAGAGAGAGAGAGAGAGAGAGAGAGAGAGAGATAAGAGGTGTTTTTAAAAGATGGAAGTTGTTGAAGAGGATGGTTGCAATGGTGAGAACGAGAGAGGCGAAATTGGCTTTGAAATGACCAGGTGTTTATATAGAATTATAGATTTTAAAATTGAGATTTGTTGATTTTTCTTCAACCCGGTTCACCAAGATCGACCAGGCAATTATGGTTTACCACGTGCTTGGTGTTTGATGAAGAGGCAACTTGGGATAAATTTCACAATTTTATTTTAAATTATATTGTTGTTGAATTACGTTTTTTAAAAAAAAACTTTTTTCACAATTTAATATTATAAAATAAAAATAAATTATTTTCCTACTTTCTGTTGATTAAAAAAGCCTATTATGTTCATTATAATTTTTTATAACTTTTTTTAAACTCTTAATTAAATAAAATGACTTATAAAAGCCTTCATCATCACCAGCCACTACGACCTTCACTAGCTGCTCACGATTCACAATTGCCACCGCCGTCACCTTCCTAATGCTCTTCACTGGCTGCCACAGCCAGACTTCTGAAGCCTGTCATCGTTAGTAGCTGCCACTGTCGCCAGTAGACCACATACCACCATAATTTTTGAGTTTTAGTACTCTGCGGTCACATTACTTCAAACTAAATAGAAAATAATAATCATCTACATATATTTATACTCATCCAAATAACTTTAATATTTCAAATATATTGTATTTATTTTATATTGTATTGCATTTTATTCTATATTATCTGTCATCCAATAAAAGAAATGTTACAATAAAAATTAATTGATGAAAAAGGGAATGAACATTGGTATTATATATTTTGAATTTATTTTTATTAAATAAAAAAATATATAATGTTTTTTTGCTAAATATTTACTCACAAGAGGAGATTTTTCTTTAACAATAATTACTAATTAAAGGAAAGGTGAGAAGCTTAGGTGGACTTTGCTTTTTGATTTTGGACTTTGAAGGAGTCTCTCAACCTCTTTCTCAATTTCAAACATGCAATCAATTCCCACGTGGAATGCGGCGCTGATTATAATATGAAGATGATAATGTCACCTTTTAGTTATTTTATCAATTTAAAATAATAAATTTTTAATTTGTGTGAAAAAATCATAAATTTGATGGAAGAAATTTCTTAGCATTAATTCCTAAAAACTTTATCAATTGAAATAATTAATAAGTAATATTAGATGTACTATTTAAATAATTTATAATTTAAAAACAAATTAGTTATACATGATTATATGACAATGGATATTTTAAATTCTGATTTAATGATTAATATTATAACAATGCAATAAATTAATGATTTTTGACACTCACATTATATATATATATATATATATATATATATATATATATATATATTTGTGTGTAACAGTCCGCTTTGATCTAATGACCTCATGATTTTATTCCTTTGGTGTAACTTTCTAGCATGTCACCCATCCTAGGATTGCTCATATGGTAGCATGCTTAGTTTTGAGTTTCTAATGAAATTTCAATCAATACATCAAAAGATATATTAATATTTAAGAATTTAGCTTTATTTTTTAATAGGTTTTACAATCTCCTCACATTTAAATAGTTAATATACTTGTCAGTATCTTTAACCCAAAGTTATCCACTAATCAGATATGATTCTAAATTTAGAAATCATATCTACCAGCTTGTGTATTGCTCTAATATCATTTGTAACAACCCAAACTATTAATCATTGAGAAATTGGCCGTTTTGGCTTAATAGCCACATGATTTTGTTCATCTGGATTAACTTCTTAGAAAATCACTCATCCTAAAAGTACTCATGTACTGTCACATTTAACTTCAAATTTTCTAATAAATTTCTAACTATTACACTAAAATGCACTTTGATGTTTAAATTTTAATTTTATTTTTTTAGGAATTTCACATAAAGAGACTAAGATCTTAATTTTGTACAAAGATCCAACTCACACATAATAAAAGAGTTGTAAGAGACTAAAATTTTTATATGTATAAACTGAGAAAGAGAAAAATCATAACACCTAGCTCAATTGAAATGATTCAATTAATATTTATCATTAATTAATATGAAGCTATTAAGAAAATATAAAAAAACATGCAATATATTATATAATATATAGAAAACGCATATTTATATTATTATAAGCTATTAATTAATTATCAATTAATGAGATTTTATTTTAAGAATGAAGGGTAGTTATGACTAACAAATTACTTAAAAAGTTGGTTAACATCAGATTAGGTACTTTTATTTGCCGACTTGGAAGCACGCAGAATTAATGCCTGCGTTTTTTGACTGCAAATGGGCAGTTTTAGTTGAATTATGAAAGAAAGACTTTGCAACGCTTATCTGAATACTACTCCAAGTAATAAATGGCGAAGAGGGCCAGCTCATTTAAATATCTTATTTAGAAGGGTTTATTTGTAAATATAAATATTTGTTTCTAATCATCAAAGGTAGAAAACTGTCGGCTTTTTGGTCATAGGAATCAGGAGTATTTTAGCAAACATTAATTTGCTAATGAAATAAGGTCAATTTTTGATATATCACGGAAAATCTTATTCAATCAATAAATAGAACCTTAGGGCCTTAGGGGTTCTATTTGTTGTTGATTTGATTAGGAGTTACATTAGGAGGTTGTTTTCTAATTTATCTTGTCTCAAATCTATAAATAGAGCTAAAGGGGCTGCTTTTAAAATTGAGAGAGAGCTAATTGTAATTTATGTCTCTCCAATTTGGTGAAATCGTCATCCCTCCCCGTGGACGTAGGCATCTTTGTCGAACCATGTAAATCGTCGTGTTCTTTGTGATCGTGTTGGGTGATTGATTTTGTTTCTGCTGTGATTGTTCTACATGATCAAATAGCCATTGAACTCAGAGATCTACATCAAGACAATATTGACCCCCTCTCTCGCCTCAACGGAGTGACACAAGATTGACTTCCTCCGAAGGCGTCATTGGGGCGATCTCGCAGTTTCTACGGGGTGGAGACGATGGGGTCGGTCCATGGATTTTCCTTCCTTTTGCCACATTTCGCTCAAAGGGTTGAAGGGAGAAAGTGCATCAAGCTATTCGCAAGGGCCAACTTGATCCTCTTTCCTAAGGATCCCAGATGAGGGAACCCTAGGAGAGTCGCCGACTCCAACTATTGTCCATGTACTCAACGTCGGTTCGATCTCAAAAGACTTGCATCAAGGCATCACTCTCTCTCTCTTGCCTCAACGGGGCGACATCAAAAACAATTTCCTACCCAACGCCGATTCCATCACAAGATCGCCGCACCACTTGACACATCCGTCGAGCTCTACCATAAGTAGACAAGTACAGCTCATGAACTCCATAGATATGCTACCGTAACTCTCTAAATCCTATAAATAGAGAGAGAAGCCAAAGAAAAAGGGACATGACATAATAGTCATGACATAAAAAAAAATGAGAAATAAGAGACTGTAAAAGTAGTGAGAGTCATAAAAAGATATTGTACCAGTTTTTCATTTTCTAGCTTAAGCTCTACGAGATAGAACTCTCGTTCCTCTTATTCTTGTAATTTTGGCTGGTATAATAAAAAATTTGTCTAGATTAACTTTTCGCTGCCTCACTCTTCTTCCTCTTCTTCTTCCCCTCTACTTTCATCACCTTTGCTCACATGCTCTCAAACTTATAGGTGGCACAAAGCACGATTGCACATCATCCATCAGACAAATATGGATTCAACAAATAAGCTCAAATCATGTACTTGAAGTGTGGTTGAAAATTTTTGAACATTAGTTGAATGATCAAATAATATTAGACTTATTCATGTTTATAGTTAAAATAAGTTTCCTAACAAGATGAATTCAACAAAGCCCATATTAATCTAATTCTGATATTATTATAACACTTACATGTTAAAAGGGAACTAGTACTAGCTTGTTGTTTGATGAAGCGTTTTGAAACTTTGTTCCCAACTCCAAAAAATTATAAATGAACTTCATTCTTCACATGATGAAAATAGATAAAATTTTGAGCTAAATTTAAATAATCTTTATGAATGAGCTATAGATAATGTGTTATTACCTTTCATAATTTATTTAAAAAACTTAAATTGAATGAATTTTTTATTAAGTATGCAATCATTTTACTTGAAGTATAGCGGAATCATTTTAACTTCTAAAAGCACTCCAAATATCAAGTACTTTCGTAACATTTGAGAGTACATTATTCACTAATATTCTATGCTACATATATTAATGATTATAAATTTGAAAAAAAAAATTTCTTAGATATTTTTAATATTTTATGTAGTAGCTATTTGGTAGGATTCTTTTAAAAGATATTTATTAAAAAACTGCAAAATAGTTTATAGATATTTAAATATATAAATTATTTTACAGCATGCAAATTTAATACATTTAAATATTTTTTGTGGCTGTTAAGATCTATTTCAAATACCTTTAAATAACTCATAATAAAAATTAAAAGTAAATTAGTTATTTATATGAAAATGTATATCCTAAATTCAAATTGAATGATCAATATTATTAAAAATGTGATAAAACAATGATTTTTAGCCCTTGCAAATTATTCTTTTATTTAAGATTTAAATAAGACATTTTTTGAACTAAAAATCTCATATCTAAAAATAATTGGAAAAATTCATTAAAATTTTAATATTTTTATTAATAATTAATTATTAATTAATATGATTTTATTTTAAGTATAAATAATTTGAAGAGCACACCATTAATCATGTGTAATTATATGATTAATAAATTATTTAAAGTTGGCAACATCAGATTAGGTGTGATGTGAAAATATGACTTTTATTTGCAGCCTTGGAAGCATGCAGAATTAATGACCGCATGTTTTTGGACTGCAAATGCGAAGTTGCAGTATTATTTTAAATGTAAAAGAAAGACTTTTGTGATAAACTAAATGGTAAAGAGTAAGTGCTCATTTAAAAAATTTATTTAGAGGAGTTTATTTGTAAAATTGACTATTGGTTTATGACTAGGGGCTAGGGGTGTCAAAATCGGGTTGCGGGTCGGGTTCGGGTCAGACCCGAACTGATCCGGTTTCAAACGGGTTGACCCTAACCCGACCCGGATATGTAAACGGGTCGGAAAGTCCAACCCGGACCCGACCCGGTCGGGTTACCGGGTTGACCCGACCCGACCCGGATGCCGAACTGCGGCGGCGGCCGGCGGAACGGCGGCAGGCGAGCGAGCGCGCGCGGGGCGGAGCGGGGCGGAGCGGGGCAGCGCGGGCGGAGCGGGCAGCGTGGGCGAAGATGGGCAGCGCGCGCGGGTGCTAGCGGGCAGCGTGGGCGGAGCGCGCGGGCAGCGGGCAGCTCGTGCGCGAGGGCAGCGGGCAGCGCGGGCGCTGGCACGCGAGCGCCGGGCAGCTGGCGCGGGCAGCGGGCGCGGTAGCGGGCAGCGGGCGGGAATTTTGAAATTAATTGTTTTTTTTAAACTAAACGGGTTATCGGGTTGACCCAGCAACCCGCCGGGTCAACCCGAACCCGACCCGTTTTTCAAACGGGTCGATTTTTGCAACCCGAACCCGACCCGTTTGAGAAACGGGTCGGGTCAAACCCGAAAATTTCGGGTCGGGTTCGAGTCGGGTTTTCGTGTCGTGTCAAAATTTGACACCCCTACTAGGGGCGTGAAAGAGTCTAGTAGAGCATTACCTAATCGTGCTAAGCTTATTTAGTTCTTGTTGAGATTGAGTTCGACTCGTTAAAAAATTAATAGGCCTGAGCTCATTTGAAAAGCTCGGATTTGATTTGATTATTGAGCTCAATTTCTTAGTTTGAAATTAATTTTTAAATTTTTTAAAATTTTTATTTTTATATAGAATTAATTTAAAAATGTTTAAATATATTATCTAATGCTAATTTAAATTATTTTTTAAATATATTTTAAGTTAATCCAGTGGCTCAATGAGCTTTCGAGCCTAGCCAGGTTAAGCTCGAGTTTGAGCTTGTTTAGTATACGAGCTTGAGTATAGGTTCGAGCTCGAATTCATGGCTCGATAAGCTTGACTTATGAGCTCATTAACGAGTAGAGCTTGAGGCGGCTTGCGAGGCCGCTCGACTGACTTACACCCCTATTCATACCATCAAAGAGAGAATTGTTGGCTCTTTGGTTATAAAAATTAAAACTTTTTAATAAAATAAATGTTTAATTTTATTTAAAATAATAAAACTAAGTCAGTGTAAAATAAAATTTGGGTATATTTAAAATATATTAAAATGTAAATTTTAGCTTAAATTATATGAAATTGGAATACTTCACAAAAAGTAACTCTTGGGTGCTTCTTTTTTCCCCCATTGTGCTAATACCTCTTTTATATGAAGTCGGAGATGTGATCTGTGAAATTCCTTAAATAAAAGAAACTAAACTCTTAAACATTGAGGCACATTTTGGCTTAATGGTTGAAATTTCATTAAAGAAATCCCACAGTTAAGCGTGCTCATCCTAGAGAAATTTTGGGATGGGTGAGGAAGTTACACCAATAGGACAAAATCGTGAGGCTCTTGGCCAAAACGGACAATATCTCGATAGTTAAGAGTTTGAGTTGTTACAAATTGACATCAGAGCAATAAACTAGCCGGAAGATGAAAAATAAGTGTCATATGGGAGCCACCTCTTGAACCATGTATGAGACAAAGTGCTACATGATGGGAGCCACCACTTGAAATTGTATGGCTACCTCTAGAATCCTATTTGTCTGGTGGATGATTATGGGATAAAGATGTTAACGAGAATGTCAGTTAATTAAGTGGAGGAGATTGTGAAACCCTTTAAGTAAAAGAAGCTAAACTCTTAAATATCGAGACGCTTTTTGGTGTGATGGTTGTAATTTCATTAAAGAAACTCTATAGTTAACCGTGCTCATCCCGAAAAAATTCTGTGATGGATGACTTACTAGGAAGTTACACCAATTACTAATGGGACAACATCGTGAAGCCCTTGTCTAAAGCGAGCAATATCTCGATAGTTAAGAGTTTGCGCTGTTACATTATCTACATTAAGACTTTATTTGGGACAATTTTTTACCACTATTTTTTATCATTGCTTTTAACAATTTTTTGTACTTACACCAGATCATCAACTGGCAATCGAGCAAGAAGTGGATAAGCTTTTGAAAACTGGATTCATAAGGGAAGTGCACTACCCCATTTGGTTGACAAATATCGTCATGGTGAAAGGCAAGTGGAGCCTGGAGAATGTGCATAGACTATACGGATATCAACAAAGCCTGCCCCAAGGATAGCTTTTTGCTTTGCCAAATTAACCAGTTGGTCGACGCCACCTTCGGACATCAGGTGTTAAGCTTCATGGATGCCTACTCCAGATACAATCAAATACAGATGGATCCTGCTGACGAAGAGGCAACAATATTTCAAACAGATAAAGGGTTGTACTGCTATCTGGTAATGCCGTTCGGGCTCAAGAATGTTGGAACAACATACCAGTGCTTGATGAATAAGATTTTCAAAGATCTTATTGGGCGTACCATGGAAGTATATGTGGATGATATGCTAGTAAAAAGCCTTAAAAAATCCCAGCACATCTCTGACCTGGAATAATGTTTCTGCCTCCTTCGATCTTATAACATGCGCCTCAACCCCTTATTCAAGAATGTTGGATCGCAACACTCTCTCGTTTCCTGGCTCGCTCAGGGGACAAATATCTACCCTTATTCAAGATTCTCAGAGGTGCCCGTAACTCAGGGTTTTAGTGGACTGATGAATGCTATGAGGCTTTCGAGCAGCTCCGAACTTATCTAGCCTCACCTCCACTACTCTCAAAGTTAGTTTCAGGGAAAATGTTATATATATATATATATATATATATATATATATATATATATATATATATATAT
Source organism: Dendrobium chrysotoxum (assembly GCA_019925795.1). Classification (NCBI taxonomy): domain Eukaryota; kingdom Viridiplantae; phylum Streptophyta; class Magnoliopsida; order Asparagales; family Orchidaceae; genus Dendrobium; species Dendrobium chrysotoxum. The sequence continues at coordinate 42,259,232 of CM034304.1, read as the reverse complement.
ATAGTCGTTTCCTCTCAAGCAATAAGCTCGGTCTTGGTCCGAGTAGATAATGGTGTTCAATGTCCGGTCTATTATATCAGCAAGGTACTCTCCGAGACAGAAGCACGCTACCCATTAACATATAAGACAACCTTAGCGTTAGTCTTCTTAGCCCGGAAGTTACGACCCTATTTCCAAGCACATACGGTCGGAGTCTATACAAACCTACCATTGAAAAGTATCCTGCAAAAGCCAGAAGCCTCTGACAGACTCATCAAGTGGTCCGTAGAATTAAGAGAGTTTGATATTCACTACCTGCCTAGACCCGATATCAAATCTCAAGCACTTGTAAATTTTGTGGTTGAATGCACCATCTCAATATATGACAATCCACCAAGTGCTTCTCCCTCTCTCCCGTACTAGACATTGTATGTTGATGGAGCCTGTGAAGTTCTGGCATCGGAGCAAGAATTTTGTTGATCTCTTCATAACAAGTTACTCTTAAATATATGCTCTGACTCAAGTTTCCTGTAACGAATAATGCAGCTGAACATGAGGCCCTTATCATCGGATTAAGTCTGGCAATCGACTGTGAAGTGCAAAACTTGGTAATTTATACTGATTCACAACTAGTTGCCTTACAGGTAAAAGGAGAGTTTGACATCCACAACCCCTAGCTGGTCCTATATTGCAACATAGTAAAGATGCTCTTAGCCCGTATAGACGAACATCAGATCATCCATATTCTACGAGAGCAAAACACACGAGCAGACGCCCTCTCCAAATTGACTACCTCCATAACCGGTGACACTTTTAAAAAAATGTGTATTGAGGATATCCACTTTCTAAGTATTTCAGGCTCATGGATAATACAATCGATCGATGAGTCAAGAGAGACGTCTTAGATCGATCCCATTCTAACTTTCTTATAAGAAGGCGTTTTTCTCGAAGACCCGACGGTAGCAGTACGACTTTGAAGGCAGGTAGCAAACTTTACTATTATTAATGGAGAGTTATACAAACGAGCCTTCTTGGGACTCTATCTTAAGTGCCTTCCTCCCTTAGAAGCAAATTATGCACTCCGAGAAGTACATTCAGGCATATGTGGAGAATATTTAGGTGGAAGGGTGTTAGCCCAAAAGATCATGAGACAAGAGTTTTATTGGCCAACGATGAAGCAGGACGCGCTAGAGTTCGTGTAAAAGTGTAACAACTGCCAGTTACATGCCAACCTCACCCATTTACCTACTATAAAGATCTCAATATTACAAAGTCCTTGGTCTTTTAATGGGGCCCTTCCCCATAGCCACTGGATAACAAAAATTTATTATCCTGGCCGTCGACTATTTCACAAAGTGGGTGGAAGTAGAACCTCTAGCAAAAATCACCGAGGTAAATACCAAATAGTTCCTATGAAAGAGCGTAATATGTCGTTTCGGCATTCCCGCGAAAGTCATCACTGATAACGGAACACAGTTCACGGGAAAAGCCTTTACCATTTTTTGTAAGGATCTCCACATTCAGCTAGTACACACAGATGTGGCCCATCCTCAGACTAATAGACAAACGAAGGTCACTAATCAGACTATTCTGAAGGGATTAAAGATACGGATAGACAAGGCTAGGGGGCAATGGGCTAACGAGCTTCCAAATGTCCTCTGAGCCTATCGTACTACGGTAAGAACTCCAACAGTAGAAATCCCGTATAATCTCTACTTTGGCACATAAGTTATTATTCCCATCGACATTAGAGTCCCAAGTTATAGAGTTTAAACTTTTGACTTCAACGATAATGAAGAAAAGCTTGGATACAACCTAGATCTCTTTCGAGAGGCAAGAGACGAGGCGATGCTCAAGGCTGCACCTGTCACTATAATCGAAGGATACCGATCAAATTATTCAAGAATGAAATGAATAATATAACCGATAGAAGAAGGGTAGTTACAACCTATGGTAAGCACAAGTATACTACTAATGTAAGAGTATGAATCACTGCTAAAGATGGAGAGATGACTGATTCCCCAGTGGAGTCGCCAGAAAAATCTTTGGGGGGAAAAATTTAACCGCTACGCAGATTTTGATTTCTCCTATTTTACAATCGAATACTGCATTGAGAATAAAGTACAGTCTCGGGACACTGATACAATATTCTACAATGGATTCAATATCAAAATAAGGTTTTAAAAAAATGATATTTCTATGATCAAACATAGTTCAAAGAATAACATCTCATCTCGAAAGATGAATATGAAATTCTATAAAATATGTTCAAAAATAGAAATGAAGTTTTGAAAATTCAATTATTCTTTTGATTAGATGTAATAATCAGAATATTATATCATCTTAAAAGATGAACATAGCATTCTTCAAGTCATTTAAAAATAAGAATATGTTTTATAAAATTCATCATTTCTAAGATTGAATACAATAAGTGAAATGTTATATTATCTAGAAAGATAATAATAACATTTTTACATGTATATTTAAAATTAGAAATGAGTTTTTAAAAGATATATGTGTTCCCAAAGATTTTTCCCTCATTTTATTGAAATAAAATAAGGTTTATTTTATTCTGGAGTTCTCAAATCCCTATAGGGGCAAGCCCCTATAGTTAATTACATCCTAGGAGAGGTGCTCCTAAGAAACTCTTGATTAAAGCAGTAATTTTTATACCCTTTGATTACAAAGTGGAAGACAAGGAAAGAAATGAAAATTTTCAAGGAGAAAGCTCAATGTTGAACAGTTCTTAGCGAGTCAAAGGAGAAAAAGTAGGAGGTGCCAGATTCTGAGAAGCTTAGAGGCAACCTCAGTCTATTCTATGTTGGGCTTTACATTTTAAGAGAGAATTTTCATGTTTAAGTTGACATTTTATTAGAAATTTAAGATTTTATTCCCAGAGGGTGAGGACTTAAGATTTAAAAATCTACCTCAGAACCTAAGTCTAAATTGGATACTACAAAGTAGTGACCCGAACCTAACTAATGAAGTGCAAATCTGGACTTACCCCGGCCTGGATTGGGGAGCCAGCTAACCACCTAGGTGCTTTAAAACCATGTGTCCAGTCTCTTTATGAAAGATGGGTAGGGACGTTGTTTAAGTTTTGAGGAATTGGAGGCCGACATCTAAGACACCATAATTGGCCCCTCAACTTATATGGGGAAAATGATGCTTGAAAATAAAATGCAATTAAAATTTTAGACTCTTTTAATTTGTATCTAATGCAATATATGTTGATTGAGTCGAATGCATAAAATGATTATGAAACAGTTTTAAAATTAGGCTTAGAAAATAATTTTTTTCCTAGAGATTGCACAACATCCCCTTGACAGAACTGCACCCTAATAGGTCAGGTGGTCTGCCAGAACCCGCAGACGGGGAGGTGCCTAACAAGGAAGAGAAAGTATTAATATGCATATACTGACTCTCGACGATCCCGAGCTTACTTCTTAGATCGTTAGAGTTACTATATGAGCCTAAAAATTTTATTTAAGTAGAAAATATTTTTAATGTGTCCTTACAAAAAAAAAATACTCCGATCGTATCCAGGCTAAAACAAAATACAGCATGCAAGAATCCTAAAAAAAGACTACTGCGCAAATAATATAAATAATTAAATCAAATTATCCAAAAATATAATATCCAATGTCTAGTTTATTTACAACCCAGGGTTTGCTAAAAATGTAAAGTGGTCGGGTACCACTGACAACAAACCTGGATTCTACTCCTAGGACTGACGCAAGTGATTTTGAAATGGGATATACTTATTTTCTTCACTTCTTCATCTTCACTTCTTCGCCTTCTCTCCTTTGTCTTTTTTCCTTTACGAGCTTCTTGGATCTGCTACGAGCTCCTTGGATCCGCCAGGCCTGGATATCCAAATGAAAATAAACTCATCCCCGAAGGAGCATTTTCTTTTCTCTTTGGATATTAGAATCACCCTAACTTGACTTTCCAAATAGAAAAGAACTCTCCCCTAAGGGTCATTCTCTTCTCTTTGAATTCCGAGTTGGGTGTGATATCCCACTTTTAAATCACTTTCACTCCGCTTGACTTTAATAAATTACATTTACATTACATCCCAATAGGAAAAAAAAATCTAGACCACCTGCAAGGTTATCCTAAGCAGTTTATAATAAAATCATTTCCAAGCAGTTATAGATTTGCATTCACATTAAATTTACCAGCCACACTTGACCATGCTCTTTTAATTTTAAGGGGGCTTAGCATTTTTTGAAGCACCTATAGAAAATTTATGTCAATTTAAATCTTTAATTTGCCCCATTTAATTTAGCCCTGCACGAGTATGACCACCTGCATAAAATTCTGTGAGCATTCAGATCGTTCCTAGCCTAGGGGTAATCTATCGCCCATCACATCATATCACAGAGAATAGTAAAAGTAAATAAACACTCACATCAATTACACACAACATACAGTGAAAACCACGAGAAAGCCCGTCACACAACAGCAAGAAAGTAAACACCAGCCTAATCTAAAGCTAGAATCGGTTGTCCTAGCAAATAAATCTAAGTGTGTGCAGTAGGCTGTGTGGTTTAGATATATCCTAAGTTAATTGTTAGTTGGGATTTTTTAGTTGATTGAATTTAGTTTGTTGAAATGTCAAAGAGAATTTGATGTTCAAATTTAAGGTTTGGGTTAAAGATATTTACTAAACCTAATGTGAGATGTCACTAAATTTTTTATATTCAGTATTTTCTTTCCCAAAGGGTGCATGCATCCTAAGTCTAAGTTTTCTAAGACTGAATTCTTAATTTTTGTCCTTAAATATCACTAATGTTGTATGGGATAAAAAAAGTTGTTATCATTAACCCTTGGGACATTACACATGTGTAAAAAAAATGTTTAAGGATCTAAAAATAAAATAAAATAATAATCCTAATATAATTGAAGTTACTACAGGGACCTAAAAGGGAAGGGTTCGCACAAACCACACCAAGGCTTCCTAGGGGCTTTCTAAGTTTTAAGAAAACTTATAACACCGGGGGCTATGACCCGGTGGATTTCGCCCGTAGCACCTCTACCCGGTTGGATAGAGGTGACTGACGCCTTTGGTATATTTCCTTTTGCTTACCTGATCGGTATCATTCCTTTTTTTGGGCTTGGAGACCGGCGCAAGCTGTCTACCTTTTAAATTATTCTCTTTTGAAAGCATACTATTTATTTTTCCAACATTCACCTCGAGGCACAAGAAGGGAGAGTAGTAGAAGAAGGAGAAAGAGAGGGGTAGAGAGAGAGAGGGAGAGAGAGAGAGAGAGAGAGAGAGAGAGAGAGAGAGAGAGAGAGAGAAAGAGAAAGAGGGGCATTGCTTTCTTTAAAACTTTCATTCTCTCGTAAACACCCAACAAACTCATTCCTCCACACCCACACTTTACCTCTCAACTTAACCACTTTCACTTCCTTTTCCAAAACTCACACACTTCAGCTTTTAAACATACATTTCTCCCTTTTGTAACACACACCTCATCTCTTAACACATATATACACAATTCATGTTTATCACTCACATTCACAATTTACTTCCAAAAACATACACCTTTCTTTCAACACAAGCACTTTTCAAAATATTTTTCCTTTCAACACCAACATTTTCACTTTTCACAAAACACACTTTTCACTTTTTCAAAACATACAAATCCACTTTTCAAAATCCAACACTTCACTTTTTTTCTTTCCCACACATTACTTTTCCAACCTACACTTTCATCTCTTAACAATCTAACTTTCACCTTTCATTCTTTCGTACACTTTGTCTTTCAACACATACACTTTCAATTTCCTTTCCAAAACACATACAATCTCCCTTTTAAAAGACATGCTCATCAAAATACTTACTTTTCAAAAGTCTCATATTTCGCTTTTCATCTTTCCTACACAATACCTTTCAACACACACACACACACACACACACACACATTTCACATAAAAATCAAACACTTTTACTTTTCATTTTCCTCGCACAAAACCTTTTCAAAAACACTTCTCTTTTCGATGCACTTTTTAAAACAATTTTCCTTTCAACGCTTACACTTTCAAATACACACTTTTCCATTTTTCAAAACATACAAATCACTTTTCAAAATCAAAACACTTTACTTTTAACACTCACATTCACAAATCACCCTTTAACACATACACCTCTCACCTCTCCAAATCACTCATGAAACTTTTCAACCACCTTTATTTGGCAAGAAATCAAGGATCAGTCATAAACAATTACATCTCTCCTCAAAAAAAAATTCTCTAATTTCTCATAAGAAAGACACTAACAAAAGAGCTTTGCTTGGAGAAAAAGAAGCTTAAACATGCATATAATTCTTCCAACTTAACACTTATATCAAAATACTAATGAAAGAGATACCACTTCATTCTCTTCCAAAGCTTATAAAAGCTTTCAAACACAACTTATACGAATTTGCAATAAATTTATGTATACTCATGATTTGAAGCATACAACAGGTAAAATGGTATAACATAACCTTTGCAAAAATTTTGGAGAATGCATGAAATTCATTTCTTTATTATATGAGTTTAAAAATGACAAGCATGGGAAATATAAGTTTAAAAGAAGAAAATAAAAATAAAAATAAGAGCCATTGCTGGAGAGATAACTAAAAAGCTTTCGGGATCTCCATTGGTGGCAAAGGTCATTTGTGATGTTCTAAATTCTAACTTGAATGAAAGGCGAGTGATGACAATTTTAGAAAGCAATTTAAGTACTACAACATGGGGTCAAAATTATACATTTCCATCTTAAGACTGATATATATAGGACTGCCAGATCTCTACATTTTTTTTGGTTCTATATTCTCACAAAAACATGTGTTCAATGAAGATGATTTAGTCTGAATGGGGATTGCATTGGCTTTCATCCAGCCATCCCATATTCTAGGAAAGACTATGGAGGGTTTCAAAGGAAGGTAGAAGAAGAAGCGGTTACCTGTATCAAAGGGGAAAATTGACGTCGGCTAGGGCACGTGAACGGGAGAAAGGAGAAGTGGACGTCCGGCCTTGGGGGGGTTTGGCCTTGGCATTGCTCGAAGCAGAAAGGGAGACGGAGGGGGCCATTTCTGCGAACTGGGAGCCAGAGAGCGACTGGCTGGGAGTTTCATGAACAAAGCCAGGAGACAGGACCTAGGGCAGTTTCGCGAATAGAGAGGGGGGAGGCTTGCGAACTTACTGCAAACAAAGAGGAAACGAATCCAGGGGAGGTTCTACGAACTGGAGGCGACGAGGCTCTAGAGTTCAATTTTGCGAACTAGAGGTGGAAGAGGTCCTGGGGACTTCTGTGAAGGAGAGGGAGACGAAGAGGGAGTTGCCAACTGGGAGGGAGCAGTTGTCGCCTAGGTGTTTGCCGAACTGGGAGGGAGTGGGAGAGATCATGGGGGAGAGAAGTAAAGGGGCATGGAGTTTGGTTCAACCCGCCTAAACACACCCAATTAAACCCTTTCTTAATTAATGGTTTCAAATTTACGATCCTACCCCTCCTGAACAACGACTACAATTGAGTGTTGCATTGAGGATTAATTTTAATACAACATGATGAATCAATTTAAGGGTGTTATTTAAATTTAAATTTTCGATAGCTTGATTTAATAGATTTAACTCGATTAATAATGCTGATTTAATTTTTCTCGCATTGAGTTGTGTCGCAAAGTTTGATTTAAAGTAGTCAATTTAAGACGTGTCAATTTGGATTGAATTATAAGGCCGAGTCGATGCTACGTCAATAGGCATCCACCTAAGGGAATCCTAAAGGCGATGTCTACACTAGGCTGTAAAGACCTAGGTGCTAGAGTTGATTCTGGGAAAATTGACGTCGAATAATGAGGTCAATAATTCGATTCGACCTCTTCCATACAGGTTAAAAAAGTATCAAATAATACTTTGATTAACAACATCGGATAGGTCAAAATATCCTAGGTGGATGTCACTTAATTTTAATATCCTTAGATTCGAGACATACGCACTCTTTGTTGCACCTCAATCACTGGATGATCAGTCCCAGGGGGATTCGATCCGACCTTTTCCACACAGGTTAAAAATCATCATACAATGCCATAGTCAACAACCTCAAAAAGGTTAAACATCCTTGACGGGTGTCATTTAAATCTCAAACTCCTTGATTCAAGAAGCCTGAATCTCAATTACTAGATGTTTGATCCCAGGCGAATCCAATCCGACTTCCTCCGTGCAGGTTGGAATACATCAACTAACGACTTCAAATAAAGTCAAGTACCTTAAAAAAAGCATAAATAAAATACACTTGAGCTGAAATAAGAATATTGAAATATTTTCCACTAATAAATGTATCAACAACATACTAATAAATCATAGAGGACAACACATATAAACACAAACACCTAATACATATCAATCGCTAAGAAATTTAAAAAATACTACTCAATATCTACAATTTTATCATCAACCTCAAGGGAAAAGGCCTTCTGTATCTCGCTCTCTATCTTGTCACCGCCAGAATCTGGGGGAGATTCATCTGAAGCCTGGCTAGGTGTCAGCCCCTCGACCTCAACTCCAGTCTTCCGCTGCACCAGACGAACTCCCTTTAAGAAGCCCCGAATGAACCCCTCGTCGATGCACTGCTGCTCCAAAGCCTTCACCTCTATCTTATAAATATGATCGTGAGCCTCCTGAATGCGGTCCTGGATGATGGTCTTGAAGGCTATTGACTTCTTAAAATTCTCAATAACTCTCAAAGATTCAAAGTCAATCAAAGCGGCCTCCTTCTCAGTAATAAGAGTCTGGGACCTCTTATTCTCAGCTTCAAGCACCGCTACTTTCTTTACAGAGGCCTTTTGATCCCTATGGAGTTGGGTGATCGTTGCTTGTGTCTCCTCAAGATCAACCTAGAGACAATCAATCTACTGATTCTGAAGAGATACGGAGTGTACTATATTAGCCAGCTCAGCCATGCACCCGCACAACTCCTCCTCCAATACTTTTACCTCTCTCGTCTTATGATTGTACTTTCACTTGTACTCTCCTTGAAGGTATTTGACTTTCACAAATTCGGTGTTCCATTCATTCACAGCATCCGTTAGCTCAACCTCGAGCTCCATACACCGTGATAATTGAAATGAGGAAGAAAAGGACATTAGAAGCCATCCCAGAGAGAAAGAAAAGAAACATTAGGAAGATATTACTCACCAGGTCATCAGCTTTGCGACGTCCGATACATTGGTGGCTCAAGACGTCTCCAGGAATACAAAACTTGAAGAGGGAAGAGTCAGGTGGAACCTTACTTGTACTCAGCGAAATCCCCTCCAACTTCTTCTTCTTTAGCAAAACCTGGGGGACATCACCTCCTGCCTGTCGTTTAGGAGCCACCTTTGGAGCTGGGGCAGGTGGCTCGGGAACCTTGAAAGTTGGCTTCAGCATCCGTGCATCTAATCTCCCAGCATGAAAGAACAGCCCAACCTTGAACAGAAACTCTTCTTCTATATATTTATTTAAATAACAAACCTCGTATAGAAGATGTTTGAAGTCGGGAACCTTGAGGATCCTCATTATATCTTCTTCTTTGACGTGCAAAGGAGTTGGCAAGTCCCTCATCTTCCCCCACTTCTCAAGTAGGCCCCAATCATTTTTCACAAAAAAGAAGGTGCTGGCCCAGCTCTTCGCAGGATCCTGGGTACGTATGTCCAACCATTTGGATCTGAATGTCAAGCTCCCCTATGTATCACTAGTGAGTCGGCCCATCCGTAAAAGGTGTTCAGGTGTCAAGCTCCCTGATCTCTGAAGAGTGCAATCATCCCCATCGTCACCGACATGGCTCTATACGAAAATTGCGATAGGCTCACACCACATCTTTTTGAAATCTCGATCAACTCAGCAGGTAGTGGAAAGCGCAACGCTTCTCGCAAACTGGTCTCGCAGACAGTAAGATACCCGGAAGGAGGAAGGCCAGCTCAATCAGACCTCTTCAGGACCATTGTCACCACATCCTTCAGGAAGTGAAACTTCTTGTGAAGGACAATAAGAGAATCTCCCGTAATAGTGGACGCTGCATCATCTGCCCTCGCTCCCTTGATGGGCCTCCGCTCACCATCAGGCATGACAGCAGGGTTTCTCCTGACTGCAGGATTACTCAAGGGAAGGTGGTCGCCTGACATGGCCTCTATATAGGGAGGGGCCCTATCGTGGGATAAGGGATGCTGCCCATCCGAAAGCAGGGGATTGCCTCCCGTATAGCAAGAGGACAGAAGGGAAGAAGGGCAAGGGGGGAAAGTTTCTCCTTCTTGCAGAGAGGGGCCCTAGGCCTGGACGAGGGATACCACCCGTGTAGGGCCAGGGGAAAGCCTTTAATGAAAGAAAGGAGAGGGAGGAAGAGAAGGTGTGAAGTTTAAGGCCCAGGGGGTCTATTTATAGCCGGAGCAGGGGCAATTTGGGAATTTTGCCCAAAAAAAAAGAAAAAGAAAAAGAAAGAAAAAAAAAGAAAAAGAAAAAGAAAGAAAAAAAAGAGAAAAAATATATATATATATATATATATATATATCTTTGCCACCACCTGATGTCCTGAGCTCCACCAGACCACCGCCTGACGTCCTGAGCTCCGCCGGACCACCGCCTGATGTCCTCATCTTCGCCGGACCACCACATGACGTCCTCAGCTCCGCCGAACCACCGCCTGACGCCCTGAGCTCCGCCGGACCACCACCCGACGTCCTCAGCTCTGCCGGACCGCCGCCTGATGCCTTGAGCTCCGTCGGACCACCACCTGACATCCTTAGCTTCGTCAGGCCACCGCATGACACCCTGAGCTCCGCTGGACCACCACCTGACATCCCCAACTTCGCCGGACCACCGCCTGACGCCCTGAGCTCCGCCGGACCACCACATGATGTCTTCAACTCCGTCGGACCACCGTCTAAGGCCCGGAGTTCTACCAGATCCCCATCTAGGGCCTGAAATTCTGCCAGATCACCGGGTGACCACGAAGTTCCGCCAGTGTGACATCGGACTTTCACATACCCCCGACTTCAACCTTACGATTGATACTTGTAATCTGATCGCTCTTAGAGGCGAGTCAGCCCCCTGTAATCTACTCAAGTTCCAGTTGAATCATTTCAAGTGAGTCAGGCCCCGTGGTTTTTCCTTTTTTCAGGATTTTCCACGTAAAAATATTGTGTTAAGACTATCTTCATTTTTCTAATAAAAGTAAGCAGACATTAAAATTTATTTGAATCTATAATTTACTGATGTTCGGTCAAATATATAAATAATCTTTATAAATCTGTGATAGATAATTAGTTATTATATTTTATATTTTATTATAAAAAGTAAATTGAATAAAATTTGTAATGATTATGACGAGCTTTTTATTTCAAATATAGCTAATGATTTTGATTTCTAAAGCACTCCCAAATACTAAGTGCTTTTTGATAATTTGAGAGTACATTATTCATTAATTCTCTATTCTAGCTATATTAATTATTATAAATGTGATAAAATTTTATTCTTAGCTATTTTTAGCATGAGAGATCATAATCAACAATACTATTTTTTGTTTAGTAGCTATTTGGTTGGAGGTTTTGAAAATATATTTATTTTAAAAATTTAAAATTATTAAAATATATATATTTAAAAAATACATAAGTTTTGATATGATGCAAATTAAATATATTAAACTATTTTTGTGATTGTTTTGATTAATTTCAAATACATTGAAATGCAATAAGCATAAGCTTAAGCGGTAATTAAGGATGGCAATGTATAGCATCGTTGGACATCAAAGATGAACACAGCGTAAGTAAGAGTGTAAATGAGTCGAGTTTATGCATAATTGAGCTAAATTTGTTTAATTCTTATTGAGCTCGAGCTTGACTCAAGCTCATTCACTAAGCTCTAGCTCATCTCTTTAAAAATTTTATAGGCTCAAGCTTGGCTTAATTGCTCAAACTCTTTTAGAAAGCTTGAGACTGACTCAATTATTGAGCTCAATTTCTTAGTTTTAAATTAAAAATATTTTTTTAAGGATTTTTATTTTTATATAGAATTAATTTAAAAAGGTTAAAATATATTATATAATGCCAATTTAAATTAATTTTTTATTTTAAGTTAATCAAGTTGCTCAACGAGATTATGAGCCGAGCCAACCTTAGCTCGAGCTCAAACTAATATCTCGGTAAGCTTGTTAACGAGTCGAGCTCGAGTTGGCTCGACAGGAGCAAAGCTAGAAATCTTTATTAGTAGGTGAAGAAATTAATAATTTTCTATTAGTTGTATTACACACAAATTTTATTTCACTTTAAATATTTAGATGCTAATTAAACAAAAAATTATAGCATAAAATATGTTATATATATTATTAGTGATGTAAATTTCAGCTCAAGATAAAAAAATGAATTAATGTTGGATTTTGTCGGATTTAACTATAATTTAACTAAAAAATAGTAAGTGTTATACATGTATAAATGCTACGATATAGCTGTGATAGCTAAAGGCTTCATTTGGGACAGTTTTAAATTTTCTTTGGGACAATTTTTTTATTACTTTCTAAAACAGCTTTTTGGTATAAAAATTCTTGAATTAGAAAATTTTATACTAAAAAGCTGTTTTAGGAAATAATACGAAAGCTGTCTCAAATAAAGCCTTAAACTATCATTTTTTTTCTGCTTTCAATAATTTTTTGTAAAAAAATAACTTTACAAAACATAAGAAAACAGTTCCAAATGAAACCAAAAGTCAAGTTAATGAACTTCGAAGCCTTGAGTTTAATTCTCAGCAAGGGTGTGGGCTTTGGAGCTTTTTCCTTTGATAATAAAAGATTAAAAGTTGATCTATTGGAAGGAGGAGGGCCTTTATTGCAATGAATTTATGGGTTGTGGGCTTTGTTGGCAGCAGTAATGGACGAGGATGAATTTATGGGTTGTGGGCTTCCTCGCTTAACTGAACTGTAACTAAAAAGTAAGAACTGCCCTAAAGAATAGAATTTTTACCATTTTAATTTCATGATAAACTTTTTGTATTATTGGAACTCGTCATCGAGTAATAATCGTAGTAATATTAATGTTTACAAGAGGTGACAGTTCAACCTAGAGGTGTAAGCGAGCCGAGCTGCCTCGTGCTCGACTTATTAACGATTTCACGAGCCATGTTTATAGAGCCACAAGTTCGAGCTCAACTCGTAAGCTCGTTGAGCTGCTCGATTAACTTAAAATATATTTAAAATTAATTTAGATTAACACTATATAATATATATTTAATCTTTTTAAATCAATTCTATATTAAAAATAAAATTCTAAAGTAAAGACTTAATATTTTAATTTAAAACTAAGAAATCGAGCTCAACAATCAAATCAAGCTCGAGCTTTCCAAATGAGCTCGATCAATCGAGCCGAGCCGGAGCCTATAAATTTTTAAAAGAGCCAAGTTCCAGTTTAGTAAATTAGCTCGAGTTGAGCTAGCATATACTCGATTTGACTCATTTACGCCCCTAATTCAAGCCCCGCCTCTAACATAATTTTTATTTGATGTTGTGTTGCATGGTGCTGCTTATTGATTAGTGGGGGAGATGATTGGACTTCTTATATATAACTCCCTATGCTACTATCAGATAATAGGCCATTATGTTTACCAAATGTATAGCTCCACGAATAGTAGATCAAATTTCATGTTCTTATGGTTCTCAATAGATAGCCTGTCAGAATTTCTCTCAATCAATAGATAGCCTGTCAGTATTTCCCCAGATTAATAAACATTTTTAATAGCTATATTTCAAAGTTTTTATTATACAGACATTATTTATGGGTATGAGAATATTTTTCTTGATCATTGAAATGATGTGTCTCCAAAACAACCAGATGTAAATTTATAAATAAAATATTAAAATTCATAGAATATTAATAATTATAACATCTCAAAAGTTACGCAATGGAATTTTTCTCAATAATAAAATATACCCATGTCAAAAATTTATTTTAAAAATGAGAAATTCTCAAAAACTCTTAATTATTAAAAACAAAATTAGTCAAAACTTAATCTACCTCGGACGGATAATTTCCTAAATCGCCGTGATGGACGAAATTGGCCCAAAGGTGTATAAGTAGATTTCTATCTCTAGAAATCCACCTCTCTCTCTCTCTCTCTCTCTCTCTCTCTCTCGCATCGACTGTCTAAAGTGGAAAATGATTTTGGCAGTTAGGATTTTGAGTTGATTTTAATATTTATAAAATATTTGATGCTAGCATTACAACGCTCAAAGACCCAACGGTGTATCGCTCCCCTTAATATTCAAGCTAAACATATGGGACGACACTGCAACGCTCTTAGAGATTTCATTTTTAGCAGGTGGTTCGCTAGTCATTATAGAGGAACTCGCCCTCAAGAGAGGCCATTAGTTGGAACTCATCTATGATCCAATAGGTGCTACTCACCTGGAACTTGCAGGAGAACTCACCCAATATGATCTATAGGTGCTACTCGCCCGAGCCTGTTGAGGAACTCACTATTTTTACAGAGTTGATAAGGGATTCCTCATCAGGCTAACAACTTGACAATCACTACGAACTTGGTCCACCATCTTTGTCACTCATTATCCCTCTGAGCGACCGCTCCTATGCAAGCTCACCAAGCTCAGTGTTCGCTCTGAAAAATTTATTCGAATAGGCGTGAACCTCACTCTTACGAATTTAGGGGTTCTCTTAATTTTTCCTGAGGTATATGAATTTAATATTTAACCAGATTTCCCCTAATAGTAGTGTCAAAGTTTATTTAGATCTAGGTTCTACTTCCTATGAGCGCAAGCCCTCATAGTTAATTACCCCTCCTAACGCATTAGAATATCACTCTTGCTTAAGGATGAAATACATTTAGCTTTGTGCAAGGAGTGTGAGAATGTGCAACAGAGTTTTAAGCTTAGTTATGGGGGATGAAGGTACACCCGATCAAGATCCCATAATTTCATCGTCTCAGGTATATCGTGGGTTCAATCTACCAACACTAACAACCACTGATTATAGTGTATAGGTAACTTAATTAACAGCCATGGGTTGCCTCCTCTCAGGGATCCCGAGTAAGCTGAAGTGAAGAAATGTGAATTTTAGTTTGGTTTGATTTGGGTTGGGGCTTATGACTCTGCTTAAGAGTTGCCCGTGTGATTGGATTTTGGTAGGGGCTTACGACTTTCATTTGAAAGTAGTCATAATAGTGGGTCTTATGGCCTTTATTAGAGGTGGCCTGAAGATTTTGGATATGAGTGGGACTTATAGCTTCTATTAGAAGTAGCCCGATAATGGGTCTTACAACCTAGCACTGTAAGCTAAGTGGCCCATACAATGAGGCTTACAACATGGCCCTACATACCAGTATGCATATGTCAGGGGTCTAGGGTTAAGTTATTACCTAGACATTTTTCTAAGAGGTAGGACTTACAACTTCTATTAGAAGTTGCATGTTGGTGGTTCTAACGACCTAGTTCTTATAAACAAGGCTGTCCATAGGGGTTTGAGTTTTGGATATAGGTGTCATTCATTTAGAAGTTTCCTAATACACGAGTCTTACTGCTTCACTTAGAAGTGGCCCAGTGGTTTGTAATTGTTTGCTAGTTTGTCACTAAACTGTGATTTTTACTCCTACTTGCCATCACTTATTTTCTAGTCTAGCTTTCAGTAATGTGTTTGTTGTTTATTTTGTGCTCGTAGTTTTTCCTACTACAGTAGTTTGTTGCTCTACTTTTAGCACTTATTTTTTATTCTTTTACACATTTTTTAGCACTTTGTTATACCTGCAGTAGCTAGATTTACTCTTTTCAGTATTAATTTTATCTATGATGTGCTGACTTTTATTTGCTTCTTTGCAGGTAGATTGTACATGCAATAGTTTAGAGAGCTCTCAAATAGATATAGTTTTAGGTTACTGCTGAGGGTCTGAGGGAGTTTTAGTTTATTTGTTTGATAGAGTTTCAGAGCTGCTGTGAGAGCTATTGGAGAGCTATTTGAGTTGTTTAGTAATTTGTACATATGTTGAAAAACATGTAATTTTATACTTTTATGTTTTGTCATGTTTGATTTTAATTAAATTAATTAATTAATTAATTGAGATTTTAATTAAATTTGATTTACAATTTAACATTAATCATTCAGTTTATTCAGAAATTTGAAAATTTTATTTTTAAATATATTATTTTTAAATTACTTAATTATTTAAATTAAGTCAGTTGCTCAATTAATTAAGTTATTTTTAAAGGTTTAGAATTTAATTAAATTTCTCTTTTAATTAAATTTGAATTTTATTTTTAATCAAAGTTCTGGTTTTAATTAAATTTTAATTTGACTAGTTAAATTATTTAATTAAGTTATCAATAAGCTTGTATGCAAGTTAATTGAATTTTTTATTTTCAATTCAGCTTTATTTCAATTAATTAATTTAAGTTAAATTATATTTTAAATTAGATTTTAAATTAATTAGTGAATTTTAATTTATTTTGAAGTTTGCGACTTAATTTCATTTGAAATTAATTAAACTAAAAAAAAGGTTTAAATTAGGAGTTTAGTTAAATTTGTAAGTTGACTTTAAATCAACTCGTTATATTTCAGTTAGTTTTTTTTTAATTCTAATTTTATTTTCAAAATTAGTTATTATTTTTAATTAATTGGTAAGTTAAGTTAAATTATCAATTAATTTAGATTGGTTAGTTAAATTCATTGGAGTTCAATTTTAATTTTAATTAGTACATGTTTTAATTAGAATTGTTCATTTACATATTATGATTAAATGCTTTCCAATTTTCCCAAAAATCAGTACAAGTTCGGTATGTTTGGGGAAAGGGCACTTGCCCTTTTGGCTCGACTCGACCGGATCAAATCAACGACAAGGAGTTTGAGGGAGCGAATTGACCCCATAAATAGTCTTCAAGTCTTCAATCCACTCGGTCGGATCAGATCAACGGCTGTGATTTTCTGCCGTAAGGGAGTTACGTGGGTTTTGGCTTCGTCAATGTGGAGGCTAGTCAGCTAATTGGCTGTCAACACTCAGCTATAGGGAGGCTCTTACCTCTAAGGGTCATTAGCTTGCCCTACCAAGATCGATCACCAAGCTGGCCTTTTCAACCACTTAAACCCACTTATTCTCTCTCCTGAGACAGCATAAGGCTCAGTATAGTTTGCCCACCGTCCCAAGTTGGCGCCCAATCACTGAGCTCTCCTTGCTCCACATGCACTTACAAACTCGACCGCTCCAACTTGGTAACACAAAGTTCACTCGTAAAATTGAGCTTGCCCAGAGACAACTCATAATGATTCTGCAATTCCGCTCTCCCTTAGCTAATCAAGAGGTGACACATGTATTATGTGTAGCTTTGTACTTTTTTTCACTTTTTTGCCTATAGTCTTTCTTGTAGTCCTTCAAATTCTAAAAAATAAGGAGTCATAAGGAGCAATTTCGATAAATTCCATGTTGATTTAAGATTCATAATTTCTTTGACCTGTACATAGATCCTATCTAGCTCTCCAGTTTTCTTCCCACTTTCCATCCTCATTCAAATTCCAGCTCACTAGCTTGTCAATTAGGCTTGGTAATAAGTCTGGGTGTCTTCAAAGGACACAGTTGGATCTTATATATATATGTATAATTAAAATAAAATAAAAATAAAATAAAATAATAATATTGCCGTTGAATGAGGCAACATTGCCGTCCCTCATTTTTCTATGCCAGCTAACACATGTTTGTCAAAATCTGTCTAAAATGAAGCTTGATGATTTTCGTATTGTTTTATAAAAATGTTGTAGAGAAAGTAAAATTTAAGAACTATTGTAGAAGCTATTTCCTCGTACAAAAATAATTTGAATGCAACGTAAAAATAGTAGTCAAATAAAAAATTGTGTATGCAATCTGAAAAACAAAACAATAAGAAAGTTATCTTAAAGAAAACCTAAGTGTTATTCGAGGCACTTCATTAAAATGGTCTCATCTTTGATTCAAAATTACTAATTCTATGGTAGTATTGAAAACTGAGCAACAATAATTCATTAATAATTCTAAATTACTAATTTACTTGGCTTGTATTTTGTATTGTTTGAGTGCAAGCAAATATCATACAGAGACAAGAGAAAGTCTTTTTCAAAAAGAAATTTTTTTCTTTTTTTATGTTGTAAGGCCGGCTATGTCCCGGGCATCACTCATGGAGAGGAAGGTGTCAAAATGAATTAACAGGTTAGGTTATGATTCGATCCAAAATTAATCTGATTAAAATTTAATCAATTTGAATCCGACTTGTTTAATAAATAGGTCAGAATTTTTGATCAAAACTCAATTTGTTTATTAAAAAGGTCAACTCGAACCCGATTTTTTTTCAGATTGGATCATTTTTTGACTCATATATGGGTCGGATCCAAACCCAACCTGTTAATCTATTCTAGCACCTTCTATATGAGTACTGCCCAGGACATAGCCCGCCTAATAATATAAAAAAAAAAAAGAAAAAAAAATCTGTTTTGAAAAAAGTCTTCTCCATGTCTCTGTATGGTCCAATTTAGCATTATTAATGGATTATTGTTACTCAGTATTCAATTAGAGATTAAGGTAGTATGGTAGAATTAGTAATTTAGAATCAAACATTGGACCATTTTAATGAAGTTCTTAGAGTAATATTTAGATTTTATTTAGGATAATTTTCTTTCTTTTTTTTAAATTATAAATTTTTATGCTAAAAAATTATTTTAAACAATAATAAAAAAAATCACTCCAAACAAAACTTCAGACTTCAAATCGGCCACTTTATAAAGCCATAAGAAAGTCGTAGGCTTCTCTATCTCGTGTAGTTCGATTGTGTGCTTCTTCTTGATCGCAGCCATGGCAGAATGGTTTGTTGGCCCAATCATGGATAAGATCATCAACACTTGCTTTGATTACCTGCAAGATCTTGTAGGGCAGACTGGCATGAAGGTGGCGCTGGAAAGGCTACAAAAACTCCACCCCATGATTCAATCTGTCATCTTTGTTTGCAGCAAATCCCAGATCATAGATCAAAACCCAGCTCTCAACAGATGGATATGGCAGCTTCGAGATGCCATTGATGAGGCAGATGATGTGCTCGATGACTTTGAGTACATGAAACATGAGGAACAGCTGACCAAAAACATGGAGGAAACAGAGGTGCGTTATCTATCATCAGCTACCTATTTGAAACTAGCTGGAAATAAATATATTTATTTGATCATCTATTTCTCACTAATTTTATCAGAAAAGAACGGCGTTTTCCAACGCGAGCTTCCAGGTGATTGAAAGTGCTCGCAAAATTCGTAAAGTTGGCGAACGTGCTCTCAAGATTGATCCCAACTTGAAGAGGCTGGAGGAGGTTGTGCAGAAACTTGATAAAGTTTCAGCTGAGGTTAGTACTTTTCTTCATCTTTTAGAAAGCACAAAGCAGCAGCAGCAGGAGCAGCAGCGTGAGTTGTACAAAGCACGAGAAACAGGATCCTTGCCTAGAAATGATCTCATCGGTAGAGGCAAGGATAAGGAGTTTGTTATGCAGTGGTTGAGGAAGCCATCAAATGAGCATCGGGGAACTGATTTGTTCAGAAACATTTCTCTTCTATCTATAGTGGGGCATGGTGGAATGGGAAAGACAACTCTCTTGCAACATGTCTATGAAGATGAAATGACAGAGGAATTTGATCTTAAAATGTGGGTTTGTGTTTCCAACAACTTTGATGTGAAAAAAGTCATTGCAGATATGTTGGAATCTCTTAAAATGAAGAAGCCTAAATTGGGTACACTTTATGCGCTTCAAAAGAGTCTTAAATCTGAGATAATGTCAAAAAAGTTCTTACTTGTGCTGGATGACATTTGGGATGAGGAGGAGGAACGGGGTAAAAGTAAATGGGAGAATGTGCTCGCCCCTCTGTCTTGTGGAAGTTTGGGAAGTAAAATTTTGGTAACAACTCGGATGGACTCTGCTGCATTGATAATTGCAAAAGTGATTAGAAAGAAGAAAGAAACATTGAGATTACAAGGCTTAGAGGAGGATGAATGTTTGCTGCTCCTCAACACCCATGCATTTGCTGATGTAGAGAATCTTGATGATCACAGAAAATTAAAATTAATTACTGAAGAGATAGCTAAAAAGCTTTCAGGAGCTCCATTAGCAGCAAAGGTCATGGGCGGTATTCTGAATGATAATTTGGATGAAACGCATTGGAGAAAAGTTTTAGATTGTGATATTGGAATTATAAAATTGGGTCAAAATGATATCATGCCCGTCTTAAGATTGAGCTATGTATACCTCCCACAACCTCTACAAAGTTGCTTCACATTTTGTTGCATATTCCCGCAAGATCATGAATTTGATAAAGATGATTTAGTCCGAATGTGGATTGCATTGGGTTTCATTCAGTCATCTTACAATCCAGGAGAGACTATGGAGGATATTGGAGGAAGGTATTTTGATACTTTGGTTAAGAAATCATTTTTTGATAAATATGGTAATTATTACAAAATGCATGATTTATTACAAGAAATGGCACAATATGTTTCTGCACAAGAATGCTTCAGAATTGATGGTGAAAATGAGTTGCCTTATAGAATTCCTGAAACTATTCGACACTTGGCTGTTAATACTAACAATCTAGAAGAGGTCAGAAAGATTGAGAAATTTAAAAATCTGCATTCGCTTCACTTAACCTATAGCAAAGATGATCAAGATTTTTTTGATGTACTTACTAAAATTTTGGAAATATTGAGAAGCATCCGCTTGCTGTGCATAAACAATCAACACCTGGAAATGATACCCGAGGCAATTGGATATTTAAGACATCTTCGATATTTGAAGATTGCTAGAACTAGTGTTGCTCAACTGCCAAGATCCTTAAGCAATCTTTATCACTTGATGTTTATAATATATGATAAAGGAGGTTTGCGTATTCGCAAGGATTTCTTACCAAAGGATTTAAATAATCTTTTTAATCTACGTTACTTGAAATTGCCTTGGGATGTCATTCCTGGTATGCATGGGATTGGAAAGGTAAAATCTCTTCAAGGGCTGGATGGGTTTTATGTTAAAAATGAGATTGGTTATAAAATTGGGGAGTTGGAGCATATGAATGATCTTCGCCAGTTAAGAATCAAACATCTTCAAAATGTGAAGGATGCCGAGGAGGCTTGCAGTGCCAAAATATATCAAAAGATGAATCTCAAAGATTTGTCTTTAGAATGGAAGCACCTTCATAACAACGATTGGCGGGATTCTTTAGCAACTTATCGTTATAAAAGAATAACAAAAACATCACGAAACATTTTTGATCCTTACTTAGATGAGAAAGTGCTTGACAATCTTCAACCACACAATAATTTAAAGCAATTGCGGATATATTTATTCATGGGTGTCAGGTCTGCAATATGGATGAACGATATAAATTTGATCTCAAATCTAGAGTGCATTCGACTGGAAGAGTGCTTGCAGTGGCAAACTCTTCCACCTTTTGGGCAGCTTCCCTCCCTTAAGTGTCTCATTCTTCGTAACATGCCAAAAGCAAAACTGCTTGGCAATAAATTTCATCGAAATGGCAAGGGTTGCCTCTTTCCATCACTGAAGGTGCTAGAAATTGAACACTTGAAAGTACTAGAGGATTGGTTTGATGAAGCAGCAGTGGCAGAAGGTGACTGTTTGTTTCCTTGCTTAACTGAACTGTACCTAAGAGACTGCCGACATTTGCAAGAGCTGCCCTTTTTGCCTCCTAATCTCAAGAAATTGGAGATTGATAACATTGGGTGGAAAACTTTTAATTGGCTTCAATGTGCTAGCAACGGTTGCATCCAAGAGCTAAAAATTACAAGGAATGATGAGTTGGTTTCATTTCCAATTGAGGCAGAGCAGTGGTTTCTTCAAGCTAGTTCATCACTTCATAAGTTGTACTTTATGAAGCTGAAATCCCTACAGTCTCTTCCTTCCTCCTTGGCAAGCCTCTCCTCACTTAAGATTCTACATGTGAGAAATGCTCCTCAACTCCAGATGTTGCCGAACATCCCTACCTCTCTGGAACAATTAGTACTTGATGAACTCGAATCATTGCAATGCCTTCCATCTTCTTTGCCCATCTCTTCTCTCACGGTCCTTGAATTAAAAAGCATTCCTCTCCTCAAATCATTGCCAGACCTCCCTTCCTCTTTGCGTTCGATGGAAATTTACCTCAAGAACCTGTGTTGCTGGCCTTCTTGCCTTCCTAGCCTTTCTTATCTCCAAAAAATTAGTATTAGTAATGCTCCTCACCTTCAAGAATTACCAGAACTCCCTTCATCCCTTTGTGAACTGAGCTTTATAAATCTTGAATCCCTACAAACTCTCCCTTCCTCATTGTCAAGCCTCTCTTCACTTGAGATTCTATCCATAATTAATGTTACTCAACTTCGGCTACTGCCAAACTTTCCCACCTCTCTAGAACGATTATCACTTAGAGAACTCAAATCATTACAATGTTTGCCATCTTCATTGTCGTCCATCTCTTCTCTGAAGTATCTTCATTTAGAGAACGTTCCGCTCCTCAAATCATTGCCAGACTTCCCTCCTTCTTTGTGTTGGCTACACCTATATGACCTTGAGAACCTAGATTGCTTGCCTTCTTCTTTGTCTAGCCTTTCTTCTCTCCAAGAAATTAGTATTAAGAATATTCCCCGGCTCCAAGAATTACCAAACCTCCCTTCATCCCTTTGTCAGCTAGCATTTACAAAGCTTAAATCTATGCAGTTATTGCCAAATATCCCCGCCTTTCTGGAAGAATTAAGCCTTTCAGATCTCGAAGCATTGCAGTGCCTGCCATCTTCTTTGTCCACCTCTTCCCTCAAAAGACTTCACTTGAAAGAAATTCCGCTCCTAAAATCATTGCCAGGCCTTCCTCCCGATTTGAAATATCTGTTCATCAATAATGTTCCTCAGCTCCAACTATTGACAAATATCCCCGCCTCTCTGGAAGAATTAAACCTTTTAGGTCTCGAAGCATTGCAGTTCCTGCCATCTTCTTTGCCCATTTCTTCCCTCAAAAGACTTCACTTAACAAGAATTATGCACCTAAAATCATTGCCAGATCTTTCTCCCAGTTTGGAATATCTGTCAGTCAATAATGTTCCTCAGCTCCAACTATTGCAACACATCCCCGCTTCTTCGGAAGAATTGTATCTTTCAGATCTCGAAGCATTGCAGTGCCTGCCATCTTCTTTGACCATCTCTTCTCTCAAAAGACTTCACTTAATAAGAATTCCGCTCCTAAAATCTTTGCCAGACCTTCCTCCCGATTTGAAATATCTGTCAGTCGATAATGTTCCTCAGCTCCAACTATTGCAAAATATCCCCGCCTCTCTGAAAGATTTAGACCTTTCAGATCTCGAAGCATTGCAGTGCCTGCCATCTTCTTTGTCCATCTCTTCTCTCGAAAGACTTCATTTAATAAGAATTCCGCTCCTAAAATCTTTGCCAGACCTTCCTCCAGATTTGACATATCTGTTCGTCGATAATGTTCCTCAGCTCCAACTATTGCCAAATATCCCCGCCTCTCTGAAAGTATTAAACCTTTCAGGTCTCGAAGCATTACAGTTCCTGCCATCTTCTTTGCCCATCTCTTCCCTCAAAAGACTTCACTTAACAGGAATTCCGCTACTAAAGTCATTGCCAGATCTCCCTCCCAGTTTGGAATCTCTGTCAGTCAAAAATGTTCCTCAGCTCCAACTATTGCCAAATATCCCCGCCTCTCTGGAAAAATTAGACCTTTCAGATCTCGAAGCATTGCAGTGCCTTCCATCTTCTTTGTCCACCTCTTCCCTCCGAATTCTCAACTTAAGAGGAATTCCGCTCCTAAAATCATTGCCAGACCTCCCTCCCGGTTTGAAATCTCTGCAAGTCTACAACTGTCATCGGAAGATGAAGCGATATAAAGGTCTTGTCAGACTCTGATAAGCAGAAGATTGCTCACATGCTGCCGTCAATATATTTCTAACACGTAAGGCCAATGAATGCTGGTAATTAATTGCTAAGTCAACCCAATTCAATAAAACTTACTAAACTTTATTTGAATATTTGCAGATGATTACACTGTAAAATTTGTTGGCAGAGTAAGCAAATCATGAGGAGGATCCAAGCGTCAGACGAATGACCTGTATGCAATACTCAGGCAGGAAACAGAGGAAGAGAAACAATGTACATATAATGAGCTCGCTCAAATTGGGCTCCCATTGAATTCATTTTATTATTGGTTGATGCTTAAGGTAATAAATAATCTAATTGACTTTAATACTATACTAATGCAGTTCATTTATTTATTTTAATATCAAATTTGGATCAAATTTAAAAATTACCAGATTTTAAATCTTATCAAACTTTTTTATATGTTTTCTTTTCAAATAAGTTTTCTTTTTTAAGTTCATTCCAAAAACTAGGTTTAATAAAACTCAACTAGTTATATATTTGACTCTAATAATATAAATATATAATCCAATTACCAAACATAATTATATTTATAAATTTTAATAAAAATGATTGATAATTATAGGTTAATTTTCCAGGTTTTTATAATGTTTAAAATTTTTATATAATTAAACTATGAAATGATGATATTGCTAATTTTTTATTTTTAATTGTAGTGAGACTTAATTGGGGCTAATTAAGATTTATGATCTTAGATTAGATTGATAAGTCTTCATCAATTTCATTAAAGTCAAATGAACAGATGTCTTTAAAACAAATAATAATAATTATTTACAATGTTAAATGATTTAATTACAATCCACAAACATCATTGCCATTAATTACAATGAAGAAAACTTTCAAAGCCACCACCAATCTGAGTGAGAATATTTTTACTTTTTTGCAAAGCTCCAAAAGCACGTCACATGAAAGACAGCATTGTCTATCACTTAGTATTGTAGATCCACATGGTTGAGTACATGTAAGAGTAAAGTAAAATATTCTGTAAATCACATTTGATTCCCTCTTGTACTGCAGAAACCCATTTGATTCCCTCTTGTACTACAAATAATGTACACAAACAGAAACTTCAATTGAAGAACGACTCGCATGAAAAAAGGAGAGCAGTCAGCAATAAGGAAAAGCTCAAACCCTAGGCCAGTTCCTGGAGAAATCCATAGAGAAGGAATGTCACCAACAGTTAATCCCAAGCTCAAAGTCAATCTCCTGTACCCTTGAAGCAGTAGCCGTGCGCTGGATCCTATGCATCTGGAGACGGCATTGCTTCAGTCAATTCGCTCGGTTGCCCATCGAGCTTTGAATGCGAGCTGCTCAATTCCCTCGTTTGCACTCTTCCACACGTCACACAACGCCTTGTAAGAGCAAACTTACACCTGAAGCCTTTGGAATGCTGAAATTGCATATTAGTAAAAGGTTTTGCAACCTATACTTAATATCGCACTAGACATAGGATTCGAAGACTCACATAAAATTGATAAATATTAATTAATAGATATGTGAATCATCTTTTTTGTTTTCGTCTTCTACTAACAAATTTGATTGATTAATTTAGGGGAGTATCATGTGGATCTACAATACTAAGTGGCAGATAGCTTGCACGAAATCCCATTTTTTAAAAAATTTACCCGTAGAAAAATTTATCATAACTCCTCAATGAGAATTGTACTATTTTTAAAAAATCTCTATGTAGCCTATGTATATACATGACAATATTTTGGAATGACAAGTCAAATATTTGAGCATAAGAACTTTTTGTTTAATTAATTTTTATATTCATTCTAATTCTCTAAATTTTGATCTTTTCATTTTTAATTATTTTTGTATATGAGGCCTATATATTACTTGCTTTGAGATTTTTTTTTACAGGAAAAATGTTTTATTTCACTAAAATAAATATTTGAACTTTTTTAAAACAAATGGAAGGTCATAGGGATGTCAATGTAGCTTGAAATCTAATGCTTCTTTTTATTATGATTATAGTTTTCAAAATATTCTACCTATAGATAAAAAATATTTTTAAATTTTCATAATTTATTTTCACTCATTTAACGTTTTGATTAACATTAAAAAAAAAGTAACAATCTAACTAAATATCATAGATCTAATATGGATCTACAAAATAAGTTATAGATTTATCCCTGAAAATAACAAATTTAATGAAATTTTTTTTATCTATGAAAAAAAAAATGGATCTACGAAAAAAAATTATAGAATTATGAAGTAAAATCAAGATCTAATTAAAAAATTAATTTTTTATAGGGACATATATTTAATCTTACTTAAAGTGGTGATTAATCAATTTATTAAAAAATTTCAAACCCTAAATCTTAGAAGAAGTTGTTGGATGAAATTTCAAATTAAAAATTTAAACTCATAGTAGAGGAAACTTACATTAATGGCCTTTTGAAATGGCTACAACTTTTTTGTAAAGTTGATTGAAAATAGAGAAGAAATTATAATGAAAAGCTATTCCAAATGAAGCCTAAATTAATATTTCTAACAATCAAATAAACCAAATTTATTTGATTTCGAGTCATTGTTAGGTTGATTTCGAGTTTTCCAGTCAACCCGAACCTGACCTATTTTTTTGAAACGGGTCAAAAATACGGACTCGATTATAGGCTTCATCATATCGAAAATAACTCTCGCTTTGCTAGGGTTTCGGTGCGACGTCCTCCCCGGGCGGTCCGCCACTGCTCATGCTGGGGTTTTACCTCTGGCAGGTGTTTTCTTTCCTTTCTCTGTCTTCAGCGTTGTTTTTTTATTGGTATTTTGTAGTTCGTTGTTGTTCCAGCCACCTTCGGCCAACTTTTCGGTCGAATGGAGGCAACTCGACTTAACGATCCTAGCTTTCTTCATGTGAAATCGACTTCTCATTCATTTTTGGATGCCTTGTATGGGTCGTCTTCCGCAAAGGGTTTTCCTGATCTCAAAACCACGACTCATCGCAGCTTAACTTCGCTTTGGATTTTGGATGAGGAAATCTTAGCTCTTGCGGCTCCGTTCAAATTCGCTTTGGTTGGTAAATTTCCTGCTTGTAGGCCAGCTTTTGATTTGATTAGAAAGTTTTTTTTCAATCTCAAACTCAATGGTGATTTCTCTGTTATCCTCTTGAACCTGAAACATGTTTTGATTTAATTGGTTAACGATTTGGATTACAATCATGTATTCGCTCATCGTTCGTATCTTGTGAACAACTGTTACATGAAGCTCACCAAATGGTCACCATTTTTTGATATCGACGTTGAATCCCCTGTTATTTTGATATGGGTTTCCTTCCCAAATCTTCATCCTCATTTCTTTTCTCCTCGGATTCTTCATGGTTTGGGCTCCTTATTCGATAAGTCGTTGATGACCGACAATGCGACCTCCGTTGGGTCAAGACCCTCTGCTGCCCATGTGCTCGTTGAGCTTGATGTCACAAAATGCTTTCCCGACCACGTCTGGCTTGGTTCTGACAAATTTGGTTACATTTGTTGACCTTGTTTTTACCCAGACCCAGTCTTGGGTCAACCTGGTTGACCAGGTCAACCAGGGTTGACCCAAAGTGACCCATTTAAGCCCAAGTCAAGTCCTAATCAACCCAAATCCAATCAAGGCTCAATCCACCTCTCTCTTGACCCTAATTGACTAGGTTGACCAAGTCAACCCTTGACTTGGTCAACCCTAGCCTTTAATGGGTCAAAATAACCTATTTAGGTCTATTTAAAACCCATTAAGCTATTCAAATCATTCCTAATCTATTCAAAACCCAAACCACGGCTATTATAGCCCTAATTCCCTCCTAATTAGCTTGAGATGAGATCTAGGCCGCTCATTACTAGCCTAGACCTATATATAAGGTCTTTAGGGTTTCTTTGAGGAGGGTCTTGCTTTTGCTTTCACCCGAACCACCCAAAACAAGAGATCTTTCGTGTGTGACCTCTCTTGACTCCCTTACACCTTCCCCACTCAAACCCAGCCGTCAAACACCCGCTGGCGGCGAGTTCCCGGCGACCACAAGCCAAATCCGTCCAAGGCTCTGATCCGGTCGATTCGTAGCTCGTTCAAACGTGGTTTCAACTAGGATATTGTGCGAGGACAGTCCACAAGCTCAGAGCATTCGTTAATTTCCCAAAAAATCCCAAGGTATAGCCTTTAAAACCCGTAGATTAGATCAAACACCTAGATCTAAATAGGTTTATGCACAACGTGTTTTAGATCAAACCATCATGCCCACATGATTTCTGTTCATGTATATAACCTACGTTTAAAATTTCGTTTGAATCCATCTTGTATATTGAGAGAATGAGGCATTTTTTAGATCTAGGGTGTCGGGCTCGGTTCGCCTGAACTGCAGGCGTTGTGGACCATTGATCCTATGATCAACAGCCGGGATCTCACCCTTCTGTGGTTTGGGTTGACTGCGGCGCTCCATCCCGCGGTTTCGTTTGCTACGTGGCTTCATCATGGCCATCCACTCAAACCGCGGAAGATCAGACGGTGCGGAGGCCTGTCCCACGTGGCTAAGTGCCGCCTCGACCACGACAATCATTGCCGCGGTCATTACGACAATGATTGCCGCTGTGGCAATCATTGCCCGCGTTCGCAGATCCAATCCCGCAGCGCCGCGTGTCCCATACAGCCGCCAACCGTGTTTTCTCCCTCCAATCATTGCTGAGACCGCGGGAGCCTATCCCGGGCTGCCACCTAGCGCCGCCGCCATCGCCGCCTTTTCCCTTTTTAATTCTAAAATTAAATTTAAATAATTATTTTTATGAATTTTTAAATCCAAAAAATTCTAAATAATTATTTAATTGTTATTATTTATATTATATTATTATTATTTAATTATTATTATTATTATTATTTAGATATTATTATTATTATTAATATTAATATTATTATTATTATTATTATCATTTAGAAAATTATTTTAAAATTATTATTATTATTATTATTATTATTATTATTTTCATTATATAATAATAATATTATTACTAATATATTATATTATTATTATTATGATGATAATATTAATGTTATAATTAATAACATTATTATTATTTTAATAATATTATTATAATATTATTATAATATTAATTACTATTATTATTAGTGTTATAATAATATTAATATTATAATTAATAATATTATTATTGTTTTAATAATATTATTATTATATCATTATAATATTAATGATTATTATTATTATTATTATAAAAATATTAATATTATAATTAATGATATTATTATTTTAATAATATTATTATCATACTATTATAATATTAATGTTTATTATTATTAATAATATTATAATGTTAATATTATAATTAATGATATTATTATTATTTTAATAATATTATCATTATTATAATACTAATATTTGATTATTATTAATATTATTATAATATCAATATTATTCTTAATATTAATGTTATTATTTTAATAATAATATTATTATGCTAATATTTATATTATTGTGATATTAATATTTACTATTATTAACATTATTTTGATAATATCATCATTAGTAGTAATATTATTAGTTTAACATTATTATTATATTGTTAATATTTTAAAATTATCTTAACTATTACTATATTATTATTAATATTTTAAAAGTTTCTTTTTTTATTATTATTTATATTTATTTTAAAACCCAGAAATATTAATATCTGATTTATTTTAAATTTATTAATTATTTTTAATTATTAATTATTTTAAATTATTTAAAAATTATTTTAAACCTATTTAACCTTAGAAAATTCATATCTTTTCCATTTTAAATCGGATTTCGACGTATAATACCTTGAAATTTTCAAAAAAATGTGAATTTTAATTTAAAAATATTTTTGGATTCAATTCTATATTTTTTGATTATTATTTGATTACTTTAAAATTAAAAATTAATTTTAAATCTGAAAATATTTTAAAACCCCTTGGTGGTGGCCAGTGGATCTCCTAGGGATATAATATGAAATTATTTTTAAATTATCTTATTTTAAAATTTTATATTCATATACTTAATATATATATATATATATATATATATATATATATATATATATA
Source organism: Dendrobium chrysotoxum (assembly GCA_019925795.1). Lineage (NCBI taxonomy): Eukaryota > Viridiplantae > Streptophyta > Magnoliopsida > Asparagales > Orchidaceae > Dendrobium > Dendrobium chrysotoxum. The sequence continues at coordinate 42,229,255 of CM034304.1, read as the reverse complement.
TATATATATATGTATTTTAAATGTTTTAAAATTACATATATTAATAAACCCCTAATCCTGGGAGATCCATTATATGAAATTCTAAACATAGACTTTATATATGAACAATATTCATGTGGGAGAAGGATTAATGGGTGATTGTGTCCCAATCACTCACTAATCACTTCATTAGACTTCTTTATTTAGTATTTTCGTAGTCTTTGCATGTGTATGATGCACAAGCACTTAGCCTAGGCTCTCCTATATCTAAGGACATGGTTTGGTGTATTTATATTTGCTGCATTTACCCTTTATGTTATGTCTAAGGGTTAGTTATTTCATTTTATTTCTGTATAATGTAGTGACACCTTAAGGACAACAATTAAGGACTGTCTAGCGAACTTAGAATATTTTTAGGAGCTAGGATAGATCCCGAATTGCTATGAAACTTTAAACATCAGAACCTAGTGACATCTGGAACCCCTTAGAATTTTCTAGGAATTTTCTGGACTCTTTAAAACACTTAATTAGCAAACCCTAGTCTACCCGTTAATTAAGCTTTAGAAACTTAAGAAAAATTTAATAAATCCATTTTAAATCAAAAAAATACCCATAGTACTTCAAACTCTCGAGAATTAAGTCCCCAATCTTAGATAATTAAGGCCCCTTAATTGGACATTAATCTGAACTTTAATTTAATCTTAAGTGAAAATCACCTTTTTGCCTTAATTAAATCATTAAAAATTATCAAAAATCCCAAATCTTCTCCAAATACTTGGAAACACATTCTTAGGTCATTCCTGACCTTTGGGGGTGATTCCAATTAGTTTGGAGTTGATTTGGGCCAAAAACCCCAAAATACCCCTAATTAGGCAATTTCGATAATTCATTTAATTGCCACAATTTTTAAAAATCATAACTAATTACAGAAAACTCCAAAATGGGCAAAATAAAAGCCATTTAACTCTAATTAGGGTCTAGTATTTATTAAAAATATTAGGTGTCCAGAAATTAGCCTAAAATAAAAAGTCAACTTTTCGGTCAATTGTAGCCTAAAGTCTAAGGCCTGAAACTTCTAAAATTCATAACTTTGCGTAGGAAACTCCGAATCCAGCAAAATAACAGTCTAATTACTCATAACAAGGTTTAATATTTAATTAAAATTTTAGGAACATCGAGCCTAGCTTAATTATCATAGTGACTTTTTTGGACCCCCTCAGCTTAATGTATAGGTGGGCCCCGAACCCCTTAAAATCCACTAATGTAATTTAAACTTTAAATATCATTTCCCTGAGCATTAAAACTGACCCACAAATTAAATTAACTAATATGGATCACAATTCACTAATATTTGAACTTTAAACAAAACTCTCATCTCAGACCTACAATAAACCTGACAGTAGGCAACTTTAATTAAGCTACCCAGCTTAGGATCTACCACAGCCACACAGGCCTCTATACACACTATAGAATTATTTGCTAGGGCACCACTTCTAGACTTAGGCTAGGCCGATGTTTACTTTTCTTGCTATGTGCCGGGCTTTTCGAGATTTTACTACATGTTGTGATTGAATTGTTGGTGTGTTTGCTTACTTTTACTGCACTCTAGGATTTGATGTGATTGCACGATAGATTACCCATATGTTAGGATCAATTTTGATGCTAATTATGTCTTCTACAGGTGGCCATGCTCATGCAGCGCTATATAAAAAGGGAGGGAGGGGGCAATAATCATGATTTAAAATACTAATAATATTTTATGCAAGCGCTTCAGAAATTGCTCAGCCCCCCCAAATAAATGAGGGATAAATTTAAAATCATTATAAATTTTTACAGGTGCTCCAAAGCTTGCTTAGCCCTCAAAATAATTAAGAACATGGCCAAGTGTGGCTGTGATTGAGCACTTTTATTTTTCTATAACTGCTTGTGATATATTAAACTGCTTAGGATGATTTTTATTAGGATAACCTTGCAGGAGAGTCTAGATTTACTACTTTCATTTAATGTAATTGATTGTAATCTTGGTTAAGAGTTGTGAAAGTTTATTTTGAGTGAGGATATAAGAATCCAAAGGTTAGATTCCAAATAGGAAAAGACACCCAATATGAGGATAGTCCTTTTCTATTTGGAAATCCAAATTTGAATTATTCTACTCCCTGAGGAGTCCAAGGAAGCTGAGATCCAAGGAGTCCAAAGAAGTTGAGATCTAAGGAGTCCAAGGAAGAGAAGATCAAGAAGATGAAGACCAAGTGTATCCCACTCAAAATAACTGCGCCTGTTCTAGGATTTGAAATCTGGGTTGTTGGCAGTGGTGCCTGACCACTTTATTTTCTACAGACCCTGGTTTGTAATTAAGGGCAGTTAGCCTATAGAAATTTATTAATTAGTTTGGATTATTCTGATGTGTTTTATTCATGGTTATGTGCCTCTAGGGTTGCATGTTTTACTTAGTTTCTTGGCATCTTGTATGCCGTTTTTATTTTAGCCTGGATTTCGTTAGGCTCTCTAAGGACTAAAAATTTTTTCTACTCACAACTAACATTCAAAATTTTAAGGTTTAAATAATTTAGCAACTTAACGATCTAGGGAATTGCTAGAATCATCCGGGGTCGCATGCATATTATTGCATCTCTCTCTCTCCTTCTGTAAGACACTTCCCCGCCTGTGGGTAGAGTCCGGATAATCTGACCTATGAGGATGAGGTGCCGGACCTGGGGAAGCCCAGTCTACTTCTAAAAATTATTTTTATAAGCCTTTTTAAAATTTCTATACATATCTGATTTGGAGACTTTTAATTAGCATGCATTACATTAGAAATCAACTAAATTAAAATTTTAATTGCATTAGCTATAGGAGCATTCACCCTACATAAGTCCAGGGCCAATTAGGAGAGTCCTTAGATGTCGGCCCTATTTTCAATGAACTATAACCTACCCACCCATCTTTCATAAAATGACTGGATATCATGGTTTTAAAGCGATTAGGTGGTTAGCTGGCTCCCCCTTCCAGGCTGGGGTAAGTCTAGGTTTTACATTGCATTAGCTAGGACACGGGTGTTAGTGTTGTAGAACACTAAACCCATTAGATCTAGGATTAAAGGCTACTATTATTTCATAGTATGCCTCATCAGTAGGTAGGTCTTCTGTCTTTCAGAGATCATAAACCCTACATATCCGTGTCATATGGATGACGCCACCTCCATCTTTCTCTCATGTATGCTCTGAGTGCATGACTTTTATTTTCTCCAGTTTCTTCTCACTGCCTTAGTCCCTCCGGATGCTGATCTGAGTCGTGCATGTTGATTAAGCTAGTTTGAGCCTCTTCTTTCCCTTTGAGTAGGATTTCCTAATCTTCTCCCTCTGTGTCAATCCCAATTTGGGAAGTATAATATAGAATTCTTAATCGAGAGTATTCTCAGGCCCCAGCTTGAGATGTAATTAACCACGGGGGCTTGCGCCCATGGGAAACCGAATCCCACTTTCAAATAAACCCCATTCAAGCTAATGTATCGGGTGGGGGAAACCCGTTGTGAAGCTTGAATCATATATATTATTATCCATCGGGGTGTGCTGGTGAGAGCCGCCATCCTCAATGGCTAATTATATGTGTGATCGAATCTGCCCTCCCATTGGTACATACCATTTCCCCGGTATAGAGTTGCCCCCTTTCGGAGGTCCACAACATCCAATCTATGGAAATGGAGAGTTTTCCTTATTTTTGTGATCATTGTAAATCATTAGGGCATTTAAGAATAAATTGTCCAAAATTAAGCCCTCTTTTATCTAGTAATATTCCTTGCACAATGGCTGATAAACTCCCTACCACAATGGGTGATGTGGCTGGTTCTGAACTTCCTCTCTCATCAGTTGTTAAGGAGGGTAATATTGTGACTATACCTATTAATGTTGTTGATTTGGTTGCTGACCCTATTACTATTAACCCTTATACTTCTACTGTGGTGTCGGTGGATAACTTTGATGCTTGTCCTGATGGTTTAAACAAGGAGGATACTAACGATGGGGGTGTCATGTTAAGTCCTAACCCTTGCTTGGTTAACCTTGCATCTACTCCAATTCCTTTTGATACTGACGGAGATGATGATGATGATGTGGAGGACGGTGATAATGTGGAGGATGATAATGTTGTAGCGGGCCATGATGATGCATCATTTGATGCTGTGGAGGAGTCGGGTGACATCTCGGTTCCTTTAGTTACTGGGGGTGTTGGAACTTCGATGGAGCTGGGTGATTTTGAGGGCAGTGATGAAGTTAAGTTGACTCTAGTTGATGTACATATATCCGTTATTTCCAATGAGGATATGTTAGCTCATCTTGCTAGGGATAAATTGGTGAGGCAAGATGATTGGTTAGATGATAGCAATTCTTTTGCAGGTGGAGAGGAAATGAATGAGAAAGATTTGGATGCTCAGGACAACTTTGACTTAAGTATTCTTCAAATTTTTGATTCTGGGGTTTTCAAAAAATGTGGTAGGCCTAGAAAATGCAAATCCAAAACGAAATGATTCTAGGTGTTGGCTTGGTTGCGGATGGCTTTTTCATTTAGAAATTTGGGGGTGGTGCTCTGATCTGATGGTTATTTTATTAGTTTTTTTCTTTTTTAGGGGTACTCCAACTCTGCCTCAGTTGTTTTGTTTATTTCTCGATTATGGTGATTTTTTGTTCGGGTGGAGGTTGGAAGTTTCTTGGTCGTTGTTTTGCTGAGATGGAATTGGGTCAGGACAATAATGAAGCAATTTTCCTACACGCACCTTGGACGGCCATGGCTTGGTTTGCAACCTGGGTGTACTTTGGTGGATTTTATTTTTTGAGAACATACTGTACTTGGAACTACTGCTGTTATCTTCATTGTCTCCTTGGATGGCCCAAGCTTGGCAACTAGGTGGCAGTCTGAGTCCAGCTGATTTGAGGATGTATTCCTCTTTCTTTTGTTCAGATTGGTTGGCCCTGACGTGTATTGTATTCTCTCTGGATGTAATCTTGCTCTATGTGGCCAGCTTTTGGCCTTGTGGTGTGTTGTTCTTCTTATATAATTGAATTTTCTTTTGGTAAAAAAATAAATAAATAAACCAAATTTATTTGTATGTTTTTTTAACTCTTACAACAATTTTCGAAATCAGTTTGGCCTACCAATTAAATGCATTGTATATTTAGCGGCATATTCCTCTTATTTCATATATGAGTGGTTATGTATGTGATTCACATCAATACAAAAGCCATAAAATATGTATTACCTTCAACAAATAAATAAACCATAAGCTAATAATGTTACAAAACGAAATAAAATAAAAATTGTAATGTATTGAACTATTAAAATTTAATTAATAAGACACATAATTAAAATTATAATTCATTATGATAGTATGCGTGGGCTACATTTTCAATTATATAATTAAGACTTTGTTGACCTCATTTTTGTATGAGGTCAGTAGGACCAATCCAGACCTTAGGATCATTCCAATCCTTAGGATTTAATCCTGACCCTAGGATAAATCTGATCTTAGATCAATCCAGTTCTCAATATAATTCCAGCCTCTAATTAATCTAGATCTTAATTCAATCTAGATTCAATTTCTAGACTTATCTAAGACTTTAGGACCTATCTTAGATCTTAGGATTTCTATATCCTAAGATGCCTCTAGATCCTAAGATTCCTCTAGATAATAGGATTTCTAGATCTTAGGGTTATTCTACACCCTAGACCTTAGGATACTCCTGAATCTTAAACCTCAGGATTTCTTAGACTCTAGAATCTCCTAGAATTCAAACTCTAAGATCCCCCTATATTTCATTCCATAGGATCTGTTCTAGACCCTAGGATTCCTTTAAATTCTTTCAATTCCTAGGATCTATCATAAACCCTAGGATTCTTCTAGATCTTAGACTTTGAAAATCCTAGATCTTAGGATCATTCTAGAATCCAAAGCTTTAGAATATTCCCTAGATTCTAGATCCCAAAATCTATTTTAGATCCTGGGATTCTTCTAGACTCTAAATTCTTAGATCTACCCAGACTCAAGATCAATCTAGGTCTTAGGTTTCTCCTAGACCTCAGATCTATCTAGACCCTAGGATCTTCCTAGAATCCAGACTTTAGAATCTATTCTAGATCCTAAGAACCTTCTAAATCCCAGACCTTAAGGTTTCCTAGACTCTAGGATCTTCCTAGACTTCAGTCCCTGGGATCTAATCTAGACCCTAGGATTCCACTAGACCAATTTAGGTCCTAGGATCCTCTTAGATCTTAGATCTATCCAGTCCTCAAATCTATTCAAACTTCAGAACAGCCCATACTTTAATCCATATCTTCAATTCAAACCCTAAGCCAAATCCAGAATTCAATCCAGTTCAAAATCTAAACTATAGTTCAAACCCTGATTCTACCTTTGATCAAACCTTAATCCTATCCTATCATTTATGATCTCTAAATGATCATGAATGATTTGGGTAATTCAAATCCAATCATTCAAATTCAAATTCCAATTTAAACCCAGATTTCCAGACTCAATTCTAAGGCTCAAGGTCTAAGTCCTAAAAGCCTTTTCCAGTGAATCTTTGAATATTTAAAAACCCTATCAAATGATCTCTGATTCAAGATCTATCAGTTCCAAACTGATGTGACATATCTCTAGAGGCAACCCTCCAAATTTGAGCTCATTCTGAGGTCTCTAATCCCAGAAACTGAATTGAAATCCAAAGGCTATAAAACCTTCAAATATTTACAGTCTATGCCACTGGACCTACCACCCAGTGGATTTTGATCCTGGAGCTTTCTACAAAGCTCCAAATCACTTCCAAATCCTTGATTATGACCCATTGAACAATAAACTGCATTTTTTGGGTTCAATTTGACCCCTAGTTGACCAGGGGTCAAAATGACCAAAATACCCCTATGGGGTATAAATGGTCATTTGAACCAAATGAGCTCCAAATCAAATGCAATCACTTCTAGCAAGTTTCAAATATCAAATCCAATCTATTGAACCCAGAACCAACCCCTGGGTCAACCTGGTTGACCAAGTCAACCTAGTTGACCTAGAAGGCCCTTTAGGGTCAAAACAGGTCATTTTGACCAAATGACCTCCTCAGACCTTGGGACCACCTCCATTGGTCTCAAAATGTCATTTCAAATCTATTGAACCCATTCCCAGACCCTGTACCCACTTGGTTGACCAAGTCAACCAGGGTTGACCTAAAAGGCCCATTAAGGGCCCAAACAGGTCATTTTGACCAAATGATCTCCCTAGACCTTGAGACCACCAGCAGACTCAGAATATTATTCTGAACTGTTTGAACTCAATTCATGACCCTGGGTCAACCTGGTTGACCAAGTCAACTCAGTTGACCCATTAAGACTATTAAGGGCCTAAATAGGTCATTTGACCCAGATGATCATTTCAATCCTCCATACCATTTTCAAAACATTCAAAATATCAAATCAAATTTACTAAACCCAAACTCAAGTCTTGGGTCAACCTGGTTGACCAAGTCAACCAAGGTTGACCTAAATACCCCTTAGTGTTTTTAATGGGTTATTTTAACCCATTTGATATTTCAAACCTCATTCAAACTTCAAATCAACTCCAAATCATGGCCCAACCATTCCCTAATTTTTGGCCAATCAAACCCAAACAAAGTTGACCAAGTCAACTATGAGACTTGGTCAAATAGTTTCAAATCTCTCCTTCAAATTTTAAGTATGTCCTACTAAAGCCTTGAGACTTATTCCATCAACCCTCAAACTCCATCTCTTGTCCACCTAGGCTTTGTTTGACTGTTTCAACACATGCATTTGGAATGGTCAAAGAGGGTCAAATCTCTCCTTCATCTCACTTGAATCTCTTCCAACCCATTACTCCAGCTCAAAATCCTTTCCTTATGCCACCTCAGCAGCCGCATGGCTTTGGGACGGGTCAAATGAAGGCATTAGGGGAGTCAAACTTGGTCAAAGAAGCTTGAATTAGCTCCATACCCATGCCAACTAATCCCCAACAGTCCCCACATGCTCTAGGACCTTCCCATAGCAGACCCTAACCCTTGGATCAAAATCAAAGGGTTTAAATTAAACATAGGTGGTTTTAAAGGACAAAAAGGACCTTTACACTTGGCATGTCCTTTTGTCCTTTGATTCCCTGCTCCCAACAACTCCCATGCCACTTGACAGCCATCTAGGAGCTCCCATACTAAATCTCAGCCGTCCCTTGGGCCCAAGGAGGATTGAATAGGGCAAAACATCAAGGAAGAGCCTCATTCAAACTTTCACATTCTCTCACTATTCTCCAGCTCCCAGACCTCAATCTCAGTTCTCTCAAGCCCCCCAGGTCCCATTTCATATTCCCCTATCAAATCCTACTATTAAAACCTCGTCGGCGATGATATTCCGGTGAACCCACGATAGAAAACGTCCTTAGCTCGAAGCTCCTGATCCTGACGTCAAAAGCTTAAGGGATCTTCTACAAAAACTTATGAGGACAGCCTACAAGTTCAACCGAATCAAAGCCTTGAAGATCTAATGGTGAAAATTCTTAAAAACTTTAGCCCTAAGTCACCTAGCTTAAGATTAAATAGCTTTTTTTTAGTTCATTTTAAATCAATCCAAGACTCCCACAAGATTTCTGTTCACCTAGGTAATCTAGGTTTAAAATTTTGCGAAATTTGGTTCACCCGATTGAGAGAATGGGCTCGAATACGGGTTCTAGGGCTCGGTCTGAAGCCCAGTCAGGCCATGCTACATCCCAGCCGTTGATCTCTTGATCAACGGGTGTGATTTAGCCTTACCGCGGTCTTGATTGACCGCGAATTCGGTCTGGCGGTCATTTCTCCCATCCAACGACATATGGACCGTTGATTCAGAACCACAGGATTAACGTCCACCGTCTGATCTTTCTCCACGAGATCAGATCGTGGGATTTAATCCAAACCATTGATTCGTTATAGCGGAGGATCGGACGGCGGGCGAATACTGCTGACTCAGATTAGTGAAACCGCGTGAACCGCAGGATGAGCGACGCGTGTCTGACCGCCGCCGCGCCATCGTCCGAGTCAGCTCAATCCTGACCGCCGTCACTGCGTTTTAGAAGGTCCAATCCAGGCCTGCCATGTGGCGTTCCCGCGACTATTTTAGTTTAAAATGATTTTAAATTTATTTTTAAAATCATTTTAAATTATAATTTTCTTTTAAAATAAATATTAATTATTAATTTTAAATAATAAGATATATTATATATTAATATATTTTAGAAATTAAATTTTCTTAATTTAAAAATTATTATTAATCTAATTTTATAATTATATTTTAAAACTATATTAATTTTAAATATTAATTATTATAAATTAATAATTAACATTTAAAATATTAAATATTCTATTTAAATATTAATTATTTTAAATAACTTACAACTTTAATTAATAATTAATCTATTTAATATTTTAATTGATATTAAATAATTTATAATATTATTTAATATCAACTAATTTTAAAATGTTAATTAATATTAAACTATTTAATATTTTAATTAATATTAAATAGTTTATTATTTTAATTAACATTAAATAATGTTGAATTTTTTTTAATATATAAATTATTCAATCTTTTTATTAAATACTTTATAATTTTTTTTATTATTAAATAATTTTAAGATTTTAATTAACATATAACTTTTTATATTTTAATTAATATTAAATAAATTGTTAACTTTAATTAATATTGAATAATTTTAAAACTTTAATTAATATATAATTTTGAATATTTTAATTAATATTAAATAATTGATTAATTTTAATTAATATTAAAAATATTTAACATTTTAATACATATATATAATTTTTAATATTTCAATTAATATTAAACAACTTATTAACTTGTTTTAATTAATATTAATTTTGATTAGAAAAATTTAACTATCATTTAAATTTTTTTAAAAAAAAAAAGAAAGTTTAAACTAATGTGAAACATTTAATTATCATGTAATATTTTAATTAAATATTTAAATAATTAATTAACACTTAATTAACTTTAAACTTAATATTAATCTTAAAAATATTTAAAAATTCAAATAAAATCTAATTAAATTATTTAATATTATTTAAATGAGTTATAATATTTTAATAATTAAATAATTAATTAACATTCATTGATTTATTTAATTAATATCCAATAATTAATTAATTAATTTTAAATTATTCTAATTTTGAAATTAATCAATTCAAACTATATCTTATATTTCAATTAACTAAATATTTAATTATTAATTAATATTTAATTAATGATTAATAATTTAGATACTTTTGAAAATTAATATATATATATATATATATATATATATTTAAATGATTTTAAAAGTTCAAAAAAAAAAAATTTATTAAGATTTAAGTTAGCTAATTTTAAAATTATTTTAACCTTTAATTAGTTTAAAATTAATTAAAATTCCTTTTAATTGATTTAAACTTCAAAAATTCATAAGAAATTCTTTTTAAATAAAACAAATAAGTATAATATATCAAAATTTTCAAAAAATTAAGCACTTTAATTTGAAATCAAATTCAGAGATCAAAACTTGATTAATTTTAAGTTATTTTAATTATTTAATTATTTTAGTATTTAATTAATATCTAATTAAATACTAAGTTAATTATTTTAAACTTATTTTCAAATGATCTTAGTAAATCAGTAGACCTCTCATTTAGATATTTAACTTACCCAAATCATATTTTCAAATATTTTAAATTTAAAATCTATGTTTATACATATATAAGTTCATATATATTATAAATAAATTTAAAATTACTTTAAAATAACATATATGTATTTAAACCCTTTAGGTTGAGAGATTTACTTTGGAATTTTAAACATAGATCAACACATTTGAATAGAAATCATGTGGGAATATTAATGAATGATTATGCTCTAATCATTTATTAATCTAATTAAGAATATTTAATTAGCATAAATCTTTGCATGTTTAGGACATACACACACCACTTAGTTTAAGGCTCTCTTAGACTTAGGATTGATTGTGTTTGTATGTGTGCATATCATGCATATTATGTTAAGGGTTAGAAACATTGATTAAGACCCATTAACCTAATGACATCATTAAGGACAATAATTAAGGACTTGATTAGATAACTTAGAATATTTCCAATAATTAGGATTCACCTCCTATTGACTTAAAACTTTGAACACTTAAACATAGTGACACTCTCAGCCTTAGGAAAATTTTTTTCACTAGATTTTGAAGTCATCAAGCCCCTTAATTAATTTAATCAAAATTGATCCTTAATTAAGCCTTTAAGCCTTCAAAAAAATTTAATAAATCAAGATTAAACCTAAAAATTACATATAATACCTCAAACTGACCAGAATCAAACCCTTAATCAATAAAAAATAAAAGCCGCTTGACTGGACTTCAAAATTAAGTTTATTTTGAGTTTAATTAAAATTTAATATTTAATTAATTTAATTAATTAAAAATAATTAAAAATTCCAAAAAATTTCTCAAACACTTGGAGATCACTCCTTAGGTCATTCCTGACCTTTGGAGTTGATTTCAAGGAGTTTGGAGGTCATTTGGATTCAAATCACAAAAATGACCTTAATTAAACTAATTTTAAAAATTCAATAAATACTCAAAACTTCAAAAATTCATAACTAATTCAAATAAACTCCAAATTGAGCAAAATCAAAGGCATACAACTCATCTTAAGGTCTAATATTTATCAAAAATGTTAAGTTTCCAGAAATCAATCAATTTTGAAAAAGTCAACTTTTGGTCAAACCTAGTTCAAATTCTAGTCAAAACTTCAAGCCTTCATAATAAAATGTAGAAAAATTCAATTTTAGCGTACTTACTGTCTAACTGATCGTATTAAGGTCTAGTATTTTAATAAAATATTAACTTTTTAAAAAATATTTTAAATCAAAAAGTCAACTTTTGACCTTTGAATTAAATCATTAAAATAATCTAGAAAATGTTAAAATTCAATAAATCATCAAAAATTTCAGAAAACATCAACTTAACTTTAAAACCAGCAACCAATCAAATTCAATTAAAGATTAATCAATCTTTAAATATTAATCAAACTTAAATTACTTAATTATATCGGGTACCATTGGGTAACCCAGGCCTACGAGGCTATTAAATTAGCCCCAAGGATGGTGAAATAAACTTCACGGCCTCGGTGTGCAACAAAGGTGGTGTCCAAAAAATAATTGAAATTAATTTTAAAATTAATTTCAAGTCATTAAGATTTAAACTTAAATTAAAATCTTTTAAGCCTTCAACCAACTAAAACCTCAAGCAACTTCAATCAAATAATCCTATTTAGGGCATATCAAACCCACACAACCTTTACACGCACCTTAGATGGTTTGTTAGGACAATCAACTCTAGTCTTAGGCTAGGCCGGTGTTTACTTTTCTACTACTTGCGTGTGCCGGGTTTTCCGTGGTTTTCATTGCATGTTGGTTGCTAGATTTAAGTAATTGATGTTGATGTGATTATTTATTTATTTACTGCACTCTGTGTTGATTTGATTGTACGTTAGATCTACCCCTAGGCTAGGGACGATTTGTACTAATTCAATCTTATGCAGGTGGCCATGCTCATACAGGGTAATTAAATTAAAGGGGGCAATAATTAAAGCTTTAAAATTAATACTGTTTTCTGCAGGTGCTAAGCATGCTAAGACCCCCTTTAAAATTAAAAGAGCATGGCCAAGTGTGGCTAGTTTGAGCATTTCAAAATTTTAAAATATTAACTGCTTGAGATGAATTATAACTGCTTGGGATGTCATTTTTAAATTGCTGATTATTAGGATAACCTTGCAGGATCGAGTCTAGATTTTTCAATTTTGATTAATGTAATTTGATTTAAATTGAGTTGTAATGTGTTAAGTACTTTGAGATTGAGATGTTTAAACATCCAATTTGGAATCCAAAGAGGAAGGAACATCCCTTAGTGGAGAGTTCCTATCCATTTGGAGATCCAAATTAGGATGAATTTTAAATATCCAAAGAGAAAAGATAACACCCCTATTCAGGGGAGTTTCTTTTTATTTGGATATCCAGACCCGACGATCCAAGGAGTTCCAAGAAGACGAAGAAGTGAAGAATGAGAAGAATCTCAAATCTCAAAGTCACTTGAGTCTTAGGAGTAGAATCCGGGTTGTAGTCAGTGGTACCCGGCCACTTTACTTTCTTGCAGACCCTGGGTTGTATAATTAAGTGGCATTTGCCACATGGACTTTTAGTTTGAGTATTTATTTAATTAATTTAATTATTTGATTGATTTAATTACTTGATGTTGATTGCGATTAAGGACTTGCATGCTTTTAGTAGTTTTTTTGATGCTTATTGCATGTCGTATTTGATTTAGCCTGGAACCCGATCGGAGGCTCGTGAGGGTACGGTCATAAAATTTTTCTACTTAAACAAAATTAAAAAATTTAAGCTCAGATAGAAACTCTAACTCTCTTAAGAAGTAAGCCCGGACTCGGCAGTGGTTTTTCATGCATCATATTGAATTTTCTCTACCGTGTTAGGCACCTCCCTGCCTGCGGGTTTTGGCAGACCACCTGACATATTAGGGTGCAGTTCTGTCCAAGGGGATGTTGTGCAATCTCTAGGATAAAATCTAATTTTAAGCCTGGTTTTTAAACTGCTTCATTCTGATTTCAAGCATTTAATCGAGTCAACTAGCATGCATTGCATTAGATACAAATTAAAAATTGAGTCTAAATCTTAATTGCATTTCTAGCTTAAGCATTTAACCTAACATATGTTAAGGGGTCAATTAGGATCTGCTCTAGATGTCGACCTCAATTCTTTAAGCCAATCTTAATCAATGTTCCTATAACTCTTGCATAATTGACTTGACTCACGGTTTTAAAGCGTTTAGGTAGTTTAGCTGGCTCCCCAATCCAAGCCGGGGTAAGTCCAGATTGCATTGCATTAGTTAGGTTCCGGGTCACTGATTTTTAGTACCCAATTTTAGACTTAGGTTCCGAGGCAAGTCTTCAATCTTAAGACCTCAATCTTTCGGGAATCTAATTCCCACCTTCTAATAAAAATTGACCACTTAAACATTAAAATATCTTTCAATTAAATTCAAGCCCAACACTTAGGATAGTTTGAGGTGTTTCTGAAGTAATTCAGAATCTCAAAACACCTCCTACTCTTCTTCCTTTGACTCCAGAAATAAGTGTTCAACATTGAACCATTCCCGATTGAAAATTTCAGTCCCTACCTCCTTTGATATCAAACATTGAAATCTTAAATAAAATTCGTATCGCTATTTTAATCGAGAGTATTCGTAAGAAATTTTCTGGTTTCTTACGATGTAATTAACTACGAGGGCTTGCGCTCGTAGGAGATTTAGAAACCCTGACCAGATTTCAAAATTAAGTTTTCAAAACCTTCAATTAATTATCTTTCAAAAATTCAAACCTGATGATCATTATCGTCATATTTAAACTATCGATAGTGATTGATATCTTCTTTCTTCGGATAGATATATCAATTACAATCGTAATTTTAATTATGAAATTAATGATCTCTTATCTGAATTATTATAGTTAAACAATGGATTAAACATCATTCTGATCCTTCGAGATCATATGTTATTTCTCCTTGAGTTTGATTATGATAATCAGAATAAATTTGAAGATTTGTAATCTGAACCTATTAGGGAATGATATTTTCATCTTTCGAGGTAATATATTATTCATAATAAACGTTCGATCTCAAATATTAAAAATTCCAGAAATTAAGCATTTCTCAAAGAAAATTAAACCCTTTTTTAAAACATATATTTTTCAATCAAACAGACTTAAGAGCAAGTGCTTGTGAATCATTAACACCCTTAGAACAATGCATTCTAAATAATTTTTTCTTACCCAACAAAAGTATTATGAATGACTTATTTCACTAATAAGCTAAAAAAAATAACAATACAAAGCGACATAAGGATGGCTAAAACAAGATCAACTCAACTTCTTAGTTTGTGACAGCTTTTATTTATTATTTTTTTGTTGCTTTCAAGAAATTTTTGTAAAAAATATTGTTATAGAAACATATGGAGGAATTTGATTGAAAATAGAAGAATTTGACTAAGTCAAAAGGTTGCCTTGGTCAAATTCACCAGGGCTTGACTCTTCAATGATTTTAGTGCATTTGAACTATAGACTAAAGTAGGACTAAGGGTTTGGAGAATTTAATTTGGTTAAGTGAGGTGATTTGACTCAAAGTGGGCATGTTTGACCATAACTGGACTCAGTTGATCAGGTTAACTTTTGACTAAGCCAAAGCATCTAATCAAGTTCAAATCACTATAGGAGGTGTTCAGAGTAATTTGAATGGACTTAGGGTTGAATTAAAGCTGGATTGAGCATAAGAAAAGGTTAATGGTTAATTTAGTTAACTAGGTCAAACCAAGGCCTAAGTTTAAGTCCAATATGGGTGTTAATTTTTGACACGAACCGAAACATGACCTAGAAAAATCTATGTTCGGGTTGACCCGGTTAGCAAACGGGTCGGGTTCGAATTTTTGACCCATTTCAAAAAATGGGTTTGGTTCGGGTTGGCCGGGAAACTCGAAATCAACCCGATAATGACCTGAAATTAAGTCCGTCGAGTCTGTGGACCTCCGAAAGGAACAACAAACACAACATCGCCCTGCGAGGGGAGACAGTATCTGTTGCCAATGGAAGGGCAGATTCGATCATGTATACGATTAACCATTGAGGATAGCGGCTCTCACCAGTACACCCCGATGGATAATAATATATATGATCTGATCGTCACAACGGGTTTCCCCCACCCGATACATTAGCTCGAGTGGGGTTTATTTGAGAGTGGGATGCGGTTCCCCACGAGCGCAAGCCCCCGTGGTTAATTACATCTCAAGCCGGGGCCTGAGAATACTCTCGATTAAGGATTCTACATTATTCTTTCTAAATTGGGTTGGTACATAGGGCGAAGACTAGGAAATCCTACTCGAAGGAAAAGAAGGGCTCAACTAGGCTTAGTCAGCATGCACGGCTCAGATCAGCATCCGGAGGGACTAAGGTAGTGAAAAGAAACTGGAGAAAATAAGTAAATCATGCACTCGAAGCATGCAGGAGAGAAGGATGGAGGTGGCGTCATCCGTGTGACACGGATATGTAGGGTTTATGGTCCCTGGAAGATAGAAGACCTACCTACCGATGAGGCATACTACGAAGCAATAGTAGCATTGAATCCTAAATCTATGGTGGGTTTAGTGTTCTACGCAACACTAACACCCGTGTCCTAGCTAATGCATTCTGGGCTTATATCCTGCCTGAAAAGGAAAGCCAGCTAACCACATAATCGTATAAAATCCATGATGTCCAAGTCTTTATGAAAGATGGGTATGTGGTTTGGTTATCGGAAGTAGGGCCGACGTCTAGAGAGTTTCCTAATTGGCCCTGGACTTATGTAGGGTGTATGCTCCTAAGACTAATGCAATTAGAATTTTAGTTTAATTAGTTTCTAATGCAATGCATGCTGGTTAACGATCTCAAATTAAATATGCATAGAATTTAAAAAAAAGGCTTATAAAATAGTTTTTTTTTAGAAAAGACTAGACTTCCCTAGATCCAGCACCTCATCCTCATAGGTCGGATTATCTGGACTCTACCCGCAGGCGGGGAAGTGTCTTATAGCAAGGAGGGAGAGAATGCATTGATATGCATGCGACCCCGGACGATTCCGACTATTCCCTAGATCGTTAGGTTTCTATATTACTTAATTCTTAAAATTTTAGAATTTTATTACGAGTAGAAAAGATTTGTTCCTAAGGAGCCTAACGAAATCAGGCCAAGCACATGCAAGAAAGAAACCTAAAAAGAGCAGGCAATTTCTACTGCGCACATAAAATAAACACATCAATATAAATCCACAGAGCAGAGTAAAGAAAAGTCCACAGTCCACGGCAAGTGCCGTATAAGTACAACCCAGGGTCTGCAGAAAAGTAATGGTGGCCAGGCCCCACCGACAACATCCTGGATTTTAATCCTACTAAATGACGCAAGTCTTAAATGCGAGGCATTTCGTCTTCAAATCTTCATCTTCGAGTGGATCGTCTCCCCTCAGATCTTCTTCCTTTAGATCGCCCTCCTTCGGATCGTTCTCTGGAAGGGTACCCAAATGAATAAGAAATTCCCTGTGAAGGGCCTTTCTTTTTCTCTTTGGGTACCTAACATTCGAAATGTCATGCCTTTGAAGACTTTCACAACTCAATATGAATTATAAATTACATTATGAAAAATAAAAAAAAATCTAAACTCAAACTGAACCTGCAAGGTTATCCTAACAAAAATCTCAAGCAGTTTAATATGTCACATCACAAGCATTTATATCAGTGCAGAAAAGTAAACACACTTGGCCACGCTCTTATTCATTTGGGGGCTAAGCATTTTAGAGCACCTGTAGCAAGCATTTATAATTTATGATTTATCATATTAGCCCCCGTTTATTTTTAGCGCTGCATGAGCGTGGCCACCTGCATAAGACTGAGTCAATATAAAATGTCCCTAGCCTAGGGGTAGATCTAACGCACAAGCAACAACATCACGAGTAAAGTGCGGTACAGTAATAAAATAAACACTCACAACAAATCAAATCAACCAGCACACGTGCCACATGCAAGAGCGTCACAGCACAAAAATAGAAAAAAGTAAAACACCGGCCTAACCTAGAACTAGAAGTGGTGCCCTAGCAAACAAGTCTATGTGTGTGTAAAGGCTGTGTGGCTGAGGTAGATCCTAAGTGGGTATTTAGTTAAAGTTATCAAAAAAATTCCAGTTTGTTGAAGGTCTGTAAAGGAAATTTTATTTAAAGTTCAAATATTAGTGAATTAGGATCCATTTTAGTCAATTTAATTTGTGGATCAATTTTAATGCTTAGGGTAATAATATTTGAAGTTTAAATTGCATTAGTGATTGTTAGGAGGTCCGGGGTCCACCTATACACTAGGCTAAAAGGGGTCCAAAGAGGGATTATTAGAAACAGGTTGGGTCTAAGGGAGTTAGTATTTTTATTAAATACTAGATCTTACTATGAGTAATTAGACTGTTAGTTTGTTGGATTTGGAGTTTTCTAGGTAAAGTTATGATTTTAGGAGTTTCGGGCCCTAATTATTGAACTACGGCTGACCGGAGAGTTGACTTTTCAAATTAGGTTGATTTTTGGAAAGTTAACATTTTTAATGAATAGTAGACTTTGATTAGAGTTCAGTGTTTTTTGATTTACTTGATTTGGATTTTTCTGTAATTAGTTACGAATTTTAAAAGTTTGGGTATTATGAGTCTTTTAGGCTCGAGTTAGATTTGCTTCCCAATTTTATAACTCCTAGAATTAAAGTTTATTTTAATGATCTTTATTTAGTTAATATTTGATTAAGAGGTGATTAATATTTTAATTAGATTTTAGTTCAAGTTTATATTCAAATTCCACCTCCTAGTGATTTCGTATGTTGATTGTAGTTTGATTGAAGATTAAGGATTTGAATCTTTTAATTAAGATTATAATTAGTTTTATTGCTTAATTATTAATGAATTAAAGCAAATTAATCTTAGGATAATATGTCACTAAGTTTTTATGTTTTATGTCTCTATTCTAAAGGAGCATGCATCCTAAGTCTAAATTTTCTAAGACTCAGTCCTTAATTTTTGTCCTTAGGTGTCACTAGTGTTGTAGGAGATGAATAGATGTTTTATTTCTAACCCCTTAGACATTCGCGTATGTATAACTGGGTTCAAGGATCTATAATAAAATGAGGCATGAAGATAATCTAATAATTGAAGTTTCTATAAGGTCCTAAAGGGTAGGGGAACGTACACACAGATAGGCTCCCTAGAGGCTATCTAAGTTTTAAGAAAACTCACAACACCGGGGGCTATGACCCGGTGGTATCGCCCGTAGCACCCCCACCAGAATGAATGGGGGCGACTGATGCTCGGATCCGACTGTCCAAGCTACTTCGTCTAGTGCTCCAGTTGCTCCTTGCTTTTACCTTCCCAAGAGTACCTCGCAAAGAACAAAGAAAAGAACAAGGATTGGATGAGAGCAGAATCATGTTCAATATGCAAATTATCAAAATAAAATGCTATTAAATGAAAACATACCTTTTCTTTTGTCTGGATGTTAACTTGGTTGTTTGCTCTCCGAGACTGCCTGAGTTTGTAGGAACTCTCCTATATTGCTCCAAAAACGGTCTTTATTTATTATTTTTATGGGATGTTAGCATCTCATTGATAGGCATGCTCTGTCAAAGTCCAAACATGCCTTTGCCCCACCCTTATTCCCATTCAGCATTTAAGCCAAATGCAAATAAGAGGCGGGAGAATTTGGATGCTATTTACTGTTCCCACGTTTTACGAAAGCACTCGAAAGACTTGACACAATCACCCAAATCACTTTCGTATAAAACTCAAAGCGACAGAGAAGAAAACCCAATCTTGAAGCCAAAATCTGAATAAAACTTTCAACTCACATTTCTTTTGAAACTCGCCTTTGAGACCAAAAACAAATAAGAGAGAAAATGCATCCATAAAAAGAGAAATTGAAAGAGTCATCTAACATCAAGCTCCTCGAATATAAAATCACTCATAAAGCCCTCAATCTCCAAAACAATCCAAAGAACCTTCCAAATGAAGCAAAACATAAAACTTTCCAACATAAAACCCACTAAAATCTTTCGATGCAAAACAAACAATAGACTTCTTTAACGTGGGGTGGGTCTATGAAAATCTTCTAGCATGTTCGTTTCATAAAGCTCTTTTGTCACAAAACATTCGAAAAACCTATTTTAAAATTTCTCAACACAAAAAATAATTCGCAAAGCTTTTCGACATAACAAAATCATTCCATGTTGAGCCTGAAGTATGATCAAGCTCGACACACAAAGTACCATGGAAACCTTTCAGTAAAATTGCTCACATGCATTCTATATAAAATTCAAACGAGTAGAGAAGAAAACAAGATTCAAGCAAGCGTGAAAACACCTCGAAATTCATCAATGCTTTATGGCTAGATACACCTCTAATAACATAAACAGTATAACTTGAAATCTACCAAACACATATATATTCTTCAACAAATTTTTCACCATCATGCTATATGCCACCATAAAGTTTTAAAAGAAGCCTCAATTTAAACTTGTGAACATGCTTTTGTGTCAAACATATAGCATTGCAAACCAAGAGTTCGTCACACGAAATGATTAATGAAATATAAGAAGGGTGCTTTGAGAACTTATAAGTAAAGCTTTGGAAATATGCCAAGTTACTTCTTTCGATTCACAATCCTAGTATTTTCTAACTCTATGTTCAGATATTGATCGAGTGAATGAAGAATGCTTCTAATTGCTAAGTCATTCTTCAGCTCAACTGTGACTTCCTTTCCAACTAGTAAGTTTGTGAAGTTTCCAACACAAAGCAATATAGTATTGATTCTATACAAAATTCGCATTTTAAGAAACAATGTGAATGCCTTCCAATATGGGAAGTGCTTTATGTAGTAAAATGCATTATGGTCAGTAAAATAGGCTTTGTCAAGGAACAGTTAACACAACTCATCACCTTACTTAGTACTGAAAGAAGGTGAATGTAAGAAAAGAGTAGAGAAAAGTGCTGTCCTTTCCACAGATTCTCACCAATGAAGCAATTTAATCATGGATCCATATGTAAAAGCACTTTAGTAAATTGCAAAAACATACAACCATCTTAACTAAGCATCTTCCATGAAATCATCAAAGCAACTAAGATACAAGTATTTGGATAGCAAAACTCTCAATGTGGTAGTGATTAATGGGGTAGGAAACTACTTTCCATAAGTGATGCCACTATCTCACAATCATATTTAATGTAATTTCAAATGAATTCCACATCCCAGAACTTCTCAAATCTATAACATAACAATTACTTTTCGTAGGGGAAGAATCAATTTGAAAATCCACATTTTATGAAACGAAGTGTCAATTTCAAAAGAGAGCAAACTTCCATGTTTAGGCACAAAACCAAATAACAAGTCTGCTCCAAAAGAACAAATATCACAAAAATGAATGACAACACTGAATATGTTAATTTTGCCATAGCCATAAGCAAGGAATATAATGTTCTGCTTCAAATAGACATAATGATAACATCAAGTTGGCAATAAGGTAAGCCCCCAATAAGAACATCAACTCAATAGCATAAGTTCACCTAAATCAACTTCTTTCTTGGAAACAGAACCCCCCAACATGAACAGGATTATCACATGAAGCTTCAATGCGAGCCAAGATGGCTATAGCTTCTTTTGAGACATTACTACAAACACTTTGTATACACGGTTTGATAGAAGATCAAGATGTCTTCTTACACTTTTCCACGGTTTACACCTAAAATTCTAAGTCATGCGACATGAGTCAAGTAAGATAGAAGAAAATCATAAGCATCACTATTTCATTCTCAATCAGGAGGTTAAAACGAAATGAATCTAAAACCCTTTGCTTTGGAAATACATACTCACTTTGCCTTGATCAATCTCTGATTCCTTCTCAGGGGACATATATAAGAATAAGGAAGGGGGAGAGAAGTGGGGAAGAAGGCAATTAATTCATACACAAACCCCTATGCAGATTTTATAGACATGAGAACATGAATTTCAGATTTTAGCCATTTAATAAATCATCGATACAAACTGAGAAAGTTAAACATCTTAGCTCTTCTAGTCAAGCTATAATAGATCGCGAGCGAAACATTATCAAACCTCCAACCGTACTAGTCTCAGCATCTATGGCATAAAACAATATTATTAAACTTTTTTTTTTAATGGAATGAAGCCCACGGAATGGATGATTCTAATAACCAATGACAGTGAAATGTAGATATGCTTGATTGGTGATTTTATTTGACCACAACTTAGTTTGTTCTTTAACAAACATTAATACAAACACTTGGCATGCATGTTTAATGAAAAGTGACATGGCATTCTTATAATCCTTCAAAACTTACACCTAAGACTTCAAGTTATGCAGCCTGAATCAAAAAAAAAAAAAAAAACTAGCCTCACATGCCAACCATTCATTTCCTTTTAAACCGTATGAACCAAAACATTACAGAGATATACAAATCATCATTTTGGATAGATAAACATCATTGACAGGACTTCCCACATCATGAAGAAGGAAAGGAAAGAAAATAATAGAGGTAAGGAGGATAAGAAGGAGAAGAGAAAAATAGAGAGGAGGAAGAAGAGAAAACAATAGAAGATGATGATGAAGAAGAAGAAGAAGAAGAAGAAGAAGAAGAAGAAGGAGAAGGGAAGGATTACCTGTAGCCAAGGGAGCTGACGGCTGCGATAGGGGGAGGCGAAGTCAGGTCACCGAAGGCTAGAGGAGCTCGGGTCCGGCTAAGGCAGGCGGACTCAGGCCGCTCGTCTGGGCTGCTCCAAACTGGAGCAAGGCGTCAGCTTGGGGGTCTCTCACGCGAGAGGAGAAGAGATGAGGGCTTCGGTCCTTGGCTTCAACGAATAGAGGGGGTCTTCCGCGAGCAAGGAGCCGAAGGAGAGGGGTCGTCGCCTGGGATTTGAGAGAGAAAGAACGGGAGTGGGGAGTTCCGCCTGGCCTTTTTGCGAACAGGTCCCAGACCCAGAGCTGAAGGGATTTCGTCTGGGAGAGAGCTCCTAAGAGCCAGGGGAGCCAAGCTTTTTCCAATCCTTCTATTTTTGCCAACCAGTCAGCTAGCCCCCCCGCGAGATGGCATGCCCAGGGGATTTTGAACCAGAGAACCAAAAAAAAATCGCCACGAGAGCTGGGAAAGGTATGCGTTAAATGCTCGTTAATGTTGACAAGAGAAGATCACGCGATTGCCTTCTCTAAACGCGATAAAATCAGGCTATTAACGAAATCGGAGCCCTTGGGTCGAGTTGCTTAATCTGACATTGGGTTCAAATTTATTAGAAAGTAATGTGGAGTTTACTTTGAATTAATTTGGGTAGATTTGGGTCAAATTTGAGTTTAAATTGAACTTGATTTTGACTCGAATCAGGTTTACTCAGGCTCGATGCGGCTCGACTACGCTAATTTAATAAGATTAAACCCAAAGTCAACATTAATTGAGATCAAATTGGGTCCAACGGGGTTGATACATGTCGATAAAAATCAATCGAGAACAGTCGAGGACTCGATCCGAGTCAATTTAAAATCGAGTCTTAATTGACATCGATTCGACTCGAACTCAGCTCGTCCTGACTCGATTGAGCCAATCAAACACAGTCGAGGGTCAACCCGAACAAAATAGAGGTCAACAAACGGACCCCCAACAGGTGCGGCGAACAATCAGTTAACCGTACGTGTTGGCGTTGACCTCCCTACATCTAGGAAAGTGCAACCCTATGATCCACTAACGAGACCCACTAGAAAGATGCAAACCTACAACCAACTAGTGAGAATAGAGAAACATCCAACCACACAAATGTGCGATAATTATACAATCATGCAGGCATGGTGGGACAGAAGAGGGGAGAGAAACCCAAAATTAGCCTGATCGACTCGAAACAGCGAAAGAAAAG
The DNA here is from genome assembly GCA_019925795.1 of Dendrobium chrysotoxum. Lineage (NCBI taxonomy): Eukaryota > Viridiplantae > Streptophyta > Magnoliopsida > Asparagales > Orchidaceae > Dendrobium > Dendrobium chrysotoxum. The sequence continues at coordinate 42,205,684 of CM034304.1, read as the reverse complement.
AAGCTCTGTACTCACTAAACGAGCTCGAAATAGTGAGGGAGAGCCAAGAAAAAAAAAATCAACTATCTACTCGACCACATGCTCGCAGCGGAGTGGAAGAAAGAGAAAGGGATTTCATGCTCGCATGAGCAGAATCGAAACCAAAATATAAAGAATTAAAGAAAACTTAGCGATCATCTAAAACATGTCTACGATGATGTGACGAGAAAGGAAACCCAACAATCACTCGATCAAATCAAAATAGTAAAGAATAACAATCAAAGAAAAGCAAGGAGTACCACCAGAGAAGGAAGGTAGATCATCTATCTGCCTTACTCTATAGTAAGGGCAGAATAGAGAAGAAAGCAAAAGGTAAAGGATCTCACATCCACTTGATCATATCAGAATAGTAAATGTGGACAACTCGGTGTTCACATGATTATATCAAAACAGTGAAATAAAGAGCAAAAAGATAAAGTAGACCAACTATCTGCCTAACTATATCGAAACAGCAGAACATAAGGTAAAAGGAGTGGTGAGGTATGCCTTCCAGGGACACTGTCAGGCTCACTCAACCAAGTAAAGAGTAAAGTCTGATGTCTACCCGGCGCATATGCCTGCAGTAGGACAATCAGGAAAAAAAGAGTGGTGAGGAATGCCCTCCCAGGGACTCTGTCGGGGCTCTCTCAACCAAGTAAAAAGTAAAGTCTGATGTCTACCCGGCGTATATGCCTGCAGTAAGACAATCAGGTAAAAAAAGGAGTGGTGAGGTATGCCCTCCCAGGGACTCTGTCGGTGCTCTCTCAACCAAGTAAAGTCTGATGTCTACTCGGCGCATATGCCTGCAGTAGGACAATCAGGGAAAAAGAGTGGTGAGGAATGCCTCCCAGGGACTCTGTCGGGCTCTCTCAACCAAGTAAAGAGTAAATACTGATGTCTACCCTGCGCATATGCCTGCAGTAAGACAATCAGGGAAAAAGAGTGGTGAGGAATGCCCTCCCAGGGACTCTATCGGGGCTCTCTCAACCAAGTAAAGAGTAAAGTCTGATGTCTACCCGGCGCATATGCCTGCAGTAGGACAATCAGGGAAAAAGAGTGGTGAGGAATGCCCTCCCAGGGACTCTGTCGGGGCTCTCTCAACCAAGTAAAGAGTAAAGTCTGATGTCTACCAGGCGCATGTGCCTGCAGTAAGACAATCAGGGAAAGAGGAGTGGTGAGGAATGCCTCCCAGGGACTCTGTCGGGCTCTCTCAACCAAGTAAAGTCTGATGTCTACCCGGCGCATATGCCTGCAGTAAGACAATCAGGGAAAAAGGAGTGGTGAGGAATGCCTCCCAAGGACTCTGTCGGGCTCTCTCAACCAAGTAAAAAGTAAAGTCTGATGTCTACCCGGCGCATATGCCTGCAGTAGGACAATCAGGGGAAAAGAGTGGTGAGGAATGCCTTCCCAGGGACTCTGTCGGGGCTCTCTCAACCAAGTAAAGTCTGATGTCTACCTGGCACATATGCCTACAGTAAGACAATCAGGGAAAAAGAGTGGTGAGGAATGCCCTCCCAGGGACTCTGTCGGGGCTCTCTCAACCAAGTAAAGTCTGATGTCTATCCGGCGCATATGCCTGCAATAGGACAATCAGGGAAAAAAGAGTGGTGAGGAATGCCCTCCCAGGGACTCTGTCGGGGCTCTCTCAACCAAGTAAATAGTAAAGACTGATGTCTACCCGGCGCATATGCCTGCAATAGGACAATCAGGGAAAAAGAGTGGTGAGGAATGCCCTCCCAGGGACTATGTCGGGGCTCTCTCAACCAAGTAAAGAGTAAAGTCTGATGTCTATCCGGCGCATATGCCTGCAATAGGACAATCAGGGAAAAAGAGTGGTGAGGAATGCCCTCCCAGGGACTCTGTCGGGGCTCTCTCAACCAAGTAAAGTCTGATGTCTACCCGGCGCATATGCCTGCAGTAAGACAATCAGTGAAAAGTCCACCCCCGCTCGGTGTATGTGCCTGCAACGGGGTTCCTACCCGACGCATATGTCTGCAATAGGATAAAGGAAAACTCAACAATCACCTGGCGCATATGCCTGCAGTGATATGGAGAGAAAAGAGAAGGTCACCTCTGCCCGGTGTATGTGCCTGCAGCAGAGTCCCTACCCGGCGCATATGCCTGCAGTAGGATGAAGAAAGAACACTCTACACAATCACTTGGCGCATCTGCCTGCGATGATGTGGAGAGGAAAGAGGTCACCTCTGCCCGGTGTATGTGCCTGCAGTAGAGTCCCTACCCGGCGCATATGCCTGCAGTAGGATGAAGAAAGAACACTCTACACAATCACTTGGCGCATCTGCCTGCGATGATGTGGAGAGGAAAGAGGTCACCTCTGCCCGGTGTATGTGCCTGCGGCAGAGTCCCTACCCGGCGCATATGCCTGCAGTAGGATAAAGAAAGAACACAAGAACACTCTACACGATCACCCGGCGCATCTGCCTGCAGTGATTGTGAAGAGGAAAGAGTCACCTCAACACCGACCTGACACAGATCTGTGTAGGGATGTGAGGGAGAAAGGAAAGATAAGTAGAAGAATTCTGAGAGAGAAGTTGTCTAAGGAACCCCAAGCTAGCGCTTTGGTTACCACGTGGTAGAGGACAAATCGTCGTGGCCACGAGTATCCGAATGCCGGCGAAATTTCTTAGGCAACATTAATATCACATGAAAAGAAAGAAAACATCAGATTGATGCCTCAAGGGACAACAGGAAGAGATACGCCCTCAGCAGAGTGGCGAGAGGGGCAATCTCATCCCAGGTGAGCAACAATTAAATCAGCGAGGGGGCACACCCGCTACAAAGAATAAAATGATATTAAGAAAAGTAATCATCAAGAAACTACAGTGGTGGACCCATACTAACTGATGGGGACCCTGTAAGAAGTGAAAACAACATCAACAAATCCACGGAACCTCTCTGGCAGCCAAGGGTCGGATCCCAACAGGAAAGTATGCGGACAAAGAAATCAGGGCATTGATCTTCTGCTAAAAAATCAACGCTCACAAAGAAGCGATGCTAACACCTGAAATTAGGTGTACTACATCGTCATTTGGGGAAACAACCCAAGGTAGAAAAGGGGACACATCTGCCACCGAGGATAGTAAATATGAATAAGATTAACAATCATCAGAAAATCACAGCGGTAGCACCCACACAAACTAGTGGGACCCTGTGAAAAGTGAGAGTGATCTCAACTCATCCATAGAACTACTCTGCTATTTAAGAGTAGGGCATGAATGAAGAATCATGTCGGTAAAGAAACCAAGGAGCTGATCTTCTGCTAGAAAATCAAAGCTCCTGAGAAAGTGATGCTAACATCTGAGATAAGATGTACTACATCACAACTAGGGAAACAACTCAAGGTAGCGAGGGGACACACTCGCCACCGAGGATAACAACTATGGATAAGAATAATAATCATCAACAGTTCACAGCGGTAACACCCACACTAACTGGTGGGACCCTGTGAGAGATGAAAGCAACATCGCTATATCCATAAGACCGCTCTAGAAGCTAAGAGCAAGATATGAATGAGAAAGTGAGTTACGGATTGAGAGTAGAAGAGGGGGCTGATCTTTCCTTAGAAAAATCTAAGCCTACAAAGAAGTGATGCTAACATCTAGAACAAGATGTACCACATCACTAATGAAGATTACTATAATCATAAAGAATCATAACAATGCAAGTGTAGGGTCATCCTTGAAGCAACCGTCGAGACGCTTCGAAGGAGGGGAAAGAAAAGCTTGGGAAATTTGAGCTCTTAGAGAGTTTTACCGGGTTCCACCTGTGACAAGGGCAACCGGTTTTGCTCAATTGAGAGCTTCTCTCTTTTTTTTTAATCATCATATATTTTTTTTTATGTTCTTTTTTTTTTCTTTTTTTTTTCTTTTTTTTTCTTTTAATATATGAAAGAAAGGAAGTGCGCTCAATAGTCACTACAGTGAATAAAGGAAAAGAAACGGGTAAAAGAGCTCAACTAACAACTATCAACTTGGCCTATCAAGGCATCCTCTCAACTGCCTTTGAACTCTGAACTGCATGTCTGGTCATATCCCTTGTCTTGCGAGAGAGTGCGAGCTACCACTCCCCCCAGAACTAAGGGGTGTTCTGCTAACTGCTATCAATCATCACACTGACTGGGGCTTACATTCATTTGCACATCCTGAGCCCCTTTGCCTTGAGGCTGCACTAAATCACTATCTTGCAGGTGAATCTTTCCACTAGCCATAAGGCTCTCCACCCTATCCTTGAATACAAAACAATCTTCAAGGACATGCCCAGTATGCCGGTGAAAGGGGCAATATAATGGGTGCTCTATCAGTCCTTCTTCATTTTTCTTCTTATTAAATGGAAATATTAGGATATTATTTTTAACAAGGGATTTAAATATCTTTTGCACACTTTCCCTCTTAAAGGGATATTCCTTGTCGAGCCTCTCCTGTAAGGACAACTGACCCTCTGAAGTCCTATGGGAGGATCTAGCCTGTACTGCTGACTGCCCAGGTGTGTACGACGACTGCTGTGGTATTGAACTGGCTAAGGGCTTCTTGCCCTTATCTAATGGTCTATAGGTATTGTGTACCTCCCCTCTCCTAGGCGGAGGTACCCCTGAAGACTCCTGTCGTTGAGATCTACGCGAAGGTTGACTCTCAACCTTAGGAGGAACTGCAACGGGTATGCTGTCCTGTAGGCTGATCACCTTTGTTAACAACTTTTGAAAGGTTCTAATATTAAAACCCTTCAAGTAAGGAGATATAGGGCCATCTATGTTCTTTAATAAGATTTCTACTGCATGCTGCTCTTGTAACTGGGGCTCACACTGCAAACTAAGATTCCTCCATCTGACTATATAATCCGGTAGAGTCTCACGGGGCCGCTGCCTGGCCATAACTAACTCTCCAACTGTAACCCGGTGCTCAGCACTAATAAATCTCTGAACAAAAAGCTGCTCTAACTCTGTAAATGTACGAACTGAGTCGTTGGGGAGGTCGGCGTACCAGGAAAATGCCACCCCAACTAAACTGCTGACAAATAATCTCAACAACAAAGCATCGTTCCCTCCTATGTTGCAACATATAGCCCGGTACTGAGCTACATGCTGCCTTGGGTTCCCAAATCCATCAAAAACTCTAAACCTAGGAGGGACAAAACCAGGGGGTAAGGCTCGTGCTCGTACTCAACTGGGTAAGGTCTCCCCCTGCTAACTACCTCTCCAGACTTCTTGGAGGAAATGGCCTGCTCGACCTTCTGGGCAATCAAATCATGAATCTGTCCTGCTGACAACTGAGCTGACTGACTCTGAACTGGGGTAGTGAAAGTAACTGCCGTAGGTGACACTGGAACTGCTCTCTGGACCCTGTCCACTCCCATAGGGTCTGGTGCTACTACAGGTGGCACTATTGGTTCATCCCTAGACGTAGTAGGAGTGCCTACGCCCACAACTTGGGGCATGACCCCCAAGGCTGTCAATTGAGCGGTCATTGCTGATATGGCTCTAGCCATCTCTGCCATATGAGTCTGAAGGTTTAAAACTGTAGCTTCTGTATCAACTGACCTGGGAGATCCACCCACCTCGGGCTCTCCCTGCTCATCATCATCATCATCATCTGTCTCTCTATGCTCATCCGAGAGACCTCGTCTAGTAATCACACACACTCGGTGCACTGGTATATCTTCATCCGACTCTTCAAGCATGTCCTCCTCGGAGAAGGTCTGACAAAACGCTTCCATATATGGACCCATAGGGGAAGAAATCCTACGGGGGCTAGGAGCTGAAACTACCTCTCCCTGGGCTGGTGAACCATCGGGAGGGACTATAACATCAACATCTGCCACTGTATCGTAGACCATCGGAATTGCCTCTGATCCGGAAGGAACAACTGTCTCTAACTGCCCAACTATCTGAACTGGCTGCACTGCCTCGACAGGAGAGTCTGCCTGTCGTCGTCTCCATACCCGTCCGCTACGACGGGACCCAGTGGGAACAACTGACTGCTGAGTGGCTACCATAACTGAACTAAACTGAGGTCTAGTAAGCTCCAGCTGCTGTCTTCGTCCATGACGACGTGGGGGTCATCCAACAGCGGGAGCAACTGTCTGCGGTCTAACTGAAGGAACTAAACTAACTGGCTGTCATGGCGGCTGTCCTCTCCGCCACTGGTACCTCTGCCTCAGCAAGTGAACGGACGCCTGAGCAATCTGACGGAGTAACCTCTCTTGACTGACAGGGCCTTGACCCCGCGCTAAGCGGATAATGCTTCGAATCCTCTAAGAGAGGGTTCGAGCAGCATCATCCCTATGAGCCCTAGCGCGTGGTAAAGTAGTGGTAACAGGAGGGGCCGCCGCAATGCGAGCAACGTCCTCCTCATCACCACTATGTGTCAGTGGAGAGAAACGTCCTCCTTGAACTGTTGCTATCTCAGAAGCGACTATAACCTCCGGAATGGGTATAACTGAAACTGGTTGTGGTGCCTGCTACTCGGGGACCACTCTCCTCTGAACAGGCTCCTGGTGAGCCAACGAATCTGCCATCCGCTGTCTATCTGCCTCAGATGCAGCCAAACGAAGTCTACGATTTCTATTCCTCCGGGCCCTTCTCCTAAGGCCGAAGGTGGAAGACGAAGCAACATATGAACCCACTACCTGAGCGACAGGGGGAACAGGAAGTACGGGAAGTGTCGGGGTCTGCTCGAGGGTCTCTGGGTGAGACAATCGAGCGAAAGCTGAAACCCGACGGGAGGAAGGCGAAGGAGTCTCGGTCTGGGCACCCCTCTTCCTAGAGGAAGAAGGAGGGGGAACCCGAACACGAGCTGCCTCTGCCGGAACAACAACAGGGGTAACTACTGCCTGCCAGCGTTGAGGAGCCAGGGCAGTCTGAGCAACAGGTAGAACAGGAGTAGGACGAGCATGTGCCTGGGCTGTCCGCCGAGCAACTGGACGTCCAAAGGGGCGCATGGCTGCACGACCTCTCCTCTGAGGAGGAGAAAAGGCAGCAGCCTCAGCCGGGTTTGGCCAGCAAAGAGTGGCAAAGGCCGAGTCGGTGAAGGAACCAAAAGTGATTCCTTCAGCAGGAGGACTGGCCAGCAAGGACTCAGGGAGTGTCACCTGGGCGTCAGTACCAAAGCGGAAGGTAATAGAAGGCACGAAAGAAGCCATGGTACTGTCTGTTAAGAAGAACAAAAGAGATTTCAAATGATTAGTAAAAAATAATGAGAAGAGGAATGATAGATAGGGAACGGAATGACCTAGAAGGTCAGAAGGAAAGAAATTTGGCTAGGGGGAAACCCTAACTAAGAAGGAGGAACGATCCTAACTAAGGAAGGACCCTAACTAAGAGTAGGACGAACCTAATCTAGGGAGTACCAATCCCAGAGTACACACAAGAAAAGGATAATATAGAATCCAAAGATGGAGAGAGAAACCTGTCCCACCATGGTCGCCAGAAACCTGTGGACCTCCGAAAGGAACAACAAACACAACATCGCCCTGCGAGGGGAGACAGTATCTGTTGCCAATGGAAGGGCAGATTCGATCATGTATACGATTAACCATTGAGGATAGCGGCTCTCACCAGTACATCCCGATGGATAATAATATATATGATCTGATCGTCACAACGGGTTTCCCCCACCCGATACATTAGCTCGAGTGGGGTTTATTTGAGAGTGGGATGCGGTTCCCCACGAGCGCAAGCCCCCGTGGTTAATTACATCTCAAGCCGGGGCCTGAGAATACTCTCGATTAAGGATTCTACATTATTCTTTTTAAATTGGGATTGGTACATAGGGCGAAGACTAGGAAATCCTACTCAAAGGAAAAGAAGGGCTCAACTAGGCTTAGTCAGCATGCACGGCTCAGATCAGCATCCGGAGGGACTAAGGTAGTGAAAAGAAACTGGAGAAAATAAGTAAATCATGCACTCGAAGCATGCAGGAGAGAAGGATGGAGGTGGCGTCATCCGTGTGACACGGATATGTAGGGTTTATGGTCCCTGGAAGATAGAAGACCTACCTACCGATGAGGCATACTACGAAGCAATAGTAGCATTGAATCCTAAATCTATGGTGGGTTTAGTGTTCTACGCAACACTAACACCCGTGTCCTAGCTAATGCATTCTGGGCTTATATCCTGCCTGAAAAGGAAAGCCAGCTAACCACCTAATCGTATAAAATCCATGATGTCCAAGTCTTTATGAAAGATGGGTAGGTGGTTTGGTTATCGGAAGTAGGGCCGACGTCTAGAGAGTTTCCTAATTGGCCCTGGACTTATGTAGGGTGTATGCTCCTAAGACTAATGCAATTAGAATTTTAGTTTAATTAGTTTCTAATGCAATGCATGCTGGTTAACGATCTCAAATTAAATATGCATAGAATTTAAAAAAAAGGCTTATAAAATAGTTTTTTTTTAGAAAAGACTAGACTTCCCTAGATCCAGCACCTCATCCTCATAGGTCGGATTATCTGGACTCTACCCGCAGGCGGGGAAGTGTCTTATAGCAAGGAGGGAGAGAATGCATTGATATGCATGCGACCCCGGACGATTCCGGCTATTCCCTAGATCGTTAGGTTTCTATATTACTTAATTCTTAAAATTTTAGAATTTTATTACGAGTAGAAAAGATTTGTTCCTAAGGAGCCTAACGAAATTAGGCCAAGCACATGCAAGAAAGAAACCTAAAAAGAGCAGGCAATTTCTACTGCGCACATAAAATAAACACATCAATATAAATCCACAGAGCAGAGTAAAGAAAAGTCCACAGTCCACGGCAAGTGCCGTATAAGTACAACCCAGGGTCTGCAGAAAAGTAATGGTGGCCAGGCCCCACCGACAACATCCTGGATTTTAATCCTACTAAATGACGCAAGTCTTAAATGCGAGGCATTTCGTCTTCAAATCTTCATCTTCGAGTGGATCGTCTCCCCTCAGATCTTCTTCCTTTAGATCGCCCTCCTTCGGATCGTTCTCTGGAAGGGTACCCAAATGAATAAGAAATTCCCTGTGAAGGGCCTTTCTTTTTCTCTTTGGGTACCTAACATTCGAAATGCCATGCCTTTGAAGACTTTCACAACTCAATATGAATTATAAATTACATTATGAAAAATAAAAAAAAATCTAGACTCAAACTGAACCTGCAAGGTTATCCTAACAAAAATCTCAAGCAGTTTAATATGTCACATCACAAGCATTTATATCAGTGCAGAAAAGTAAACACACTTGGCCACGCTCTTATTCATTTGGGGGCTAAGCATTTTAGAGCACCTGTAGCAAGCATTTATAATTTATGATTTATCATATTAGCCCCCGTTTATTTTTAGCGCTGCATGAGCGTGGCCACCTGCATAAGACTGAGTCAATATAAAATGTCCCTAGCCTAGGGGTAGATCTAACGCACAAGCAACAACATCACGAGTAAAGTGCGGTACAGTAATAAAATAAACACTCACAACAAATCATATCAACCAGCACACGTGCCACATGCAAGAGCGTCACAGCACAAAAATAGAAAAAAGTAAAACACCGGCCTAACCTAGAACTAGAAGTGGTGCCCTAGCAAACAAGTCTATGTGTGTGTAAAGGCTGTGTGGCTGAGGTAGATCCTAAGTGGGTATTTAGTTAAAGTTATCAAAAAAATTCCAGTTTGTTGAAGGTCTGTAAAGGAAATTTTATTTAAAGTTCAAATATTAGTGAATTAGGATCCATTTTAGTCAATTTAATTTGTGGATCAATTTTAATGCTTAGGGTAATAATATTTGAAGTTTAAATTGCATTAGTGATTGTTAGGAGGTCCGGGGTCCACCTATACACTAGGCTAAAAGGGGTCCAAAGAGGGATTATTAGAAACAGGTTGGGTCTAAGGGAGTTAGTATTTTTATTAAATACTAGATCTTACTATGAGTAATTAGACTGTTAGTTTGTTGGATTTGGAGTTTTCTAAGTAAAGTTATGATTTTAGGAGTTTCGGGCCCTAATTATTGAACTGCAGCTGACCGGAGAGTTGACTTTTCAAATTAGGTTGATTTTTGAAAAGTTAACATTTTTAATGAATAGTAGACTTTGATTAGAGTTCAGTGTTTTTTGATTTACTTGATTTGGATTTTTCTGTAATTAGTTACGAATTTTAAAAGTTTGGATATTATGAGTCTTTTAGGCTCGAGTTAGATTTGCTTCCCAATTTTATAACTCCTAGAATTAAAGTTTATTTTAATGATCTTTATTTAGTTAATATTTGATTAAGAGGTGATTAATATTTTAATTAGATTTTAGTTCAAGTTTATATTCAAATTCCACCTCCTAGTGATTTCGTATGTTGATTGTAGTTTGATTGAAGATTAAGGATTTGAATCTTTTAATTAAGATTATAATTAGTTTTATTGCTTAATTATTAATGAATTAAAGCAAATTAATCTTAGGATAATACGTCACTAAGTTTTTATGTTTTATGTCTCTATTCTAAAGGAGCATGCATCCTAAGTCTAAATTTTCTAAGACTCAGTCCTTAATTTTTGTCCTTAGGTGTCACTAGTGTTGTAGGAGATGAATAGATGTTTTATTTCTAACCCCTTAGACATTCGCGTATATGTAACTGGGTTCAAGGATCTATAATAAAATGAGGCATGAAGATAATCTAATAATTGAAGTTTCTATAAGGTCCTAAAGGGTAGGGGAACGTACACACAGATAGGCTCCCTAGAGGCTATCTAAGTTTTAAGAAAACTCACAACACCGGGGGCTATGACCCGGTGGTATCGCCCGTAGCACCCCCACCAGAATGAATGGGGGCGACTGATGCTCGGATCCGACTGTCCAAGCTACTTCGTCTAGTGCTCCAGTTGCTCCTTGCTTTTACCTTCCCAAGAGTACCTCGCAAAGAACAAAGAAAAGAACAAGGATTGGATGAGAGCAGAATCATGTTCAATATGCAAATTATCAAAATAAAATGCTATTAAATGAAAACATACCTTTTCTTTTGTCTGGATGTTAACTTGGTTGTTTGCTCTCCGAGACTGCCTGAGTTTGTAGGAACTCTCCTATATTGCTCCAAAAACGGTCTTTATTTATTATTTTTATGGGATGTTAGCATCTCATTGATAGGCATGCTCTGTCAAAGTCCAAACATGCCTTTGCCCCACCCTTATTCCCATTCAGCATTTAAGCCAAATGCAAATAAGAGGCGGGAGAATTTGGATGCTATTTACTGTTCCCACGTTTTACGAAAGCACTCGAAAGACTTGACACAATCACCCAAATCACTTTCGTATAAAACTCAAAGCGACAGAGAAGAAAACCCAATCTTGAAGCCAAAATCTGAATAAAACTTTCAACTCACATTTCTTTTGAAACTCGCCTTTGAGACCAAAAACAAATAAGAGAGAAAATGCATCCATAAAAAGAGAAATTGAAAGAGTCATCTAACATCAAGCTCCTCGAATATAAAATCACTCATAAAGCCCTCAATCTCCAAAACAATCCAAAGAACCTTCCAAATGAAGCAAAACATAAAACTTTCCAACATAAAACCCACTAAAATCTTTCGATGCAAAACAAACAATAGACTTCTTTAACGTGGGGTGGGTCTATGAAAATCTTCTAGCATGTTCGTTTCATAAAGCTCTTTTGTCACAAAACATTCGAAAAACCTATTTTAAAATTTCTCAACACAAAAAATAATTCGCAAAGCTTTTCGACATAACAAAATCATTCCATGTTGAGCCTGAAGTATGATCAAGCTCGACACACAAAGTACCATGGAAACCTTTCAGTAAAATTGCTCACATGCATTCTATATAAAATTCAAACGAGTAGAGAAGAAAACAAGATTCAAGCAAGCGTGAAAACACCTCGAAATTCATCAATGCTTTATGGCTAGATACACCTCTAATAACATAAACAGTATAACTTGAAATCTACCAAACACATATATATTCTTCGACAAATTTTTCACCATCATGCTATATGCCACCATAAAGTTTTAAAAGAAGCCTCAATTTAAACTTGTGAACATGCTTTTGTGTCAAACATATAGCATTGCAAACCAAGAGTTCGTCACACGAAATGATTAATGAAATATAAGAAGGGTGCTTTGAGAACTTATAAGTAAAGCTTTGGAAATATGCCAAGTTACTTCTTTCGATTCACAATCCTAGTATTTTCTAACTCTATGTTCAGATATTGATCGAGTGAATGAAGAATGCTTCTAATTGCTAAGTCATTCTTCAGCTCAACTGTGACTTCCTTTCCAACTAGTAAGTTTGTGAAGTTTCCAACACAAAGCAATATAGTATTGATTCTATACAAAATTCGCATTTTAAGAAACAATGTGAATGCCTTCCAATATGGGAAGTGCTTTATGTAGTAAAATGCATTATGGTCAGTAAAATAGGCTTTGTCAAGGAACAGTTAACACAACTCATCACCTTACTTAGTACTGAAAGAAGGTGAATGTAAGAAAAGAGTAGAGAAAAGTGCTGTCCTTTCCACAGATTCTCACCAATGAAGCAATTTAATCATGGATCCATATGTAAAAGCACTTTAGTAAATTGCAAAAACATACAACCATCTTAACTAAGCATCTTCCATGAAATCATCAAAGCAACTAAGATACAAGTATTTGGATAGCAAAACTCTCAATGTGGTAGTGATTAATGGGGTAGGAAACTACTTTCCATAAGTGATGCCACTATCTCACAATCATATTTAATGTAATTTCAAATGAATTCCACATCCCAGAACTTCTCAAATCTATAACATAACAATTACTTTTCGTAGGGGAAGAATCAATTTGAAAATCCACATTTTATGAAACGAAGTGTCAATTTCAAAAGAGAGCAAACTTCCATGTTTAGGCACAAAACCAAATAACAAGTCTGCTCCAAAAGAACAAATATCACAAAAATGAATGACAACACTGAATATGTTAATTTTGCCATAGCCATAAGCAAGGAATATAATGTTCTGCTTCAAATAGACATAATGATAACATCAAGTTGGCAATAAGGTAAGCCCCCAATAAGAACATCAGCTCAATAGCATAAGTTCACCTAAATCAACTTCTTTCTTGGAAACAGAACCCCCCAACATGAACAGGATTATCACATGAAGCTTCAATGCGAGCCAAGATGGCTATAGCTTCTTTTGAGACATTACTACAAACACTTTGTATGCACGGTTTGATAGAAGATCAAGATGTCTTCTTACACTTTTCCACGGTTTACACCTAAAATTCTAAGTCATGCGACATGAGTCAAGTAAGATAGAAGAAAATCATAAGCATCACTATTTCATTCTCAATCAGGAGGTTAAAACGAAATGAATCTAAAACCCTTTGCTTTGGAAATACATACTCACTTTGCCTTGATCAATCTCTGATTCCTTCTCAGGGGACATATATAAGAATAAGGAAGGGGGAGAGAAGTGGGGAAGAAGGCAATTAATTCATACACAAACCCCTATGCAGATTTTATAGACATGAGAACATGAATTTCAGATTTTAGCCATTTAATAAATCATCGATACAAACTGAGAAAGTTAAACATCTTAGCTCTTCTAGTCAAGCTATAATAGATCGCGAGCGAAACATTATCAAACCTCCAACCGTACTAGTCTCAGCATCTATGGCATAAAACAATATTATTAAACTTTTTTTTTTTAATGGAATGAAGCCCACGGAATGGATGATTCTAATAACCAATGACAGTGAAATGTAGATATGCTTGATTGGTGATTTTATTTGACCACAACTTAGTTTGTTCTTTAACAAACATTAATACAAACACTTGGCATGCATGTTTGATGAAAAGTGACATGGCATTCTTATAATCCTTCAAAACTTACACCTAAGACTTCAAGTTATGCAGCCTGAATCAAAAAAAAAAAAAAAACTAGCCTCACATGCCAACCATTCATTTCCTTTTAAACCGTATGAACCAAAACATTACAGAGATATACAAATCATCATTTTGGATAGATAAACATCATTGACAGGACTTCCCACATCATGAAGAAGGAAAGGAAAGAAAATAATAGAGGTAAGGAGGATAAGAAGGAGAAGAGAAAAATAGAGAGGAGGAAGAAGAGAAAACAATAGAAGATGAAGAAGAAGAAGAAGAAGAAGAAGAAGAAGAAGAAGAAGAAGGAGAAGGGAAGGATTACCTGTAGCCAAGGGAGCTGACGGCTGCGATAGGGGGAGGCGAAGTCAGGTCACCGAAGGCTAGAGGAGCTCGGGTCCGGCTAAGGCAGGCGGACTCAGGCCGCTCGTCTGGGCTGCTCCAAACTGGAGCAAGGCGTCAGCTTGGGGGTCTCTCACGCGAGAGGAGAAGAGATGAGGGCTTCGGTCCTTGGCTTCAACGAATAGAGGGGGTCTTCCGCGAGCAAGGAGCCGAAGGAGAGGGGTCGTCGCCTGGGATTTGAGAGAGAAAGATCGGGAGTGGGGAGTTCCGCCTGGCCTTTTCGCGAACAGGTCCCAGACCCAGAGCTGAAGGGATTTCGTCTGGGAGAGAGCTCCTAAGAGCCAGGGGAGCCAAGCTTTTTCCAATCCTTCTATTTTTGCCAACCAGTCAGCTAGCCCCCCCGCGAGATGGCATGCCCAGGGGATTTTGAACCAGAGAACCAAAAAAAAATCGCCACGAGAGCTGGGAAAGGTATGCGTTAAATGCTCGTTAATGTTGACAAGAGAAGATCACGCGATTGCCTTCTCTAAACGCGATAAAATCAGGTTATTAACGAAATCGGAGCCCTTGGGTCGAGTTGCTTAATCTGACATTGGGTTCAAATTTATTAGAAAGTAATGTGGAGTTTACTTTGAATTAATTTGGGTAGATTTGGGTCAAATTTGAGTTTAAATTGAACTTGATTTTGACTCGAATCAGGTTTACTCAGGCTCGATGCGGCTCGACTACGCTAATTTAATAAGATTAAACCCAAAGTCAACATTAATTGAGATCAAATTGGGTCCAACGGGGTTGATACATGTCGATAAAAATCAATCGAGAACAGTCGAGGACTCGATCCGAGTCAATTTAAAATCGAGTCTTAATTGACATCGATTCGACTCGAACTCAGCTCGTCCTGACTCGATTGAGCCAATCAAACACAGTCGAGGGTCAACCCGAACAAAATAGAGGTCAACAGACTCCATTTGGACCATTCCACCCGTACTCGTGACTCGCGCCGTCCTGCGGCCCTGCCAACCGCCTTCTACCATCTTGCACCCCACCGACCTCCTTCCACCATCCTGCAGCCCCGCCGACTACCTTCTTCGGACCCTAGGCTAAACCCTAAGTAGCTAGGTCTGCACTACTGCTGTTGTGCCGCCACTGCCACTACTTCGGTGTTGCTTCGTCGCCAGTCTGGAAGTAGTGACAGGTCCGATGGGAGCTCAGTTCATGCTTCTTCATCCAAATTGAAAAATTTAGGTCAGGTCGTGTTAGTCTGGCAACTCGTGTGGGTCAGGTCCAGGTTGGAATATCCGACCCGTTTGGAAAAATGGGTCTGATTCGGGTTGACCCGTTTAAATTCGGGTCAACTCAGGTTCAACTCGAACCTGACCCGTCGACCCAAATTGACACCCCTAGGGTCCAATGCACTTCTAATGATATTTAGGATGCATTAAAAGAGGTTTGAAAAATTGTTTTGATAGTATCATGTTGAGTTTTGGGGAAAAGTCCAAATTTGCCATTAAAAGGCATTTTGGTCATTTTGACCCATAGTCAATTTTGGATTAAACTGAGTCTAACAAAATATAGTTTACTTGTCAATACATTATATTAAAGGTTATGGGCATGATCAAGGGTTCTGGGGAAGGCCCCAAGGTTAAATCTAGGAGCTGTTAATTAGTTAAAATTCACTTCGACAACCTTATTTCTACTCAAGCATTTAGACTTCCTACAAATCAATAAAAATTTACAACAGAAAACTCTTTATTTCTTACAAGGTTGCGAACAACAATATCAGCCAATAAAGGTGTTTGATTGAAAAAATATAGTTTTGAAAAGAAGGTTTAATTTTCTTTGGGAAATGTTAGATTTCTGGAATTTTAAATTTTATAATCGAACACTTATTATGAATGATATATCACCTCGAAAGGTGAACATATCGTTCCCTAATAGGTTCAGATTATAAATCTTGATTTATCCTGATTATCACAATCAAACTCAAGGAGAAACAATATATGATCTCAAAGGATCAAAATGATGTTAAATCTAATGTTTAACTACAATAATCTAGTAAAGAGATCATTAATTTCATAATCAATATCACGATAATAATACGATATATATTTCCAAGGAAAGATGATATTGTCTGTTATCGATCATTTGAAAATGACGATAATGATCGTCAACTCTTGAATTTCCCAAAGATAATTAATTGAAATTTTGAAAAACTTGATTTTGAAAATCTGGTCTGGGTTTCTAAATCTCCTACGAGCGCAAGCCCTCGTAGTTAATTACATCATAAGAAACCAGAAAATTTCTTACGAATACTCTCGATTAAAATAGCGATACGAATTTTATTAAAGATTTCAAAGCTTGATATCAAAGGAGGTTAAGGACTGGGATTTCAAGTGGGAATGGTTCAAGGTTGAGCACTTATTTCTGGAGTCAAAGGAAGAAGAGTAGGAGGTGTTTTGAGATTCTGAATTACTTTAGAAACACCTCAAACTATCCTAAGTGTTGGGCTTGAATTAGATTGAAAGAGATTTAATGTTTAAGTGATCAATTTTATTAGAAAGTGGGAATTAGATTCCCGGAAGATTGAGGTCTTAAGATTAGAGATTTGCCTCAGAACCTAAGTCTAAAATTGGGTACTGAAAATCAGTGACCCGGAACCTAGCTAATGCAATACAATCTGGACTTATCCCGGCCTAGATTGGGGAGCCAGCTAAACCACCTAAACGCTTCAAAACCATGAGTCAAAGTCTTTATGAAAGAGTGGTTAAGGATATTATTTAAGATTGAGTTTGAGGAATTGGGGTCCATCTAGAGCAGATCCTAATTGACCCCTTAACATATGTTGGGTGAAAAGTCTAAATAAAAATACAATTAAGAATTAGACTCAATTTTAATTTGTTACTAATGCGATGCATACTAGTTGACTCGATGAAATGCTTAAATCAAAATGAAGCAATTTTAAAATCAGGCTTAAAAAATAGGTTTTATCCTAGAGATTGCACAACATCCCCTTGGACAGAACTGCACCCTAATAGGTCAGGTGGTCTGCCAAAACCCGCAGGCGGGGAGTGCCTAACACGGTAGAGAAGGTTCAATATGTATGCATGAAAAACCTTCGGCGAATCCGGGCTTACTTCTTAAAATCATTAGAGTTTCTATCTGAGCCTAAAAGTTTTTAAATTTTAGTTAAAGTAGAAATAGTTTATGACCGTACCCTCACGAGCCTCCGATCGGGTTCCAGGCTAAATCAAAATCGACATGCAAGAGCGCCAAATAAACTACTAAAAGCATGCTGGTCCTTAATCACAATCAACACATCAATCAAATCAATTAAATAATTAAATAAATATTCAAAATGAAAGTCCATAGGCAAGTGCCCTTAATTATACAACCTAGGGTCTGCAGGAAAGTAAAGTGGCCGGGTACCACTGACTACAACCCGGATTCTACTCCTAAGACTCAAGTGACTTTGAGATTTGAGATTCTTCTCATTCTTCACTTCTTCGTCTTCTTGGAACTCCTTGGATCGTCGGGTCTGGATATCCAAATGAAAGGAAACTCCCCCTGATTAGGGGTGTTATCTTTTCTCTTTGGATATGTGAAATTCATCCTAATTTGGATCTCCAAATGGATAGGAACCCTCCCCTAAGGGATGTTCCTTCCTCTTTGGATCCCAAATTGGATGTTTAAACATCTCAATCTCAAAGTACTTTAAATAATTTATAACTCAATTTAAATTAAATTACATCAATAGAAATTAAAAATCTAGACTTAACAACCTGCAAGGTTATCCTAATAATCAACAGTTTACATTTGACATCCCAAGTAGTTATATATTTGAAATTTAAATATACTCAATCATAGCCACACTTGTCCATGCTCTTTTAATTTTAAAGGGGGACTTAAGCATGCTTAGCACCTGTAGAAAACAGTATTAATTTTAAAGCTTTAATTATTGCCCCCTTTAATTTAATTGCCCTGTATGAGCATGTCCACCTGCATAAGATTGAATTAGTATAGATCGTTCCTAACCTAGGGGTAGATCTAACGTACAATCAATTACATCACAGAATGCTGAAACTTAAATAAACAAACACATCAATTCTACTACTAGCAAACAGCATGCAGTAAAAGCTCAAAAACCCGGCACACAGCAGAAAAGTAAACACCGGCCTAGCCTAAAACTAGAGTTGGTTGTCCTAGCAAACCATCTAAAGTGTGTGAGGTAGGCTGTGTGGTTCTGATATGTCCTAGATATGGTACTTGATTGAAGTTGCTTGATGTTCTAGTTGGTTGAAGGCTTAAGGGATTTTAATTAAAATTTAAATCTTAATGAATTGAATTTGATTTTAAATTTGATTTTAATTGTTTGTTGGATACCACCTTTGTTGCACACCGAGGCCGTGAAGTTTATTTCACCTTCATTGGGGCTAATTTAATAGCCTCGTAAGCCTGGGTTACCCAGTGGTACCCGATATGATTAAATGATTTAAGTTTGATTAATGTTGAAGGTTAATTAAATTTTAATTAAGATTAGTTGGTTGCTAGTTTTAAGTTTGAATTAGTGTTTTCTGGGATTTTTGAAAATTTATTAAATTTTGGAATTTTTGGATTATTTTAATGATTTAATTCAAGGGTTAAAAGTTGACTTTTTGATTTAAAGGGTTTTCTAGAAATTTAATATTTTATTAAAATACTAGACCTTAATACGATCAGTTAGACAATAAGTACGCTGAAATTGGATTTTTCTAGATTTTATTATGAAGGTTTGAAATTTTGACTTGAATTTGAACTAGGTTTAACCAAAAGTTGACTTTTTCAAATTTAATTGATTTCTGGAAATTTAACATTTTTAACAAATATTAGAGCTTAAGATGAGTCATATGCCTTTGAGTTTGCTCAATTTGGAGTTTATTTGAATTAGTTATGAATTTTTGAAGTTTTGACAATTATTGAATTTTTTAAAATTAGTTTAATTAAGGCCCTTTTTATGATTTGAATCCAAATGACCTCCAAACTCCTTGAAATCAACTCTAAATGTCAGGAATGACCTAAAGAGTGATCTCTAAGTGTTTGACAAATTTTTGGAATTTTTAATTATTTTTAACTAATTAAATTAATTAAATATTGAATTTCAATTAAACTTAAATTAAACTTAATTTTGAAGTCCAGTCAAGAGGCTTTTATTTTTCATTGATTAAGGGTTCAATTCTGGTCAGTTTAAGGTATTATATGTAATTTTTGGATTTAAATTTGATTTATTATAATTTTTGGAAGGTTTAATGGCTTAATTAAGGGTTGATTTTGATTAAGTTAATTAAGGGGCTTAATGACTTCAAAATTCAGTGGAAAAATTTCCTAAGTCTGAGGATGTCACTATATTTAAGTGTTCAAAGTTTTAAGTCACTAGGAAGTATATCCTAATTAATAGAATTTTTCTAAATTCTCTAAGCAAACTCCTTAATTATTGTCCTTAAGGATGACACTAAGTTTAATTGGGTTTAAATCAAGGTTTCTAGATCCTTGAACACATATGTAAGGTGCATATACATAAACACAATCAAATCCTAAATCTAAGAGAGCCCTAAAGCTAGGTGGTGTGTGTCTGTCCTAAACATACAAAGATGAATGCTAATTAAATATGCTTAATTAGACTAATGAATGATTAGATCATAATCATTCATTAGCACTCCCACATAATTTCTATTCAAATATGTTGATCTATATTTAAAATTTCATAGTAGATCTCTCAACCTAAAATATTTAAGTATCTATATATATATTTCAAAATAATTTTAAAATATACTTAATCTATACATGAAATTATATATAGACATAGGTTTTAAATTAAGAATATTTAAGATATGATTAGGGTGACTTTAATATCTAAATGAGAGATCTACTGATCCACTAATATCATTTGAAAATAAGTTTTTAATTTTCAAAATAATTGGCTTAGTATTTAATTAGATATTAATTAAATATTAAAATATTTAAGTAATTCAAATAACTTAAAATTAATCAAGTTTTGATCTCTGAAGTTAATCTTAAATTAAAGTGCTTAATTTTCTAAAAATTTTGATATATTATACATAATTTTTTAATTTAAAATGAATTTATTATGAATTTTTGAAGTTTAAATCATTTAAAAGAAATTTTCAAGTAATCTTAAATTAGTTAATGATTAAAAATTATTTTAAAATCAGTTAATTTAAGTCTTAAGAATTTTCTGAAATTTTAGAATTATTTAAATGTATATATATATACATGTATATATTAATTTTAAAAATATTTAAATTATTGATCATTAGTTAAATATTAATTAATAATTAAATATTTAATTAATGGAAACATAAGATATAGTTTAAATTAATTTAATTTCAAAATTAGAATAATTTAAAAGAAAATAATTAATTAATTATTTAATATTAATTAATTAAATTATTGAAAATTAATTGATTATTTATTAAAATATTTAAAATCATTTAAATAATATTAAATAATTTTATATTGATTGAACTTTTAAAATCATTTAATATTTAACTAAAATTGTAAAATATTTAATATTAATTAAAATATTGAACAATTTAATTATTAATTGAAATTATGAATCATTTAATATTAATTAAAATGATAAACTATTTAACATTAATTCAAATATTAAATAATTTAATATTAATTAATATTTTAAAATTAGTTGATATTAAATAATGTTATAAAGTATTTAATATCAATTAAGAAAAATTAAATAAATTAAGTATTAATTAAAGTTATAAATTATTTATGATA
This sequence comes from Dendrobium chrysotoxum, assembly GCA_019925795.1. Taxonomy (NCBI): domain Eukaryota; kingdom Viridiplantae; phylum Streptophyta; class Magnoliopsida; order Asparagales; family Orchidaceae; genus Dendrobium; species Dendrobium chrysotoxum. The sequence goes on along the minus strand of CM034304.1, from coordinate 42,184,711 downwards.
ATTAATATTTAATAATTAATATTTAATAATTAATATTTAAATAGGATATTTAATATTTTAAATATTAATTATTAATTTCTAATAATTAATATTTAAAATTAATATAATTTTAAGATTTAATTATAAAATGAGATTAATTATAATTTTAAATTAAGAAAATTTAATTTCCAAAAATATATTAATATGTATTATATCTTATCATTTAAAATTAATATTTAATATATATTTTAAAGAAAATTAAAAAAATGATTTTAAAATAATTTTAAAATTATTTTTAAATAAAAATAACAGCGGGAAGACACGTGGCAACTCCTGATTGGCCGTTTCAAACCGCGGCCAATCATTGGCAATGATTGCGCCGCCGCGTAATCATTGCCAATGATTGCAAAGGCGGTGGCGGCTGACTTAACCACATCAACACGAGTAACGGGCCGTCGGATCAAACCACGGAGAGAATCGACGGCTGAGATTGAATCCCGCTGTTTAATCTCGCGGAAAGAGATCAGACGGTGAGCGTTTGATCCCGTGATTCCAATTCAAGGGTCCAGATGGCGTCGAACGGGATTCAGGGACGCGGGATCGGATCCGCATTCGAACGAGCGCGCAGAAGGACCAAACCTGAACCGTTGATCATAAGATCAACGGTTCAGATTTGTCGTAACACAAGGGTTACGTAAACCGAACCCTAACGTATGTTTTTGAGCTCGTTTGGTCGATACGATAGACCAAATACAATGAAATTTTAAACCTAGATCTAATACGTGAACAGAAATCGTGTGGAAGTTTTGGTTTAGCTTAAAATGAACTTAATCAGAAGCTATTTAACTCTAAGCTAAGTGACCTAGGGCTAGAGTTTTTAGAGATTTTTACCACTGGATTTACGAGAGAATGGATTGGTTGCACTTGTAGACTGTCCACGCTCCCTTTACTAGTTGAAATCCCAGCTCGAAACGTCCTGGATCGTCTGCTATAAGACTTGGATGTAATAAGCCTTAGTTCGCCGGGATCTGATCGCCGACGAGCTTTGACCGGTGGGGCTTTGGTCGGGAAGGCTGGGGAAACTCCTGGAAAGCCCAATGGAACGGGGGCTTGGGTTGGAGAAGCTGAAGACTAGTGAGAGAGTGAGAGGGTTCGAATGAGACCTCCTTAGGAGGTTTTGCCCTATTCAATCCATTCCAGATTGAATAGAGGGTTGGGATCGCCTTGGGCTAGGCTCTAGGATGTTGCCAAGTGTCCCTAGGGTGGTTGGGAGCAGAAGAATCAAAGGACACAAGGACAAATGAAGTGTAAAGGTCATTTTGTCCCGTTGTGGCCATGTGGAATGAATGAGAGCCATTAGTGTTTTTGATTGGAGTGAATTATTTTGTTCATGAGAATTCTAATTCCAGTTTATATTTTTGATGATTGCAAAAGTTTATTATTTGTCTAATTTATCTTCTAACATATATCTTTGAGTTTTTGTTTGTCTGTGTGTACTAAAGCATTTTTCAGGAAATTCACACTCAAGACTGTTGAAGACTTCAAGTTCACTTGTTCACTGTAAATGAAGTCTGTAATTTTCTTTTCTTCTTTTTCTTTAGTCTGAGAGAGTGTGACTGTAAGTTGGATAACTGTGCACACACACACAATGGGGGAGTAAAAAGTTTAAATATTTTTAAACTGATCGTACAGTACGAATTAATTTCGTACAGTACGACATGAACAATATATCCTCCAGGGAGAACCCATAAGACAAAAAATTTTTCTAAGGCATGTTTGTACAGTACGAATAACATTCGTACATGAGTTTTGATGTACGAACAGCTCAAAATTGGGTTCGTCCAGAGGTTCATACGGGACGAATGAATCAGACGATGCTCACTGATCGATTCGTCCAAGCATTCGTACGGGACGAAGTGTTCGGACGATGCTCACTGTTCGATTCGTCCAAGCGTTCGTACGGGACGAAGCGTTGGGACGATGCTCACTGTTCGATTCGTCCAAGCGTTCGTACGGGACGAACTATGTGTACGAACGGCTCTGTTGTGTTCGTCTGATGAGTCGTACAGGATGGATTGTTCAATCTTTTGAACTATTCATATAGTACGATGTACGATCGTACGGGACGATCGGCACGGACTTAACTTGAAAATTCGGTTTTTGGACGGTTTTTCCTGTCCTTAGTATAAAAATGACTCAAAACTGTTTTGAATAGAGATCCTTCTGCGAAAATTCTTTTGGGAAGTGAGAGGAGAGTGATTGGGAGAGTGTTTTAGAGTGAGTTTTGAGAGATCTTTCAAGAAAAAATTGTGAGGAGATTCACAAGGTTATCCAATTGAGAGGATTTCTTTCACTTGTTCTTCAAGCATCTTCCTAGTTCCTTGGAGACTTTTGCAAGAGTATTGTTCGAAAGGATTCCGGTTCTCTGCTTCACTTGGAGAGTGAAAAGGATGACGGTTCTCTGCCGCACTTGGAGAGTGAAAAGGATGACGGTTCTCTGCCGCACTTGGAGGGTGAAAAGGATGACGGTTCTCTGCCGCACTTGGAGGGTGAAAAGGACGACGGTTCTCTGCCGCACTTGGAGAGTGAAAAGGACGACGGTTCTCTGCCGCACTTGGAGAGTGAAAAGGACGACGGTTCTCTACCGCACTTGGAGGGTGAAAAGGACGACAGTTCTCTGCCGCACTTGGAGGGTGAAAAGGACGACGGTTCTCTACCGCACTTGGAGGGTGAAAAGGACGACGGTTCTCTGCCGCACTTGGAGGGTGAAAAGGACGACGGTACTCTGCCGCACCGGGGTTGGTGGAAGAGAATTTGTAAAGGCTTCTCCGCCTTGCTGTGGGGGCAAAAAGAGAGACACTTGGTTTTAGTGCAATACCTAGAGAAGGGATCTCTAGGGAGTGGATGTAGGTCGAGTTTGACCGAACCACTATAAATTCTGGTGTTTTCTGTTCTCTATTTATTTTTTTGTATTTCTATTTTCTGCAGTTTATTCTCGTTGTGGTTGAATTTCTGTTTCAAAAAAAAGAGAAAAAATTATCTCTGTTCGTACTATACGAAGGTATATCGTACTGTACGATTAGCTTTTAAATTTTCCAAATTATCAAGAGTAATTTTAAAAAGGAACCAATTCACCCCCCTCTTGGTTAGCCTAAGGGACATTGAGCAATAGGTCTAACAACCTGTTTGCACTATCAATTAGATCAGGATCCAAGGGTTGAGGGCTAGCTTGGGAAGTCTCTAGAAGAGATTAAAACTGCTGGAATGGATTAAGGGAGAATGGATTAGGTGTTAATGGTGGTTTGACCAAGTTTGACTCATTCAAAACCTCATTTTGACTGTTTGACCAGTCAAAGTCCAGATGGACTGCTGAGGTGGCAATGAGGGAAGCATTAAGCTGCTGGAATGACAAGTTGAAGAGGGTTTGAGACTTAAGGATTGAGACTTGAAGGAATAGAAAAGATTTTAAGGTACTTTGACCAAGTTTAAATATGTTGACTTGGTCAAAATGACCATAACTTGGCTCATGGTGCATTTGGAAAGATTTAAGGGATTAATTGGAATGATTTGAAAGCTTGAAAAGGATTTGATCAAATGCATATAGTGATTTTGATCTAAACATATAAGTTTGACCAAAATCAAAATGTTGACTTGATCAATTTTCCTTGGGTTTAATTATCCTATGATTAAAGCATAATTGAAACATTGATAGGAGTTAGTTTGAGGCTTGATATGGGTTGGGTAGATTGAATGGATTGGAATAACCTATTTGAGCCCTTAAGAGGTGTTTTGGTCAACTTAGGTTGACTTGGTCAACCAGGTTGACCTAGGGTCAGGGATTGGGTCCAACCAGTTCAGAATGACATTCTGAGTCTACTGGTGGGGGTCTTAAAGTCTGGAGAGGTTGTTTGGTCAAAATGACCTATTTGGGCCCTTAATGGGCCTTTTAGGTCAACCAGGTGGGTCCAGGGTCTGGAAATGGGTTCAATAGATTTGAAATGATATTTGGAGACCAATGGAGGTGGTCCCAAGGTCTGAGGAGGTCATTTGGTCAAAATGACCTATTTTGACCCTAAGGGGCCTTCTAGGTCAACTAGGTTGACTTGGTCAACTAGGTTGACCTAGGGGTTGGCTCTGGGTTCAATAGATTGGGTTTGATATTTGAAATTTGCTGGAGGTGGTTGCATTTGATTTGGAGCTCATTTGACCAAAGTGACTATTCACACCCCATAGGGGTATTTTGGTCATTTTGACCCCTGGTCAACCGGGGGTCAAACTGAGTCCAACAAAATACAATTTATTGCTCAATGAGTCATAATCATGGGTCTAGAGGTGATTGGAGGCTTTGGAGAAAGCTCCAGGGTCAAAATCCACTGGGTGGTAGGTCCAATGGCATGGACTGTAAATATTTGAAGATTTTACAGCCTTTGGATTTCAATTCAGTTTCTGGGGTTAGAGACCTCAGAATAAGCTCAAATTTGGAGAGTTGCCTCTAGAGATATGTCACATCAGTGTGGAACTGATAGATCTTGAATCAGATGTCATTTGATAGGGTTTTGAAATATTCAAAGATTTATTGGAAAAGGCTTTCAGGACTTAGACCTTTGGCCTTGGATTTGATCTGGATTTCTGGTTTTGATCTGGATTTTGAGTTTGAATGATTAGATTTGAATTAGGTCTAGATTGAATTGAGGCTTAGATTGATCTAGAAGAATCCTATGGTCGAGAATAGATCCTAGGGACTGGGGTCTGGGAAGATCCTAGAGTCTAGGAAACCCTAAGGTTTGGGATCTAGAAGAATCTTAGGAGCTAGAGTAGATCCTAAAGTTTGGATTCTAAGAAGATCCTAGGGTCTAAGAAGAGTCTTAGGATCTAAAAGAATCTTAAGATCTAGGTTCTAGGAGGGTCCTGAGGTCTAGAGTGATCCTAAGATCTGAAATCTAGGAAAGATCCTAAGATCTGGAATAGATCCTAGGGTCTAAGAAGGGTCTAAGAAGATCATATGATCTAGAGTCAGGTAGAATCCTAGGGTCTAGAATAGATCCTAGGGTCTGAAGTCTAGGAGAATCCTAGAGTCTAGATTTGTCTTAAATTGTATTGATCTGGGGTCAGGATTGATCTGGGGTTTGGATGGGTCCTACTGACCTCATATAAAAATGAGGTCAACAAAAGGTTTATAATCTCTCGTTCGTTCTTCAAACATTTAAGATATGGATATACTGAGAAATTTCTATGAGTGCTGCTCTCATCCATGTTGCTCGTCTGAAAGCCAGTACTTGGGCTAGAAAATAGATGATTTATAAACATTAGTATCAGAGACAAGCATGCAAATACAAATGATTATGATGAACACAAGAGTATAATTATACCTGAATTGTGGAGAACTTGGACTGTAGTCCAGGCTCATGCTAGAATTATATAGGCTACAAGTTAAAATCTAAAAGAGAAATTTATTATATATATATATATATATATATTACTCTTTACCATCTTAAGGTTTTGTCTCTTTATTCTAATTGGTGATCATTAAAACAGAATCAACAATTCATTTTACATTAAATTGTAGAACCTTGAGAAGTTGTCAGAAAAAAAAAAAGAATATGGACATTAATTCAATCACCAAACAATATTAAAATTATTCATGTTTATAATTAAAATGAGTTTCCTAACGAGATGAATTCAACAAGTCCATAATAACTTAATTATGAGATTATTATGACACTTAAATGTTAAGAGAAAACTAACGCTTGTTGTTGATCAAATGTTTTGAAACTTTGGTCCTAACTCCAAAGCATTATAAATAACTTCATTCTTCACATGAAGAAGGAAGATAGAATGTTGAGCTAAATTTAAATAATCTTTATAAATGAGTCGTAGATAATGAGTTATTATCTTTCAAAATATACTTTAAACCTTAAATTGAATTGAGTGTGCGAGCATTTTACCTGAAATATAGTTGAATTACTTTAACTTTTAAAAGCACTGCAAATATTAAGTACTTTCGCAATATTTGAGAGTGCATTATATTATTTATTAAATTTCTATGCTGCATATATTAATGATTATAAATTTGATAAAATTTTGTTTTTAGATTTTTTTAATATTTTATTTAGTAACTATTTGGTGGGATGCTTTTAAAAAATATTTATTACAAAAATGCAAAATAATATATATATAATTTTACAGAATGCAAATTTAATACATTTCAATATTAAAATTTCAATGTTAAAACTCTAAATATTACAATTCAATGAATAAATTTATAAACTTGCATGAAATATATATATGAATTATTTATTTATTTTGTATTACTTATTTAAAAAAATGAAATTTTACATTTTTTAACTATTTCAAATTAAATTCAAACGAAGAGAAATAAAAAACAATATGTTATTCACAAATATGTGTAACACGATCAAATAATGAGCTTGCTCAAATAAGCCTCCCATTGAATTCATTTATTATTCGTTGATGCTTAAGGCTATAAATAATCTAAATTGATCCTAATATTATCCTGATGAAGTTCATTTATTTATTTTCTTATCAAATTTATACATTGATTGATTTAACAAGTTTTCTTTTCAAGTTCATGTCAATGGCAAGATTTAATAAAACTCAATTAATTATATATTTGATTCTAATAATTTAAATATATAATCCAATCATCAAACATAATTAAATTTATAAATTTTAATAAAAATTGATAATTATAGGTTAATTTTCTATTTTTTGATAATTTATAAAATTTTAAAATAATTAAATTATGAAATGAAGATATTATTGCTAATTTTTATTTTTAATTATAGCGAGACTTTATTGAGGCTAATTAAGATTTATGCTTTTAGATTAGATTGAGTGTCATCAGGGGCGGAACCAGCCTTTCAGTTTTTAGGGGGGGGGGGGGGGGTAGGGGGGGTAAAATTTTCATATTAATAGACCAATATTAATATATATATATAATTAGGACATAATTCAAAGTGAAATCTTGTATTTAATTATGATAGATAAACTGAAAATCATTACAATCTTATCAATCTATTTTGCATTTTTTAATAATATTGGATAACATCTTTATTGGAAATCAAATCAAACACATCTTTTTCAATGTAAGGAACAAGATAATCGTTGAGCCAATCATCACCCATCCTACTACGCAATCGATGTTTGATAATTTTCATTGCAGAAAATGCTCTCTCCATTATACCAGTAGCAACTGGTAAAGTTAATGCTAAAGTAATAAATCTGTAAACCAGAGGATACACACCATTCTTCTTGAACTTAACAATTTGCTTTGCAAGATCAGCAATGCTTCTTAGAGTGTAGAACTCTTCACTGGTCCGCATATCAATATTATAAGTTGATAATTGACTTTTAAGAGCTACAACCTCAATTATTGAAAAATCACTTGGATATAACTCCGCTAGATATATTAATTTCCTCTAATCATAAGCACGAAAAGAATCACTTGAGTTTAAGCATGCCACACAAAGAACCAACTCATGGGTTAGTTGCTCTTTTTTAGGAATAACAATTTTATAAAGATAAAGTATTTAGAGACCTAAGTGGTAGCAAAAAATTCAATGACTATTGACTACATTAATCTATTCCAGCCTAGTGTTAATATCCCAATAAGCATTGTAAAGCAAAATAGAAAAACCTGATTTCATGTAAGAATCATGTTGATAACTCAAATAACCACCAAGATAAACCTTATTTCAATGACTATTGCCCTTAGTTTGGATTGCAGAAAAATGAAGGTAAGGAAACAAAACCCAGTTTATGAATATATATATGCACTTATTGATTTTTTCATTTCCTTCAAGTCAATTTCCTCGAATAAAAACACAACCTTTCAGAAAATCCCTATCATAATATATATATATCCAACACTTGAATAATCAAACTTCGAGGAAATTTATCAATAAAATATGAACCAACAATTGAATTGAAATAGAAAATCAACTGCAGATTTTTCACCTCGATCCAAAAATTGCAAACTCTAAAGGTAGCGACCAAAACACTAGCGCTCGATCGACGATAGATATTGGCTTATCTGAGACAATAAGACAAATGATTTTATGATTTACATTACTGATTCATTCCCCAAATAGATGAGAACATTTAAAAAAAAAAGAGCAAGCGGAGAGGAATGGCGGACCGGACGAATACCTGATCGAAGAACGGGAGAAGTCGAAGACAACGGAGTCGAGGCGAGTGATCAACCGAAGCTTCAATACAAACGCGTGACGATTCGATTGTCATCTAACTCACGCTGGCTGATTCGATGGAGAGGGAGAGCAGCACCGCAGCGGCCAGTAGGCATGAGCGGAATTTTCCAAAGAAATGCGGGGGGAACAGCAGGGACATACGTGAGAAAGTGGGCCTAGGGCAAATTTTAACATACTAAAAGTCAATTTACTAAATACCCCTCAATATAATATGTTTTTTACAATTATTTTAGGGGGGGGGGGGGGGGGGGGGGGGGCAAACTATACATAGTTCCACCACTATGTGTCATTAATGTCAAATGAATTGATGACTTTAAAACAAAAAAGAAATAATAATTTACAATGTGAAATGATTTAATTACAGTCCATAAACATTATTGCCATTAATCAGAATGAAGAAAACTTTAAAAGCCACGACCAATTAGAGTGAGAATATTTTTACTTTTTTGCAAAGCAACAAAAACACATCACATGCACAAAGATAGACATGTCGGCCACTTGATATTATAGATCCACACGCTAGCTATTAATTAGCCTAAATTAAATAGCCATTTAAAAAAATCTCTATGTAGCCTATGTATATACAAGTCAAATATTTGAGCATAAAAACTTTTTGCATATTCATTCTAATTCTCTAAATTTTGATCTTAACATTGATTATATACATATTTATCCTGAATTGAAATCCTAACAAATTAATCTAAGAGATCGATTTAATACAAAATGAATGCTGTAAGAACAGATTTACACCTAAAGTCTTTAGGATGTCTTAATTTAGATATAAGAGACTGATTTATATAGGATGTATGACGTAAGAGCTGAATTGCACCTAACTTTCGATGTCGTAAAAGTGAATTTTGAATTTACTCGAATTTAATTTTGGAAATTTCCAATGTTAATTGCCTCGAGATTCGTACTCAAACAAGATAATTTATTGATGATATATCAATACTAATATTTGAACTCAAACAAAATGAGATTAGAAAAATAAAGCTACAATTTTAATAGGTTGATACTCGCACATACTTTAGTCTATTTGTTTGGACAACTAATTTTAATTTTAGATTAGAAACACTATTATAATAATGTTTTTTTATTAATGTGCTTATTAATAAAGAGGATTTGCATAATTTGTATGAGAGTTAATAAGAATAATTTAATCTCACGATGAAAAATATTTAATCGTGAAGTTTCAGGGCATTAAAAAAATTAGGTTTAATTTAGGATAATTTTTTTATTATTTTTTAAAATGATTTTTAATAAAAAACTATATGTTTCAAAAATATTTTTATATATTTATTTTTCCAAAAAAAATATTTATATATTTAAATATTGATTTAGAAAGTGCGCATTTACTTGACTTAACGACTATTCGGCAGCTTAGTGCGCGTTTTCTAGACTTAACGTCAAGTTCTATCGTTCACACGGCCATTTCCATTTGCCGCTGTTCACGTCTCCGCTAAGCCGTCGATTTCAAAGGAACGGTTGAGATGAAGGATGTCAGGATTTCCATTATCTTAAACCAGGGAATCATCCTAAGCCGGGATACTACCTAATCTTACAATCTCTGTGTTTCTCTGCCAATCTCATGGAAGGATGGTTTGGTGGTCCGGTGATGAAGCAGCTTATCAACACTGGCTTTCAGTACCTGGAAGATCAAGTCAGATGGCAGACAGGCATGAAGAAGGAGCTGGAAAGGCTGCAAGAGAACCACCCCAAGATCCAAGCTGTCGTCGACTATGCTTCTCGCCAAGAACAGATCAGAGACAAAAACCCGGCTCTTTACGAATGGCTATGGCAGCTACGAGATGCTATCGATGAGGCAGATGATGTGTTGGATGACCTCGAGTACAAGAAGCTTGAAAAACAGCTGACCAAAAACAACAAGGAGAGAAAGGTGCGTTCCATGATGAAATCCATAAATAAAAGGCTTGTCAAAATTGCCAAACGTGCTCTCAAAATTGATCCCAACTTGAAGAAACTCGAGGCGGTTGTGCAGAAAATTGATAAAATTTCAACTGGTGTTGCTACTTTCCTTCATCTTGTAAGTGACGCAAAGCAGGAGCATCAGGAGCAGCAGCTTGAGCTGTACAGAGAACGTCAAACGGGATCTTTGCCTAAAACTGATCTCATCGGGCGGGGCAATGATAAGGAGTTTGTTATGCAGTGGTTGAGGAAGCAATCAAATGAGGAACATCAAGCTCTTGTTAATGGAACTGATTTGTACAGAAACATTTCTCTTCTATCTATAGTGGGGCATGGTGGTATGGGAAAGACAACTCTCTTGCAACATGTCTATGAAGATAAAATGACAGAGGAATTTGATCTTAAAATGTGGGTTTGTGTTTCCAACAACCTGGATGCGACAAAAGTCATTGCAGATATGTTGCAATCTCTTAAAAAGGAGAAGCCTAATTTGGATTCACTTGATGCACTTCAAGGGAAACTTAAGGAGGAAGTGATGTCCAAAAGGTTCTTACTGGTCCTTGATGACATTTGGGGTGAGGAGGAGGAACGGGATAAAAGTAAATGGGAGAATGTGCTCGCCCCTCTGTCTTGTGGAAGTTTTGGAAGTAAAATTTTGGTAACAACTCGGATGGACTCTGCTGCACTGATAATTGCAAAAGTGATTAAAAAGAAGAAAGAAACATTGACATTACAAGGTTTAGAGGAGGGCGAATGTTTGCAGCTCCTCAACACCCATGCATTTGCTGATGTAGAGAATCTTGATGATCAGAGAAAATTAAAATTAATTACTGAAGAGATAGCTAAAAAGCTTTCAGGAGTTCCATTAGCAGCAAAGGTCATGGGCGGTATTCTGAATTCTAATTTGGTTGAAACACATTGGAGAAAAGTTCTAGATTTTGATACTGGGATTATAAAATTGGGTCAAAATGACATCATGTCCGTCTTAAGATTGAGCTATGTATACCTGTCACAACCTCTACAAAGTTGCTTCGCATTTTGTTCCATATTCCCACAAGATCATGAATTTGATAAAGATGATTTAGTCCGAATGTGGATTGCATTGGGTTTCATTCAGTCATCTTATAATCAAGGAGAGACTATGGAGGATATTGGAAGAAGGTATTTTGATACTTTGGTTAAGAAATCATTTTTTGATAAATATGATCATTATTACAAAATGCATGATTTATTACAAGAACTGGCACAATATGTTTCTGCACAAGAATGCTTCAGAATTGACGGTGAAAATGAGTTGTCTTATAGAATTCCTGAAACTATTCGACACTTGGCTGTTAGTACAAACAATCTAGAAGTGGTCAGAAAGATTGAGAAATTTAAAAATTTGCATTCGCTTCACTTAACCTATAGCAAAGATGATCAAGATTTTATTGATGTACTTACTAAAATTTTTGAAACATTGAGAACCACCCGCTTGCTGTGCATAAACATTCAACACTTGAAAATGATACCCGAGGCAATTGGATATTTAAGACATCTTCGATATTTGAAGATTTCTAGAACTAGTGTTGCTCAACTGCCAAGATCATTAAGCAATCTTTATCACTTGATGTTTATAATATGTGATGAAGGAAGTTTGTATATTCAGGATGATTTCTTACCAAAGGATTTAAATAATCTTTTTAATCTACATTACTTGAAATTGCCTTGGGATGTCATTCGTGGGATGCATGGGATTGGAAAGCTAAAATCTCTTCAAGGGCTTGATGGGTTTTATGTTAAGAATGAGATTGGTTATAAAATTGGGGAGTTGGAGCATATGAATGATCTTCGCCAGTTAAGAATCAAACTTCTTGAAAATGTGAAGGATGCCGAGGAGGCTTGCAGTGCTAAAATATATCAAAAGAGGAATCTCATGGATTTGTCTTTAGAATGGAGTCACATTCATATCAACGATTGGGGTCCTTTTTTAGGTTATGCTTATAGTATAACAGAAACATTACGAAATATTTTTGATCCTTACTTAGATGAGAAAGTGCTTGACAATCTTCAACCACACAATAGTTTAAAGCAATTGCGGATATATTCATTCATGGGTACCAGGTCTGCAATATGGATGAACAATATAAATTTGATCTCAAATCTTGAATACATTCGACTAGAGGATTGCTTGGAGTGGCAAACTCTTCCACCTTTTGGGCAGCTTCCTTCCCTTAAGTGTCTCATTCTTAGTAACATGCCAAAAGCAAAACTGCTTGACAATAAATTTCATGGAAATGGCAACGCTTGCCTCTTTCCATCACTGAAGGTGCTAGAAATTGAAAATTTGAAAGAACTAGAGGATTGGTTTGATGCAGCAGCAGTAGCAGAAGGTGACGGTTTGTTTCCTTGCTTAACCGAACTGTATCTAAGAGACTGCCAACATTTGCAAGAGCTGCCCTTTTTGCCTCCTAAGCTCAAGAAATTGGAGATTGATAACATTGGGTGGAAAGCTTTTAATTGGCTTCAATGTGCTAGCAACGGTTGCATCCAAGAGCTAAAAATTACAAGGAATGATGAGTTGGTTTCATTCCCAATTGAGGCAGAGCAGTGGTTTCTTCAAGCTAGTTCATCACTTCATAAGTTGTACTTTATGGAGCTGGAATCCCTGCAGTCTCTTCCTTCCTCCTTGGCAAGCCTCTCCTCACTTAAGATTCTACATGTGAGAAATGCTCCTCAACTCCAAATGTTGCCGAACATCCCTGCCTCTCTGAAACAATTGGATCTTGGTAATCTCGAATTATTGCAATGCCTGCCATCTTCTTTGTCCATATCTTCTCTCGAGGTCCTTGAATTAAACAGCATTCCTCTCCTCAAATCATTGCCAGACCTCCCTCCCTCTTTGCGTTCGCTGAATATTTATTATGGGAACCTGTATTGCTTGCCTTCCTGCCTTCCTAGCCTTTCTTATCTCAAAAAAATTAGTATTAGTGATGTTCCTCACCTCCAAGAATTACCAGAACTCCCTTCATCCCTTTGTGAACTGAGCTTTATAAATCTTGAATCCCTACAAACTCTCCCTTCCTCATTGACAAGCCTCTCTTCACTTGAGATTCTATCCCTAATTAATGTTACTCAACTTCGGCTACTGCCACACTTTCCCACCTCCGTAGAACGATTATCACTTAGAAAACTCAAATCATTACAATGTTTGCCATCTTCATTGTCGTCCATCTCTTCTCTGAAGTATCTTCATTTAGAGAACGTTCCGCTCCTCAAATCATTGCCAGACTTCCCTCCTTCTTTGTGTTGGCTACACCTATATGACCTTGAGAACCTAGATTGCTTGCCTTCTTACTTGTCTAGCCTTTCTTCTCTCCAAGAAATTAGTATTAAGAATATTCCCCGGCTCCAAGAATTACCAAACCTCCCTTCATCCCTTTGTCAGCTAGCATTTACAAAGCTTAAATCTATGCAGTTATTGCCAAATATCCCCGCCTTTCTGGAAGAATTAAGCCTTTCAGATCTCGAAGCATTGCAGTGCCTGCCATCTTCTTTGTCCACCTCTTCCCTCAAAAGACTTCACTTGAAAGAAATTCCGCTCCTAAAATCATTGCCAGGCCTTCCTCCCGATTTGAAATATCTGTTCATCAATAATGTTCCTCAGCTCCAACTATTGACAAATATCCCCGCCTCTCTGGAAGAATTAAACCTGTTAGGTCTCGAAGCATTGCAGTTCCTGCCATCTTCTTTGCCCATTTCTTCCCTCAAAAGACTTCACTTAACAAGAATTATGCACCTAAAATCATTGCCAGATCTTTCTCCCAGTTTGGAATATCTGTCAGTCAAGAATGTTCCTCAGCTCCAACTATTGCAAAACATCCCCGCTTCTTCGGAAGAATTGTATCTTTCAGGTCTCGAAGCATTGCAGTGCCTGCCATCTTCTTTGTCCATCTCTTCCCTCAAAAGACTTCACTTGACAGAAATTCCGCTCCTAAAATCATTGCCAGACCTTCCTCCCGATTTGAAATATCTGTTCATCGATAATGTTCCTCAGCTCAAACTATTAAAAAATATCCCCGCCTCTCTGGAACAATTAAACCTTTCAGATCTCGAAGCATTGCAGTGCCTGCCATCTTCTTTGTCCATCTCTTCTCTCAAAAAACTTAACTTAATAAGAATTCCGCTCCTAAAAGCTTTGCCAGACCTTCCTCCCAATTTGAATTATCTGTTCGTCGATAATGTTCCTCAGCTCCAACTATTGCCAAATATCCCCGCCTCTCTGGAAGAAATAAACCTTTCAGGTCTTGAAGCATTACAGTTCCTGCCATCTTCTTTGCCCATCTCTTCCCTCAAAAGACTTCACTTAACAGGAATTCCGCTGCTAAAATCATTGCCAGATCTCCCTACCAGTTTGGAATCTCTGTTAGTCAAAAATGTTCCTCAGCTCCAACTATTGCCAAATATCCCCGCCTCTCTGGAAGTATTAAACCTTTCAGGTCTCGAAGCATTACAGTTCCTGCCATCTTCTTTGTCCACCTCTTCCCTCCGAATTCTCGACTTAAGAGGAATTCCGCTCCTAAAATCATTGCCAGACCTCCCTACTGGTTTGAAATCTCTGCGACTCTACACCTGCCATCCAGAGTTGATGGAGCGATATCAAGGTCTTGTCAAACCCTGATTAGCAGAAGATTGCTCACATGCATGCGGTCAATATACTTCTAACACGTAAGGCCAATGAATGCTGGTAATTAATTACTACTTCAACCCAATTCAATAAAACTTACTCAGCTTTATTTGAATATTTGCATATGATTACATTGTAAAATTTGTTGGCAGAGTAAGCAAATCATGAAGAGGATCCAAGCGTCAGATGAATGACCAAATGATATGCAACACTCAGGCAGGAAGCAAGCTGCTCAATCCCCTCATTTGCCTTGCCGAAGGCCACACACCATGCAAAACCGTCGAAGTCGTTGCGCGGAATGCTTGAATCGCCGAAGGATGCAAAATCGTTGTGCTTCTCCCTGACGCGGTGAGCTCAAAATATGAAAATCGCCAATAAGCAGCGCAACAGAGTCTTTTTATAGCTGTCATGCTCAATTTCGCATGTGAAAAAGTGAATTTCATAATGGAGAATTAATTTTATATTTAAAAATTTTGATGTATTAATATTGATTGTATATATATATATATCTTTGAATATGAATTCTAACAAATTAACCTAAGAGATCAATTTAATGCAGAATGAAGGTGTAAGAGCGGACTTACACTTGAAGCCTATAGGATGTCTTAAAAGTATATTTTGAACTAAGATACTGATTTAATGCAATATGGATGCTTTAAGAGTTGACTTACACCTATCTTTGAAATGCTGAGATTTTTTATTAGGAAAAGGTTTTGTAACATAAACTTAATATCGTAGTAGAAATAGGATTGATTAATTTAGGAGAGTATCATGTAGATCATAAAATCCCTTTTTTTTATCCTTAGAAAAATTAAAATTTCAAGCCGATAGTAAAGGAGACTTACATTAATAGCCTTTTGAAATGGCTACAACTTATTGTAAAGATTATTGAAAGCAGAGAAAAAAATTATGATCAAAAGTTATTCTAAATGAAGCCTAAATTAATATTTCTAACAATCAAATAAACAAATTTATTTGTATATTTTTTAATTCTTACAACAATTTTCGAAATCAGTTAGGTCTGCCAATTAAATGCATTGTATATTTAGTGGTATGTATATTCCTCTTATTTCATGCATAAGTGGTTATGTATGCGAGGGCTACATTTTTAATTATATAATTAAGAAAGCAAGTACTTGCGACTCATTTTTAAGATAATCAAGATGGCTAAAACAACAACTCAACTTTTTAGTTTATAGTTTGGGACAGCTTTTAGCCACTATTTTTGCATCGCTTTCAAGAAATTTTTGTAAAAAAAATATTATTATAAAAAACAGTAAGAAAGCTATCCCAAACGAAACCTAAAATGATCCAAATAATAATATCAACATACAAAAAATGGCTAAAACAATATCAACTTAAAACTGCATTAAAACTTTGGCAAACTACAAATACTTAAAATAATCTAATATGAGATTAACAAACCAAAATAATTTGACAGCTCAACACTTGTTTTAACCTTTTCCACTTCAAAAAATATACAAAAGCCACTTCTACAACCTTATTTCGAATCAATCATTCAGACTTGGTACAAATGCAAACTAGAAAATCAATAAAACTTTACAACATAAAACTCCTTCATTTCTTACAAGGTTGCTAACAGCTATATCAGAAAAGGTTTATTCCTCGTTTGTTTTTCAAACATTCAAGAAATGAATCTCTCTTTCTTTATTCTAATTGGTGATCATTAAAATAGATCTAAACAATTCATTTTACATAAAATTGTAAAATCGTGAAAAGTTGTCAGAGAAAAAAATATATAGACATTAATTCAATGACCAAACAATTTTAGAATTGTTTATAGTTAAAACGAGTTTCCTAACGAGATGAATTCAACAAGCCCATGATAACTTAATTATGAGATTATTATGACACTTAAATGTTAAAAGAGAACTAACACTTGTTGTTGATCAAATATTTTGAAACTTCGGTCCCAACTCCAAAACATTATAAATAAGTTTGATTCTTCACATGATGAAGGAAGATAGAATCTTCAGCTAGATTTAAATAATCTTTATAAATGAGTCGTAGATAATAAGTTATTATCTTTCATAATTTATTTAAAATCTTTAATTGAATTGAGTGTGCAAGCATTTTACCTGAAATATAGCTAAATTACTTCAACTTTTAAAAGCACTGCAAATATTAAGTACTTCCGCAATATTTGAGAATGCAAATTATTCATTAATTTTCTATGCTGCATATATTAATAATTATAAATTTGATAAAATTTTGTTTTTAAAATTTTTTAATATTTTATTTAGTAGCTATTTGCCTATTTGGTAGGATGCTTTATTTTTTTAAAAAAATGCATATATATATATATTATTTTTACATTATGAAAATTTAATAGGGGTTTTTTTAGAAAAGAGCTTGATTACAAAGTAATTAAGAAAAAAGCATGATTATTAATATATAATCTTAAGAAAATCTAAAAAAATATTACAAACAATGTTTAATAAGTAAAAACTTTAAACAAATGTTAGACACTTTCTAATATGCGGTAAAGTAGGGGGATTTTTATTACCAGGATAAGAAAATAAATATTTATATATATAATATCAATAAAAGATATATTATTAATTTTTTAATAAAATTTAAATCATTGTTAATTTTGACCTATAATAAATTAATAATAACTATTAAATATATTTTTAAATTTAAACTAAATATTAAATCATTTTTAAACTATTTATAATTTTTTTCTTATAAAAAATATAAATTTTTATATATTTATCTTAATATGTTTATATAAATATTATTAAATTAAAATAAACATTTTAATAATTTAATTAAATACAAAATTTAAATAAAACTCAGCTATATATATGTACATTATTTAAATAGATTAAAAATATGTTTTAATTAGGAAAATTAACATTAAATATTGTTTTAACTTAATAATTAATATATTAAAATTAATTATATTAATGAAATTTAAGATTAAATTTATATTAAATTAAAATATTGTTTCTGCTAAATAAATTTTAAGATAATGTAACAATTAATAGTAAATGTTATATTATATAAAAACTATTAAATTAAACTAAAAGATTTAATAATATAACTAATATAATATTTAAGTTATATTTTAAATAAATTTCATTATTTATAATATTTTATTAAAATGTTTATGTCAATTATTATTAAAACAATATAAAAATTTATATTTAAATAAAATTTATAGTACTTTATATATAAATATATATAACAAAATATATTAAAATAGTATGTAAAGTTTTATCTTTAATAAGAAGTTAATACTTTTTCATATATTTAATTTTAAATTTTTAAATATATATGTTTTGGTAATATGCATGCAGAAATTTATTAATTTATTTTGTTAAAAAAAATTTAACTTTGCTTTTTCTAAGTTATAAATATAGAAAAATATATATTTTAAATATTTTTTATTAAATTTTAAAATATTTATCTAAGTTATAAAGATAAAATATATTTTTTAAATATTTATTATTAAAATTTAAAATGTTATCTTATTTTCTCTTAGAAAGTGAACTTGAGCAAGCTTTATAGGGACCTAAATACTCGCCAAACAGTGAAAATTGGTTGCTACTTAAATGTAGCAATTTTTTTATTTATGAAATAAATCAATTAATATTTTTTTATGTTTTCTTAAGAAAATATCAAATTATTTGACTCTTTTGCTTCTTTTTAAAATTATTAATAATGATGTTTATTTTCCTTAATTACTTTATAATCAAGCTCTTTTTTAAAAATAACCCTTTAATGCATTTAAATTTTTTTTTTTTTGGGGGAAATCCTCTGTGGGGCCTACGGGTTAATTAAAAAAGCGGCTACAAGGTTCTTAAAGGGAACCTTCAGCTCACTAATGCTCGAAGGAGCTACAAAATAAAAGGAAAGAAAAACTAAGAGCCGATGGTTCCCCAAAACTAAGTATACAAAAATTCCTAATAACATTCTAGGTCTGCAAGAGGATAGAGCCCAAAAAAGGGGGAAAAAAGCTACCACTTTCTGCGCCAGCTCCCTACCAAAAAAATCCTGCATATCCCCAGAATTGATATTCTCGATCACCTGCAAAAAACAAGGGCTACTACACCAAAAGAAGAAGAGACCAATATAAAGGAAAAAGATCTGCGGTAAATTTAAGAACCAAAAGGATACAGAGTTGAAAGCATTCCAGTCTTGATCATCCTTCCATAAACACAAAAAAAGGTTAATCATAAGATAAATATAACAGGTACTGACTAAACTCCTAGATATCAGAGTAATAATGCTTATCCACATATAAAACTCGTTAACCATAGCAGCCATAGAGAAGCTCAAAATAAGAATAGTAGTGTAAGGGCTGAGGCAGCATAACCCAAAATGCCCAGTAATTAAGATCATAGTAAACCAACCACCAAGGAGTTCCAGGAAAAACATTACAAATCTCCCAAGCATCAAATTTTTGAACAGCAACAAAAATATAAAGCAGCTGGGAGTAATCATAAGAAGACCCTCCCAGGCTACAGAATTTCAAATAAAATGTAACAGAGATCAAATACGAAACCCGAGCCATAAAGCAATCATTTAACTGGAGCAAAGAGAGGTTACAGAATACCTGGGTAATAAACCCGTAAGGCAGAGCCAGAAATACTAAAAACAGAGCAGCATAGGAATAAAGCAAACCGACAACCCCCACGATCAAATTAAAAATCAAAGAAATCATCAACCCTGACAAAAATAAGGTAAGCCAATTTTATCAAAATTAACCAAACCTCTTAAGAAAAAAGGAAGATTGGCATTTGTAAATTCCTGCAACTCCGTAAGCTGACAACCCAGTTTGGCCAACCAATCATCGCATGCATTACCTTCTCGATACACATGAGTAATAGTATAATTAAGAGTAGACAAAGAATTCTTAATACTTCTAATAATGTAAAAGTTGTTAGGATGCCCCATAGTGTCGTTTTGAATAATTTGAAATAGCGTCAAAGCATCCACCTCAATAGACACCTGAGAAAACCCCATTCTATGACAAATCTTAAGACCGCAAGCCAACCCCATCATCTCAGCAGTGATAACAGTACACAGTTTTAAAGGGCCAGCATAGGCAACCATAACCATACCAGAATGATTCTGAATCATACCACCGAAGTCCTCCAAAGAAGTCCCAACAGAGCCATCGAAATTGAGTTTAACAAAGGGATCCTTAGGTTTAAGCCACCTCACAACACGGTCAGATTTTAAAATCTGCTCAGTAATAGTGGATATGCCAAAATTGAGAGCTAAGTCAACACAGTTCTTGAAATGCTTGACAGTAATAAGATTGACAGAATAAAGCTGTAAGATTTTGTTCCTGATATTAGCAATAATATGATCGGCATTCATTTTGATATTATTATGTTTGGCATCGTTTTAATTAGCTCTCCAAAGAAACCATTTAATAATCACCGGCAAAAAGTTGTAAATATGGCCTTTAGAGTTAACCACCCAACCGTTAAGAATAGATAAGATGTCATTATAAGTGTGGTAAAAATCTTTCTTAGCCAAATCAAAAAAGTAGTTCCAAACTTTCTGAGCAATAATCCCATTGATAAACACATGATTAATGGTTTCAATTTTAAAATAACATTGGCATTTGGAAGGGAAGCTAAAACCTTTTTTCCAAATTAAAGTATCCACAGGAAGAAAACCTTTAATACATCTCCAAGCAAGAATATAATACGATAAAGGAATAATATTATGCCAAATAGCCGAAAAAAATCTTATTTTTGTCATGAGTAACTCTAAAAGTATCCCAAGCCTTCATGAGGCTAAAATTACCAGAAGAGGAATTACTAAATAAAATTTTATCAATGCTTTGTAACTGAAGAGGAATTTCCAAAATAATTTGAACTAAACCAGAAGGGTGCAACTCTAAAAGCTTATCAATATTCCAACGACCATTATGAATAAAGTAATGAACCTTAGTATTCTCCAAAGTATGCGTATAAACAAGGCTATCAATAGAACCAATCCCTAACCAATTATCTTGTCAGAAGAAGACCTCACCTTTGCCCAAATCCCATTGAATAAATCTCTCAGCTTCCCAATTGATTTTGCAAAGTCTTTT
Source organism: Dendrobium chrysotoxum (assembly GCA_019925795.1). Classification (NCBI taxonomy): domain Eukaryota; kingdom Viridiplantae; phylum Streptophyta; class Magnoliopsida; order Asparagales; family Orchidaceae; genus Dendrobium; species Dendrobium chrysotoxum. The sequence goes on along the minus strand of CM034304.1, from coordinate 42,163,836 downwards.
CCAAACTAAAGAGTTAGAGATTTTGTATGTGCAGATCGTAGGATGAAGAGTATTGCAATACTTCACATTCATAAATTTTGCCCATAAACTGGAGTTAGATCTAAAAGAGAATCATAATTTATAAGAGAAAGCCTTAACCGTATCAAAAATACTCTTACTGCCAAGACCCCCTTCATCAAACACCCCACACATCTTGTGCCACGAAGCCCAATGGATGCAAGAACTATTAAGTTTAGATCCCCCAAAAACTTATTAATCATTCTTTCCATTATAAGACAGATAGAAGCATTAGGTTGAAGAGTATGAAAAACAAAAATGGGAATGGAATTTAAAATATATTTAATAAGCACAAGTCTACCACCAAAAGACAAAAAATTCGAGGACCAATCAGAAATTTTTCGTTGAAAAGCAGAGAAAAAGTTTTCAAAAAGTTGATGTATCTTCCTACCTTTAAAAATAGGGGTGCCCAAGTACTTGAAAGGCAGTAAAGTAGAGTTAAAATCACAAACCCTTTTGATGGAATTTAATCTACCATGATTAATATTGTTAGCAACAATAAAACTGCTTTTATCCTTGTTAAGAGCCAAACCACTCATATTTTGGAAAGTGGAAAGGAATTTAATCAAAATCTTAATGTTATTAATGGAACCATTGGAAAAGATAATAAAATCATCAGCAAAGCTAAGATGGGTTATAGGGATGCCTCCCATAGTACGATAGAGAAGAGTCGGATGCCATTTATATAAATCTTCCAAGCCTCTGGAAAGAAAATCCACAGCAATAATAAAGAGGGCAGGAGATAAAGGATCTCTTTGCCTCAAACCTTGGGAGGATTTAAAGAAATCATGATTCCTCCCATTAATAATAATAGAAAAGAAATAGTTTTCAATACTATTTTTGATCAACATAATAAAAGTCTCACTAAAACCAAATAACTTTAAAACATTGTATAGAAAAATCCAATTCAAATTATCATAAGCTTTAGTGATATCAAGTTTAAAAATAATATTGCCCCCTTTCACTTTAGCATTGATATCATGAGTGATCTCTTGAGCAAGGAGCACGTTATCAAAAATACTCCTACCTTTCACAAAACCAGTTTGATTATGAGAAATAATTCTAGGTAAAATACAAACCAATCTAGTAGAAATAATCTTAGAATTGAGTTTATTAAAGAAAGTACACATACTAATAGGCCTAAAATCATTCCAATTATTAGCCATCTCTTTCTTAGGAATTAAAATAATGTTGGTAGAAGAAAAAAATTTAGGATACGGGGTACCAGCAAAGAAATCATGAATAGCCTCCAAAACATCCAACTTAATAGTGTTCCATGTTTTCAAAAAGAATTTAGTCGAGAAACCATCAGGACCTGCCACAGAATCACCATTTATGTCTTTAATAGCATTCCAAATTTCATTTTCCGAAGGAGGTTGAGTAAGCATAAAATTATCATTATCATTGATAATTTGAGGGACAACACCAGGATTATTAATAAGGGAGGTGTTAACATTATTGTTAAAGATATTCATAAAATGCTCAATCCCAGAACTAAAGATTAACTCCTCATTATCAATAATCCTCCCATCATTACTAGTAATTTTGAAAATATGATTCCTAATCCTTTTCTTATTGGCCAAAGCATGAAAGTAATTAATATTTCTATCACCTTCCACAATGATTTTAGAGGTAGCTTTCTGCCTCCAATAAATTTCCTCTTGATTCTGCAACTGGAAAAGATTAGTTTTAGCCATATTAAGAGAAACAAGATTTTCAGTACTAGGATTTTCCAAATACTCCTTGTCCCACTTAATCACCTCATTTTCAGCCTCCATAATATTAGAAAATATATTTTTGAAAACATTTTTATTCCACCATCTTAAAACTTGCTTCAACCTACTCAGCTTTGCCACAATTTAACCATGCCACTAATATTATTATTAGGAAACATCGGAGCAGACCAATTATTATGAAGCATATCTATAAAACCATGATGCTCTAACCACATGTTTTGGAATTTAAAAGCAGAAGGAACATAGACTCTATTAGCATTAATAGTTAACGTTAAGGGAGCATGATCAGAGGTAGTTCTACTCAAATGTTCAACATGGGTCATATGAAAATTAGCAAGCCAATTATTTTATTGAATAATATTCTATCAAGTCTTTGCCATAAAGTACCTCTACTCCAAGTAAAAGTGCCTCCAAAGAAACCAATATCATGAAGGTTGCAATTGTTATTATTAGTTCCTCTATGGCTGTTAACGAGTTTCATATTTGGCTTAGCATTATTTATCTGATCTCTAGGAGCTTAGTCAATACCTGTTATATTTTTCTTATGATTAACCATTTTTTGTGTTTATGGAAGGATGATCAAGACGGGAATGCTTTCAACTCTGTATCATTTTGGTTCTTAGACTTATTGCAGATCCCTTTTCTTTATATTGGTCTTTTCTTCTTTTGGTGCAGTAGCCCTTGTCTTTTGCAGGTGATCGAGAATATCAATTCTGGGGATATGTATGATTTTTTGCGTAGGGAGCTGGTGCGGAAAGTGGTATCTTTTTTCTCCCTTTTTTGGGCTCTGTCCTCTGGCAGACCTAGAATGTTATTAGGAATTTTTGTAAACTTAGTTTTGGAGAACCATCGACTCTTAGGTTTTTTTCCTTTAATTTTGTAGCTCTTTCGAGCATTAGTGAGCTGAAGGTTCCCTTTAAGGACCTTGTAACCGCTTTTTTAATTAACCCGTAGGCCCCACAGAGGGTTCCCCCCCCCCCCCCCAAAAAAAAAGGTTGCAATTGTTAGAATTGAAATCCTCCATGGCATTAATGTTAGGAGGATTACCTCTCACTTTCTCATCAGCATTAGAAATAACATTAAAATCGCCACCCACACACCAGGAATCGTTGGAATGTAAAGCAAAGTCCTTTAATTACTCCCAAAGAGGAATACGACCCAACCTAGTGCTCGCGGCATACACAAAAGAAGCCTTGCATTTAAAGTTAAATAGAGAAATTTGCACATGGACTACTTGAGTAAAATCATCCAGGATATTCACATTAATAGCATTTTTCCATAAAATCCAAATTTTATTAGAACAGTTAACATACTTCATAGAAAAGCCTAAATGAGAAGCAGTTAAATCAAGCTTATCAGTAGAAAGAAAAGGCTCAAGTAAAACCAATAACTGAATATTGTGCACTCTACACAAATTTTTTAATCTAGTTCTAGAATCATATCCCCCTATACCCCTCACATTCCAAATAAGAGCCTTAACCATTGCAATCTTTAGAATTAATTTGAGCTCGAGTGGAACGAGGAGTAGAAGGTAATGAAACTTTTAAATTTTTTTCCTTTCTTTTTGCCCACCTTTATGAATCCATCCTCCTCAACCAAAAGAGAAACATTATTAGCAAGATTGGGAGATATAGATACTCCTTTTTCAATAATATCTATATGATCCTTTCTACTAAAATCCTTTAATGCATTTAAATATTTTTGTAATTGTTATGATCTATTTCAAATACATTTGAATAATTAAAATAGTATTTTTTTAACTCTTTAACATCATAAGAATCTCTTTCTATATTCTAATTGATAATGATTAAAAGTTTAAAACAGATCCAAACAATTTATTTTAAATAAACTAATAGAAATATGTAAAGTTGTCAGAAAAAAAAAAGTTTGATATTAATTATTATGTTTGAACGTACAAAATTTGTGCATTTAATATTTTTTGCTTTTTTTCAAAACAATAATAAAAAAAAAGGAACAAAAGCAATCACATGCAGAGAGAAAGACTGTCTGCCACTTACTATTAGCCTAAATTAATTATTTTATAATCAAGCTTCTTTTTAAAAATAACCCTTCAAAAAATATACATAGGCCACTTCGACAACTTTATTTCTACTCAATCATTCAGACTTCCTACAAATTAATAAAAGTTTACAACATAAAACTCTTCATTTCTTACAGGTTGCGAACGGCAATATAAGATTTATATCTTATGATGAACACGAGAATAAATTATACCTGAATTGTGAAGAAATTGGACTATAGTTCTAATTATTTGGGCTATAAGTTAAAATTCAAAAGAGAAATTTAGTATATATATATTTTACTCTTTATTATCATAATATTCTCTCTTTATTCTAATTGGTGATCATTAAAACAAATACTAATCATTCATTTTACATTCATTTTATATAAAATTGTAGAACAGTGAATAGTTGTCAGAAAAAAATTGAATATGGAAAAAAAAATGTTCATTGTCTTAGTAAAGTTTAAAATCCCCCATGTGATAGCACTATTTTTCTATAAATTAGACGAACATATCTTCTTTGAAATCGTCCTTTGTACGGTGAATTGATTAAAAGAAATCATATTCCAGTCTCATCAATGATTTCATCTTTAAAGCTCAGCCAAATTTTTTTTTTGGGAAAAATTAAGGGCAGAGCCCAATCTATTAAAGAGAAAAAGAAATTACAGGTGTAAGCCAATAACAGCCAGCATCAAAAACATGAGACTGTTACAACAAAATTAAAAGCTATACCCCACAACCAAAAAGTAAAGTAAAAACAGATATCAAAATTGACAGAGTAAAAACTGTCCGGCCAGGACTCAGGTAAGGATAGCATCGCAGGAGATCAGATTCCAGAATTCCTTGGTTGCCACGAGACCGTCCAAAGGACGTATAAATCCTTGGTTGCCTGGTGGCCCTCCAAAGGGCTGGAGGCAGGCTTCATCATTGTCCTTGGCCCAAAAAAAAAACCTGCCAAAGAATCGGAGCCAACCCGGTTGGCACAAGCAAAAAAAACGAAGACAGCAGAGTCTGTAGCAACAACCAGAAGTACTCCAGACAAATAGAGGCACAGAAGCAGAAACCAACAATAGTGAAAGCCCATAAGAGGAAGCAAATAAGAGAGCATATTCCCAACACTTCATCAATACTTCAGATTCAGTTTAGCCATAATGAGCTCACCATTTTTCCAACTAGCAATTTTGAGATATACAGCTCTAGAGATCTTTTTGGAAAGAGTAACAGCACAGATAGCATTACCATTGAACCTTCTCATATTCCTTTCAATCCAAATGTAGTAAACAATAGCATTTAAGGTAATAAGCAATCCATTTTTAATAGAACCAGCAATAGAAAGGCCGTGAATGTGATCTAGAGCTTGCAGTAAATTTGGTCTAAGGAAGTAGTTGTGGAATAGAGGAATAGTGTTCAGCAGGATCTGAAAGGAATAATCACATTCAAACAGCAGATGAGATAAAGATTCATTGTTTTGTTGGCAGAGATTACATTTAGTATCCTGAATGTGAATGCCCCTAGCAAGAAGAGCTTCAGCAGTTTTCAAACCCCCTCTAATAGCCAGCCAAGAATAAGCCGAAAATCTGATAGAATGTTTTTTATGCCAAACTGAGGGATGCCAGTCGTAAGTGATGTCGTTTTCAAAGTAATCCTCATAAAAATCTTTAAATTTGGCCTTATCTAGATTGTCCCACCTGATGTGGGTCTTGCTGTTAGGATTAATAGTAATGCCATTAATAAAATTCCTAATAGGGGAGTTGACATGCACAGGCATATTCCAGATATTGTTAACCATCCAATCAGACAAGTGTGCGTTAGCATTGCAAACACTAGAAACAGAGCAGTCCGGAAATCTGTCAGTAATAGATTGACCCAAGCACCAGTGATCCCAGTGGATAGCAATAGGACTATTTTGACTAAACATAAAACTGAATTTATTTTTGGCCAGGCTAGCAGTGTTGCAAATGCTTTTCCAAAAATTAGTGGCAGAGTGGGTAGGAGGCCTCCAGGGTGAAGTGTATCTAACCTTGATCCAATTAGAGAGAAGATTGGGTCTATTATAGCATCTCAAAATGGTTCCACAGTTATAAGCATATCTTAAAGCCTGAAGTGAGGCAATCCCTAATCCACCTTTAGACAAAGGCTTGGAAGTATTAGACCAGGATATAAGATGAAGTTTCCTTGTGTCAGAGCCCCCATGGAATAGGAAGTTAGAGCAAAGTTTGCCAATGGCCTTGATGACAGTTTTGGGAATAGTCGTGGCCCTAATCCAGTAAGCCACAGTATTGGTGATGGTAAATTTGATAAATTGGAGTCTTCCTGCTAAAGAGAGTAAGCGAGCCTTCCAACCTGAGAGATGCAAAGTAACTTTTTCCAACAAAGGTGAGAAATCAGATATCTTAGTTCTGCCCATAGATAAAGGAATCCCCAAATAAGAAATTTTGGTGGAAATGTTAGGAATTTGAAGGGTATTTGCAATTTCAGTGGGGGAGGAAACAGCAGGTGAAATAAGAGTGGAGCTTTTTAGTAAATTCAAATGCAGCCCAGAGAAATTGGAAAAAAGTTTGAGAATTTCCATGAGTCGCTTGCAGTTGGGGATATCAGCCTTCCCAAACACAAGGAGGTCATCAGCATAAGTTAGGTGAGTGAGGTGGTAGTTATCATAACTAAAACCTTCAAACCTATGTGTTCCAGCAATATCATCAAGGAGACAAGAGAATGCATCCATGATGATACAGAATAGGTAGGGACTGAGAGGACACCCTTGTCTGATGCCAGAAGAGGAGGAGAAGAATCCCTCAAGAGCCCCATCAATACAAATAGAAAAATGAATGTCATTTATACAAGCTTTTATCCATTGAATAAATAAAGGCGGGAAACCTTTTTGAGCCATTCTAGCAAAGATGAACTTCCTTGAAACCGTGTCAAAAGCTTTCCTAATGTCAAACTTAGCACAAAAAAACTTATGTTTGGAATTCTTTTTAAACAAACTAATGATTTCAGCTGCCAAGTTTGTATTGTCAGTAGAAAGTCTATTGGAGATAAAGGCAGTCTGGCTTTGATGGATGATCTCCGGCATAGTCGCTTTCATACGAGCAGCAAGAATCTTTGCAATGATTTTATGAAAAACATTACATAATGCAATAGGTCTAAAATCTTGGATGTTCTCAGCATGTGTGTTTTTGGGAATCAAAGCTATGGCAGTAGCCTTAGCACCAATTGGGAGATAACACTTTGTGAAAAAAGATTTGACAGCCTTACAAACCAAAGAACCAGTGATAGTCCAAGTTCTCTTATAGAAATCAAAAGAGAAACCGTCCGGTCCGGGAGCAGAATTGGAGCAGCCTGACAAAATAGCAGCATGAATTTCCAAATTAGTAACAGGCATGATTAGGGACGGAATGGCCGTAGGAGATATAGTGGTACCCGTAGGAATAAGGTCGATGTTTGTAAGCAACGGGTTAGGAGAATTATACAAATCCTTGAAATGGTGTATAGTGTTTTTGATGTTATCCTCATAGGAGTTGTCAGAGCCAAGGATGGAAGCAGATAGGGAGCATCTATTAAAGGATTTCCGCTTACGAAGTTTAGAAAATAAGAATTTCAAATCTTCCTCACCATTGGTCAGCCATTTAACTTTCGCTCTCTGAATAGTCCAAGAAGCCCAAATGGAATTGTAGAATGTAAGCTCAGTATTGATGTTCTTAAGTTTATCACACAACAAAGTGTTAAGAGGGTCTCGGTTAATCAACAGCTGACACTGTTGTTGAATATCAGAAAGCTTTGCACATTTCGAGGCAATGACATTGGAAGAGCCCCAATCTTTAATTTTAATGGTTTCTTTCAGCATTTTCAGTTTGCTGTACAAGCTAGAAATAGGATTTCCTTGACAAGGAGTGTCAAAAATCTTTGTAAGGATGCTCCAAAATTCAGGTAATTTGCTCCAATAATTTTTATACATGAATCTGTGTTTAAGTTTCTTTTCAGTGTTCACTCTAATGATGAGAGGTGAATGGTCAGAGATAAGACTGTTAAGCACCTTATAGTGAGAATTCGGATAAGCCTCAATCCAAGCTTCATTAACAAGTGCACGGTCCAGTTTCAAATGAATCGGATTGTCAACTCTTTGATTAAACCAAGTAAAGAAATTTCCCGTGGAAGGGAGTTCTAAAAGATTGGTGTCAAAAATAAAGGAGTTAAAAGGTTTTAATCTAGAATCCACAATAGGATTGCCACCAGCTTTTTCACTTTGAAACCGGCAACAGTTAAAATCACCCACTACCATCCAAGGCAAGGAGCCATTGGGGTTCAGATTCTGCAAGTCATTCCATAGCAAAATACGTTCTTCAAAAGAGTTTGAGGCGTAGACAGCAGAAAGCAAGATAGAATTTTGAGAGCCAAAACTGAGAATTCCAGTAATCATCTGATTTGAAGAGAAAGTGGGGGAAAAAGAAATTTTTTCCGAGTTCCATTTTACCCAAATCCGTCCGGAGGATGCAAGCTCAAAATTATTGCAACTAAGTTCTTGGTCAAAAACTTTGTGAGTAGAGCAAAACCACGGATCACTGAGATTGGATATCTGAATGCGATTTTCCAGAATACAGAGAAGGTCCAGGCCATGATCACGGACCAAATTTTTACAGCAGAACACCTTATCAGGGTTATTGAAACCCCTGATATTCCAAGCTCCTAAAGCCGGAAAGATCATGATTTACTAGTTGGATTTGGGCCTTTCCTGGAGCCCTTACCTCGAGTGTTTCTGTGGGATTGTGAGCTAGAATTGTTTACCCCTTTGGATTGAGACAGATTTGGCTGGAAGCTTGCAGCCAGAGTGATATTAGTTTGGACATTCTGCAAATTTTCAGAATGATTTTCCTCAGAACAGGGAGAGGAGGGGTCTTCAACTTCATTCGAGTTCTGTAAAACTTTAAATTTATTGGGTGATATGATGTTATTGGATTCTATAGGAGGAGCTGTTCTAGAGGGGGGAGCAATAGAATCTGTGGATGAGGTGGCCACCGAAGTGGGGGAATTGAGGTTTGGAATTATGATGTTAGCCATAATTGCCTGGTCGGTGGGGATAGGGGCGTCTTGTGTGGAGATCAGTGCAGCCGCATGAGCTGTATTTTCATCTTGATTATTCAAGTTTTGAACAGGGGTGGCGGTTTGTGTAGTATTTAATTGGGAGGACAAAACACCTCTGTGATTGTGGGAAGGGGGCCGTGCTCTACGACTAGAGCTTCTTCCTCTCTGAGGTAAGGAGGTAGGTATTTTATCAGGATTTGGGTTTAGGGCACAGTTCGAAGAGAGGTGGTTGAGAGATTTGCAGAAGGAGCAGAGAGAGGGTCTCCACTCATATTGTATTTTTAGGTTAAACAACTTACCCTCAACTAAAATAGGAATAGTATCAGGGTACAAAGCTGAGGCATCAACTTGAACACAAACTCTAGCGTAAGTAAGTCTGGATTTGGAGGCAGTGAGAGCGTCGACTGCCAGAGGATATCCAATTTTAGTGGCTATTTTAGAAATACCGACAGGGGTCCAGCAGCATAAAGGAAGATCATGTATCTTGAACCAGATGGGAACCGAAGTGAACTCCTCGCGTTTCGGGGAGAAATGCGAAGACCACTTCTGAAAAATAAATGGTTTACCCAGAACAAACCAAGCTCCTCTAGACCAAACCAGCTCGTAATCCTCAGCGCATGAAAATTTGAACAGAAAAAATCCATCGCTAAGGGAGATAAGTTTGAGATTACCTTTGAGCTTCCAGATTTTCTGAACAGCGGATAGTAAAGTCTCATAGTAAGGTCTTTTACCTAAGGAGTATCCAACAAGCGCCAGATTCCACTCCTCGCAGGCAGTCGCTACATCTTCGGTGGGAAAGTTGATAATCTCATCTGGAGTAGGAAGGGAAGAAATGGAAAAATCGCAGGGTTCTGGGGTAACGGAGAGAACGCGGTCCCAGGGTAGAGGAGCCGAGGTCCCAACGGTAGGAGGGAGTGAGGAGGAGGGGGAAATGGGGGGAAACGAAATGTTGTAGGTGGAGGGATCCATGGATCCCTCCAACAGCTTCGGAGAGGAGCTTCAAAAGAGTCGAAATGCCCTAACCCTAGCAGAGCAAATCGCAATATCTTCTGCAAAACTATTCTCAGCCAAATTTTCAAAAGGAGTAGGTTACGCGTGGCTTTTAGTGAGAACTTGTGCATTCAGCCTCGGAACTTGTGCCTTGGACTGAACCGCGGAATGCCCGACCAGATCCGGAATTTCATGAAAATTTTTTTGCAGGAGCCGCGAAATCCGGAAAAAGAATAAAAAAGGGGAGGGGGTCTGTTGAATGAAATTGATTCTCTCGCCGGCTATTTAAACCCTCCCCAAGCCTTCATTCTTCCTCACATTTTCTTCTTCCTGCACTTTCAGAATCTTAAATTTCTACAGAATAGTGGAGCACTTCAGTTAGCAAGGTAAGTTAATATGAAATATTATGTTTGTGTTATATATTAACAATGTATATATAATAGTTGTTGCTTTTCTATTATAATAATTGTTAGATTACTTGTTTAGTTGTTCAGTTTTTTTGTTAAGTTGTTAACTTGTTCATATAAATGTTAGTCCTGTGAAAATAATTGTTAGTTTATTTGTTAAGTTGCTCATATATTTTGTTATTTTTATTATGGGAAGCATTTTTTTAAGGTATTTTAGATTATATGCTGAGATCTTGAAATTTTTATATCCGTATCCTTACAAATTTTGTAACTTGAGTTAATGTTAGTTAATGTAATTTTTCTGATTAGTAATATTCATGAAAATTTTATTATTAGGTTTAATGAAGGTTAATTGTCATTATTACAATATTTTTTCTGTAGACAATTTTGCTGTTACCATGAAATAATTGTGAGGAAAACATCAAATGAAGGGAAAAACAATGTATCTTTTGAATATTTTGTAGTTCCAGTTTATGCATCCTTAAATATCCTTCAAAATAATTTTAATCACGTCCACACGATTGGTTACAAATAAAAGCCCTAAAATATAAGGAAATATTACTGAGATTTGGATATAAATAAATCATCCATCAGAATAATTGGTGGAAAATTTGCATATTTATGGCATTAATTAAAAGTAATCCAATTGGTAAAGCTTCTAATGACCAATTAACTGTAACTATAATGTACTTCATTTTCTAAGATTGTCAAATAGGAGTAAGTGGGCCTATAATTCAACAAGTATAAAGAAGATATTCTGTACAGAAATAATAACTTGAACTAGAACAAAAAGATACCGTTCGGCCTCATGCTACTGTTTAGAGTTTAATGAGGCATCTATGCAAAAACAAATTTGCATAATACAATCACTGAAGTAATGAATATGAATATTTAATAATTAAACAGCAAATATTAGCTTCTTTAGAAAAGAAGGATTTATAATCACTAAACACATGAGAGGTGAGCAAAATTGAAGGGTTGTCAAAGATAGCAAACAAATCTCTGACTTTGAAGGTATGCTTAAAGCCACATAAAAATAGTTGTGGACTAACGTTGAAGGATCCCAAAGAAAAAGAAGAGAGAGTGTGGGTGTGAGAGAGAAAGGTAGAGATTTTCGGAGAGAATATATTATTAAAATTTAAATTTGAAAGCTAAAATTTTTTAGTTTATTTAAATTATTTTTAAAATTTAAAAAATTTATATTATTTAATATATAATCTCAAAAACTAGAAAATTTTTTAAAAAAATATGTCATAATACAAGTAGTTTTGTAATTAATAGAATATATAAAGATTTTAAACTTAAAATAATCTCAATATAAATATAATGAATTTGAGAAGCATATAAATAAAAAAAAATATGATTGCATTATTTTAAATTCCAATAAAATGTGTTAATATTAGTTAAAATTTTTTGGTTGTATTCAAGTAATAAATCGAAATAATATAAATTTCTATATTAAAAGAAATCAAAATGTATAAAAATGTAAATGGAATAAATATTTTTAAAATACTTAAGAAAAAAATCTATTTAATTTAGAAATATGTTAAATAGTAATTGTTTTTAAAATGTTTGAAATTTATTTAAGTATTGTAATATTATAAACATTGAAATTAAAAAAAAAATTAAATCATAAAACTTAAAATGAAATGTCATAAATATTAAAATTATAATTAATATAAATTAAAATTCATTTTGAAAAGTAAAACCTAGATTATCTTAAATTATTTGAAATATTTGCTGATTAAATTATTTGATTAATATGAAATGATATTAATTATAAAATTTTTTTTTAATCAAATGAAAAAAACTTTTTAAAATGTTGAGATTTTAGAAAACTTTAAAGATTTAATATAAAATTAAATTAAAACTATTATTATATTTAAATTATTTTGAAATAAAAAAAAAGAATTTAAATCATAATAGTTAAAAAGAAATAGCATAAATTTTAAAATTGTAATTAAGATAAATTAAAAGTCAATTTGAAAATCAAAACTTCATTTATTTAAAATAATTTGAAATATTTGATTATAAAAATATTTGATAAATATGAATTGATATTAAATATAAAATAATTTTTTAAATCAAATGAAACTATTTATTTAAAATGTTGAGATTTTAGAAAACTTTAAAGAATTAATTTAAAATTGAAATAATATTAATTTAAAATTTAAAATAATTTAAAATATAAAAATAAAAAAAATAAATTTAATGAAACTATTTTTTAATAAGTTAAAATTTAAATTAAATTAATATTAATATTATATTAAAACTAATTTAAAATATTTAAATTAAATAAAACATCAAAAAATTATAAGAAATTCAATTAAAATCATTAAAATATATATAATAGTTTAAATTATTTCGAGATTTAAGTATTTTTATTTAAAAGTAATTTAATAAATTAAAAATTCGACCTCTATTAGTTATTATTAATTATTTAATTATTTGAATAAAAGAAAGACTCTCAAATTAATAATTTAAAATAATATACATAGGTATTATATTTTATTTATAATTAATTTATTTTCAATTATTCCAATTTTCATAATATTTAATAAATATATAATTTATAATTTTAAAGAAATGAGTATAACTTATTTAAGTGTATTTGAATTATTTATTTTCCCAAAATAAAAAATTTAATTATTCACTCATATAAAAATTGAGGGAGAGTACAACTCAAAACGAGGAAGAGTACCACTCAGTCGAGTGTAGAAAAGGAGGCAAATTCATCGACTAAATCGGCGCATTATGTTTCCTGGCCAAAACCTAGAAAATTCCTTAAAAATGCACCTATTGTATTGGGCGGATTCTGTGAATGCGCCAGTTGTAACGGCGCATCTGCTTGTTTTTAAATTGTTTTAGAAATCTCCTCTTTCACCTAAATTGTACGTTAAGCAAGCTCGTACTTAAAAAAACCCTAAAAGCTCAATAAAATAATAAAAAATAGTTCTATTATCTCTGGATCTGCAGGATAAAAATATAAAATAATGTTATTATAAAACTACAAGAGATCGCACTAAGTAGAGAAATTAATGACTGAACATAACTCTCAAATTAGTTTTAGAAAAAAAAAAAGAATGACAGACAGCAAAAAGACAACCCTGACGAAGAATAAGTCCAAGTAGTTCACCACAATATGTTTAGAAATTTAGAAATTTTGATATGATCAGATGAGCAGATCATATAAATCAAGCATCATCAACTGAGATAAACTATCAATTGCATAGTTAAAACGAGTTTCCTAACAAGATGAATTCCACAAGTTCATAATAATCTAATTATGAGATTATTATGACAATTAAATGTTAAAAGAGAACTAACACTTGTTGTTGAAAACTTTAGTCCCAACTCCAAAACATTATAAATAACTTTCATTCTTCACATGAAGAAGAAAGATAGAATGTTGAGCTAAATTTAAATAATCTTTATAAATGGGTCGTAGATAATGAGTTATTATCTTTCATAATTTATTTAAAATCTTAAATAAAATTGGGTGTGCGAGCATTTTACCTGAAATATAGTTGAATTACTTTAACTTTTAAAAGCTCTACAAATATTAAGTACTTTCGCAACATTTGAGAGTGCAGTATCTTATTCATTAAGTAAATAAATAATATTAATGAAATTTATGATTAAATTTAACATAAATTATATTAATTAAATTAAAAAATTATTTCTGGTAAAAAAATTTTAAGATAATGTAACATTTAATAGAAAATGTTATGTTATATAAATACTATTACATTAAACTTAAAGTTTAAATAATATAACTAATATAATATTTAAGTTATATTTTAAATAAATGTGACATTATTTATAATATTTTATTAAAATGTTAATATCAATTATTATTAAAATAATATAAAAATTTATATTTAATTAAAATCTATAATACTTTATATATATATATATATCCTCGAAAAATTATCTTGATCGGGCACGAATCTCTAGGCAAAACCCAGTTGGAAGCTTACAAAATTAAAATTGCGACCATCCGAACTCTGATTTCAGCAAACTTATAGTCGAACTGAACGTCTCGGAAATACAAACCCAACGACACCAAATTCAACCCAATCCGAGCCCAAATGGGTCCAAATCAAGGGTATGAAGCGTTGTTGGAAGGTTCAAACTATAATTTGGATTATTAAACAGTCTCCAAATAGGACATGTTTATAGTCGAATTGAGCGTCTCGATGAGACGAATCCAACAAGTCCAAGATCACCAAAATTTAATATCTCCAAGACTTTCAAATGTCCAACAAACGATCCACAATCAAGGGATTCAACATCGGCCGTCCATTCAAACCACTCCCTAACTACCCTTGATTTTCCTCCTATTTTACGGGCTGTGCCACTCCCAAAAATCTATAAATAGAGCCCCATCTCCTCTTAGAAAAGGGCCTCTAATCCTAAGAAGAAAAGAGAGAGCTCTTGCCTCTTTGTTCCTCCTTGACCACCGCGGGAGTTTCGCCGCACCACTGCCTGACTTCGGAGTCCGCCGGACCACACACCTGAGGCCCTGCACTTCGCCGGACCTCCACCTGAGGCCCTGCACTTTGCCGGACCACAACTCGAGGCCCTACACTCTGCCCGGACCACAACCTGAGGCCCTGCACTTCGTCGGACCACCACCTGAGGCCCTGCACTCTGCCGGACCACCACCTGAGACCCTACACTTTGCCGGACCACCACTTGAGCCCTTGCACTCTGCCGGACCACCACCTGAGGCCGAGGCCCTGCACTCTACCGGACCATCGCCTGACGCCCTGAGCTCCGTCGGATCACCACCACCTGAGGCCCTGCACTTTGTCGGACCACCACCTGAGGCTCTGCACTTCGCCGAACCACCACCCGAGGCCCTGCACTCCGCCGGACCACCACCTGACGTCCTCAACTCTATCGGACCATGCGCCGTCTAAGGCCCGGAGTTGTACCATACCACCACCTAGGGCCCGGAAGTCTGCCAGATCACCGGGTGACCCCGAAGTTCTGCCAGTGCGACATCGAAGCTTCACATACCCCCGACTACAACCATACGGTTGACATTTGTAATCTGATTGCCCTTAAGGACGAGTCAGCCCCCTGTAATCTACTCAAGTTCTAGTTGAATCATTTTAACTGGGCCAGGCCCCGTGATTTTTCCCTTTTCTAGGGTTTTCCATATAAAAATCTTGTGTTCTCTGTGTATGAGCTGGATATTCGTGCAATGCTAAGACGTAAATTTCAATCTCTATCGCCGCGTATATTCTAGTCCGCAACAATATATATAAGAAAAATTATTAAAATAGTATGTAAAGTTTTATCTTTAATAAGGACTTAATACTTTTTTATATATTTAATTTAAATTTTTAAATATATATATTTCGGTAATATGCAAGCAGAAATTTATTAATTTAATTTATTAAAAAAAATCTTAATTTGCTTTTTCAAAGTTATAAGTATAAAAAAATATATATTTTAAATATATTTTTATTAAATTTTAAAATGTTTTTCTAAATTATAAAGATAAAATATAATTTTTTAAATATTTATTATTAAAATGTTATCTTATTTTATCTTAGGATTTAAACTTGAGTAGGCTTTATAGGGATCTGAATATTTTTGGGAAAAAGGATCTGAATACTCACCAAACGGGTGAAAGTTGGTTGCTGCTTAAATGTAGCAAGTTTTTCATTTATCAAATAAATCAATTAATATTTTTTTTATATTTTCTTAAAAAATAATTTAGCGTTTTCTTAATACGCCAAAAAGATTAAGAGTTTTCTTAAGAAAATGCCAAATTATTGATATTTTTGCTCCTTTTTAAAATTACTATTAATCATGTTTCTTTTCCTTAATTAATTTGTAATCAAGCTCCTTTTTAAAAATAACCCTTTAATATATTTAAATATTTTTGTGATTGTTATGATCTATTTCATATACATTTAAATAAATTAAAATAATTTTTTTCTAACTGTTTAATATCATAAGGATCTCTTTTTTATGCTAATTGGTGGTGATTAAAACAATCCAAACAATTCATTTTAAATAAAATTAGATTACACAGCTCATCTTAATCTGGTGGTTAGGAGCATAGGCTACCAACTAAGAGATTTTTGAGTTCAAGTTTTATATATGTGATATGTGTGAGTCTGCATTAATTGACTTAAATATCCTAAAAAATTCAGATTTATCAGCTTGCACATTTAATTTTTTTACTTTTTTACAAATCAAGAAAAGCAAAAAAAAAACCACCATCAATAAGAGTGAGAATATTTTTACTTTTTTGCAAAACAACAAAAACCAGTCACATGCAGAAAGAGAGACCTGTCTGCCACAAGAGAAAAGATAAATTAAAATCATGTCAATCACAAACATGTGTCAAACACGAGCTAATAATGAGCTTGCTCAGATAAGGCTGTTATTAAATTCATTTTATTATTCGTTGATGCTTAAGATTATAAATAATCTAGATTGATCCTAATATTATCCTGATGAAGTTCATTTATTTATTTTCTTATCAAATTTAGATCAAATTTAAACATTGTTTGATTTTAAATCCTATTCAAACTTATTTATAAGTTTTCTTTCAAACAAGTTATCTTTTCTGGTTCATGTCTATTGCGTCCTGGAATATTCACGGCAGTAGAGAAATATAAATTTAACGTCTTAGCATTATACGAAGATCCAGCACACAAGTAGAGAAATATAAATTTAATGTCTTAGCATTATAGCGTTCAAACTTATTTATAAGTTTTCTTTCAAACAAGTTATCTTTTCAGGTTCATGTCAATGGAAATATTTAATAAAACTCAATTGATTATATATTTGATCTAATAATATAAATATATAATTCAATTATCAAATATAATTAAATTTATAAATTTTAATAAAAATAGATAATTTTCTAGTTTTTCATAATGTTTAAAATTTTTAAATAATTAAATTATGAAATGATGATGTTATTGCTAATTTTTTATTTTGAATTGTAGCGAGACTTAATTGGGACTAATTAAGATTTATGATCTTAGATTAGATTGAGTGTCATTAATGTCAAATGAATTGATGACTTTAAAATAAATAATTATTTACGGTATGAAATGATTTAATTATAGTCTATAAATATCATTGCCATTAATTATAATGAAGCAAATTTTAAAAGTCACCATCAATAAGAGTGAGAATATTTTTACATCTTTGCAAAGCAACAAAAGCACGCCGAGTTCGGGCCTATGGCCTGATGGTTGATGGAAGATATTCCTCCCGATCTCACCCAGGCTTGAATCTCATAATCCCATAATCGAAAAGTTTTAGTGGTAGAACAAAGTTTTAGTGGGCAAGTCCTATTGTCAATTTTCTTGCATTGTTTGCCTTATGATGCAAATGTAAAGCAATATTTATTTGAATTATTTCAAATATGACTTAAAAGTGCTATAAATGAATTAAATCAAGCTAAGGACTATAATTCCTTTATTTTTATAACAAATTACTTGAATTTAAAATATTAATCAAAATTATTTATAAGTTTTCTTTTCGAAAAACTTAACTAATTATATATTCGATATTAATAATTTAAATATATTAAACAAGATTAAACCGGCCCATTTAACTAATTAATTAATATTTTAAACGGAGACTTGAGTCAACTTAACCGACCACGCGGCAGCTTCGTCTTCTCTCTCAGTCATTAGCCACCTCTCTCTCTCTCTCTCATCTAGTTTGATTGTTTGCTTCTTCTTGATCGCAGCCATGGCAGAATGGTTTGTTGGCCCAATCATGGATAAGATCATCAACACTTGCTTTGATTACCTGCAAGATCAACTTGTATTGCACACTGACATGAAGGAGGCGCTGGAAAGGCTACAGAAACTCCACCCCATGATTCAATCTGTCATCTTTGCTTGCAACAAAGCGCAGACCATAGATCAAAACCCAGCTCTCAACAGATGGCTATGGCAGCTTCGAGATGCCATTGATGAGGCAGATGATGTGCTCGATGACTTTGAGTACATGAAGCATGAAGAACAGCTGACCAAAAACAATGATGAAACAGAGGTGCGTTCTCTATCATGTGCTACCTATTTGAAACTGTTTGCAAATAAATATATTTATTTGATGATCTATTTCTCACGAATTTTATCAGAAAAGAAAGGCGTCTTCCAGCGCGAGCTTACTGATTGAAAGTGTTCACAAAATTTACAAAGTTAGCGACCGTGCAATCAAAATGCATCCCAACTTGAAGAGATTGAAGGAGGTCGTGCAGAAACTTGATAAAGTTTCAGCTGAGGTTAGTACTTTTCTTCATCTTTTAGAAAGCACAAAGCAGGAGCAGCAGCGTGAGTTGTACAAAGAACGTGAAACAGGGTCCTTGCCTAGAAATGATCTCATCGGTAGAGGCAAGGAGAAGGAGTTTGTTATGCAGTGGTTGAGGAAATCATCAAATGAGCCTTCGATAACTAGGTACAGAAGCATTTCTCTTCTATCTATAGTGGGGCATGGTGGAATGGGAAAGACAACTCTCTTGCAACATGTCTATGAAGATGAAATGACAGAGGAATTTGATCTTAAAATGTGGGTTTGTGTTTCCAACAACTTTGATGTGAAAAAAGTCATTGCAGATATGTTGGAATCTCTTAAAATGAAGAAGCCTAAATTGGGTACACTTTATGCGCTTCAAAAGAGTCTTAAATCTGAGATAATGTCAAAAAAGTTCTTACTTGTGCTGGATGACATTTGGGATGAGGAGGAGGAACGGGGTAAAAGTAAATGGGAGAATGTGCTCGCCCCTCTGTCTTGTGGAAGTTTGGGAAGTAAAATTTTGGTAACAACTCGGATGGACTCTGCTGCATTGATAATTGAAAATTTGATTAAAAAAAAGAAAGAAACATTGATATTAAAAGGCTTAGAGGAGGATGAATGTTTGCAGCTCCTCAACAGCCACGCATTTGGTGTAGAGAATCTTGATGATCATGAAAAGTTAAGATTTATTACTGGACAGATAGCTAAAAAGCTTTCAGGGTCTCCGTTAGCAGCAAAGGTCATGGGCGGTATTCTGAATGATAATTTGGATGAAATGCATTGGAGAAAAGTTTTAGATTGTGATATTGGAATTATAAAATTGGGTCAAAATGGCATCATGCCCGTCTTAAGATTGAGCTATGTATACCTCCCACAACCTCTACAAAGTTGCTTCACATTTTGTTGCATGTTCCCACAAGATCATGAATTTGATAAAGATGATTTAGTCCGAATGTGGATTGCATTGGGTTTCATTCAGTCATCTTACAATCCAGGAGAGACTATGGAGGATATTGGAGGAAGGTATTTTGATACTTTCGTTAAGAAATCATTTTTTGATAAATATGATAATTATTATAAGATGCATGATTTATTACACGAACTGGCACAATCTGTTTCTGCACAAGAATGCTTCAGAATTGAGGGTGAAAATGAGCTGTTTTATAGAATTCCTGAAACTATTCGACACTTGGCTGTTAATTCTAACAATTTAGAATTGGTCAGAAAGATTGAGAAATTTAAAAATTTGCATTCGCTTCACTTAACCTATAGCAAAGATGATCAAGATTTTGTTGATGTACTTACTAAAATTTTTGAAACATTGAGAAGCATCCGCTTGCTGTGCATAAACAATCAACACCTGAAAATGATACCCAAGGCAATTGGATGTTTAAAACATCTTCGATATTTGAAGATTGCTAGAACTAGTGTTGCTCAACTGCCAAGATCCTTGAGCAATCTTTATCACTTGATGTTTATATTATATGATAAAGGAGGTTTGGGTATTCACAATGATTTCTTACCAAAGGATTTAAATAATCTTTTTAATCTACGTTACTTGAAATTGCCTTGGGATGTCATTCCTGGGATGCATGGGATTGGAAAGCTAAAATCTCTTCAAGGGCTGGATGGGTTTTATGTTAAGAATGAGATTGGTTATAAAATTGGGGAGTTGGAGCATATGAATGGTCTTCGTCAGTTAAGAATCAAACTTCTTAAAAATGTGAAGGATGCCGAGGAGGCTTGCAGTGCCAAAGTATATCAAAAGAGGAATCTCATGGATTTGTCTTTAGAATGGAATCACCTTCATATCAACGATTGGGGTCCTTTTAAATTTCAGGCTTGTAGTATAACAGAAACATCACAAAACATTTTTGATTCTTACTTAGATGAGAAAGTGCTTGACAATCTTCAACCACACAACAGTTTAAAGCAATTGCGCATATATTCATTCATGGGTGCCAGGTCTGCAATATGGATGAACAATATAAATTTGATCTCAAATCTAGAGTGCATTCGACTGGAAGAGTGCTTGGAGTGGCAAACTCTTCCACCTTTTGGGCAGCTTCCCTTCCTTAAGTATCTCCTTCTTCGTAACATGCCAAAAGCAAAACTGCTTGACAATAAATTTCATGGAAATGTCAAGGATTGCCTCTTTCCATCACTGAAGGTGCTAGAAATTGAAAAATTGGAAGTATTAGAGGATTGGTTTGATGCAGCAGCAGTAGCAGAAGGTGATTATTTGTTTCCTTGCTTAATTGAACTGTACCTAAGAGACTGCCAACATTTGAAAGAGCTGCCCTTTTTGCCTCCTAAGCTAAAGAAATTGGAGATTCATAACATTGGGTGGAAAGCTTTTAATTGGCTTCAATGTGCTAGCAACGGTTGCATCCAAGAGCTAAAAATCACAAAAAATGATGAGTTGGTTTCATTTCCAATTGAGGCAGAGCAGTGGTTTCTTCAAGCTAGTTCATCACTTCATAAGTTGTACTTTATGGGGCTCAAATCCCTGCAGTCTCTTCCTTCCTCCTTGGCAAGCCTCTCCTCACTTAAGATTTTACATGTGAGAAATGCTCCTCAACTCCAAATGTTGCCGAACATCCCTGCCTCTCTGAAAAAATTGGAACTCGGTAATCTCGAAAAATTGCAATGCCTGCCATCTTCTTTGTCCATCTCTTCTCTCGAGGTCCTTGATTTATTCAGCATTCCTCTCGTTGAATCATTGCCAGACCTCCCTCCCTCTTTGCGCTCGATGAATATTTATCATGGGAACCTGTCTTGCTTGCCTTCTTGCCTTCCTAGCCTTTCTTATCTCCAAAAAATTAGTATTAGTGATGTTCCTCTGCTCCAAGAATTACCAGAACTCCCTTCATCTCTTCGTGAACTGGTCTTTACAGATCTTGAATCCCTACAATCTCTGCCTTCTTCATTGACCAGCCTCTCTTCACTTGAGATTCTATCCATAATTAATGTTACTCAACTTCAGCTACTGCCAAACTTTCCCGCCTCTCTGGAAGAATTAAACCTTGAAGATCTCGAAGCATTGCAGTGCCTGCCATCTTCTTTGTCCATCTCTTCCCTCAAAAGACTCCACTTAATAGAAATTCCGCTCCTAAAATCATTGCCAGACCTTCCTCCTGGTTTGAAATATATGTCCGTCAATGATGTTCCTCAGCTCCAATTATGGCCAAATATCCCTGCCTCTCTGGAAGAATTAAACCTTTCAAATCTCGAAGCATTGCAGTGCCTGCCATCTTCTTTGTCCATCTCTTCCCTCAAAAGACTCCACTTAATAGGAATTCCGCTCCTAAAATCATTGCCAGATCTTCCTCCCGATTTGAAATATCTGTGTGTCAAAAATGTTCCTGAGCTCCAACTATTGCCAAACATCCCCGCTTCTCTGGAAGAATTAAACCTTTCAAATCTCGAAGCATTGCAGTGCCTGCCATCTTCTTTGTTCATCTCTTCCCTCAAAAGACTCCACTTAATAGGAATTCCGCTCCTAAAATCATTGCCAGACCTTCCTCCTGGTTTGAAATATATGTCCGTCAATGATGTTCCTCAGCTCCAATTATGGCCAAATATCCCTGCCTCTCTGGAAGAATTAAACCTTTCAAATCTCGAAGCATTGCAGTGCCTGCCATCTTCTTTGTCCATCTCTTCCCTCAAAAGACTCCACTTAATAGGAATTCCGCTCCTAAAATCATTGCCAGACCTTCCTCCTGGTTTGAAATATATGTCCGTCAATGATGTTCCTCAGCTCCAATTATGGCCAAATATCCCTGCCTCTCTGGAAGAATTAAAACTTGAAGATCTCGAAGCATTGCAGTGCCTGCCATCTTCTTTGTCCATCTCTTCTCTCAAAAGAATTCACTTGACAGAAATTCCGCTCCTAAAATCTTTGCCAGACCTTCCTCCCGATTTGAAATATCTGTTCGTCGATGATGTTCCTCAGCTCCAACTATTGCCGAATATCCCCACCTCTCTAGAAGAATTAAGCCTTTCAGGTCTCGAAGCATTGCAGTGCCTGCCATCTTCTTTGTCCATCTCTTCCCTCAAAAGACTTCACTTGACAGAAATTCCGCGCCTAAAATCATTGCCAGACCTTCCTCCCGATTTGAAATATCTGTTCATCGATAATGTTCCTCAGCTCCAACTATTAAAGAACATCCCCGCCTCTCTGGAAGAATTAAACCTGTTAGGTCTCGAAGCATTGCAGTGCCTGCCATCTTCTTTGTCCATCTCTTCCCTCAAAAGACTTCACTTGACAAAAATTCCGCTCCTAAAATCATTGCCAGACCTTCCTCCCGATTTGAAATATCTGTTCATCAATAATGTTCCTCAGCTCGAACTATTGCCAAATATCCCCGCCTCTCTGGAACAATTAAACCTTTCAGATCTCGAAGCATTGCAGTGCCTGCCATCTTCTTTGTCCATCTCTTCCCTCAAAAGACTTCACTTGACAGAAATTCCGCTCCTCAAATCATTGCCAGACCTTCCTCCCGATTTGAAATATCTGTTCATCGATAATGTTCCTCAGCTCCAACTATTAAAGAACATCCCCGCCTCTCTGGAAGAATTAAACCTGTTAGGTCTCGAAGCATTGCAGTGCCTGCCATCTTCTTTGTCCATCTCTTCCCTCAAAAGACTTCACTTGACAGAAATTCCGCTCCTCAAATCATTGCCAGACCTTCCTCCCGATTTGAAATATCTGTTCATCGATAATGTTCCTCAGCTCCAACTATTAAAAAATATCCCCGCCTCTCTGGAACAATTAAACCTTTCAGATCTCGAAGCATTGCAGTGCCTGCCATCTTCTTTGTCCATCTCTTCTCTCAAAAAACTTAACTTAATAAGAATTCCTCTCCTAAAAGCTTTGCCAGACCTTCCTCCCAATTTGAATTATCTGTTCGTCGATAATGTTCCTCAGCTCCAACTATTGCCAAATATCCCCGCCTCTCTGGAAGAAATAAACCTTTCAGGTCTTGAAGCATTACAGTTCCTGCCATCTTCTTTGTCCACCTCTTCCCTCCGAATTCTCGACTTAAGAGGAATTCCGCTCCTAAAGTCATTGCCAGACCTCCCTCCTGGTTTGGAATCTCTGCAAGTCTGCGATTGTCATCCAGAGTTGATGGAGCGATATCAAAGTTTTTACAGACCCTGATTAGCAGAAGATTGCTCACATGCATGCGGTCAATATATTTCTAACACGTAAGGCCAATAAATGCTGGTAATTAATTACTACTTCAACCCAATTCAAGAAAACTTACTCAGCTTTATTTGAATATTTGCATATGATAACATTGTGAACTTTGTTGGCAGAGTAAGCAAATCATGATGAAGAGGATCCAAGCGTCAGATGAATGACCAAATGATATGCAATACTCAGGCAGGAAACAAAGGAAGAGAAACTATGTACATATATAGGTTATGTATTAGTAGTATGCAAGCTGGACTTGTTTATTTTGTTCTATCCAAATGATATGCACACTTTCTGTAATAACAAAAAGAACTGTGGTTTTGATGAAGAGCTTGCTCATCGTGGAAATTGTATTTATTAATTTCTCATCCTTTATTTTATAGTAATTATTTCTACTGAGTGGAGAGAAAATTTTTTTATGACTATATAATTTTTTAATAATAAATTTGTTATTTATTTTTTATGACTTATTTGAAGAAAATTGAAATTTAATGTTTCTTAACTATTTCGAATTAAATTCAAACCAAACACAAGCCACATGAGAACAAACCAATCAAAAGCAAACATGCTTTTTTTTCTTTTTTTGGCCACAAAGTTGTAGGACAGATTGTTATTCATATTTGAGCCATATGTTCAGATAATTTCCTTTGGGATGCTACTCAAATATGGAGGGAGAGATTAAGAAAAGCAAAACTAACAGTCAAAACATAGCTTAAGAAGACCATGAACCCATAAAGCATACAATTCAGTCAATCAATACATGATAATAGAGCTTTATACCAAATTGCAAGAGCTTCTGCTTGCATGAGTAGGAAGAAAAAAAACTCATTATTTATGAACAAGATCTCTTTCTTTTCCAAGTGGAACTTCTACCATCTTATCAGTTTCCCCAGCTGCCCACTTCTAAGCCATTGCCGTCAGGATCAAAGAAGAAGACCTGTCTGGTCTTCCCATCTGGCTGAGTCTTCTCAAAGTTCTTAATCCCTCTTTCCTCGAGAGATTGGACGAATTCGTCGTAATTAGAGACGCCGAAGGAGATATGGTGACCGCGAGGGAGTGCCCTAGGATCGGCGACGGCGCCTGCTGGCGGTGAGCCATGGGGCCCCTCTGGAAGTCTTGACTGCGGGTCGCGCTCAATTAGATGAAGGGAAAAGTCCGGAGAGAGGCGGAGCCAGATCACGTCAAAGTCTCCGAAGTTAGGCGTTTCGATCCTCTCGAAACCTAGCACCTCTTCATAGAAGGCGGCTAGGCGTTTGACGTTTGGAGATTCGCGGGCGATGTGGTTGAGCTTGAGTCCGGCGGCCGCCATGGAAGCGCAGAGGCGGAGGAATGGAGGAGTGAGCGGACATGTGTCGTGACAAATTTTCAGATGTGTCAAACACCTACAAATAATGAGATCGCTCAAATTAGGCTCCCATTGAATTCATTTTATTATTGATTGATGCTTAGGACTATAAATATTTTAAATCACCACTAACAACTAATCCCAAGCTCAAAGTCAATCTCCCGTGCCCTTGAAGCAGTAGCCGTGCATTGGATCCTATGAGTCTCGAGACAGCATAGCATTTGTCAATTCGCTCGGCCGCTTGCCAGGTCAATCCGCTCGGCCGCTTGCTAAGCTTCGAATGCAAGCTGCTCAATCCCCTCATTTGCATTCCTCCACGAGTCACAGTGCTCGCCGAAGGCCACACACCATGCAAAACCGTCGAAGTCGCTGCGCAGAATGCTTGAATCGCCGAAGGATGCGAAATCGTTGCGCTTCTCCCTGACGTCGTGAGCTCAAAATATGAAAATCGCCTATAAGCAGCACAACAGAGTCCTTTTATAGCTATCATGCTCAATTTCACATGTGAAAAAGTGAATTTCATAATGGAGAATTAATTTTATATTTAAAAAATTTGATGAATTAATATTGATTATATATATATACTAGATTAAATGCACGTGCACATATGTGCACGTTGCTAGAATCTATTCATGTTTACATCCAATCTAATATTTTTCTCATAACCTTCAACATTAATTTATCACATCAGTTTCTTCTACCAATTTTTTACAAAAAACCGGTTGACTTTATTTTTCACTATTTATCTTAAAAAAATGTTAACATAATCATATCCCGAATAAAATCAATTCTCAATATGTCATAAGTTTTCCACCATACTCAACTTGGCTATCAATGTGTCTTTTATAGTTAGATTCATAAAGGGTCTAGTTTCTATTTCATAAAATTTACTCATCCTTATGATATTATCTAATCACATAAAAATCTAATAAACTTTAAACACCCAAGCTAAACTCTAGAATATATATCCTATTCTCTACCACCAAAAAAAAAAAAAACATTCAAAATTATATACTATAATGAAATACATTGCAAAGGACTTAAAAAAGAGACAAAAGGTCAAGAAGAAAATACAGTTATACCATTAAATACATCATAATACTGGACCTCAATAATTTCATTATAAAAAAAATATGATAGGAAGTAAACCTGAATAGGATAATCATCACTATCATGATCTGAAAAACACGAACCATACCCTTAACTCATCTATCAATAAATTCCAGCTCAAGAAATATTACAATTAAGTAATTAAACAATAAAAAAGAAAAATAATAATAATTGGCAAGTAAACTACCTCACATAATGCATACTCCAAGTACTTCTAGGAAATAAACAAGAAAGCAAAGAGAAATAAAAAAGCATAAAGATTATAGTTCAACTTATAAAAAATTTATGATGTGTGACTTTAGTAATAGTTGGTTGCTTCAATTTGCTTGGACATGAGGCATTCATACTAAAGGCGCAGCAATAACAGCAACCACCTCAAACTACAACTATAATGAAAAATGATTATAGTTATTCAATTTTGAAATTTCAATTTAACGAACAAACAAAAAACTTTTATGAATATGATGATAACCTTTATGCTTATAAATGCAAATTGTTGTTTCCAATATGTCAGAATTTAGTGCACTTGGGCATCGATCAAGCACTCTATCATCTCATCAAAAGTACTCTCCACTGTAACAGCAAAGAAACGAATATACAGAATAACATGAGTAATTTCAGCAACTTCGGGATATCTAAATTGATTTGATTTCCAATATAACAAAATATCCAATGTACTCTTTTGATCAATACTTGGCTCATCTAAGTACAGTTCGAGTTGTGACTTATGCAGGACAATATATTTACTTGCAAAAAAATCAAATTACAACATGCAAAAGGAAGAAAAAGAGCAAAAATAAATTACAAATTGATCATAGACTTATTTATAGATGACACCATGAAATAGATATCACAATTTTTAGAGCTATACTTACGTGAAATCCAATACATTTGGCAACTGTAGTCCTTGGGCTCAACTACATTATAGTACAAGGTAGAAGATCTAAAATCAAACTTTGAAATTATTTGATGAATAGTTAATGAACAATATCAATTTCCAAGCCGCACAATGCAAATGTCAATCATCTTCTTGAACATGTTGTTATCTTGAATGCTTGGTTGCTTCACAAACTCAGGCAGACGCATCCACTATAGAAATTATTGTTAGTTGTATCAAAAAAGTATGATGGTTTATATAGAATTGGTATTTGCTTAATTGATATGAAATACCATTCAATTCTCTTCAATAAATTGTATATTTGATGCTATTAGGAATGTTTACCTTGGTTTCTTGTATTTCCAATTCATCTACAGCAATTTGAGTTGATAAGGGTTTTAGCATGTAGATGAAGAATACATTAGACTTTTCAAATGCCACATGGTGAATGTCTAATAATAAACCAAAATTCTATTTTTAAAATTGATGTGATTAGGCATTTGTTTCTTTAGACATATTCTACATTATAATGAAGAAAGTGATAAGCATACACTTTATCAAAAGCAATAACATAAGAAGTTGAGTTGCAACATGAAAGAATATCAATGTGAAAATCAAAATTGATATGTTATATAATTATAACTGAATAAAATATAGGTGAAACTTTACTAAGATAACCACAATGTCATCATCATCATTATAACCCTCAATCTTAGCTATTTGGGGTCAAATAACCACAATTTGAAATCCACATAAAAGAGTGCGGCAAATTTTAACAATTTCAATACAAAAAACTAACAATATTTCCAACACATCAGGGGGTTTTTAAAATAATTAAAACAAAAAAGAACTCTAAACCATATGTCATTCAAATAATCAAAAGGGAAAATAGTGTGGTTACCCTAAACCCAAATCAACGATCACTTGCGAGAGTGCCACAGAAGAATCAGACACGAGAACAAATTATGATGAACAAGTAAGTGGATTATGTAAGAAGCTATAGAACCAAGGTTGCAAATAAAGAAATACCTAATAGTATTGTTGGTTCTCATGCGAATCCAGTGTGGAATGGGATTTTTAATGTACAAATGCAAAAAGTAACCAAATTAAACCGACAATATTTTTTTAAATGTATAGATGCAAACATAATTAGAAACATACTGTCAAAGAAAATAAAAAAGCTAAATGACAAAGATCATTTCTTTCCTTTTTTAGCACAAAAAGTAGTAAAATTAAACACACAAAAAAGTGCGATTTCACCTCACTCTCTCTACAGAATATGTGAGCATCATCCTACAAGACAACAAAAGCATTTCTTCTCATAAAGATGGTAGATGAATGTTCTTAAAGTGCTTCGATAAAGAACAACCATCAAACTCAGCAAAAAAGTTTTACCTGCTAAAATCTTCTAACACATGTTAATCCAATAAGAGCACCACTTAGCTCATTCCTATGCATAACTCCAAAATCTACCAAACGAAGAGGCAACTCTGTAGAAGCAAAAAAAAGCAATAAATTAAATCTACATTAATAAATCAATCTCAGCTATTTGGGGTCAAATACCTAATAGTGTTGTTGTTCTCATGCAAATTCAGTGTGAAATGGGCCTGTTCTGTCTCAGTTTCTTCGACAGATTCATGACTTGATTGTATATTGTTATTAAATGCATAAACTGGAAGTGACTATAGTAATTTATTCTTTAGATTGTCAAAATCCTAAGAATCTTTCAGATCGAGGAGAAGCAGCAGTTGATTTGACAATAAGTTTAGCTCCACTCAATCAAATGTGACAATAGAAACGACATCCATTCATATCATACCTAGGGTTATGGAAGGGCCCGACCTTGTTGGCGTAAAGAGGAATCGTCTCTTTGGGCTTATAATGATGATTCAAAGCATAAGACACGATTCCAACAATCCCAAAACAAAGAAGCAATGACACCATTGCTAAACCCGGGAAGATCGCCCTCTGTTCCATCTTCGTCACTTCTCTCTATCTTTCCGGAGATATTCATACAAATTTCTTTCAAGATTCATAATTGGGAAAGGAGGATGAGTGATGATTGATATATATATATATATATATATATATATATGAGAGAATGTAAGCAATTTATATGGTTTTGTTCATCTGAAAAAAAAGATCATTCTACTCATTATATCTCCGGAAAAACTTTAGTTTAAGTTTGCACTGCTGCTGCTTGAATGTCTAGAGAGTATAGATAGTTACAAGCATGAATATTGATCCTGTGAATCTGACCAAAATTATTAAGCCTCTTGGGAGGCATGCTCTACAGGGATGCCATTTGAGTTACATTGGTAACTAAATTATTCTACTCGCCTATGAGTGGTAATCAGAATTGATGCCATTAATTAAGCAATTAATTAGGATGTGTTGAATAAGCCATATAAACGAGAATTAAACGTGGCATGCAAGCAAGTAATTTGAGTTTTAATAATGATCAGTGCCAAGAAGCAGCTGGAGCCCTTGTGATGGTGGTCACGGAAGCTGGCAACAGCAGCAACGATCCTCCGAATCTCTGAGAGAAATCAGTAAATAGAAGGAAAGTGAAAAGTTTTCAATAGAAAACCTGAGCTGGGACATTGTTAGGATCCTAACCAACTTCAATAATCATTTCATCAAACACCTCGCATGCGCTCTTATAAGTTTTCTCATTGTCAATCCTTTCAAGGAGAATGGCATAGACACGTCCCCGCGAGCATCAGGATTTGTAAAACTAAAGAAGTTCATCTCAATAAAATCTGGCAGGAATCCAACTCAAAATTTTCAAATCAAAAGTTGGTCTTCTCTGTAAATTCGGAATTAAAAAAAAACTTATAACTTAAGCCGTTTCTTTATATATTATTATTCTCAAAACTGCCAAAATAATCTCCTAAGGCATGTAATGCTAAATCAGCGGCTGGCAAAGCTTAAACAAAAAAAAAAATTGCTCTCTGACGGTGCCCACGTCGCCCACATCATAGACATCGTGGTCAAAGCAACTGTTAGCTAAAATGGCATAAGAGGGCAGAAAGAAAACGAACGGAGGTTCTACACTTGGAGTTCAGAATTGGAATTGGCCACCGGCTTTAGTCTCGCACAAACAAGCTACACCGCCGGCGAACTTGCATGGATGACCCTTTTGCTTTGGTCTACGGTTCTGTTTCATTTGAAAAGTAGAAAATATTAGGAGAGAAAGAGGAGCCCGAAGCCTCATCTTTTGCGCCTCATCTTTCGCGCGAAGAAATGAAGAGCCGGAAGGTAACACCGTGTAGTTTTAAGCAAGAAAGAATGGGGAAGATGGGGAGCCTCGACGCCTCACCTTTCGCTCCAAGAAATGAAAAGTCAAGAATGAGAAGAAGAATAGGGGAAGATAAGGAGCCCAATGTCCCATGATTGGCGCAAATAGTTAAAGAAAGAGGCGATATTATGTAACGGATAAGAAATAGGCATAAATGTATGCTTAGGAAACTCACGTTACGACTTAATCCGATAAAGAAATTAAAAAACTGATTAAATGCTTAATTAGTTTTGACGGAGGAAATTGAAGCGGCACGAGGTGTAAGTAATGGATATTAAATTGCTTAATTAGTAAGGTGTATTAAATTGTATAATAATTATTTTTATTATTTAATTTATTAATTATTTATAATCAAATGAATGGATAAGATAATTTCATAAGAAATAAAATGAATGGCCAGGATTTGTTGTGGAAGGAAATTCAAGCCCCTTTTATAATAGTAGTATAGATATATCTTTGAATATGGATTCTAACAAATTAACCTAAGAGATCAATTTAATGCAGAATGAAGATGTAGGAGCGGACTTACACTTGAAGCCTATATGATGTCTTAAAAGTAGATTTTGAACTAAGATACTGATTTAACGCAACATGGATGATTTAAGAGTTGACTTACACCTATCTTTGAAATGCTGAGATTTTTTATTAGAAAAAGGTTTTGTAACATAAACTTAATATCGCAGTAGAAATAGGATTGATTAATTTAGGAGAGTATCATGTAGATCTAAAATACTAAGTGACAGACTTGCATAAAATCCCTTTTTTTTTTATCCTTAGAAAAATTAAAATTTCAAGCCGATAGTAAATGAGACTTACATTAATAGCCTTTTGAAATGGCTATAACTTATTGTAAAGATTATTGAAAGCAGAGAAAAAAATTATGATCAAAAGCTATTCCAAATGAAGCCTAAATTAATATTTCTAACAATCAAATAAACCAAATTTATTTGTACATTTTTTAATTCTTACAATAATTTTCGAAATCAGTTAGGTCTGCCAATTAAATGCATTGTATATTTAGTGGTATGTATATTTCTCTTATTTCATGCAGAAGTGGTTATGTATGTGATTCGCATCAATACAAAAGCCATAAAATACGTATTACCTTCAATAGATAAATAAACCATAAGCCAATAATGTTAAAAAGGAAATAAAATAAAATTTGTAATGTATTGAACTATTAGAATTTAATTAATAATGCATGTAATTAACTATATAGTTTAGGACAGCTTTTAGCCACTATTTTTGCACCGCTTTCAAAAAAATTTTGTAAAAAAATATTGTTATAAAAAACAGTAAGAAAGCTATTCCAAACGAAACCTAAAATGATCCAAATAATAATATAGAGACAAAAAATTGGCTAAAACAATATCAACTTAAAACTGCTATTAAAATTTTTGCAAACTACAAATACTTAAAATAGTCCTATATGAGGTTAACAAACAAATATAATTTGACAGCTCAACATTTGTTTTTAACCTTTTCCACTTAAAAAAATATACAAAAGCCACTTTGACAACCTTATTTCTACTCAATCATTCAGACTTGGTACAAATGTAAACTAGAAAATCAATAAAAGTTTACAACATAAAGCTCCTTCATTTCTTACAAGGTTGCTAACGGCTATATCAGAAAAGGTTTATTCCCCGTTTGTTTTTCAAACATTCGAGAAATGGATCTCTCTCTTTATTCTAATTGGTGATCATTAAAATAGATCCAAACAAGTCATTTTACATAAAATTGTAAAACCTTGAAAAGTTGTTAGAGAAAAAAAAAATATATATAGACATTTATTCAATGAGCAATTTTAGAATTGTTTATAGTTAAAACAACTTTTCTAACGAGATGAATTTAACAAGCCCATAATAACCTAATTAAGAGATTATTATAACACTTAATTGTTAAAAGAGAACCAACACTTGTTGATCAAATGTTTTGAAACTTTGGTCCCAACTCCAAAACATTATAAATAACTTTCATTCTTCACATGATGAAGGAAGATAAAATGTTGAGTTAAATTTAAATAATCTTTATAGATGAGTCGTAGATAATGAGTTATTATCTTTCATAATTTATTTAAAACTTTAAATTGAATTGAGTGTTCGAGCATTTTATCTAAAATATAGGCCTCGTTTGGTGTCACTATTACTTTTTTAGAAGTTGGTTTAGAAATGGTTATTGAGAAAATGTAAAATGTTGTTTATATAAATTGGTGGTTTGGTTAGATTTCTTTTGATATGCTTATGCAAACCTAAAAACATATATAAATGGTTTGGTTGTATTATCAGCTTTAGCGTTTTTTGTCAAAAAAAACTAAATTGCCCTTATATTAAAATTAATTATATGTTATTTATTTTTTAAAAAATCCTACAGGCATTAACAAATATAGAAAAAGTTTAACAACTCTCATTTAGAATATCATATCCAGAAATTAAAAATAAGAATTTTGGATTCATTTAAAATTATAAATAATGTATTAACATATACAATTACCCAAAATAACAAAATCTAAAATAAAAAACGATGTAAATCTTGATTAACTCTCACCATAACAATAAATTCTCCACTAATTTTGGATGACGGGATTTAAAATTACGAGATTTTCTTCCAAAACAATAAATTCTCTTGTAATTTTGAATTAAGGGCTTTCCTGTTCCAAATTTTGATACCATGAAGGAGATGTGTGAGCAATATTATGCTATTCTTTGGACATCTGCAAAACAAATCAATTTTATGATATATTAATCTTTTAAGAAGGAAAGCGTCTAACATAATACGGGATATTTTTGATGCCATAAAGCCATAATTTTTTAGGTCGGGTTTTGCTAGGGCCCCTCCCCTCTTCTCCTGCTCTCCCCCCACGCCGTGGGATTTTCCCCCATGGCTGGCCATGATTTCCAAACCCCCCCCCCCTACCCTCTGCCCTCCCACCGAATTCCCCTTTTCTGGAAGAACCTTCTTGCTTCTAGCACTCAAGTCTCCACTGAGTTTTCCCACTCTCTTACCTTCGTTCCCACCCACAACATTATTGCTCAGTTCACGAAAGATCAGTGTACCGCTGGAGCTCCCGAGTGGTCCCTATCTTTGGTGGGGTATTCCATCGGAAAAAGACCCTATTACGATTCGTTACTTGCGGCCATCAAAAAGGTGTGGACACTCAAAGGTAACCTCTCCCTGCTCACTATGGATGACGAATTTTTTGTTGCTGAAGTTCACTGCCATGGAAGATTACGAATTTGCCTGGTCGGGAGGGCCCTGGTTCTTCTTTGGAAAATCATTCATCCTCTAGAAATGGACCCCTAACTTCACACCCAAAAGAGAAGAGTTCCTTTCAATTCCCTTATGGATTAAAATAATGAACTTTCCCCTTTCGTGTTGGACTCCTGAGGGCATCTCCAAAATCGCAAGCTATGTTGGCATCCTGCTTGTTGTTGACGCCCTTACTATAGCCAAGACCCGT
Source organism: Dendrobium chrysotoxum (assembly GCA_019925795.1). Classification (NCBI taxonomy): domain Eukaryota; kingdom Viridiplantae; phylum Streptophyta; class Magnoliopsida; order Asparagales; family Orchidaceae; genus Dendrobium; species Dendrobium chrysotoxum. The sequence goes on along the minus strand of CM034304.1, from coordinate 42,129,968 downwards.
TTAACATTTGCCAAGGTTTTCATTCAGGTTACCAGCTCTTCCCCTCTCCCTGATGAAATTTACTTCTCCGTTGATGGGAAGATCTCACCTCTTCGTGTCCTCTACGATTGGAAGCCGGAACCATGCTCTCAATGTGGCTCCATCATGCACCCCCCCCCCCCCCCCCCCACAACACACACACACACACCTCTTGTCCAAAAGACCCCTTCCCTCTGACCCAAATTCCCACTTGCCCAAGAGGCAGAAGCACTAGCTGGAAACCTCGTAATACCCCACCTCCCGAGCTGACCGTCCCAAAGCCACCTCTCCCAACCTCCTCTCAACTACCTCCTAATTCCCTTAATCCCCCCTAACAATGCCCCCACTACTGAATCAACTATTCCCCAATTACCAAATCTTAACTCCCCCTCTGAGGAAGCCAACACTCAAGCCGAACCACCTCCTATTCTCTCTAACCCTCCCCTCATAGACACTAGTAACAAATTTTCTGCCTTAGCCATGCAAGACACCTCTGGTACCCTCAATCCAATACCCCACAGCCAACCTCCCCCTACACCCACACTCAACTACTCCAAAATTTCCAATCCCCAGACCTCCTCCTCTTTCCTGGTCTCCTCCCATTCCAACCACCCTCCTGACCAGCGAGAACTCTCCCACTGTCCCTTAACCCTACAACCCCAACAATCGGCATCCTACATTCCCAAGAGCACAAGAGCTAAATATGCCAAAAAGGCAAACCCCTCCCATACCAAAAGTCAATGACCCTTCTCAAACTTGTTGCTTAGAACATCCGTGAATTTAATAGCCCTGACAAAGTAATGTGTTGTAAACAGCTTGTCATTAGCCACAACTTAGACCTCCTTTTCATCCTGGAGGCTAAAATTTCTCCAAACACCTCCACTGGCCCTTGGTTTGTTGTCATCCTCAGTATTTTCCCCTCTGAAGGCTCCTATGACAACTTTTCTCTCTCTTCTCCTGGGCGCATCTGGAAAAATGGAACTCGACATCTATTGACTTCAAACTCAATTTCTCCTCCATTCAACTCATCCACGACATTATTTTCTCTGCTTCTTTACCTGTTTGTGAGGTCTCAGTCATCTATGCCTCCAACTCTTTCGGTGAAAGGCAATTGTTGTGGAATTAACTCCTCACCATTGCTAGCAATTTGAACTCCCCTTGGGCCATCATTGGGGACTTTAAATTCTATCGCTTCCCTACTAATAAGGTTGGTGGTAACCCTCTCTCCATTAATAGGCTTGGAGATTTCAACAATTTGATTTTTAATATCGGGGCACACAACCTCTCTTCGGTCGGGCATTTCTATACTTGGCATAACTAAAGAGTTGATAACCCCATCCATATCAAGCTTGACCGCATCCTCGTCAATGTTGTTTGGCTTTCTTCCTTCCCCAATTCCTTTTACAAAGTTGGTGACCCCCAATGTTCTGATCATTCTCCCCTGATCCTTTACCCTTCTTCTAAAACTACAAAAAATCATAGGTTCTTGTTTAAAAATTATTGGTCCAAGAACTATGAGTATTGGAGCCAACTGATTGAAGTTTTTTATCAACCCAATGAGGGGAGTCCTCTCAACTCTTTCTATAAAAAATTGAGAAGCCTGAAGATTCTTATCAAGCAAAAACCTTGGGCTAGCTCCAATCTCCTCCAAAATGAACTTCTCTCCTTAACCACTGCCCAAAACTCTCTGCTTAGACAAATCCAAGATGACCCTACTAACTCCTCCCTCAACAACTCCCTGAAAAGCATCAACATTAAACTTTCCTCATGCCAAACATCTCTGTCTAATTGGATTATATAGCAAGCCAAAGTCAAATGGCTCTCCCATGGGGAAGACAACCTTAAATTCTTTTATTCCAAAATCAACATAAGGAAAAATTGCAACTAGATCAAAGAGATTCATACGAACAATGGGGTTCTTTCCTCCCAGGTCGACATTTCTAAAACCTTCATTCATCATTACACAAAGTTATTTAACCCTACCCCACCCCACCCAGTCTCACCACCCCACATAAGATACCCCCTGACAGCACCATCCCTCCTCACCTATTGGCCAACCTTGTTGCCCCGATCTCTAAGGATGAGATTAAGAGTATTATTTTCTCAAGCCCCTCTTCTTTGGCACTTGGTCCTAACGGTTTTATTTTCGATTTTTATAAATCCTCTTGGAACACTATTGGGCATCAAATCTGCGATGTTGTGCTCTCTTTTTCTCCAATGCCAACATGCCCAGACAATGTAAAGTCACGACTATTGTTCAAATCCCAAAGCAACCTCATGAATCTCATATCAAGGACTTTAGGCTAATCTCCTTATGCAATGTTATGTACAAAATTATTGCTAAAATTATTGCCAATAGGATGAAAGAAGTCATGCCTTTCTTTATTCATCCTAGCTAAGGGGGTTTCATTCTAAAAAAGAACATCTCTGATAATATTATTCTTGCCACTTGGGGATTTCAAATTGAAGCATAAGAACAACCTCTTTTGTGCCAAATATGACATTACAAAAGCCTTCGATACTATCTCCAGAAAGTTCCTATTGGACCATCTCGTTACCAAGGCTTTCTTAATATATTTATTTCCTGGGTTGAAGCCTGTATTTGGGACATACATTTCTCCATCTGCATCAACGCAAGACTTGAGGGGTTTTTCCCCTCCGCCTCTGGGTTGCGTCAAGGGTGCCCACTGTCACCCTACCTCTTCAGCATTATCATGGATGCCATTTCTTCTTGTTTAGACATGGTTGTTTCCCCTGGTAGTTTCTCTGGTATGATTGCTGGAAACATCTCTATCACGCACCTTCTGTTTGCTGATGACCTGCTCATATTTAGTAAAGCATCCATTAATAACGTTAGGTCCCTTAACTCTATTTTTCAACCTTTTGCAGATGCTTCGGGCCTCTATATTAACCCCACTAAGAGTACTATCATCCTCTCTAAAAACTGTTCTATGGGACTTGAAATTTGGAATATTCTGAAATTTCTTAAGGCCACTATCCCATGAAATACCTGGGCATTCCTATCTTTTATAGAAAACTAAGGCTATCAGATTTCCAACCGTTGATGCATAAGATTTTTAACGCTTTGGATGGCTAGAAAGCTAGAGCTCTGTCTCTTGTTGGAAGAATTCAATTTATTAAATACACTATCTACAACACCTTGGCTTACTGGATTAGAGGCTCTATTATACCTAAAGCTTATTGCAAAAAGATCAACCGGATCTTTTTGCAACAAGATTTCTAAAGCTTGTTGCTCCAGGTTCCTCTTCTTTGGAAATATCAACCAGAGAAAACTACACACTATAGCCTGGAATGACACCTGCAAGCCCAAACACCTTGGTGGTTCAGGCATTCCTACCATCGACGCCCTCTACCATGCCTTCACTTCTTCTCTTATCTGGAGGTTTCTCAACTCCAACAACCTGCTATTTGATTGCTGGTGTCATGGAACCCTAATGTCCGCCAAGCATCGCTCCACTAGAAGTATCTTTATTCTGTTGGTGCTAACATCAAATATTGTATAAAGCTCACCATTCACAACTCCAACAAACTCTCCCTCCTATGGGACCCATGGTGTAACAGTAACTCTATTGCCGAAATGATCTCCTTTCACAGTGCAGAAATTTGCACTTCAATTTTCAAATGTTGGGAAGTGAGTAAAGTTATTTTGAATGGTAGATGAGCCCTCCTTACCTCTTTCAACTCTACTCATGTCTCTATGATTCATGATATTCCTATTAATAAACTTAATCTGGGGCACATGTGGATGGCAAATCGAAACCCAAACTTCAAGTCCTTTCTTAGCTAGTTTTTCTCTACCTGTTCGGAGGTTAGCCGATATACTTATATATGGCATAAGAGATTTGCCTTACACTTCTCTGCTTTGTGTGGCTGGCATTCAGAGGCGGCCTCAAAACTGCCGATGTTCTTGCTCAATGTGGTATCCATTCTTTGAATGTATGCTCTTTCTATTTTTCTCACCCCTAATCCTACAACCATTTATTTTTTTAATGCGAATTTACTTTCTCCATTATTAAGTCTTTCCTGCCCTGGATGGGGGATCGACTTCTTTGGCCCAATCTGTATCAAACGTTTGAAAGCATCAGTGATATAGGGCTTATTGGTATTAAGGAAAGATTCTATATGATATCAACTTGTGCTGTCATTTATTTCATCTAGAGAGCAAGAAACAACAGAATCTTTAGTGATTCCTTTGATTGCCAAACCACGCTAACAATTAAAACTAAGAAGGTTGTTATGAGCAAGATTTTGTTATGGAAGAACCACCGCACTCTCTTAAGGTTGCTTCATCTGTGAGGAATGTTTTTCATCCCGCTGCTCTTTCACCAGTGTTCGGTTTATCTCTGCTTCGCTGATTGTTTGTGCATGGGATGTTTTTTTTTGGAAGGATGATGATGATTGATGCTGTCAACATGTTGCCCCTTGGATGGTCCTTGGCAACTAGGGACTACTTTTTCTCTTTGTTGACATCCAATTATTTTGTTGTGATGCCTACCTCCTCTATTTTTGTATTGTAGCATCCTGAGTCCTTTAGTGCTAGCTACAGCTCTCTTCTTTTCTTCCTTTTGTTTTTGTTCTTGGTGCTCTTTTTTTTTGTTGATCATCAGGGGTTTTTATTTTTATTTTTATTTTGTTTCCACACTTGTAATTGGGTTCATTTTACTTTAATATATGGGCATTGCCCCTAAATTGCTCCCCCCCCCTCCCCAAAAAAAAATAAGAACAACCTCTTTTGTGCCAAATATGACATTACAAAAGCCTTTGATACTGTCTCCAGGAAGTTCCTATTGGACCGTCTCGTTGCCAGGGCTTTCCTGGTCTATTTATTTCTTTGGTTAAAGCCTGTATTTGGGACGTGCATTTCTCCATATGCATCAAAGCAGCACTTAAGGGGTTTTTCCCCTCCGCCTCTGGGCTGCGTCAGGGGTGCCCACTGTCACCCTACCTCTTCAGCATTATCATGGATGCCATTTCTTCTTGTTTAGACATGGCTGTTTCCCCTGGTAGTTTCTCTGGTATGATTGTTGGAAACATCTATATCACACACCTTCTGTTTACCGATGACCTGCTCATATTTAACAAAGCATCCATTAACAATGCTAGGTCCCTTAACTCTATTTTTCAACCTTTTGTGGATGCTTCGGGCCTCCATTTTAACCCCACTAAGAGTACTATCCTCCTCTCTAAAAACTATTCTATAGGACTAGAAATTTGGAATATTCTGAACATTTCTCAAGGCCACTTTCCCATGAAATACCTGGGCATTCCTATCTTTTATAGAAAACTAAGGCTATCTGATTTCCAACCCTTGATGCATAAGATTTCTAACGCTTTGGATGGCTAGAAAGCTAGAACTCTCTCTTGCTGGCAGAATTCAATTTATTAAATACACTATCTACAACACCTTGGCTTATTAGATTAGAGGCTCTATTTTACCTAAAGCTTGTTGCAAAAAGATCAATCGGATGTGCTCCAAGTTCCTCTTCTTTGGTAATATCAACCAGAGAAAACTGCACACTATAGCGTGGAAAGATACCTACAAGCCCAAACACCTTGGTGGTTCAGGCATTCATGCCATCGACGCCCTCTACCATGCCTTCACTTCTTCTCTTATATGGAGGTTTCTCAACTCCAATAACCTGCTATTTGACTGCTGGTGGCGTGGAACCCCAATGTCCGCCAAGCATCGCTCCACTGGAAGTATCTTTGTTCTATTGGTGCTAACATCAAACATTGTATAAAGCTCACCATTCACAACTCCAACAAACTCTCCCTCCTATGGGACCCATGGTGTAACTGTAACTCTATTGCTGAAATGATCCACTTTCACAGTGCAAAAATTTGCATTTCAATTTTCAAATGTTGGGAAGTGAGTAAAGTTATTTTGAATGGTAGATGGGCCCTCCCTACCTCTTTCAACTCTACTCTTGTCTCTATGATTCATGATATTCCTATTGATAAACTTAATCCGGGGCACCTATGGATGGCAGATCAAAACCCAAACTTCAAATCCTTTCTTAGCTAGTTTTTCTCTACCTGTTCGGAGGTTAGCTGGTCTAGTTATATATGGCATAAGAGATTTGCCTTATGCTTCTCTGCGTTTGCGTGGCTGGCATTCAGAGGCGACCTCAAAACTGTTGATGTTCTTGCTCAATGTGGTATCCATTCTTTGAATGTATGCTCTTTCTATTTTTCTCACCCTGAATACCACAACCATTTATTTTTCTAATGCGAATTTACTTTCTCCATTATTAAGTCTTTCCTTCCTTAGATGGGTATCGACTTCTTTGGCCCAATCTGCATCAAACGTTTCAAAGCATCAATGATATAGGGCTTATTGGTATTAAGGAAAGATTCCATATGCTATCAACTTGTGCTGTCATTTATTTCATCTGGAGAGAGAAATAACAGAATCTTTAGTGATTTCTTTGATTGCCAAGCCACGCTAACAATTAAAACTAAGAAGGCTGCTATGAGTAAGATTTTGTTATGGAAGAACCACCGCACCTCTTAAGGTTGCTTCATCTGTGAGGAATGTTTTTCAGCCCGCTGCTCTTTCGCCCAGTGTTTGATTTATCTCTGCTTCACTTATTGTTTGTGCATGGGATATTTTTTTGGAAGGACGATGATGATTGATGCTGTCAACATGTTATCCCTTTGATGGTCTCTTAGCAACCAAGGACTATTTTACATCAAATGATTTTGTTGTGATGCCTGCCTCTTCTGCTTTTATATTGTAGCATCCTGAGTCCTTCAGTGCTGGCTACAGCTCTCTTCTTTTCTTCCTTCTGTTTCTGTTCTTGGTGCTCCTTTTTTTTTGTTGATCACCAGTGATTTTTATTTTTATTTTTTTTTCACACTTGTAATTGGGTTTGTTTTACTTTAATATAGGGCCATTGCCATTGCCCCCCCCCAAAAAAAAAACCCCAATAATGATATAAGGATGCTAAACCAAACAAGGCCATAAGCTGAATTACTTTAACTTATAAAAGCACTGCAAATATTAAATACTTTCGCAATATTTGAGAGTGCATTATATTATTCATTAATTTTCTCTGTTGCATAAATTAATGATTATAAATTTGATCACCAGTGATTTTTATTTTTAGATTTTTTTTATATATTTTATTTAGTAGCTATGGCCTATGTGTTAGGATTCTTTTAAAAGATATTTATTAAAAAAATACAAAATTATATATATATAAATTAATTTACAGAATGCAAATTTATTACATTTAAATATTAAAATTTCATTCTTCACATGATGAAGGAAGATAGAATCTTGAGCTAATGACTTTAAAACAAATAATTATTTACAATGTGAAATAATTTAATTACAATCTACAAATATCATTGCCATTAATCAGAAGGAAGCAAAATTTAAAAGCCACCATCAATTACGGTGAGAATATTTTTACTTTTTTGTAAAGCAACAAAAGCACTCACATGCAGAAAGACTGACATGTCTGCCATTTACCTTTGTAGATCTACACCCTAAACCCTACTACCCTAAATTAATTAGCCATTCAAAAATATCTCTATGTATCCTATGTATATACATGACAATATTTTAGAATAAAGAATTTTTACATATACATTCTAATTCTCTAAATTTTGATCTTTTTATTTTTTAATTATTTTGATATATGAGGCCTATGACTTTTTTTTTAATAGGAACAATATAAATATTATTTTACAGAATGCAAATTTAATTCATTTAAATATTTTTGTGATTGTTATAATCTATTTCAATACATTTAAATAAATTAAAATAGTTTTTTTAAAACTCTTTAACATCATAAGGATCTCTCTTTATTCTAATTGATGATGATTAAAACAGATCCAGACAATTCATTTTAGATAAAATTGTAGAAATGTGAAAAATTGTCAGAAAAATAATGTGAATAAGGACTAAAAACTAGAAAAAAAAAATTTATTTTATGTTTGAACATATTGCAATCTGAATGCTCCGGTAGTCCAAAAACAGTCAAAAGGATTATAATTTTCTTGCATTGTTTGCCTTATGATGTAAATGTGAAGCAATATTTATTTGAATTATACAAAATTTTAATCCGAAGATACAAACAGTAAAATTAATTACTGTTTTTTCTCAACAATTGATGAAAATTGATTTCAGAAAAGAAAAGATTCAGGAAAACAGAAAAATAAGAACACAATAGAATTACGTGGTTCGAGTTCTTACGAACTCTACATCCACAGGGCAACCTCAATCATCTATTCAAATATGAGTGAAAAAAGATACAAGAATTATATAATCAGAAAAGCAACACCACAGAACCACTAACAGCCAACAGCCGGCTGAAAAGAAAAAATTACCAAAACAGTAATGTGCTTCTCGGTACAGATTTTATACAAATTTAGAAACAGAAAAATGCTATAACAGAAAGAAGCCTTTCCCAACGTATCAGAATCTTCAGCAGGAATATAAAAGAAATTATAAGCCAAGAGTAGAAGATTTAGCCGGATATTACGGAGAACAGAGAAGCTTTCAAACCTAAAACAATACTTCATGTATCCTTCCTTTCTTATGCAAATAGAAGAGATATTACCTGCATGTAAGCAAATAACCAAGCATTGCAAAAGGATCAAGCCTCACGGTATGAATTTAGCTTCCAACCGACAACCCCTTATGGTTGTCTATCTCGGAGAAGAAAGAATGGCAAGAGAGACAAGAGAGATTAACCCTCTTCAACACACATAAGAAATCTTTCAGATTTTTCAAACCCCTCTTCTTCCTCGTCACAAGAAGCAAAACCAAAACCAAAACCCTAACCCTCACTTCGGCTCTCCGCTCTCAAACCCGAAAACAGAGAAAAATGAATTCTCTCACAGCAGACCTCCTCTACAAGGCACCCAAAAATATATTTATATAGAGAAAAGACTAAAGAGTCCCCATACAAGAAAGCAAAGAAACCGGATAAGAATAAAAGGCAATAAGATAACTAATTTAACTGAGTAATTAAATTAATCAGCTCATTTTATTTAAAACAATTATATCATGTGGGTTTGTGTTTCCAACAACTTTGATGCGAAAAAATTCCTTGCAGATATGTTGGAATCTCTTGAAAACAAGAAGCCTGATTTGGATTCACTTAATGCACTTCAAGGGAAATTTAAGGAGGAGGTGATGTCCAAAAGGTTCTTACTGGTCCTTGATGACATTTGGGGAGAGGAGAGGAACAGGATAAAAGTAAATGGGTGAATGTGCAAAAGGTTCTTCTGTCTTGTGGAAGTTTGGGAAGTAAAATTTTGGTAACAACTCGGATGGACTCTGCTGCATCGATAATTGCAAAAGTTATTAAAAGAACAAAGAAACATTGACATTACAAGGCTAAAAAGCTTTCAGGGTCAGCGTCAGCAGCAAAGGTCATGGGCGGTATTCTGAATTTTTATTTGGATGAAACGCGTTGGAGAAAAGTTCTAGATTTTGATACAGGAATTATAAAAGATGATATCATGCCTGTCCTAAGATTTAGCTATGTATACCTCCCACAACCTCTACAAAATTGCTTCACATTTTGTTGCATATTCCCACAAGATCATGAATTTGATAAAGATGATTTAGTCCGAATGTGGATTGCATTGGGTTTCATTCAGTCATCTTATAATCCAGGAGAGACTATGGAGGATATTGGAGGAAGGTATTTTGATACTTTGGTTAAGAAATCATTTTTTGATAAATATGGTAATTATTATAAAATGCATGATTTATTACAAGAATTGGCACAATGTATTTCTGCACATGAATGCTTCAAAATTTAGAAGTGGTCAGAAAGATTGAGCAATTTAAAAATTTGCATTCGCTTCACTTAACCTATAGCAAAGGTGATCAAGATTTTATTGATGTACTTACTAAAATTTTTGAAACATTGAGAAGCATCCGCTTGCTGTGCATAAACAATCAACACCTGAAAATGATACCCGAGGCAATTGGATATTTAAGACATCTTCGATATTTGAAGATTGTTAGAACTAGTCTTGCTCAACTGCCAAGATCCTTGAGCAATTTTTATCACTTGATGTTTATAATATATGATGAAGGAAGATTGGATATTCACAATGATTTCTTACCAAAGGATTTAAATAATCTTTTTAATCTACGTTGATTGAAATTGCCTTGGGATGTCATTCCTGGGATGCATGGGATTGGAAAGCTAAAATCTCTTCAAGGGCTGGATGGGTTTTATGTTATGAATGAGATTGGTTATAAAATTGGGGAGTTGGAGCATATGAATGATCTCCGCCAGTTAAGAATCAAACTTCTTGAAAATGTGAAGGATGCCGAGGAGGCTTGCAGTGCTAAAATATATCAAAAGAGGAATCTCATGGATTTGTCTTTAGAATGGAATGACATTTATATCAGCAATTGGGGTCCTATGGTAGAACATCCTAGTATACCAGAAACCTTACTAAACATTTGTGATCCTTACTTAGATGAGAAAGTGCTTGACAATCTTCAACCACATAATAGTTTAAAGCAATTGCGGATATATTCATTCATGGGTGCCAGGTCTGCAATATGGATGAACAATATGAATTCGATCTCAAATCTAGAGTGCATTCGACTGGAAGGGTGCTTGGAGTGGCAAACTCTTCCACCTTTTGGGCAGCTTCCCTTCCTTAAGTATCTCCTTCCTCGTGACATGCCAAAAGCAAAACTGCTTGATAATAAATTTCATGGAAATGGCAAGGGTTGCCTCTTTCCATCACTGAAGGTAAATTGAAAATTTGAAAGCATTAGAGGAGAGGTTTGATGCTGCAGCAGCAGTCGAAGGTGGTTGTTTGTTTCCTTGCTTAACTAAACTGTACCTAAAAGAACCCTAAATGCCTATATCACCTTGGGGACCTTGATTGCTTGCCTTCTTGTTTGTCCAACCTTTCTTCTCTCCTAGGAATTACAATTAAGTATGTTCCTCTGCTTCAAGAATTACCAAACCTCCCTTCATCACTTTGTAACCTAGAATTTATAGATCTTAAATCTCTGCAATTATTGCCAAATATCCTAGCCTCTCTAGAAGAATTAAACCTTTCAGATCTCAAAGCATTGCAGTGCCTGCCATCTTCTGAGTCCATCTCTTCCCTCAAAAGACTTCACTTAATAAGAATTCCGCTCCTAAAATCATTGTCAGACCTTCCTCCTGTTTTGAAATATCTGTTCATCAATAATGTTCCTCAGCTCCAACTATTGCCAAACATCCCCGCTTCTCTGGAAGAATTGTACCTTTCAGATCTCAAAGCATTGCAGTGCCTGCCATCTTCTTTGTCCATCTCTTCCATCAAAAAGCTTCACTTAATAAGAATTCCGCTCCAAAAATCATTGCCAGACCTTCCTCCTGGTTTGAAATATCTGTGTTGTGCGTGGAAGATATAAATCAACCACCCAACCCGATAATTCAGTTATCTTGATCGTAGATTATAGGTTATTTGCAAATTGTACTCTCACAAAATTAATTCCAAAGGCACAAACAGTAAATAATTACTGTTTTTCTCACAGCTTATGAAAAGAATAATTTCAATAAACAAATTTCAGGAAAAACTGAAACAAGAACACAATAAATTTATGTGGTTTAAGTTCTTGTGAACTCTACATCCACGGGGCAACCTCAATCATCTTCTTTTATTCAATACTTGTGGAAATTGGATACAAGAATTTTATAAACAGAAAAGAAAACCTTCTACTATCTCAAACAGCCAACAATCTGCTGAACAGAGAAAGAAAACTTGCTAATAACAGAATACAATGCTTCTCTTCAAAGATCTAAACAACAGATCTTAAGCAATAAAACATAGCAATTAATTTCTTATCACATAAAGCAAACTCCACCTCAAGATCTTTAACATATCTTTAGCAAAAGAATAAGAAATTAATTCTACAATAACTGTGCAGGAATCGGGTAAATGCCAGAAAACAGAGAACTCCCAAACCGAAGCAACAATTTAAAGATCAAATCAGATCTTTAAAACATGAGAAGCAGGGAACTAAAAACAGAAATAATAAAATGCATAGAATCGGGTGAACAGGAGACGTAGCCCCAAACCGAGAGCAGCACAACAGGTATCAAAATCAAATCCTCCTAATCTACAAGGAGAAAACAAATACCTGCACTTCCAGCATACAGTTATAATGCAAAGGAACAAGATCTTACGGCACAAATCAGCTTCCAACCGACAATCACGACCTATTGCCTTTCTCAGAGATGAAGAATGAGCTAGAGGAGAACAAGAAGGGTTCACCTTCTTCACACACACAGAAATCCCAAGATTTCACCTCCCCACAACTTCTCTCTTCCACGAGAAGCCCAAAACAACCGTTAACAAAGACCTAGTCCTTTCTTGCTCTCACACCCAAACAAAACACTAAAACTCACTGCATTTTGAGCAAAACTCTTTCTCTCACACACCCAAAAGAAGAGCTTACGGCGCAAAACCAGCGATCAAATTACAATTGTCTTTCTCAAAGAAGAAGAACAAGATAGAGAGGATAAAACAAGAAAGATTTACCTTCTAAACAGAAATCCAAAAACTTTCCCACCTCTCTCTTCCTCTCTTCTCACTCAAGAAGCCAAGCCAACACAAACCCTAGCTTTCTCCTTCAGATGACTCCTGCTCTCAAAACCCGAAAAACAAATTCCTGCCAACACAAGCCCGCTGCCAACAGGCCTTTAAATAGGAAAAGACAAAACAGCCCCCCTTGCAAGATAATAAAGAAATAGGATAAGGCAAAAAGAGAAAACAGTTTATTAATTTTAGTTAACTGAATAATTAAAATTAATTAGCTTGTTTTTATTTTAAAACACTTATATCAATCTGTGTGTCAAATATGTTCCGCAGCTCCAACTATTCCTGGAGAAATCCATAGAGAAGGAATGCCACCAATAACTAATCCCAAGCTCAAAGTCAATCTCCTGTGCCCTTGAAACAGTAGCCGTGTGTTGGATCCTATGCATCTTGAGACGACATAACTTTAGTCAATTCGCTTGGCCGCACGTCAAGCTTTGAATGCGAGCTACTGAATCCCCTCATTTGCACTCCTTCGCATGTCACGTAGCGCCTAGTTGGAGGCCACACGCTGTGCAAAGCTGTCGAAGTCGCTGCGGCGTAATGCTTGAATCGCCGAAGGATGCGAAATCGTTGGCTTCTCCCTGATGCCGTGAGCTCAAAATATGAAAATCGCCGCCAATTTGTGCTTCTCCTCGATGCCGGCGTCGACATCCAACTAGGAATAAAACAACTCATATGAAAAGACGAAGATGCTTCCCACGGGCTTCTCCCTTTTTCTCTTGCATGATTTCCTTTTTCACTAAAAAAAAGTGAGTTTCTTCTACATGAAAAATGAGCCAAGGGGTGTTTGGCATACATCAACATTTTACTACCTTACATTGGTGTGTATCACTAGAAGTTTCTTACTACTTATGCCAATTTAGATGATATTCAGGTAAATCATTGTATTACTCTTACATTACTGTTAATATTTCCATTATTAAATATTTACATTACTGTTTACCTCAAATGATGTAAATTAACTTGTATGCCTCTTCGCCTTCAAGATTTAAAAAATCATGTCCTTTGCTTATTTTAACCATTATTGTTATTAATTACATAGTTATACATATTTATTATTTAGCTAATATAATTCCATGGCTCAACACTTAATAAATTCTTGGCTGCTTCATCTCCTCATAAGATGTAAATTTACCTATACACCTCTTCGCTTTTAAGGCTCAGCTCCAATTCGAAAACCTTTTATGCTTCTTATTTTCTTATAAACTAATCCATTTAAAAGACTTTATATATTCATGTTGTACTTCATTATTTTCTTAAATTATATTCTACCCTTTAAAATTCCTTATGTATTCATGTTATTATGCTTTCTAACTTCTCCTATTAAATTGCATTTTATCTCTCAACTCTCATATCCCTCGAACTTCACCAATTTCATTCATATTTATATTTGCCTCTCTCAAAAAACCCATCATCATCTAATTAGATTTTTGGTGAGAATGAGTTTAAAAAACTATTAAATTTATTTTGAGATGAGTGCAATATAAATTCCTCACATATCTATAACAAATCTAACTCATTTTAGAGCCATCTTGATCAAATTTTCACATGACTGTTTTAGCTAATTTTTTTGCATTCAAAAGTGGGTGAAGCAATACTAAACAAATAAACAAACACTTAACCCTATTCTCATATAATCTTTGCTCTTCTCATTATTAAATAATTCAACACCATATCATATTCATATTTGCTGGTGTAAACATTCTACTATTTATAGTTAAGGGATGTAGAAAAGCGATGAAAGTATTAACAAATAGGATGAAATCAACAACAAAAAGAGTTCAATGATTTCTTTGACTACACACTTGAAGAGCTCAATGGGGAAAATTCAGCTTTAACATAGGCTATACATTTGGATTTGATTTTTGTACTCCTTTTTGACAACTTTGAGACCACCTCCCTCGCTCTTACCCTTGCCATCAAACTTCTTACTGATCTTTAAGTCAAAGGTGTGTGTGTGTATAAGCTGAATATTATTATAACATTTAGTTAATTTCTTGCAAACTATACAAAAAGTTTTATTATCAAATACTATATAAGTTTGGATTGTGATTCTTCTCATAGATAATCTCCACCATTTGATTTCGAGCTCTCATCTTCAAATTCCACTTCGCTATTAATTCTCTTCATGACATCGTCTTGTTTCTTCAGATTCGCTTGTTTCACATGAAGAAGAGTTTTGAAAGAGTCGTGAAAGAAGCTTCTTTGCTTTTGTCAATGATGTTGTTCATGTTAGAAAGGAAGTCACAATGAGAGCTCATCACAAAGGTAATGATCTTTTCCTCCTACGTGCTTCTTCGGCTATTCTCCATTCCTTTATCTCTTTGATTTCGTGTGCTTCATGTGAAGAAGAGTTTTAAAAGAGTCGCTAAATAAGTCTCTTTGCCTTCCTCTATGATGTAGTTCTTATCGGATCAAAAGTCACAATAGAATTCAAGATTATGCGGATAGAATTTCAGTCATGTCATTTTTATTTTTCTCAGCATAATACAATAACAAAGAAAGTTATCTCGATGTTGTTTATATATGTTAGGTCATACATGCAGAAAGTCTACATTTAGCCTTAATGATATTTATTCAATGGTTTGGTGTTTATCTGTTGAATTAGTTGCTTGTTTATTTTATCTGCTAGGATTGTTTGTTGCTAAGAATAATTGAACTTAGGCTCTAATTGTGTACGTTACAATTTATGTTTGCTAGCTAGCAACATCATTATTCTGCACATGTTTAATCTAAATTGAGGCAATGACAACACTTAATATCTTATGTTTTTTTTCTCTCAGTGATTTGAAGGAATATTTTTTCAACATAAACACGATTTTAGTTTATGGGGAAAGCATCAAGGACGCCAAACTTGTTAAAGTTAATTTGATTGAATTAATGAAAATTGAATAAGAAACATAACAAAAATGATTGTCATAGCTTAATCCAAGTTCAAAGTTATAGAAAATGATCTTGTTCATGGTGGTTTGATAAAGGTAATTACGATCATTCTAATGGTTACAGGCCATTTTATGGCCAACTGTATCAATATTTTACTTTTTCCTGCATTGCTTTTTATTTCATTTGATGTTATAAGGGAAGCATCAAACTTGAAGTAAAAAGTCATGATTTGGGAGTTATTATATGATGTATTTGAGTTGTATTTTCTTGCTTGCATTTAGTCAAGGTTGGCTGGTATTTTGGCCGTTTTTCGCACAATTTGTTTCTTTAGTTTTATCAGTATTTCAAACCTTGTTTATGTTTAGTAGCATTTCATTCTATCTAATTCTATTATATGCTACTTTTTTATTTTAAAAATAATAATTCTTGTGAATCTTATATATGAATTATATTAATATAATTTTCATACTTCTTAGATGCATCATACTTGTTTTATTTCATTGTTGGGATTAAAAAATGGCTATCAACGAGCATATACGTGAAAAGGCTGGAGTAGCTCAAGTGAAAGATAATATTATATAGAGTCATCTTAGATGGTTTGGTGGCATAAAACAGCAGCCTTCCGATGACCCGTTTAGGAGAGTAGATGTATTAGATTTGGCCTATGTTAAACAAGGTAGAGGTAGACCTAAAAAAACTTGGTTGGAAAATATTAGAAATTACCTTTTTTAACAAGACAACTGGAGAAAAAGGATTCATGTAGCTGACTTCACGTAGTGGGATAAAAGGGTTGTTGTTGTTGTTGTTGTTTGTATCAATTAAAAAACATCAATACCACCAAACAAATGCATCTATTTTCTATTACTGTGGTTGTTCATCTACATTGCACCATAATTCTCTTTATATTCAACAACTTTGTTTAGATTGAATTTCTTATAGCCATGACTTCTTAAAATACATTTTTTTTTATTGTTGATAATTTTTTTTTTAATTTCCTGCAATAAATGTACATAAAAAATATTACAAAACAAGAAAGATTAGCTTTTTCTACTAAAAATAACAATTCTTTAGATATAAAATATTTGTTCAATTACTTAAGATTGGTTAAATAAATTTAAACTGGTCAATAGAAAAGGTCACCAAGTAGATATTTGGTAGAACTATACATTATCTTGTGGCCATCTAAACTAGCAGCCCGTTCAAGAACCTACCCATATGAGGTAATAAGAAAACAACAATGCTACTAAATGAAAGTAGTGTGATATCATATCATGTGCAAATACATATGATGAGATGTATCATGAGAGAGAGAGAGAGAGATGGGGTTTGAGGAAAACATAATTTATCCTACCGATTAGATATTGAGCATTAAGCTTCTAAATTTAAAATCAGCACTATTAATTTGTGTGTGTGTGTGTGTGTATTTTTTTATTTATTTAAAAACTTCTCTGATATGGCTTAGTTGGATAATCTACCCATATAATATAATTTTCTTAATATATTTATTTGGCAACATTTCTTCACTCTTTTATTTATTAGAAAAAATGCATGCGTAGAGTTAGCACCTAATATAAAGTTCATGCTTTTTGAAAATTTAGCAATTAATTATTTGTATATTACATTTATTAAATTGACAATTTATTTTTCATATCACTTATTTAGAAACATAAAAAGTGGAATTTGATATATTTCATATCACTTATTTAGGTTATGCAGCCTTTAGACTTGTGCATTTTAAATGATTAGTTTTATGCAAAAGAAATCATTTTACCGTGAAAAAAAATCATTTCTCATAAATTTCTTTATTATATGTAGAATAAAGAAATTTATACTTTAACATTACTACATTTTATATGTAATTGTCATTTTTCATAAATTTCTTTATTATATATAGAATAAAGAAATTTATACTTTAACATTACTACATTTTATATGTTATTGTTGCGGGCTAGAGTATACGTGGCGATAGAGTTTAAATTCTACGTCTTAGCGTTGCATGAATATCCAGCTCACACACAGAGAGAACAAAAGATTTCTACGTAGAAAACTCTGGAAAGGGGAAAAGCCATGGGGCCTACCCAATTGAAAATGATTCAACTAGAATTTGAGTTGAGTACAGTGGGTTGACTCGTCATTGAGGGCGATCAGATTACAAATGGCAACCGTCTGGTTGCAGTCTAGTACTAAATGGAGATGAAAGTCCGGTGTCACTTAGAAGTTCGGGTGTCAGTTGGTAGAACTCCGACGTTTGCCAATGGTCCGGCGGAACTCCGGGCTTCAGGTGATGGTCTGGCGGAACTCCAGGCGTCAGGTGGTGGTCCGGTGGAACTCCGGGCGTCAGGTGGTGTCTAGTGGAACTCCGGGCCTCAGGTGCTGGTCCAGTGGAACTTCGGGCGTCAAGCGGTGGTCCGGCAGAACTCAGGGCGTTAAACGGTGGTCCGACGGAACTCAGGGCGTTAAACGGTGGTCCGACAAAACTTAGGGCCTACGGTGATGGTCCGGTGGAACTCTGGGCCTTAGGTGATGGTCCGACGGAAATCAGGGCGTCAGGCTGTGGTCCGACGGAACTCAGGGCCTCAGGTGGTAGTCTGGTGGAACTTCGGGCCTCAAGTGGTGGTCCGGTGGAACTCCAGGCCTCAGGTGGTGGTCCGATGGAACTCTGGGCATCAAGTGGTAGTCTGGCAGAACTCAGGGTGTCAGGCGATGGTCTGGTGGAAATTCGGTGTTGGGCGGTGGTCCAATAGAAGTCCGGTGTCAAGCGGTGGTCCAACGGAAGTCCAGCTTTAGATGGTGGTCCGGTGGAAGTCCGACGTCGGGCCGTGGTCCGGTGGAAGTCCGACATCAGGCAGTGGTCCGATGAAAGTCAAGCGTTAGGTGGTGGCCCGACGGAAGTCTAGGCAGTGGTCGAGGAGGAGCTAAGTGACAAGAGCGATCTTCGATCTCTCTTCTTGCTTCATTGCTTGGGGGTCCCATTTCATGAGAAATGAAGGGCCTATTTATAGATTTCTTAGAGTGGCATGGCTAGTAAATAGGAGGAAGATCAAGGGAAAGTTGGGAGTAGTTTGTATGGACGGCCGATGTTAATTCTTGTGATCGTGGACTGTATACTGGACATTTAAAAGTCTTAGTGATATCAGAATTTAATGATATTGGGCTCGTTGGATTCATCTCGACGAGCCGCTCGATTCTACTATAAGCATGTCACATTTGAAAATCATTTGGTAATCCAAATTATGGTTTGAACCTTCCAAAAGCACTTCGGGTCTTTGATTTGGACCATTTGGGCTCGGATTGAGTCGATTTTGGTGTCGTTGGGTTTGTATTTTCGAGACGATCAGTTCAACTGTAAGTTTGTTGAAATCGGAGTTTGAATGGTCCCAATTTTAATTTTAGAAATTTTCAACTTGATTTTGTCTCGAGGTTCGTGCCCGACCAAGATAATTTTTTGATGATATATCACATTCTAATAATATAAATATTTAATCCAATTACCAAATATAATTAAATTTATAAATTTTAATAAAAATTGATAATTATAGGTTAATTTTCTGCTTCATTTTGAGTAATGGCAACGATATTTGTGAACTGTAATTAAATCATTTCAAACTATAAATAATTATTTGTTTTAAAGTCATCAATTCATTTGACATTAATGACATGCTTCATTTCGGATGGTTTTTTTACTGCTTTTTGAAGCAGCTTTCGAATACAAAAATTTTAACTTTTGTACTAGAAAGCTATTTTAAGAAGTAGTAAGAAAGCCGTCCCAAACGAAGCGTTAATCTAATCTAAGACCATAAATCTTAATTATCCCCAGTAAAGTCTCGTTATAATTAAAAATAAAGATTAACAATAACATCTTCATTTTTTAATTTAATTATTTAAAATTTTTAAACATTCCCCATGATTGAGAATATTTTTACTTTTTTGCAAAGCAACAAAAGTAATGACTTGTCTCAGATAGAGGACAGATGCGAGACAAAACACAGAGAAAAGGTGTAAACTGTCTTATTCATTTCAATACCAAATACATCTATTTATACAACAGTTCTCTGACTACACTATCCGTGCAATCCAGGCTGGCATTTAACCGAATATTCTGTGGATCGTTCCAGAGTTGTATCATTGGCTAACACCCTCCGGCAAGCTGATGATTTGGTAGAAGATATCAGTTTGGATGAAATATGATGAAAGCGAATGATAGGCAAAGGTTTGGTGAATAAGTCAGCTAGTTGATTCTTGCTTGAGATGTGATGAACTTGTATTGTTTGATTTTTTATGCAATTTCGGATGAAATGGCACTCAACCTCAATGTGCTTCGTACGAGCATGATAAACCAGGTTATTTGCTAGTGCTATAGGTGAAGTATTGCCACAATATAATGGTGTGGAGGTGATTTGTGTATAACCTAGTTCTTGAAGAAGTTACTATAACCAAATGATCTCTGCAGCTGTGGAAGCTAAGGCTTTATATTCCGCTTCAGTTGATGAGCGAGCTATAGTTGATTGTTTCTTTACACTCCAGGAAATGAGAGAAGTACCTAGGAAATTACAGAAACCAGTGGTAGATTTGCGATCCAATTGATCGCTTGCCCAATAGGAGTCTACATATGAGTGTAGTTGAAGTGAGTCGTCGGAGATGGGTAGCCCATAGTGAAGTGTGCCCTTGATGAACCAAAGTATTCATTTTAGAGCTTCAAAATGACTCTCCATGGGATGATGCATGGATTGACTGACTTTGTTCACAACATATGATATATCCGATCTAGTTAAAGTCAAGTATTAAAGGGCTCCTACTAGTTGGCGGTACAGCTGTTGATTGGTACACTGTGTAGCGTCTGAATTGTTAGCAGCTGTTTTTAGTTAAGTTGGAGTATCCATTGGTTTACAATTCCGCATCCCAGCACAATCTAGAATTGTTTGAGCATACCGACTTTGATTTAGCACTACGCCTGATGATGTATATTTGGTGTTGATGCCAAGAAACTGAGATAAGGATCTCAAACTACGCATATTAAATTTGCTATGTAGTTGGTCCAGCAATGTCCAGATAGCTTCTGCACTGTTTCCCGTTAACATAATGTCATCCACGTAAATCAAGAAATACATTTGAACATTATTTTGGCTATAGATCATAAGTGACGGATCAGAGTATCCTGTATGGAAGCCTAGTGTGTGTAAAAATCTAGATAACGTTTCAAACCATTGGCAGGGGGGATTACTTTAAGCCATAGAGGGCCTTTTTGAGTTTACACACATAGTCTGGATGAATGGCGTCTAGAAATCCAGGCGGTTGCTTCATATAGACATGATCGATTAGCTTGCCATGCAAAAAAGCGTTTGATACATCTAATTGATGTATTGCCATTTGTAATGAAGAGCTAGAATAATGAGAACTCACACTGTTGGTATTTTTGCAACGGGACTAAATGTCTCATTGTAGTCCAAACCGTATTCATGTTTGTAACCTAAAGCTACCAACCGAGCCTTATACCTAGCTATAGATCCATCTGAATTGTATTTTGTGCAGAACGTCCACTTGCAGCCAAGCAGATTTTGACTTGAGCAAGGTGGAACTAGATCCCAAGTACCTTGTGATTGAAGAGCTTAAAACTCTTGTGACATAGCTATGCGCCAATGCTTGTGTTTGCAAGCTTGGGTGTACGAAGTAAGATCTTGGGAAATAATTTGATGAGTGAGGTTAAGAACTTGCTTTGGCTTGAGGTGACCAGTTTGGTGCGATTTTTCATGGGATGTATGGACTGCAGCTTAGATTTGGCTGTATTTGATTTGGGTTGCAATGTAGCAGGAATGATATTAGTTAGATTAGAGGGAGTTGAATGTGGTAGAGAGGCAGGGGTTGGAATTTGAGGAGAATTTTGTGGAGGTGTAGGACGTGGAGACGGCTGTATAGTGGAGGTTTTGGAAATTGTTGAAGATGGCACCAGGAGCAATGGAGGTATATTTGTTGGTGGGGCTGACGAATTAGTTGAGAGTGGTTGCTTGTGATAGGGGAACTCACTTTCATTGAACACAACATGTCTAGATGTGTAGATTTTGTGAGTGATAGGATCAAAGCAGTGATAACCTTTTTGAGAACCGACATAACCAACAAAAACACAAGATGTGGATAGGGAGGATAGTTTGGATTAGGTGTATGGTCGAAGCCACGGGTAACACAAGCATCCAAAGGTCTTAAGATGGTCATACACCGGAGGTTTGTTGTATAGAGTTTCGTAAGGAGTTTATTGTGGAGTTTAGAGACAAGAAGAATGTTGATGAGATGTACAACAGTGTGAAGAGCTTCAACCCATAAGTCATGTGGAGCTTGGGCATGAAGAAGAAGGCTTCAAGTTATTTCACTGATGTGCCGATATTTGCGTTCGGCAATGCCATTTTGGGCCGGTGTGTAAGGGCACATATATTGATGCATTATTCCCCAAGATTTGCATACATGTTGAAAGTGGTGATTAATGTATTCACCACCTCCATCTGTACGAATAATTTTGATAAGCTTGTTGAATTGGCATTTAATCCAATGATGAAACTCAATGAATTTACGAACAACATCAAATTTTTGATACAATGGAAACACCCAACAAAATCTAGAGTAGTCATCGATGAATAAAACATAGTAACAGTAGCCATGTATTGAAGTAGAAGGGGAAGGCCCCCATACATCAGAATGTATAAGCTCAAATGTGGAAGTAGTGGTAGAAATAGAAGGAGAAAAGGGTAATCGCCTACTTTTGGCGAGGTTACATGTATTACAATGCTTAGTTGGAAAAGTGGTACAAATGGAAGGATGTAGATTAGCCAGTATTTGAAGTTTGCGATGGTGAGGATGGCCGAGATGCCTATGCCATAAGTCTGGAATAGTTTGAGCCGAGAACAGAGCTAAGGATGAAGCTGTATAAGATGGACTGATGGAGTAGAGACCATTGTGACTAGGTCCCTGAAGTAAGAGACGATTGGTCCGCAAGTCCTTGATTTGATAGCTAGAGGATGAGAATGATACCGTGCAATCATTGTCCCGGGTTAGTTGATACACAGACAACAAGTTGAATGAGAGATTCAAAACATAATGAATATGCTTTAGTTTGAGATTACCTGTGGGTGTTGTAAGAAGGCTTTTACCAGTATTTTGAATAGGTAATTGATGGCTATTGCCAAGCATGACTTGTGAGTTGCCAGTATAAGGTTATGCCGAACTGAAGTGAGAAGAATCCGCAGTGAGATGAGTCGATGCACCACTATCTAAGAACCATTAGTTGGATCGAGTTTCATCTGTGGGGCTGAAGAGTGCAGATTTTGATGGTGTTTCTTGATATGAAGGATCATGCCTGCACCAACATTTAAGGGCCAAATGACCTTGCTTTGTGCAAATTTGATAGTTAATGTTGTGGTTTGATTGTTTTTCTCCTCGACCCATCGAATTTCGAGGATTATTGTTGTTAGGAGATCGTCCGCGGGTGTTGCTATAGCGATCACGACCGTGTCCACGAGGTGCAGCTAACGCCATTATTTTATCCGAGATTTGTAGTAGTTGCAGATCTCGAGCTGCTTCTTGAGCAAGAGTCTATTCTTCACTGCACAGAAGAGTATAAAGCTCATCAAGGCTCAGAGATTGGCGGCTGGTATGAATTGCAGTCTTGAATGCCTGATAGGTCGCGGGTAGACCATTTAATGTGTAAAGTATGATGTCCTCAGGATCGATTTGATATCCTGCAGCTGCAATCGCGTCGATTTTGGATTTTACAAGAAGTAGGTACTGAGTCATTATTTGATCACCCTTTGAGAGGAAGTGATGCTCGTTTCTCAACTACATGATGGTGACCTAGTCGACGCTTGAAGATGATGGGTGAGAGTGGACCAAATGTCGGTACAGTGAGCTAGAGATAACACATATGATAGAATAGATGGTGAAATAACATACAGTAATGCGGCGGCAAGGTTTTGATCGAGAAGAACCCAGGTATCATACGGGGATTGAGCGCTGCTGAAGGTGGGGGTTTGTTGTGACGGACACGGACAAGAGCCATCGAGAAAGACCTTGAAGCCGTTTGCTGCAAATACCTTTTCCACTTGAGATCGCCATACAGGAAAGTTATCGGAAGTTAACGACGTCGACACCAGGTTCTTGATATTACTGATCAAGAATTTTAGTTGCGGAGGGATTTGGACAGAACTGATGGACGTAATACTATCAATGGAAGGTGGGGAGGAGGTGGAGCCGTCCATGAGAAGTTACGAAGAAACAAGAAAGAAAACAAGAATAAGAAGATGGATCAGCTGTGCTCTAATACCATGATGACTTATGTCAGACAGAGGATAGACACGAGACAGAACATAGAGAAAAGGTGTAAACCGTCTTATTCATTTCAATGCCAAATACATCTATTTATACAATAGTTCTCAGACAACAATATCTGTACAATCTAGACTGGCATTTAATAGAATATTCTATGGATCGTTCATGAGTTGTATCATTGGCTAACAAAAAGCACGTCACAAGCAGAAAGACAGACCTATCTGCAACTAGATCCTGTGTCCACATGCTAGCTACTAGCCTAAATTAATTAGCTATTTTAAAAAAAAATTATGTAGCCTATGTATATACATGACATTATTTTGAAATTACAAGTCAAATGTTTGAGCATAACAACTTTTTTATATTCATTCTAATTCTCAAAATTTTGATCTTTTCATTTTTAATTATTTTTATATATGAGGCCTATATTATTACTTGCTTAATTTGAGAATTTTTTTATAGGAAAAATATATAAATTATTTTACAGAATGCAAATTTAATACATTTAAATATTTTTGTGGTTGTTATGAGCTATTTCAAATATATTTAAATAAATTAAAATAGTTTTTCTCTTTTACTCTTTAACATCATAACGATCTCTCTCTTTATTAATAATTAAAACAGATCAAAATTGTAGAAATGTAAAAAGTTGTTTAAAAAAAGTGAATATGGACTAAAAACTAAAAAAGAAAAAAGGTTTGATTTTATGTTTGAACATACAAAATTAGACTTGCCAGTTTGTACATTTAAAATATCTTATAAATATTAATTTTTGTCTTTCATCTATTTGTGTGTTGAATCTTAGTATAAAATTAAGATGTTAAATTTTATATTTCTTTACTGACATGAATATTTCAGGACACAATAATGGCTATTAAATTTATTTTGAGAAAAATATATTATCAAATCTTGATTATAAAGTATGTTAAAAATCATTTAAAAAATTAATGATGAAAAAATGATTAAATATGCATGAGAATAGCTTGACCCATTTGAATCTTATCTCTTTCTCTCTTTTACCCTCTGTTATTTTTAACTTGTAAATAAAAAATCAAGCATATTTAATAATATAAAATAATAAGTTGGGCTTCACGCATTTATTATATGACAATTTTTTAAACTTTTATTCTAACTTATTCAATTATATTATATAAATAATATAAATTAGTATCAAATTATTCATCATATGCACTTATTTGCGCAGCGCTGCGGATAAAAAAACATTCATTTTCTTAATTTATATATAAATATTAAATAAAATGATCTTCCATCAAAATGAAACATCTGGATCTCATTTCTTTTAAAATACATTCATTTTCTTATTTTAAAACGGAGACTTTGTGTTAAACTTACCGACTACGCGGCAGCTTCGTCTTCTCTCTCAGTTATTAGCCGTCTCTCTCTCTCTCTCTCTCTCTCTCTCTCTCTCTCTCTAGTTTGATTGTTTGCTTCTTCTTGATCGTAGCCATGGCAGAATGGTTTGTTGGCCCAATCATGGATAAGATCATCAACACTTGCTTTGATTACCTACAAGATCAACTTGTATTGCACACTGACATGAAGGAGGCGCTGGAAAGGCTACAGAAACTCCACCCCATGATTCAATCTGTCATCTTTGCTTGCAACAAAGCGCAGATCATAGATCAAAACCCAGCTCTCAACAGATGGCTATGGCAGCTTCGAGATGCCATTGATGAGGCAGATGATGTGCTCGATGACTTTGAGTACATGAAGCATGAAGAACAGCTGACCAAAAACAATGATGAAACAGAGGTGCGTTCTCTATCATGTGCTACCTATTTGAAACTGTTTGCAAATAAATATATTTATTTGATGATCTATTTCTCACTAATTTTATCAGAAAAGAAAGGCGTCTTCCAGCGCGAGCTTCCTGATTGGAAGTGTTCAGAAAATTTACAAAGTTAGCGACCGTGCTATCATCCCAACTTGAAGAGTCTGAAGGAGGTCGTGCAGAAACTTGATAATGTTTCAGCTGAGGTTAGTACTTTTCTTCATCTTTTAGAAAGCACGAAACAGGAGCAGCAGCGTGAGTTGTACATAGCACGTGAAACAAGATCCTTGCCTAGAAATGATCTCATCGGTAGAGGCAAGGATAAGGAGTTTGTTATGCAGTGGTTGAGGAAATCATCAAATGAGCCTTCGATAACTAGGTACAGAAGCATTTCTCTTCTATCTATAGTGGGGCATGGTGGTATGGGAAAGACAACTCTCTTGCAACATGTCTATGAAGATGAAATGACAGAGGAATTTGATCTTAAAATGTGGGTTTGTGTTTCCAACAACTTTGATGCGAAAAAAGTCATTGCAGATATGTTGGAATCTCTTAAGAAGAAGAAGCCTAAATTGGATTCACTTGATGCACTTCAAGGGAAACTTAAGAAGAAGGTGATGTCAAAAAAGTTCTTACTTGTGCTGAAAACTTCAAAAATTATATCTTTTTGAACGCAATTTTTTGCGATTCGGCCAATGTAAAATATCGGAACAAGTATTTTTGGACTTCTGGAGCTTCGACGTCCGAAAATAGGGGGGCAACTGATATATCGCTGAAAAATTATCTTGATCGGGCACGAATCTCGAGGAAAAAACATAAGTTGAAAACTTCAAAAATTAATTCAGAGACTGTTTAAACTCCGATTTCAGCAAGCTTATAGTCGAACTGAGCGTCTTGGAAATACGAACCCAACGACACCAAATTTGACTCAATCCGAGCCCGAATAAGTCCAAATCAAGTACTCAAAGCACTATTGGAAGCCTCAAACAGCAATTTGAGTTACCAAACGGTCTCCGATTTTGACGAGCTTATAGTCGAATCGAGCGGCTCGACGAGACGAATCCAACGAGCCCAAGATCATCAAATTCCGAAATCATTAAGACCTTCAAATGCTCAATAAACGGTCCATAATCAAGGGATTCAATATCGGTCGTTCATTCGGATCACTCCTTATTTGCCCCTGATCCCTCATCTATTTACGGGCTATGCCACTCCAGAAAAATTATAAATAGTCCCTCATTTCTCTTAAGAGGACCCAAGCCAAAAGCAAGAGGAGAAGAAGAGAAGAAGAAGAGAAGAAGAAGAAAAGAGGAATAGGAGGGAATAAACTCCTCCTCGACCACCGCCAGAGTTCTGCCCGACTCCAAGAGATGCCAGAACTTTGTCCGATTTTCTAAGAGACGCCGGACTTCTGCCTGACTTCCAAGTGACGCCAGAACTCTATCCGATTTTCTAAGTGACGCCGGATTTCTTACTGGCCACCTAGTGTCACCGGATTTCTGACATCTAGTGTAACTGAAGTTCACTCAAAGAGTTGATTATTATAATCTGATCGTTCTGAATTATGAGAACGAGTCAGCTACGTGTAACCCGAGCAAACACTAGTGAAATTATTTCAACTGGGCGTGGCCCCGTGGTTTTTTCCCTTTCCAGGGTTTTCCACGCACAAAAACTGTTGTTCTTTCATTCTTCTGTTTATGTGCTGGATATACGTACAACGCTAAGATGAAAATTTTCTCAATTCTACCGTCGCGTATATTTGAGTACGCAACAGTTTGGCGCCGTCTGTGGGAAACACTACCCCATCAAGTACTGCCTCGATGACCAACAGGCGTAGCAATCGTCTAGTAGGAGCTTCCCACTCCCACTCTCATCAATCCAGAAATCACTCTATAAATCATGGACGTCAAGTTTATGCCTCCTTTTATCCTGGAGGGCAACATGTTGCTGGAGAAGGAACCGCAGGACCATCTTTGGAGGAGCGAATTCGAAAGATGGAAGAATCTCAGAACGAGATCCTTCAACTTCTACGAGAGACTCGTCACCCAGCATTAGCGCAACGGGAGGAAATACTTCTCCCTCGAGATCCTCCACGGGTCGAAGATGTTCAACTCGAACATCTTCAAGTAGAGATTCCTCTTCCTCCACCAAGAAGATACCCGTCATCGCAGCCAGATAATGAACTGGTTGACACAACAAGTTCTACTCATCCTTCACATACAGGTCGACAACCTCGTGTTCCTTTCGACCTCCCTGATGAGTTAGACCAACCACACGTTGCTGAGCTCCCTCGCAACGTTCTACGTCATGAATTACGGAGATTAGTACGAGAAGAATTCTCTAGAGGAGGTATAAGACAAAATCTTAGACAGTGGAACCTACAAGAGTCATCACCTCTAACAGAAGCTATTCTCCAGCAACCCATTCCGATCAGATTCAAACTACCGAGTATCGAATCTTACGAAGGGACATCTGACCCTTACGAGCATATCAATCATTACAGAACTATCATGCATATCCAGCGAGCTTTGGATGCACTCCTATGTCAGGTTTTTCCTGCTACCCTCAAGGGACTGAAAGTTCGAAAGGGATGTTAAGCCCTACTGAACTAGTCCCGAGGCTAACCAAGAGGGGGGGTGAATTGGTTATTTAAAAATTTCACGATAACAATAAAAATCTTTTCAATACTTAGCAGCGAAAACAAGTAAACAATAACGAAAAGATCAACCAACGATAATCACCCAAGCAGTTTATATTGAAAAGTAAAGTGCAAAACTGAATCAGAAAAGCAAACCAGATTTTATAGTGGTTCGGTCAACTTGACCTACGTCCACTCCCCGGAGCCTCCCCTCCGGGTATTGCACTAAACGAAAGTGACTCTCCTTTTGCTCCCACAGCAAGGCGGAGAAGCCTGTACAAAATACCTCCTTTTCACCACACGGTGAGGCAGAGAACCTGACCTCCTTTCGCTTCCTCCTGAAGCAGGCAGAGAACCTTCGAACTCCTTTTGCTTCCACCTGAAGCGGGCAGAGAACCCCGGATCTTCTTGCGAACGATCCTCCCACGAAGAACACCGACTAGACGACAGACGACGAGCGGAGAAGACGACTCTGATCCGTGCTTGGAGCAACCTTAGTGAATCCCTCACTAACTCCCCCTCACAAGATCTCTTCTCTCTCTCCCAACTCTCTCTTCTCTCTAGGGTTTCTCAGGGAAGGAAGGCAGCAAAAGATTTTTCCAAAAGTTGGAAAAAGTTCTTTTTAAAGGAGGGCTTAAAATTTGCCCTAAATCTCAACTGGTCGGCCGATATCGTCCAGGACGATCGGTAGATCGTCCTGTACGATCAGTTCAAATTCAGCTGATTCAGTCTGGACGATTAGGCTCTTCTGGACGATCAGTAGAAAAAGTTGTTCATATCGTCCCGTACGATACCACGATCGTCCGGGACGATTAGTGCAAATTGAGGAAAATCGTCCAGAAGACAGTTCGGGTCGTCCAGAGAAATCTGTGCTGGACGACCAAAAAATGACTTGATCGTCCAGGACGATTTGGACATCGTCCTGTACGATTAGTTCAAAAAGGCCCAAAATCGTCCTGAACACAGTTCGGGTCGTACAGCTGAAATGCACAAGACGATCACGATCGTCCGGGACGATCCTGCGATCGTCCAGGACGATGTGATCGTGTCAATTAAACATTAATTGCTTTCCTTAATTACCAGACTAATTTAGGCATGATTGTAGTGAATCGTCCAGGACGATACACGTATCGTCCGGGACGATCAGACCAAAATACTTAAAATAAAACTTGCCTAACTTAATCTGGCGGCTGGAAATTTCTGATTTGAGCATATCGTCCCGTACGATCCAGAGATCGTCCAGGACGATCTGCTTAATCAGACCCTCTTAACTTAGTCGCCCTAATTAGGGTTTCTGTATTAACTGGATCGTCCAGGACGATGCTACTATCGTCCAGGACGATCTGAACAAAATTTTAACAGAAACTCTAATTCACTCAATCTCTCTCCCTGAGTGTGTGTGTGCAAGGTTACTTAGCTAGGGAATCAGTTACATTACAATTGACTCAATAAAAAGAAAAATCATACATTTGACACACTTGGACCCGATCTTGAGTTGGCTTGAGTAGCTCGCGGTCTTTTGTGCCTGAAACTGATTAGCCAAGCAAAACACACTGGAAACATGTTTGTCATCATCAAAATCAGATTTGCAACAATCTCCCCCTTTTTGATGATGGCAAATATTTGTAAAGTAGTCTGAAAATAAAATGAAACTAAGAAATCAAACAAAACAAACATTTTTTAAAATTTCATTTAACAGCTCAAACAATACAGACAACATGAAAGCGGAACATAGAAACAGACACGACTACAACTGACTCCCCCTTTTGACATCACAAAAAGGAGGAGGTAAAAAAAACAGAACACTGAAATAAAACATAACATGGAACAACTACAAAATCACAAAAAGACGAATAAAACTTACGTAAAAAACACATAGAAGCATTTTTTTTTTTTTTGATTAAACTGCTCTTAGAAAATCAGAATTTTTCCTTGACTTTAGATTCGAAAACCAATGACAGGACGATTGACAGCGCTGAAATCCAGAAAAGGTTGGAAATAATCAACATTCGTAGCGCCGACCCCGGGCACCTTATCGATGCAAACCCCTTTCAAAACAAAAATCCGATTCAGAATAAAAGACATTAGATTTGAAAAGAAATCCTTTCAAGCCTCGTTCCAGAAAAATATCTGATATAATAGTGTTACAAAGTAAAAAATCAGAAATCAGGATTTTCAAGACTCAAGCTTTTGAAATTATTAAGTGGCGCACAGATTTTTCTAAGACATTTAATAATCTGAAAGGAAAGAAAGCTTGTGTTGGGCTCATTTTGTGCCTCTTTTGCAAATTGGTTGGCGCTTTGCGCATCTTTTGATTTTTGATACACTTTGTGTATCCAATTTGGCAATTTCGCATCTTTTCAATTTTGGGCTCATTTTATGCCTCTTTTTCAAATTAACTGGCGCACTGCGCATCTTTTATAAGCTTTCTCCTTTTCATAATCATTAAAGAGTCTCAGCTGTGAGATTATCTTCCAGACATAGGAGATGACTCTCCGCAGTAAGGAAGAACGATTCACAAAGCAAAACCCATACAACATATGATAAATGCAATCACTTGGTTTAGAAAATCAAACTAATGACTCAAGACTTTGACAAACACTATTGATATGAGGCAGATTACTGTAGGAAGATAAAATAATCTCTATTTCAAAAACTAACATTTTAATTTTGAAAAGGATTTTTATTCAAAAGAAACTATACACCAGTAAAGGAGTTAGAGGAAGAGAAACAATTATCAATGTTTCTTCCCTTTGACAGATTCAGCGAAGTCAATCACTGCTTATCAGCTTCCAAACCAAAACAAGGTAAAAACTCTCAATCAAAATTCAGATCACCAGAAGTAGTGAGCGGTGATCAGATCTTGAAAAGCATAAAAAAAATAGGTAGAAAATCATAGCAAAGTAAATACTCAAATCAAACTAACAAAAAAAGGTAACACAGAAATCAGCAGAAGAAATAAAATCAATTGAAAGCAAATAATCAAACCAAACCTAACTAACAGAAATCAGAAATCACAATACAAAAAACTAACTAACAGAAATCAGAAGACCAATTATAACAATCATAAATCAGCAGTCATCAGAATCAAGCATTTATATCAATCACTCCTAATCTGGTTCTCAAAATGCTGAATGAGTCAAAGGCCAGTGGTTTAGTGAATATGTCAGCCAGCTGATTTTCAGTTGCTACGTGGTGTAGCTCTATATCCCCTTTTGTAACATGGTCCCTAATGAAGTGATGCCTAATGTCAATGTGTTTGGTCCTAGAATGTTGGATTGGATTCTTAGAGATACAGATGGCACTAGTATTATCACACAGAACAGAAATTGTGCCAACAGGTACTCCTAAATCCAAGACTTGCTGCTTCAACCAAAGAACTTGGGCCACACAACTCCCTAAGGCAATGTACTCAGCTTCAGCAGTGGAAAGTGCAACTGAGTTCTGTTTTCTACTGGACCAGGAGACTAACGACTGTCCTATAAATTGACAAGTCCCAGAAGTACTCTTCCTATCCACCCTACACCCCGCAAAGTCAGAATCAGAATATCCAATGATCTCAAAAGAGGTGCTGTGCCTAGGGTACCAAATTCCTAGGTTTGGGGTTCCTAAAAGATATCTAAGAATTCTCTTAACAGCAGTCAGGTGGGACTCTTTAGGATCAGCCTGAAACCTAGCACAAAGACAGACACTAAACATGATATCAGGTCGGCTAGCAGTCAGGTAAAGCAGTGACCCTATTATCCCTCTATACTTCTTCTGATCAACAGATTTTCCCTTTGAATCCTTATCTAACTGAACTGAGGAGGGCATGGGAGTATTGATTGGCTTGGCTTTGTCCATTTCATATTTCTTCAAAATGTCCTTAGTGTATTTTGATTGATTGAGAAAGGTTCCATCATCCGTTTGCCTTATGCTAAACCCCAAAAAGTAGGACAATTCTCCCATCATACTCATCTCAAACTCTTTACTCATTGTTTTAGAAAACTCTTCACATAAGTATTTATCAGAAGATCCAAAAATTATATCATCAACATAGATCTGGACAATGAGTAAGTCATCTCCTAATCTCCTCAGAAAAAGGGTGGTGTCTACGCTCCCCTTAACAAACTCTCTTTCTAACAGGAATGTGCTAAGCCTCTCATACCAAGCTCTGGGTGCCTGTTTCAATCCATATAAGGCCCTTTTTAATTTATAGACATGACTTGGATATTGGGAACTCTCAAAACCTGGGGGTTGTTCTACAAAAACATCTTCTTTAATTACCCCATTTAAAAAGGCACTCTTGACGTCCATTTGAAACAGCTTAAATCCCTTATAACAGGCAAAGGCTAGTAGCACTCTAATGGCTTCCAATCTAGCTACAGGGGCAAAAGTTTCCTCAAAATCTATCCCTTCTATCTGATTATACCCCTTAGCCACCAATCTTGCCTTATTTCTCACTACCACACCAGAATCATTCATCTTATTCTTAAAGACCCACTTGGTTCCCACAATACTTTGATTTTTAGGTCTTTCTACTAACTCCCAAACATCATTCCTTACAAATTGATTCAATTCTTCCTGCATAGCTAAAATCCAAAATTCATCCGACAGGGCTTGATTGATGTTGGTGGGTTCAGTCATTGAGATAAAGGCAGAATGGTTTACTTCCTTCCTAAGTCCATGCCTAGTCCTAACACCTTCAGAAGGGTCTCCTAAGATCAGTTCTTTTGGATGACTCGAAGAATATCTCCAATCTCTAGGCAATGGGGTTTGAGGTTCTACCCTTTCCTCCAAATTTGTATTTCCAATTCCTTGGGTAACCTCAACAATCTCTTCATCTTCTACTTCAGATCTAGACTCCTTAGGATCAGATTCATCAAACACTACATGGGTTGTTTCTTCCACCACCAAAGTCCTCCTATTGAACACCCTAAAGGATTTCCCCACACTTGAATATCCTAAGAACACTCCTTCATCAGATTTGGGGTCAAATTTTCCTAAGGGTGACTTCCCGTTGTTTAGAATGAAAACCTTACAGCCAAAGACATGGAGGTGGGACAGGTTTGGAATTCTACCCTTAATGATCTCATAAGGTGTCTTGTTCAGCTTGACTCTCACATTTACCCTATTCAGCACATAACAGGCAGTGTTCACCGCTTCAGCCCAAAAGTATTTAGGAAGTGAATACTCGGCAAGCATGGCTCTAGCGGCTTCCACTAAGGTCCTGTTCTTCCTTTCAGCTACCCCGTTCTGCTGAGGGGTCCTAGGAGCTGAGAAGTTGTGACTAATCCCATGATTCTCACAAAAACTTCCAAATCTTTCATTTTCAAACTCCCCTCCGTGATCACTATGGATGGTAATAATCTCACATCCTAACTTCTTCTGAATCCAAGTAGAGAAGGATCTAAACTCATCAAATGACTCAGATTTGTGTGACAAAAACTTAACCCAAGTGAACCTTGAATAATCATCAACAATCACAAAACCATAGACTCTCCCCCCTAAGCTGGCAGTGCTAATGGGTCCAAAGAGGTCCATGTGAAGAACTTCTAAAGGTCTAGAGGTGCTAATGTCCTTAACAGAGTGAAAAGAGGACTGGACTTGCTTCCCCAACTGACAGGCATCACACAGGTGATCCTTAGTGAACTTAAGCTTGGGCACACCTCTAACTAAGTCCTTTTGGGTGACTCTCCTAAGGGTTTTCATACTGGCATGACACAATCTCCTATGTCATAACCAAGACTCATCAGCAGCAGTTTTTAAGCAAATTGAATTATCAGATTTAATGCTACTTACATCCAGCTTGTAGACGTTGTTGATCCTTTGCCCCTCCAAAACAACTTCATCATTTAAGCTTAAAATGCAGCCAGTGGGCAGGAATTTGATGCTGTATCCCTTGTCGCAGAGTTGACTAATGCTCAGCAAGTTGTGTTTCAGTCCATCTACAAGCAAAACATTATCAATCACAAAATTCTTTGAATCACCAATCATACCTGTGCCTACCACCTTCCTGGTGGTGTTATCTCCAAGTGTAACCTTGCCTCCAGCTCTGGCCTCCAGCGAAATGAACTGATTTGCATCTCCAGTCATATGTCTAGAACATCCGCTGTCCAGGTACCACATGCTCTCACGAGGTCTTGTGTGAGAGCACTCCTACAAAATCATCAAATGTCAGTTTTAGGAACCCAAACAGGTTTGGGTTCCTTCTTATGAAAAGAAGAATGCGATGCATGTGTGCTGTGCTGTGCAACAGGCAGTTTGGGTCTCCACACCCAATGTGTACTACGGTGAACAGTACAAGTGTGTGATATGTGTCCTAACATGCCACATGAAAAACATCTAACACCAGGAAAAGGATTAACTAAACGTCGTGAGTGATAGTGCCTCTTCCTAGTAGTGTATGAAACATGCTTTGAAGAACTTGCAACAGAATTTTTAAAAGGTGGCGGTGCATAAAATTGTTCAAAAGTAGGCGGTGTTTTGTTATTTTCAAAAGAACTGATTTTCACTTTCAAAAACTCAATGTGTTTGTTTAAACTTCCAATTTCAAACGTTTTTGCACTTTCAATACTTTCTAACTCAGATGCCAAATCATTCACTTTCTTAAAAGCAAGTTCTAATTCAACATGCGCTGTTTTTAACAAGTTATGCTCAACAATTAAATCAGAATGCTTTTTATTCAGTTCATCAAACTCATCTAGTAAAGACATGTGATTGCTATCAATGGTGGAATGATCCTTAATCAACACTTCATGCTCTTTTTGCAAAGTCAGATAATCTAGTTTCAAACTAGCATGGGTTTTCTTAAGTTTCCTATATGATGTATGAATCTTTTCAGAAACTTCAAATAACTGATCGTAAGTAAGCTCACATACCTCTTCCTGGTCGGACTGACCAGGGTGATCATCAGCCATCAGACACAAGTTTGTTTCCTCCTCTTCAGCTTCAGTCTCAGAAGAGTCGGATGCAGAGTCTGCCCAGAACGCCTTCTGAATCCGCTTCTTGTCCTTTCTGAACTTTGGTTTCTCCTCACCCTTCTCCTTGCTTGGATGAGCTTTAAGTGTCGGACAATCAGCCTTAATGTGTCCGGGCTTCCTGCATTCAAAACAAACCGATTCAGATGAACCCTTAAAGTTTTTATTGAACTTACCCTTGTTCCACTTCTGATGGTTCTTATGTTTCTTCCTTAGAAAGCTTTTGAATTGCCTAGTGATTAAGGCAACATCATCGCTATCAGACCCGGAAGTGCTAGCATCTGAATCTTTGGCCTTTAGTGCCACTGTCTTCTCTTTCTTGCGTTCACCTGCATCAAGTTGCCTTTGGTTCACCCCTTGCTCGTAAGCAATGAGTGATCCAAGTAAGCTGTCAATAGAGTAAGTATTTAAATCTTTGGATTCAGTAATAGCAGTAATCTTAGCATCATAAGAAGCAGGCAAACATCTAAGAATCTTGTTCACTCTTTCGTAGTTGGTAAGTTCTCTACCTAAAGCATGCAAAGAGGTAACAATCTGAGTGAACCTTGTGTACATTTCTGAAATAGTCTCACTAGGTTTCATGCGAAAAAGTTCGTAATCATGTAACAAGATGTTTAACCTAGACTGTTTGACTTCAGTTGTACCTTCATATGTTATACATAATCTATCCCAAATCTCTTTTCCCGTTGTGCAAGTAGAAACACGCATATAGTCCTCAGATTTTAAAGCACAAAAGAAACAGTTCAAACATTTGGCATTTAACTGTGCTAAATCACGATCATCAAACGTCCAATCAGCAAACGGCAATTCAGTTTTCACATTGTTAACCATTCGAAAAGGTGGTTCGTATCCGTCCTTAACTAACATCCACATGCGATAGTCAATAGACTGAAGAAAAGTAGACATGCGTGTTTTCCAGAAATCAAATGAAATGTTATCAAACAACGGTGGTCTAGTTATAGAATAACCTTCAGCAGTATTACGATTGTTACAGTTAGCCATGGATCAAATTCAAAAGTTTTTAAACAGAAATTTTGAATCCCGCTCTGATACCACTTGAAAGTTCGAAAGGGATGTTAAGCCCTACTGAACTAGTCCCGAGGCTAACCAAGAGGGGGGGTGAATTGGTTATTTAAAAATTTCACGATAACAATAAAAATCTTTTCAATACTTAGCAGCGGAAACAAGTAAACAATAACGAAAAGATCAACCAACGATAATCACCCAAGCAGTTTATATTGAAAAGTAAAGTGCAAAACTGAATCAGAAAAGCAAACCAGATTTTATAGTGGTTCGGTCAACTTGACCTACGTCCACTCCCCGGAGCCTCCCCTCCGGGTATTGCACTAAACGAAAGTGACTCTCCTTTTGCTCCCACAGCAAGGCGGAGAAGCCTGTACAAAATACCTCCTTTTCACCACACGGTGAGGCAGAGAACCTGACCTCCTTTCGCTTCCTCCTGAAGCAGGCAGAGAACCTTCGAACTCCTTTTGCTTCCACCTGAAGCGGGCAGAGAACCCCGGATCTTCTTGCGAACGATCCTCCCACGAAGAACACCGACTAGACGACAGACGACGAGCGGAGAAGACGACTCTGATCCGTGCTTGGAGCAACCTTAGTGAATCCCTCACTAACTCCCCCTCACAAGATCTCTTCTCTCTCTCCCAACTCTCTCTTCTCTCTAGGGTTTCTCAGGGAAGGAAGGCAGCAAAAGATTTTTCCAAAAGTTGGAAAAAGTTCTTTTTAAAGGAGGGCTTAAAATTTGCCCTAAATCTCAACTGGTCGGCCGATATCGTCCAGGACGATCGGTAGATCGTCCTGTACGATCAGTTCAAATTCAGCTGATTCAGTCTGGACGATTAGGCTCTTCTGGACGATCAGTAGAAAAAGTTGTTCATATCGTCCCGTACGATACCACGATCGTCCGGGACGATTAGTGCAAATTGAGGAAAATCGTCCAGAAGACAGTTCGGGTCGTCCAGAGAAATCTGTGCTGGACGACCAAAAAATGACTTGATCGTCCAGGACGATTTGGACATCGTCCTGTACGATTAGTTCAAAAAGGCCCAAAATCGTCCTGAACACAGTTCGGGTCGTACAGCTGAAATGCACAAGACGATCACGATCGTCCGGGACGATCCTGCGATCGTCCAGGACGATGTGATCGTGTCAATTAAACATTAATTGCTTTCCTTAATTACCAGACTAATTTAGGCATGATTGTAGTGAATCGTCCAGGACGATACACGTATCGTCCGGGACGATCAGACCAAAATACTTAAAATAAAACTTGCCTAACTTAATCTGGCGGCTGGAAATTTCTGATTTGAGCATATCGTCCCGTACGATCCAGAGATCGTCCAGGACGATCTGCTTAATCAGACCCTCTTAACTTAGTCGCCCTAATTAGGGTTTCTGTATTAACTGGATCGTCCAGGACGATCTGAACAAAATTTTAACAGAAACTCTAATTCACTCAATCTCTCTCCCTGAGTGTGTGTGTGCAAGGTTACTTAGCTAGGGAATCAGTTACATTACAATTGACTCAATAAAAAGAAAAATCATACATTTGACACACTTGGACCCGATCTTGAGTTGGCTTGAGTAGCTCGCGGTCTTTTGTGCCTGAAACTGATTAGCCAAGCAAAACACACTGGAAACATGTTTGTCATCATCAAAACCAGATTTGCAACAGGGACAAGCACGAACGTGGTTCTATTCACTTCCCGCCGGAACGATCCCTACATTCATTAAATTGGCCAAGGTGTTCGTCGAACAATTTGTTGCCAATCGCAAAATCGTTAAGGATTCTTCTCACCTCTCAGGGATTCGCCAAAATGAAGGAGAATCGCTGAAGGAGTATTTTCAACGATTTTCCACTGAAGCTCGGCAAATTCCAGGAGTGGATCCCGAATTGCTGAGA
Source organism: Dendrobium chrysotoxum (assembly GCA_019925795.1). Classification (NCBI taxonomy): domain Eukaryota; kingdom Viridiplantae; phylum Streptophyta; class Magnoliopsida; order Asparagales; family Orchidaceae; genus Dendrobium; species Dendrobium chrysotoxum. The sequence continues at coordinate 42,091,842 of CM034304.1, read as the reverse complement.
GGAGTTTTTCTGGGAGGCCTTCGTCCCGGTCCCTTTTACTCGGCACTTATGCGAGACACGGTTCCCTCGTATGCTGATCTGATCCATCGTGTGGAGGCACAAATATCAGCAGACGAAGCCATCAATGCTCACCGAAAACAATTTGAGCAACCTTTCGGAAAGCGCAAAAATGCTCCTACAATGGATAACTCGTTCTCCCAGCAAAAGAAACAGGGGAGGAATAACCTGCCTCCGATACCTCCACAACGCGAGGTTCGACAGGGAAAGGAATATACACCACTCAATTCATCTCGAACTAATATACTGATGGCCATTCGGGATCAAGAAAATATCAAGTGGCCTAATCCTTTGAAGGCAAGTACGGGAAATCAGGATCAGTACTGTTATTTTCATCGTAGTCGTGGACACTCCACTGAAGATTGTAAGCCGCTCAAAATTGAAATTGAGAGACTTATTCGACAAGGCTACCTTCGACAGTTCATTCAAAATTCACCTGCTAGAGATGAAGTTGGTCCCACTGGGGGGCAAAATCAACAACAACAAAGACAACTATTGAATAATATTCAAATGGTTGGTGAGATTGAACAACAAGGCAACTTGGACCTTTATGTTAGTAATACTAGTTGTCATGTGTCATCATGTGTAGGATGTCACTCTAATGTCCTTAGTATTTCTATCAAGTCAAATGATATGATTGTCCCTGTATGTATCTCTTATGTTGTACAAGGAAACTATTATATTGTCTTACAGTAATATAATGTGTTGTTCATCCAGTTTTGATATTGTCTCTTTCTTTAAAAAGAATATAAATGACAGTGAAAAACTACTGACGAATATAGTCTATTTATCCTTGATTCGAGAAATACACAATCTTTATTGTATCTCAATCACTGGATGATCAATCCCAGGGGGATTCGATCCGACCTCTTCCACATAAGTTAACGTCATCGAGCAATGCTCTGACATACAACCTTGGATAGGTCTCACATCCTTGGTGGATTCTTTCGACCTCTTCCATATATGTTAACGTCGTCGAGCAAAGGCTTCGACATACAACCTCGGATAGGTCTCACATCCTTAATGGATTCTCTCGACCTCTTCCATATAGGTTAACGTCATCGAGCAAAGGCTCTGACATACAACCTCGGATAGGTCTCACATCCTTAATGGATTCTCTCGACCTCTTCCATACAGGTTAACGTCGTCGAGCAAAGGCTCCGACATACAACCTCGGATAGGTCTCATAGCCTTGGTGGATTCTTTCGACCTCTTCCATATAGGTTAATGTCATCGAGCAGGGCTTTGACATCCAACCTCAGATGGGTCAAACATCGTAGGAGAATGCCTTATCTCTCAATCATTGGAAGATCATTCATAGGGAGATTTAATCTCACATCTACCCTTAACGTCATCAAGCAAGAGCTTTGACTTACAATCTCAGATATATCAAACATCCTAGAAGGATGTCTCTCATATTTGCTCAGACTAAAAATGCCTCAAAAGCACGGGGGGCAACATCAAAGCATGTCTACAGATGCGATAACAATTCAGTTTTCTCCAAGGGACAAAAGTCTTAAATTCTCATACAATATCAACAGAGTTACATAAAATCAGATTTAGGCATACATTTAGTTGAATTCAAAAATACATGGGCATCATCCGTACAAGCTACTATTATCAAGCAACAAACAACTTTAACACAATCAAATATCCTTGGTGGATTTAAGTGACTTCTCCCTTGCTGCACACAAATATCTCCTACAACTTCTCCTTCAAATAAAGGACATAACTTGATCATCATCAGGCCTCCACTCAGTTGACAGTGTTAGTGTATTGCCAGAATGTTGGCATATCACACTACTTCGACCCCTTGATTCAGTAATATCTGATGTTGGCACACTTCAGTATGGATGAATATTGCCTTAACACAATGCTACTAGACACCCGCCATCATCGGCCCTTCATTGGATATCTGCCAGCGGTCCTTTACTTCATCCTTTACTTCCACCATCAGCTTCTTGCTCGATCGTGAACCATCATCGACTTCTCGCTCAATTGTTATTAGCAGCACACCCTCCAACTCTTTCCTTCAGCTCTCTGCTCAGTCGTTGACTACCAACTGACTTCCACTTGATCGTACATCGCCGAAGGACTTCAGCTCAAATAGCATCGAAATTCTCCCCGTCTATTAATCACTTATGGTTCTCCTCCCGGATACTATTATCACCAGATCTTCTCAAATCACCCTCGCATATAAGCAGCGGTTGATCGTCTTTTATCAAGGGAGATAGTCTCTCGTCGTGATTTTTTCTACACAAAAGAGGGGCACTGAAGCTTAATAGGGGAATGTCGCCTATCTCTGACAGTGGAATGCCTCAAATGTAAGAAAGAAACAACTGTAAAAAAGTTAGAATAAGGGAGGAGAAGAAAAAGGAATGTCTGCAAAAATTTCAACTCTTATGCTAAAGAGAGGCGCTAAATTTGAGTAGGGAAAGTCACCTACAAAAAATAGCGGAAGGCCTCTAAAGCAAGAAGAAAAACAGGGGAAAAGAAAGAGAATTTTCTAACTTCTGTACAAGAGGTGGGGCGCCGAGTCAAGTAGGGAAAGTCACCTACTAAAAAACAGCGGAAAGCCTCAATTGTTAGAAAGCCAGAAGGAGAGGAGGAGAAGGTGCGAGTTCCCCCTAAGGCTCGAGGGTATTTATAGCCTTTTTGGGAAAGAAAAGAGAATTCCGGAACATTCCAGAATGTTAAAGAAATTTTCAGATTTTTTTTTAAAAAAAAAATTTTCGGAATTTTCTAAAATTTTTTCGGATTTTTTGTTAATTTTTTAACTAAAAAAAAAACAAATTGACGGTTTGAAAAACTGCCAGCGGCAACAGCCGCGTCCGGTCGCGGCCAGCGGTTCCACGCGCGGAACCGTGCGGGCTAGGCGGGTCCGCGGAGCGGCCCGCGGAGCGGGCCAGGCGGGTCGCGTGCACAACCGCGGCAGCGGCGGCCGGCCAGCCGGTCCGGCCGGTTCGGCTGCCCACACAAATCCGAACCTAATTTTTGGCCCAGACAGGTCAAATTGGACGTTTTTGGGGTCCCTGGACATGTTTTTCGAGGTTTCGGACTCAATTTTGACACTTTCGGAGCTCAACAAGGCCTCTACAATCAAGTTTGAGGAAAATTATATCTTTTTGAACGCAATTTTTTGCGATTCGGCCAATGTAAAATATCGGAACAAGTATTTTCGGACTTTTGGAGCTTCGACGTCCGAAAATAGGGGGGCAACTGATATATCGCTGAAAAATTATCTTGATCGGGCACGAATCTCGAGGAAAAAATACAAGTTGGAAACTTCAAGAATTAATTCAGAGACTGTTTAAACTCCGATTTCAGCAAGCTTATAGTCGAACTGAGCGTCTTGGAAATACAAACCCAACGACACCAAATTTGACTCAATCCGAGCCCGAATATGTCCAAATCAAGTACTCAAAGCACTGTTGGAAGCCTCAAACAGCAATTTGAGTTACCAAACGGTCTCCGATTTTGACGAGCTTATAGTCGAATCGAGCGGCTCGACGAGACGAATCCAACGAGCCCAAGATCATCAAATTCCGAAATCATTAAGACCTTCAAATTCTCAATAAACGGTCCATAATCAAGGGATTCAATATCGGTCGTTCATTCGGATCACTCCTTATTTGCCCCTGATCCCTCATCTATTTACGGGCTATGCCACTCCAGAAAAACTATAAATAGCCCCTCATTTCTCTTAAGAGGACCCAAGCCAAAAGAAAGAGGAGAAGAAGAGAAGAAGAAGAAAAGAGGAATAGGAGGGAAGAAACTCCTCCTTGACCACCGCCGGAGTTCTGCCCGACTCCAAGAGATGCTAGAACTCTGTCCGATTTTCTAAGAGACGCCGGACTTCTGTCTGACATCCAAGCGACGCCGGAACTCTATCCGATTTTCTAAGTGACGCCGGATTTCTTACTGGCCACCTAGTGTCACCGGATTTCTAACATCTAGTGTAACTGAAGTTCACTCAAATAGTTGATTATTATAATCTGATCATTCTGAATTTTGAGAACGAGTCAGCTACGTGTAACCCGAGTAAACACTAGTGAAATTATTTCAACTGGGCGTGGCCCCGTGGTTTTTTCCCTTTTCCAGGGTTTTCCACGCACAAAAACTGTTGTTCTTTCATTCTTCTATTTATGTGCTGGATATACGTACAACGCTAAGACGAAAATTTTCTCAATTCTACCGTCGCGTATATTCGAGTCCGCAAATAAATTTGTTATTTATTCTTATGACTTATTTAAAAAATTGAAACCAAACACGAGCCACATGAGAACAAACGAATCAAAAGCAAACATGCTATTCACAAACAAATAATGAGCTTGCGCAAATTAGACAATAAATAATCTAATTGATCATTATACTTGATACGTCATCGAAAAATTATCTTGATCGGGCACGAATCTCGAGGAAAAACTCAAGTTGGAAACTTCAAAAATTAATTCAGAGACCATTTAAACTCCGATTTCAATAAGCTTATAGTCGAACTGAGCGTCTCGGAAATACGAATCCAACAACACCAAATTCGACTCAATCCGAGCCCAGATGAACCCAAATCAAGTACCCGAAGTGCTGTTGGAAGCATCGAACAGCAATTTGAGTTACCAAACGGTCTCTGATTTTGACGAGCTTATAGCCGAATCGAGCGGCTCGACGAGACAAATCCAACGAGCCCAAGATTGCAGAATTATGATATCATGAAGACCTTAATATGCTTGATAAACGGTTCACGATCAAGGGATTTAATATCGGCCGTTCATCCGGATCACTCCTTATTTGCCCTTGATCCCTCATCTATTTACGGGCTATGCCACTCCAGAAAAACTATAAATAGCCCCTCATTTCTCTTAAGAGGGGACCGAAACCAAGAAGAAGAGAAGGAGAAGAAGAAGAAGAAAAGTGTAGGAGGGAACAGCTCCTCCTCGACCACCGCCGGAACTTCGCCGGAATTTCGCCGGAACACCACCGGAGCACCACCAGGCGCCCGAGGGACGCCGGAGCTCTGCCCTACACGGGAGCAGCGTCGGAATTCTGCCCGACGCCGGAATTCTACCCGACGCCCGAGTGACGCCGGGTTTCTTTCAAAGTGACGCCGGAATTCTGCTCGACACTCCGAGTGACGTCGGAACTCTGCTTGTCCTTGTAGCTGATACTCATTGTAATCTGATCGCCCTTGAAGGCGAGTCAGTCCCCTGTAATCTGCTCAAGTTCTAGTGGAATCATTTCAACTGGGCGTGGCCCCGTGGTTTTTTCCCTTTCCAGGGTTTTCCACGTAAAAATTCTGGTGTTACTCTCAATATTCTGTTTGTGTGCTGGATATACGTACAACGCTGAGACGAAAATTTAAACTCTATCGCCGCGTATATTCGAGTCCGCAACAGTTTGGCGCCGTCTGTGGGAAACAAATCCCACTATCCTAAGCACCACTTTGATGGCCAACAGGCGTAGCAATCGCATCTTGGGAGCCTCCCACTCCAATTCACATCAATCTCGGGATCAGTCTATGAATTATAGACCCCAAGTATCCGCCTCCTTTCATGCTGGGGGGCAAGACGCTATGGGAGAAGGAATTTCAGGACCGTCCATTGAAGACCGCATCAGGAAGATGGAGGAGTCTCAGAATGAGATCCTACAACTCCTGCGAGAGACTCGACAATCGGTACTAGCACCACAGGAGGAGGTTCTTCTCCCTCAAGATCCACCACGTGTTGAAGCTGTTTAAATCGAACATCTTCAAGCTGAGATTCCTCTTCCTCCACCCAGGAGGCGTTCGCAGTCACATCGGGATAACGAACTGGCTGATACAGCAAGTTCTACCCATCCTCCGCACACAGGTCGGCAATCTCTCCTTCCTCAAGACCTCCCTGAGGAGCTAGCCCAACATCACATTGCTGAGCTCCCTCGCAATACCCTACGCCACGAACTGCGACGATTGGTTCGAGAGGAGTTCCCTACAGGAGGCGTAATGCAACCTCTTCATCAGTGGGACTTCCAGGAGTCGTCACCCCTGACGGAAGCCATTCTTCAACACCCTATTCCGGCTGGCTTTAAGCTACCGAGCATCGAATCTTACGACGGGACATCCGACCCATATGAGCATATCGATCATTATCGAACAATTATGCATATACAGCAAGCTTCGGATGCACTCCTATGTCAGGTTTTTCCTGCTACCCTCAAGGGACAAGCACGAACTTGGTTCTATTCGCTTCCGTCTAGAACGATCCCTTCATTCAATAAAATGGCTAAAGTGTTCGTGGAACAGGTTGTAGCCAATCGAAGAATCACTAAGGATTCCTCCCACCTATCTGGAATCCGTTAGAATGAGGGAGAATCGTTGAAAGAGTATTTTCAGCGATTTTCTACTGAGGCTCGACAAATTCCGGGAGTAGATCCTGAATTACTGAGAGGAGTCTTTCTTGGTGGCCTCCGTCCTGGCCCCTTTTATTCAGCTCTTATGCGAGATACGGTTCATTCATACGCCGACCTGATTCATCGTGTGGAGGCACAAATCTCCGCAGATGAAGCCATAAATGCTCACAGAAAGCAGTTCGAGCAGACAAATGGGAAGCGCAAAGGTGCTCCTGGGATGGATAATTCTTCCTTACAACGGAAAAAGCAAGGGAATAGCAATCTACCTCATAGGCCCCCATTACCACAACGAGAATCTCGGCAGGAGAAAGAGTACACTCCGCTTAACACATCTCGAGCAAATGTGTTAATGGCGATTCAAGATCAGGACAAAGTGAAATGGTCGCATCCTTCGAAGCCAAATACAGGAAATCAAGATCAGTACTGTCACTTTCATCATAGTCGTGGCCACGCTACTGAAGCATGTTGGCAACTTAAGGATGAGATTGAAAGACTTATCCGCCAGGGCTATCTTCGACAGTTTATTGGGAACCCACCTACCCGAGAAGAAGCTCGCCCCACTGGGGGGCAAAATCAACAACAACAAAGACAACCATTGAATAATATTCAAATGGTTGGTGAGATTGAGTAATGCTGCAACTTGAACCTTTGTGTTAGTAATACTACTTGTCATGTGTCACCATGTATCTCTTCTATGATCAGTAGGATGTCATTCTAATGTCCTTAGTATTTCTACCAAGTCAAATGATGTGGTTGTCCCTATATGTATCTCTTTTGTTGTACAAGAGAATTATTGTATTGTCTTACAATAATATAATGTGTTGTTCGTCCATCTTTGATATTGTCACTTTCTTTAAAAAGAATACAACTGACAGTGAAAAATTACTGACAAATATAGTCTCTTTATCCTTGATTTGAGAAATACGCAATCTTTATTGTGTCTCAATCACGGGATGATCAATCCCAGGGGGATTCGATCCGGCCTCTTCCATACAGGTTAACGTCGTCGAGCAAAGGCTCTGACATACAACCTCGGATAGGTCTCACATCCTTGGTGGATTCTCTCAACCTCTTCCACACAGGTTAACATCATCGAGCAGGGCTCTGATATACAACCTCGGATAGGTCTTACATCCTTGGTGGATTCTCTTGGCCTCTTCCATACAGGTTAACGTCGTCGAGCAATGGCTCCGACATACAACCTCGGATAGGTCTCACATCCTTGGTGGATTCTCTCGACCTCTTCCATACAGGTTAACGTCGTCGAGCAAAGGCTCCGACATACAACCTCGGATAGGTCTCACATCCTTGGTGGATTCTCTCGACCTCTTCCATACAGGTTAACGTCGTCGAGCAAAGGCTCCGACATACAACCTCGGATAGGTCTCACATCCTTGGTGGATTCTCTCGACCTCCTCCATACAAGTTAACGTCGTCGAGCAAAGGCTCTGACGTACAACCTCGGAAAGGTCTCACATCCTTGGTGGATTCTCTCGACCTTTTCCATACATGTTAACGTCATCAAGCAAGGGCTTTGACCTACAGTCTCAAATATGTCAAACATCCTAAAAGGATGTCTCTCACATTCGTTCAGACTAATAATACATCAAAAGCATAAAGCATATCTTACAGATGCAATAACAATTCAGCTCCCTCTAGGGGACAAATTTTTATATACAATATCATTGGAGTTACATAAATTCAGATTCAAATATACATTTCTTCTCACCAGAAGTTGAAATCAAACGGTACACTGGTGACATTCATTCAAGCTAGTATCATCAAGCAGCAAGTAACTTTAACACAGTCAAATATTCTTGGTGGATTTAAGTGACTTCTCCCTTACTGCACGCAAGCATCTCCTACAACTGCTCCTTCAAAGAAAGGATATAACTGGATCATCATCAGATCTCCACTCAGTGTTAGTGTATTGCCAAAATGTTGGCATATCACACTACTTCGGCCCCTTGATCCAGTAATATCTGATGTTGGCACACTTCAGTATGGATGAATATTGCCTTAACACAATGCCACTGGACACCCGCCATCATCAACCCTTCGTCGGATATCTGCCGGCGGTCCTTTACTTCATATCAGCCATCATCGGCTTCTCATTCAACTGCTGATAGCAGCACCGTTGAACTCTCTCCTTCTGCTCCCAACTTGGTCGTTGACTGCCAACAGACTTCCACCCGATCGTCCATCATCGACAAACTAACATCGAAATTCTATTCGATGCTGAGCTTCCTCCCGTTGGAGGACTTCTACACGTCGCCAGACCCTCGTCGGACTTCAACTCGACGCTAAACTTCTACCCAACGTCGGACTTCTGCTAGTCGTCGGACCCCCATCGGATATCTACCCGACGCTGTACTTTTACGTGACGTCGGACTTCTGCCTGTCGTCAGATGTTTGTCGGGCTTCTACCCGACACCAAATTTGTACCCGTCGTGGGACTTCTTCTGGCCGACAGATTTTCGTCGGAGTTCTACCCGATGCCGTACTTCTTCCCGCCGCCGAACTTCCACCCGGCCGCTGACCGCCGCCGGACTTCATCCCGACCTTCGTCGGACCACCGCCCGGTCGCGGACCGCCATCGAACTTCAGCCCGACCTTCGTCGGACCACCGCCCGGCCGCTGACCGCCGTCAGACTCTCTCCGACTAAATATCACCTCCACATGATCTCTTAAAGGAGAGAAACTCTAACTTCTGCGCAAAGGGAGGGGCGCCGAGTCAAGTAGGGAAAGTCGCCTACTCAAAAACAGCGGAAGGCCTCAAAATGCCAGAAACTAGATGAGAGAAGAGAGAAATTTCTATCTCCTGTACAAGAGGAGGGTCGTTGTCTCAAGTAGGGAAAATCACCTACTGAATAACAACGGAATGCCTCAACTATCAGAAAGCCAGAATGAGAGAAAAAAGAGGGAAAACCGCTAACTTCTGTGCAAAAGGAGGGGCGCCGAATCAAGTAGGGAAAGTCACCTACTTAAAAACGGCGGAAAGCCTCAGAATGCCAAAAGCTAGAAGGCCAGAGGAAGAGGAGAATGGTAGAGAAGGTGCAATTTTCCTCCTACCCCAAGGGGGTATTTATAGGATGAAAAGGGGGAGAAAAAGAGAGGGAAATGTGAAGAAAAGAGGGGGAAAAGTTTGAAAATTGGAGGGAGAGGGCTTCTAGAAGGAAGTTCGAATTTTTTTGAATTTTTCGGAATTTTTTGGAATTTTTTCGGATTTTTTAGGATTTTTTGGGATTTTTAATCCCTGTGGGCCCCACAAAAAAAAATATGGGTAACTGCTGGAGCGCGCCCCTTGCCCGCGCGCCCGCGCGGGCGCCGCCGGCGGCCGGCCGGCCTACGCGTTGCCGGGCTCCGATTTCGAGCCCGGACGGTCCAAATTGGACGTTTTTGGGGTCCCCGGACACGTTTTTCGACGTTCCGGACTCAATTTTGACACTTTCGGAGCTCAACGAGGCCTCTACAATCAAGTTTGAGCAAAATAATATCTTTTGGAACGGAATTTTTCGCGATTCGGCAAATGTAAAATGTCAGAACAAGTATTTTCGGACTCCTGGAGCTTCGACGTCCGAAAATAGGGGGGCAACTGATACGTCATCGAAAAATTATCTTGATCGGGCACGAATCTCGAGGAAAAACTCAAGTTGGAAACTTCAAAAATTAATTCAGAGACCATTTAAACTCCGATTTCAGCAAGCTTATAGTCGAACTGAGCGTCTCGGAAATACGAATCCAACAACACCAAATTCGACTCAATCCGAGCCCAGATGAGCCCAAATCAAGTACCCGAAGTGCTGTTGGAAGCATCGAACAGGAATTTGAGTTACCAAACGGTCTTTGATTTTGACGAGCTTATAGTCGAATCGAGCGGCTCGACGAGACGAATCCAACGAGCCCAAGATCGCAGAATTATGATATCATTAAGACCTTCAAATGCTTGATAAACGGTTCACGATCAAGGGATTTAATATCGGCCGTTCATCCGGATCACTCCTTATTTGCCCTTGATCCCTCATCTATTTACGGGCTATGCCACTCCAGAAAAACTATAAATAGCCCCTCATTTCTCTTAAGAGGGGACCCAAGCCAAGAAGAAGAGAAGGAGAAGAAGAAGAAGAAAAGTGTAGGAGGGAACAGCTCCTCCTCGACCACCGCCGGAACTTCGCCGGAATTCCGCCGGAACACCACCGGAGCACCACCAGGCGCCCGAGGGACGCCGGAGCTCTGTCCTACACGGGAGCAGCGTCGGAATTCTGCCCGACGCCGGAATTCTACCCGACGCCCGAGTGACGCCGGGTTTCTTTCAAAGTGACGCCGGAATTCTGCTCGACACTCCGAGTGACGTCGGAACTCTGCTTGTCCTTGTAGCTAATACTCATTGTAATCTGATCGCCCTTGAAGGCGAGTCAGTCCCCTGTAATATGCTCAAGTTCTAGTGGAATCATTTCAACTGGGCGTGGCCCCGTGGTTTTTTCCCTTTCCAGAGTTTTCCACGTAAAAATTCTGGTGTTACTCTCAATATTTTGTTTGTGTGCTGAATATACGTACAACGCTGAGACGGAAATTTAAACTCTATCGCCGCGTATATTCGAGTCCGCAACAATACTATACTAATGAAGTTAATTTATTTATTTTCATATCAAAATTGGATCAAATTTAAACATTATCGGATTCAAACTTTTTTATATGTTTTCTTTATAAATAAGTTTTCTTTTTAAATTCATGTCAAAAGTGAGATTTAATAAAACTCAACTAACTATATATTTGATTATATTAATATAAATATATAATCCAATTACCAAACATAATTAAATTTATAAATTTTAATAAAAATGATGGATAATTATAGGTTAATTTTCCAGGTTTTTATAATGTTTAAAATTTTTATATAATTAAACTATGAAATGATGATATTGCTAATTTTTTATTTTTAATTGTAGTGAGACTTAATTGGGCTAATTAAGATTTATGATCTTAGACTATATTGAAGAGTCTTCATCAGTTTCATTAAATTCAAATGAACAAATGACTTTAAAACAAATAATACTTATTATTTACAGTATTAAATGATTTAATTACAATCCACAAGCATCATCGCCATTAATCACAATGAAGAAAACTTTCAAAGCCACCACCAATCAGAGAGAATATTTTTACTTTTTTGCAAAGCTACAAAAGCACGTCACATGAAAGACAACATTGTCTGTCACTTAGTATTGTAGATCCACATGTTTGAGTACATGTAGAGTAAAGTAAAATATTCTGTAAATCACATTTGATTCCCTCTTGTAGTGCAGAAACCCATTTGATTCCCTCTTGTACTGCAAATAATGTACACAAACAGAAACTTCAGTTGAAGAACGACACGCATGAAAAAAGAGAGCAGTCGGCAATAAGGAAAAGCTCAAACCCTAGGCCAGTTCCTGGAGAAATCCATAGAGAAGGAATGCCACCAACAGCTAATCACAAGCTCCAAGTCAATCTCCTGTACCCTCAAAGCAGTAGCCGTGCGTTGGAACCTATGCGTCTAGAGACGGCATAGCTTCAGTCAATCTACTCGGCCACCCGCCGAGCTTCGAATGCGAGCTGCTCAATCCCCTCATTTGCACTCTTCCACATGTCACGCAGCACCTTGTAGGAGGCCACATGTAGTGCAAAGCCGTCGAAGTCACCGCGGCGGAATGCTTGAATCATTGAAGGATGCGAAATCGTTGCGCTTCTCCTTGATTCCGCGAGCTCAAAATATGAAAATTGCCGCCAATTTTTGCTTCTCCCCGATGCCGGTGTCGACATCCAACTAGGAATAAATAACTCATATGAAGAGATCAAGATGCTTCCCGCGGGCTTATCTCTTTTTCTCTTGCGTGATTTCATTCTTCACTAAAAAAAAAAGTGAGTTTCTTATACAAGAAAAATGAGCTGCAACAAGGGGGTTTGGAATATATTAAGATTTTATTTTACTTTACATTATGTCCAACCATACATCAAAATAAAAAAGGAAATGTATTTGATTTATTTTGCATTCACGTTTTCTCGAATCAAACGGCCTCTACAACAAAGTCCTTTTATAGCTGTCATGCTCAATTACACATGTGAAGAAGTGAATTTCATAATGGAGAATTAATTTTATGTTTAAAAAATTGAATTATATAGATATATATAATTTGAATTCTAACAAATCGACCTAAGAGATCAATTTAATGCAAAACGAACTTGTAAGAGCAGACTTACACCTGAAGCCTATAGGATGTCATAAAAGTGGATTTAGAACTATGATACTGAGTTAATGCAACATGGATGCCGTAAGAGTTTACTTACACCTAGCTTTGGAATGCTGAAATTGTAGATTAGGAAAAGGTTTTGCGACCTATACTTAATATCACACTAGACATAGGATCCGAAGACTCACATAAAATTGATAAATATTAATTGATAGAGATGTGAATAGAGTTATCAAAATTATTTTTTTTCATCTTCTACTAACAAATTTGATTGATTAATTTAGGGGAGTATCATGTGGATCTACAATACTAAGTGGCAGACTTGCCTGAAATCCCATTTTTTTTAATTTAAATTAGAAAAATTTATCATAACTTCTCTATTAGAATTGTACTATTTTTAAAAAATCTCTATGTAAAACCTATGTATATACATGACAATATTTTGGAATGACAAGTCAAATATTTGAGCATAAGAACTTTTTGTTTAATTAATTTTTTTATATTCATTCTAATTCTCTAAATTTTGATCTTTTCATTTTTAATTATTTTTGTATATGAGGCCTATAAATTACTTGCTTTAAGATTTTTTTTATAGGAAAAATGTTTCATTTCACTAAAATAAATATTTGAACTTTTTTTAAAACAAATGGAAGGGCATAGGGATGTCAATTTAGCTTGAAATCATATGCTTCTTTTTATTATGATTATAGTTTTCAAAATATTCTACTTATAGATAAAAAATATTTTTTTAATTTACATAATTTATTTTCACTCATTCACTCATTTAACGTTTTGATTAACATTAAAAAAAGTAACAATCTAACTAAATATCATAGATCTAGTATGGATCTTCAAAATAAGTTATAGATTTATCCTTTAAAATAACAAATTTAATGAAAATTTTTTTATCTATGAAAAAAAAGCATGGATCTACTAAAAAAATTATAGAATTATTGCGGGCTAGAATATACACGGCGGTAGAGTATTAATCCTACGTCTTAGCGTTGCACGAATATCCAGCACACACACAGAGAACACAAGATTTTTACGTGGAAAACCCTGAAAAGGGGAAAAACCACGGGGCCTGGCCCAGTTGAAATGATTCCACTAGAACTTGAGCAGATTACAGGGGACTGACTCACCTCCAAGGGCGATCAGATTACAAGTATCACCCGTAGGGTGAAAGTTAGAGGCTTTTGATGGCCTAAGGTCGTGCTGGCAGAACTTCGGGGTCTCCTGGTGGTCTGGCAGAATTTCGGTCCCTAGGTAGTTGTCGGGCAGAAGTGAGGATGTTAGATGGTGGTCTGGCGAAGAGCAGAGCCTCAGGTGGTGGTCCGACAGAGTGCAGGGCCTCAGGTGGTGGTCCGGCGAAGTGCAGGGCCTCAGGTGGTGGTCCGGCGAAGAGTAGGGTCTCAGGTGGTGGTCCGGCGAAGAGCAGGGCCTCAGGTGGTGGTCCAGCGAAGAGCAGGGCCTCAGGTGGTGGTCCGGCGAAGTGCAGGGCCTCAGGTGGTGGTCCGGCGAAGAGCAGGGCCTCAAGTGGTGGTCCGGCGAAGAGCAAGGCCTCAGGTGGTGGTCTGGCGAAGAGCAGGGCCTCAGGTGGTGGTCCGGTGAAGTGCAGGGCCTCAGGTGGTGGTCCGGCGAAGAGCAGGGCCTCAGGTGGTGGTCCGGCGAAGAGCAGGGCCTCAGGTGGTGGTCCGGCGAAAAGTAGGGCCTCAGGTGGTGGTCCGGAGAAGTGCAGGTCCTCAGGTGGTGGTCCGGCGAAGAGCAGGGCCTCAGGTGGGGGTCCGGCGAAGAGCAGGGCCTCAGGTGGTGGTCCGGCGGAACTCTGGTGTCAGGCGGTGGTCCGGCGGAACTCCGGCGTTGGTCGAGGAGGAGCAAGGGGGCAAGGGCTCTCTCTTCTTCTCCTTAGGATTAGGTGTCTTTTTCAAGAGAAATGGGGTCTCTATTTATAGATTTTCGTGAGTGGCATGACCTGTAAATAGGTGGAAGATCAAGGGTAGTTAGGGAGTGGTTTGAATGGACGGCGGATCTTGAATCCTTTGATCATAGACCGTTCGCTGGACATTTGAAGTTCTTAATGATGTCGGAATTTGGCGATCTTGGGCTCGTTGGATTCGTCTCGTCGAGAGGCTCGATTTGATTATAAGCATGTCACATTTGGAGACCGTTTGGTAATCCAAATTATGGTTTGAACCGTCCAACAGTGCTTCGGACTCTTGATTTGGACCAATTTGGGCTCGGATTGGGTCGAACTTGGTGTCGTTGGGTTCGTATTTCCGAGATGCTCAGTTCGACAGTAAGTTTGCTGAAATCAGAGTTCGGATTGTCCCAGAATTAATTTCGAAAGTTTCCACCTCGGTTTAGCCTCAAGATTCGTGCCCGATCAAGATAATGTTTTGTTGACGTATCAGTTGCCCCCCTATTTTCGGACGTTAAAGCTCCAAAAGTCCGAAAATATGCGTTTCAATCTTTGGGGGAATTTTTTTGTGCAATTTTATATTTGCATAAAACCAAACTTGCTTGTATAAGTCCCGAATGTCTTTAAAAGTGCCAAAATTGAGTCCGGAACGTCAAAAAACGGTTCCGGGGACCCCAAAAACGTCTGATTTGACCTTTTCAGGCCCAAAATTGGGCCCGAAAATTTGCTGGGGCAGCCCAGCCGTCGCCGGCGGCCGCCGGCCGCCGCTGCCGGACCGCCCGCGAGAAGCCGCGCGCCGCTTGGGCCTGTGCCTGCGGGCTGCCTGGCCCGCTCCTGCGGGCTATATGGGCCCGCGCCCTGCCAGTCGGCAGGGCAGTTCTGGCCGGTCGTGGCTGACCGGCCCTGGTCAGCCGGGTTGACCGGCAACCACCGACCAACCGCCGGCAAACCGCCGGCGGTTGCTGAATTTTTTTTTTTTTAACAGCACCCCTCCCCCTTTTTTTATTATTTTTATTTTTACAACTCCCCTAACTTCCCTAACTCCCCCCCCCCCTCCCCCTCTCCACCTATAAATACCCCCCCTTAGGCCCTTAACCCTTGCATCTTTTAGCCCCTTCCCCTCTCTTTTCTTTCACTTAAGGCCCTCCCCTGGCCCTGAACGGGTGGCATCCCTCGTCAAGGTCCAGGGCCCCTTGCTGCGAGAAGGAGACTCCTTCCCCTCCGCCCCCCTGCCTATCCGCCCTCTTTCTATACGGGAGGTCTTCCCCTACCTTCGGATAGGTGGTATCCCTTATCCTACGGCAGGGCCCCTCCCTATACAGAGGTCATGTCGGGCGACCACATTCCCTCGAGTAATCCCGCGGTAGGGAGAAAGTCTGCCGTATTGCCTAACGGAGAGCGGAGGTCCACTAAAGGAGCGAAGGTGGATGATGTTGCGTCCACTATTATAGGCGATCTTCTGATGCTTCTCCACAAGAATTTCCACATCCCGAATGATGTGGTGACGACGGTTCCAAAGAGGTCTGATCGGGCCAGTCTTCCTCCTCCTGGGTACCTTACTGTCAGCGAGACCAGTCTGCGAGCAGGACTGCGCTTTCCACCTTCCGCTGAGCTGGTCGAGATTTTGAGGAGATGTGGAGTGTGCTTGTCGCAGTTTTCTTATAGAGCCATGTCGGTGATAGTGGGACTGATTGCCCTTTTTAGAGACCGGGGGGCTGTGCTGACACCTGAGCACCTTTCGCGGATGGGGCGACTTACCAGCGATGTGCAGGGGCGTGTGACTTTTAGATGCAAATGGTTAGACATGCGCACCCGGGACCCTGCGAAGAGCTGATCCAATTCCTACTTTTTTTGTGAGGAATGACTGGGGCCTACTTGAGAAGTGGGGGAAGATGAGGGACTTGCCAGCTCCTTTATATGTTGCTGAGGAGGACATAATGAGGCTTCTGAAGGTCCCCGATGTCGAGCATCTTCTATATGAGGTTCGTTATTTAAATAAGTATATAGAAGAAGAGTTTCTGTTCAAGGTTGGCCTGTCCTTTCACCCCGGGAGGTCGGATGCTCGGATGTTGAGGCCGACTTCCAAGGTTCCTGAGCCATCTGTCCCAGTTCCGAAGGCTGCATCTAAGCGACAGGTGGAAGGTGAAGATCCCCAGGTTTTGCTGAAGAAGAAGAAGTCGGAGGGGGTTGCGGTGAACATAGGTAAGGTTGCACCTATTTATTCCCCTGTCAAGATTCGTGTTCCTGGGGATGTCTTGAACCATCAATGTGTCGGACGTCGCAAAGCTGATGACTTGGTAAGGAACTCTTTTCTAGTATTTCTTTTTCTTTTTTCCTCTTTATTCTGGAATGGCTTCCAATTCCCCTCTTCCCTCTTATTTCAGTTGTCACGGCGTACAGAGCTCGAGGCCGAGCTAACTGGGCCCCTGAATGAATGGAATGCTGAATTCGTGAGAATCAAGTATCTTCAGGGAGAATTTAAGCGGAAGTATGACCAGAAGACTAGAGAGGCCAAGGTGCTGGAGGAGGAGTTATCTGGGTGTAGGACTGAGCTGGCAAATATAATACAATCTGTATCCCTCCAGAACCAGCAGCTTGATCGCCTTCAGGTTGACCTTGAGAGGGCTCAGGCGACGATCATCCAGCTTCATGAGGATCAGACGACTTCTGGAGAGAAAGTAGCAGTGCTTGAGGCTGAGAACAAGAGGTCCCAGACTCTTATTGCTGAAAAGGAAGCTGCTTTAACGAGTTTTGAGTCTTCGAGGGTTATTGAGGATTTCAAGAAGTCGATAGCTTTCAAGATCATTATCCAGGACCATGTTCAGGAGGCTCGTGACCATATTTATGAGGTAGAAGTGAAGGCTTTAGAGCAGCAGTGCCTTGATGATGGGTTCATTCAGGGCTTCTTGAAGGGAGTCCGCTTGATGCAGCGAAAGACCGGAGTGGAGGTTGAGGGGCTGACACCTAGCCAGGCTTCAGATGATTTTCCTCCGGGTTTTGATGGCGACGAGATAGAGAGCGAGCTGCAAAAGGCCTTTGCCCTCGAGGCTGATGATGAGGTGGTAGATATTGAGTAGCGTCCTTACTAGTTGTACTTATCTGATCTTTCTTAGCATTTTAGTTTATGTTTTGTGCTCATATATGTCGTCGTTTATGATTCAGTAGTGGATTGCTTATTTAGTAGTAAATTATGTGTTGCCTTCTATGATTTAGTCTAAATGACCTTTACGCTCCTTCTTTCTTTTAAGGTACCTGAACCGTCTGTGATTTTTTTTTATCAATATCGTTCAATCTATGCGAAAGAGGTCAGGTCGTACTGACTTAGGACCAACTCTCGAGTGACCGAGATTCAATCGTCTTTTTTTAAGGAGTTCAAGTTTAAAGTGAAGGACTTTTGACCTTTCTGAGGTTGTTAATTATAGCATTGTATAATGCTTTTTTAACCTGTGTGGAAGAGGTCAAGCTGGATCCCCCTGGGACCGATCATCCAATGATTGAGGTGTAACGAAGAGTGTGCGTACCTCGAACCAAGGATATTATAACTAAGTGGCATCCACTTAATGTGTTTTGACCTATCCGAGGTTATAAATTGAAGCATTTGGTGATGCTTCTTAACCTGTGTGGAAGAGGTCGGATCAAATCCCCCTGGGATCGATTATCCTGGATTGAGTTGCAATCGTGTTGCGTATTACTCGCATCTAGGATTTCAAGATTGAGGCTAACAGTGTGTGTGAGATTACAGAATAATGTAACTGAAGAAGGGAACAAAACTTTTACTGCACTGAACAACACCATACTTCCCTGATATAATTCAGGGATAGGAGCTACAAATGTTACTGTCAATACAGGAGGTTAGCGATACTTAACACATACAACACTTGAAAATAAAAACACTTTTATCTTTTACTGATAGTATTTGCGAAGGTTATCCACATTCCAGGTCCGAGGAAGCATCTTTCCTTCAGCATCTTTTAGTTTGAAAGTTCCTGGCTTCACTACGGCTGCCACCAAGTACGGACCCTCCCAGAGGGGGGAGAGTTTGTTGCGCTGAGGGTCTTTTCCTACCGACTTGATGCTGCGTAGAACCAGATCCCCTATCGCTATACGGCGTGGTTTCATCCTTCTGTTATAGTGACGGGCAATCCTCTGGTGATATGCAGCGGTCTTGAGTGCTGCTTCGTCTCTTAATTCTGGGAGGAGGTCTAGATTGCATCTGAGCTTTTCTTCGTTACCGTTGAAGTCAAAAGTTTGGACTCTATGACTTGGAACTCCAACGTCGACTGGAATGATGGCTTCGGCGCCAAAGCAGAGATTATATGGGGTTTCACCTGTTGGGGTTCGTGCTGTGGTACGATAGGCCCAGAGGACATTTGGGAGTTCATCAGCCCATTGCCCCCTAGCCTTCTCCAAACGTGTCTTCAATCCTTTCAGAATCGTCCGATTAGTGGCCTCTGTCTGTCCATTAGTCTGGGGATGGGCCACGGCTGTGTGTACTAGCTGGATGTGAAGATCTTTACAAAATGTGGTAAAGACCTTCCCCGTGAACTGTGTTCCATTATCTGTGATCACCTTGGCTGGAATACCGAAACGGCATATTATGTTCTTCCATAAGAACTGTTTGGTATTTACTTCTGTGATTTTTACCAGAGGTTCGGCTTCTACCCACTTAGTGAAATAATCCACAGCCAGTATAATAAATTTTCGTTGTCCAGTGGCTATGGGGAAGGGCCCCATTATGTCGATCCCCCACTGAGCAAAAGGCCAGGGACTCTATAGTGTTGAGATTTCTGTAGCAGGTAGATGGGTAAGGTTGGCATGTAATTGGCAATTATTGCACTTTCGTACGAATTCTAGTGCATCTTGTTTCATCGTGGGCCAGTAGAAACCTTGTCTCATTATCTTATGGGCAAGTGCCCTTCCGCCTAAATGTTCTCCACAGATGCCTGAATGTACTTCTCGGAGCTCATAATTAGCTTCTGAAGGAGGGAGGCACTTGAGGTAGGGCCCTGTGAAAGCCCGTTTGTATAACTCCTCGTTTACAACAGTAAAGTTGGATGCCTACCTCAGAAGTCGTACTGCTGCTATTGGGTCTTCTGGGAGAACACCTTCTTGTAAGAAAGATAAGAGAGGGTCCATCCAGGATGTCTTTTCTGATTCAATTGACTGTATTGTCCATGGGCCCAGAATACTTTAAAAATATATCTCCTCGATATACCTTCTTTTGTATGTGTCGCTGGTTGTAGCCGTAGCAAGTTTGGAGAGGGCGTCTGCTCGCGTATTTTGCTCCCGAAGAATATGTATAACTTGATGCTCGCTTATACGAGCTAGGAGCAGATTTACCATGTTATAATAAAGTGCCAACTGGGGGTTGTGGATTTCAAACTCCCCCTTCACCTGTTAAGCAACTAGTTGTGAATCAGTGTAGATCACCAGGTTTTGGACTTCACAATCAATTGCCAGGCGTAACCCGGCAATAAGAGCCTCGTATTCGGCAGAGTTGTTTGTTGCAGGGAACTTAAGTCGGAGCCCATATTCAAGAGTAACTTGCTGCGGAGAGATCAATAAAATTCCTGCTTCGGCACCAGAACTTCCGAATGCTCCGTCAACATACATTGTCCAGCACGGGGGAGAGGGAGAAGTGCTTGGTGATTTGTTAGATACTGGGATGGTGCACTCAACCACGAAATCTGCAAGTGCCTGGGACTTGATGTCAGGTCTGGGCAGGTAATGAATATCAAACTCTTCCAGTTCGATAGACCACTTGATGAGCCTGCCAGAGGCTTCGGGCTTTTACAGCACATTTTTTAGTGGCAGATTCGTGTAGACTCCAATTGTATGAGCCTGGAAGTAGGGGCGTAGCTTCCTGGCTGAGTAAACTAAGGCCAGCGCTGTTTTATCGATTATGGGATAACGTCCTTCTGTTTCAGATAAGATCTTGCTGACATAGTATACGAGGCGCTGAGTAGCATCCTCTTCTCGGACTAGGACTGAACTGATTGCCTGGGCGGAAACAGCCAAGTACAAAAATAATTTTTCCCCTAGAATTAGCTTTGAGAGTAGTGGAGGTGAAGCAAGATAGGTTCGAAGCTGCTCAAATGCCTTTTAACATTCATCAGTCCATTGAAATCCTGAGTTACGGGCCCCTCGGAGGATCTTAAAAAAGGGGAGATATTTATCCCTGGAGCGAGCTAAGAAGTGAGAGAGTGCCGCGATTCTTCGGTTTAGTCTCTGAACTTCCTTGATATTTCTTGGAGGTACCATGTCTCTCAGAGCCTGTATCTTCTCAGGATTGGCCTCAATCCCCCGATGGGTGACCATGAACCCCAGGAATTTTCCTGAGGCTACTCCGAACGCGCATTTAGAGGGGTTGAGGCGCATGTTATAGGATCGCAGAAGGCAGAAGCACTGTTCTAAATCAGAGATATGCTGTAATTTTTCAAGACTTTTGACCAGCATGTCATCCACGTATACCTCCATAGTATGCCCAATGAGGTCTTTAAATACCTTATTCATGAGACGCTGATAGGTGGCTCATGCATTTTTTAATCCGAAGGGCATAACCTGGTAGCAGTATAGTCCTCTGTTTGTTTGAAAAGCTTTCGCCTCCTCGTCTGCGGGATTCATCCTTATTTGGTTGTAGCCTGAGTAGGCATCCATGAAGCTTAGCATTTGATGCCCAGATGTGGTATCCACTAGTTGATCGATACGAGGGAGAGGAAAACTATCTTTCGGATAGACTTTATTGAGGTCTGTGTAGTCTACGCACATCCTCCAAGCTCCACTGGTCTTTTTGACCATGACTACATTTGCCAGCCAGGTGGGATAGTGTACTTCCCGTATGAATTCAGCTTTCAGAAGTTTGTCAACCTCCTTTTCAATTGCTTGTTGGCGCTCTGGTGCAAAATTTCGCTTCTTCTGGATTACTGGCTTGCATGTTGAGTTTATTCTGAGAGAGTGGGTGATTACCTCGGGGCTGATTCCTGGCATATCTGCTGGAGTCCAGGCGAAGACATCCTGATTTTTTCGTAGAAATTCTATGTACTTTGTCTTTTCTTCTTCTAAGAGTAATGACCCGATCTGCACTGTTCTTGAAGGTTGTTCATCGGACAGGGAGATATGGGTAAGGTCCTCGACGGGGGAAGCCTTTTGAGGAATGTCTTCATTTCGTAAATCAAAGTCCTCGATGCTCAAGGTAATTGATGGGCGTGGTTGAGCTTGTCGAAGATAACAGGATTGTGCTTCTTGTTGATCTCCTTGTACTATGCCAATTCCTGCTGGAGTGAGAAACTTTAACTTTAGGTGTGGAATTGAGGCAACCACCCCAAAGATTGATTGTAATGGCCTTCCAAAGATAGCATTGTATGCTGATTCCGATTTCATGATAATAAACTGGATAGAGTGCGTGGCTTGTCGGGGGAACTCTCCTAGTACAACGGGAAGGCTGATCGTGCCTTCTACTCGTATGGGCCAATTGTCAAATCCGTATAACGGTCCTGCGGCAGGCTCGAGTTTTTCTCTTGCAAGACCCAAGCTGAGAAAAGTGGAGTAAAATAATACATCTACAGAGCTCCCGTTGTCTTCCAAGATTCTCTTGACCTTATAGCATGGATCACCGATTCCTGCACTTATTACGAGTGGGTCTTGATGAGGGGTCTTTACCCCTTCCAGGTCTGAGTCATTGAAGGCAATAGAATGGTCGGCACGGGGCTTCTTTGGTGTATGCTCTTTGGTGATGGCAATCAGTACTTGACTTGGCATTGAAGGCCCCCTAGCAATGGTTTCAATTTCGCCTACCATTTGGCGATTGTTTGCTGGTTGTTTTTGTTGTTGAATCTGCCCCCCAGCTTGGACAGCATCTTCCCGGGTTGTTGGATTCTTGACAAATTATCGGAGATACCCTTGCTGGATCAATCTTTCAATCTCTTCTTTGAGCTGTCTGCAAGCTTCAGTAGTATGTCCACTACTGCGGTGGAAGTGGCAATATTGCTCCTGATTCCCAGTATTGGGTTTTAGAGGCTGAGGCCACTTAACGCTCTCCTGATTTTGGATGGCCATTAGCACATTGGCCCGAGACGCGTTGAGTGGCGTATACTCCTTTTCTGGGCGAGATTCTCGTCGTGGTTGTGAGGGTCGAGGGGGAAAACTAGCGTTCTTCTTCTGATGGGAGGAAAGATTTTCCATCCCAGGTGTACTTTTTCATTTTCCAGCTGTTTGCTCGAACTGCTTCCTGTGGGCATTGATGGCCTCATCGGCAGATATTTGTGCCTCTACACGATTGATTAGGTCAGCATATGAAGGGACCGTATCCCGCATAAGGGCTGAGTAAAAAGGGCCTGGGCGGAGTCCTCCAAGAAAGACTCCTCTGAGTAACTCAAGATCTACTCCAGGAATCTGTCGAGCTTCAGTAGAAAACCTCTGGAAGTACTCCTTGAGGGACTCATTTTCGTTCTGTCAGATTCCAGAGAGATGGGAGGAGTCTTTAACCATCCTTCGATTAGCGACAAATTGTTCGACGAATACTTTGGCCAATTTAACAAACATGAGAATAGATCCGGCAGGGAGTGAATAAAACCATGTTTGGGCCTGCCCTTTAAGAGTGGCAGGAAAGACTTGGCAGAGGAGCGCATCTGAAGCTTGCTGGATGTGCATTATAGTTCTGTAGTGATCGATATGCTCGTATGGGTCAGATGTCCCGTCATAGGAATCGATGCTGGGTAGCTTGAATCCTACTGGGATAGGATGCTGAAGAATGGCCTCAGTCAGAGGTGATGACTCCTGAAAATCCTATGGGCGAGGTGGTTGCCTCACACCTCGCCCAGGGAATTCTTCTCGGACCAGCCTTCGCAATTCATGCCTTAGGGCATTGCGAGGGATTTCAGCAATATGGGGCCGGGCTAGGCCTTCTGGAGCGTCCTGAGGAATGCAGTGTTGTTGATCTGCGCGCGAAGGATGGGTAGAGCTGGCGGTGTCAGCAAGTTTGTCATCTTGACGTGTTGGGCGACGTCTTCTTAGTGGAGGGAGAGGAAACTCGACATGAAGGTGGTCTGCTGGAACATCTTCGACCCTTGGCGGATCTCGAGGGAGTAGAATATCGTCAGGAGGTGCTAGCGTAGGTGGTCGAGTTTCTAGTAGAAGTTGAAGGATCTCCTTCTGGGAATCTTCCATCCTTTGAATGCGATCTTCCATGGACGGTCCTGAAGTCCCTTCTCCGGCAGGGTGTCGGCCACCGGGCTGAAAAGAGGCAGATGCCTGGCGTCCCTGATTCAGGGACTGATTCTGAGATTGGTGTGAATTAGAGCGAGAGGCTCCCATGATGCGATTACTGCGCCTGTTGGCCATTGTAGTGGTGCTTCAGGATAGTGGGACTGGCTTTCCCACAGACGGCGCCAAACTGTTGCGGGCTAGAATATACGCGATGGTAGAGTATTAATCCTACGTCTTAGCGTTGCACGAATATCCAGCACACACACAGAGAACACAAGATTTTTACGTGGAAAACCATGAAAAGGGGAAAAACCACGGGGCCTGGCCCAGTTG
Source organism: Dendrobium chrysotoxum (assembly GCA_019925795.1). Taxonomy (NCBI): domain Eukaryota; kingdom Viridiplantae; phylum Streptophyta; class Magnoliopsida; order Asparagales; family Orchidaceae; genus Dendrobium; species Dendrobium chrysotoxum. Next base: position 42,067,719 of record CM034304.1, on the reverse strand, counting down.
AAATTATTCCACTAGAACTTGAGCAGATTACAGGGGACTGACTTGCCTCCAAGGGTGATCAGATTACAAGTATCACCCGTAGGGTGAAAGTTATAGGCTTTTGATGGCCTAAGGTCGCGCTGGCAGAACTTCGGGGTCTCCCGGTGGTCTGGCAGAATTTCGGTCCCTAGGTAGTTATCGGGCAGAAGTGAGGACGTTAGATGGTGGTCTGGCGAAGAGCAGAGCCTCAGGTGGTGGTCCGACAGAGTGCAGGGCCTCAGGTGGTGGTCCGGCGAAGTGCAGGGCCTCAGGTGGTGGTCTGGCGAAGAGTAGGGTCTCAGGTGGTGGTCCGGCGAAGAGCAGGGCCTCAGGTGGTGGTCCGGCGAAGAGCAGGGCCTCAGGTGGTGGTCCGGCGAAGTGCAGGGCCTCAGGTGGTGGTCCGGCGAAGTGCAGGGCCTCAGGTGGTGGTCTGGCGAAGAGCAGGGCCTCAGGTGGTGGTCCGGCGAAGAGCAGGGCCTCAGGTGGTGGTCCGGCGAAGTGCAGGGCCTCAGGTGGTGGTCCGGCGAAGAGCAGGGCCTCAGGTGGTGGTCCGGCGAAGAGCAGGGCCTCAGGTGGTGGTCCGGCGGAACTCCGACGTCAGGCAGTGGTCCGGCGGAACTCCGGCGGTGGTCGACGAGGAGCAAGGGGGCAAGAGCTCTCTCTTCTTCTCCTTAGGATTAGGTGTCTTTTTCAAGAGAAATGGGGTCTCTATTTATAGATTTTCGTGAGTGGCATGACCTGTAAATAGGTGGAAGATCAAGGGTAGTTAGGGAGTGGTTTGAATGGACGGCCGATCTTGAATCCTTTGATCATAGACCGTTCGCTGGATATTTGAAAGTCTTTATGATGTCGGAATTTGGCGATCTTGGGCTCGTTGGATTTGTCTCGTCAAGACGCTCGATTCGACTATAAGCATGTCACATTTGGAGCCCGTTTGGTAATCCAAATTATGGTTTGAACCTTCTAACAGCGCTTCGGACTCTTGATTTGGACCCATTTGGGCTCGGATTGGGTCGAACTTGGTGTCGTTGGGTTCGTATTTCCGAGACGCTCAGTTTGACAGTAAGTTTGCTGAAATCAGAGTTTGGATTGTCCCAGAATTAATTTCGGAAGTTTCCACCTCGGTTTAGCCTCAAGATTCGTGCCCGATCAAGATAATTTTTTGTTGACGTATCAAGAATTTTGAAGTAAAATCTAGATCTAACTAAAAAATTAATTTTTTTTTTAATGGGGACATGTATTTAATCTTACTTAAAGTAGTGATTAATCAATTTATTAAAAAAATTGAAACCCTAAATTTTAGAAGAAGTTGTTGGATGGAATTTCAAATTAAAATTTTAAACTGATAGTAGATCAGGAGACTTACATTAATGGCCTTTTGAAATGGCTACAACTTTTTTGTAAAGTTGATTGAAAACAAAGAAGAAATTATAATCAAAAGCTATTCCAAATGAAGCCTAAATTAATATTTCTAACAATCAAATAAACCAAATTTATTTGTATATATTTTTAACTCTTACAACAATTTTTGAAATCTGTTTGGTCTATCAATTAAATGCATTGTATATTTAGTAGCATATTCCTCTTATTTCATGTAGGAGCGGTTATGTATGTGATTCGCATCAGTACAAAAGCCATAAAATACGCATTACCTTCAACCTTCAACGGATAAATAAATCATAAGCTAATAATGTTACAGAAGGAAATAAAATAAAAAATTGTAATGTATTAAACAAGGTTGTGAAAATCGGACCGGACAACGAACCGAAAGAAGGAGATGTTCATGGTTCGACCGGTCGAACTAGGGTCGAACCGAATGATGTAATAAATAATAATTTTATTTAAATTTAATAAAATTACACTAATAATAATCTTATCATTCCAAATATGAGAAAAAAAACTAAACAAAATAAATCTTATAATTATAAGAATTTACATTCATAATAACATACTAATTTTTGTTTTATATGATTAAATATATTTTACATATGATTAAATATGATAATTTTTATGTTACTAATTTAATTTAAATATTTCATATAAATTTAATTCTAATATAAATTTATAAATTTAATATAAATTATTATTAACTTATGTTATATGATTAAATATATTTTACTTCTATATCAAATTTATTTTAAAACTTTATATCTAAAAATTAGTTATGTAAAAAGAATTTATCATTAATAAATAGATAAAATTATTTTTTATAATGTATAAATAAATATTTATTTTTATTAACTAATAAATAAGATTATTCATATTATAAATAATTAATTAAAAAATCTGTTTAAAAAATAAATTGCATAAATGTTATATATGTTATGAGCTTATAGCTTTATACATCTCTCAACTCTTCTCTTTAGTCCCACATCACCTGGATATTCTTTGTTGCTATTGTTTATATAGCTTTTTAAGTTTCTTAGAGATCCCATGGAGTGGTGTGCCATGTGAAGATGCTTTATGAGGATTTGATTTGATTAAAATCCATATAATATTTATTATAATTCTTTTATTTATTTAATCTTTAATATTAAATATCATTTATTTAATTTTAATTATTATTATTATTTAAAATGCATGTCAATTGAACCAGCCAGTTCAACAGAACCCGGCTAATAGTTTAATACAATTAAACTATTAGAATTTAATTAATAATGCACGTAATTAACTATACTTCATTATGAGAGTATGCGTGGGCTACATTTTTAATTATATAATTAAGAGCAAGTGCTTGTGAATCATTAACGCCCTTAGAACAATGCATTCCAAATAATTTTTTCTTATACAACAAAGGTATCATGAATGACTCATTTCGCTAATAAGCTACAAAAAATAACAATACCAAGCGACAAAAGTATGGTTAAAACAAGATCAACTCAACTTCTTAGTTTGTGATAGCTTTTAGTTATTATTTTTTTGATGTTTTCAAGAAATTTTTGTAAGAATTTTTAGTTCGTTCTTCAAATATTTGAGAGATAGATATACTGAGAAATTTCCATGAGTGTTGCTTGTGTGTGAGATATATTGGCTTGTTGATGAGGGGAATAGCCTGGGGCAGTAGGTGAATAGCAAGTACTTGGGCTAGAAATAGATGGTTCATAACGAGTTTTCTAACGAGATGAATTCAACAAGCCCACATCACCTGGATAATCTAATTATGAGATTATTATGACATTAAATGTTAAGAGAGAACTACCGCTTGTTGTTGATCAAATGTTTTGAAACTTTGGTCCCAACCCTAAAACATTATAAATAACTTAATTTCATTCTTCACATGAGGAAGGAAGATAGAATGTTGAGCTAAATTTAAATAATCTTTATAAATGAGTCGTAGATAATGAGTTATTATATTTCATAATTTATTTAAAACCTTAAATTGAATTGAGTGTTCGAGCATTTTGCCTGATATATAGCTGAATTTCTTTAACTTTTAAAAACACTGCAAATATTAAGTACTTTCGCAACATTTGACAGTGCATTATGTTATTCATTAATTTTCTATGATGCATATATTAATGATTATAAATTTGATAAAATTTTGTTTTTAGATTTTTTTAATATTTTATTTAGTAGCTATTTGGTAGGATGCTTTTAAAATATATTTATTACAAAAATGTAAAAGTATATATATATATATATATATATATATATATATATATATATATATATATATATATATATATATATATATATATATATATATATATATATATATTATTTTACAGAATGCAAATTTAATAGGGTTATTTTTAAAAAGGTGCTTGATTACAAAGTAATTAAGAAAAAGAAGCATGATTATTAATAATTTTAAAAAGGAGCAAAAACGTCAAATAATTTGACTTTTTCTTAAGAAAATGCTAATCTTTTTGGCGTATCAAGAAAACACCAAATAGATTAGCGTTTTCTTAAAAAATCTAAAAAATTACAATTAAGAATGTTCCTCAGCTCCAAGAATTGCACCTAACTTTGGAATGCTAAGATTGTTTATTAGAAAAAAGTTTTGCAACCTAAACTTAATATTGCACTAGAAATAGGATCTGAAGACCCACATGGAATTAGTAAATATTAATTAATAGAGATATTAATGGTGTTACCTAAATTATTATTATTTTCCTCTCACATGATATCTTCTAAAAACAAATCTGTGTAGAGTAGCATTTGGATCTGCAATACTAAGTGGCAGACTTTAATGAAATATATAAATTTGAATGAAATCCCAATTTTTTAAATTTGACCCTTAGAAAAATTTATCATAACTCCTCAATTAGAACTGTATTATTTATAAAAAACTCTTTGCAGTCTATGTATATACATGACAATATTTTTGGAATGACAAGTCAAATATTTGAGCATAAAAACTTTTTGTATACTCATTCTAATTCTCTAAAATTTGATCTTATCATTTTTAATTATTTTTAAATATGAGGTCTATATATTACTTGCTTTGAGATTTTTTTAATAGGAAAAATGTTTTTTCTCACTAAAATAAATATTTGAACTCTTTTTAAAACAAATGGAAGGGCATAGAGATGTCAATTTAGCTTGAAATCTTATGCTTCTTTTTATTATGATTATAGTTTTCAAAATATTATACTTATAGATAAAAAATATTTTAAATTTTCATAATTTATTTTCACTCATTTAACGCTTTGATTAACATTAAAAAAAATTAACAATCTAACTAAATATCTAAGATCTAATATGGATCTTCAACATAAGTTACAGATTTATCCATCCATGAAAATAACAAATTTAATGAACATTCTTTATCTGTGAAAAAAAAAAGTATGAATATACCAAAAAAATCATAGAATTATCAAGTAAAATCTAGATCTAATTAAAAAATTAAATTTTAGATAGTAACATGTATTTAATCTTACTTAAAGTGGAGATTAATCAATTTATTAAAAAAATTGAAACCCTAAATTTTAGTTTGAAGTTGTTGGATGAAATTTCAAATTAAAATTTCAAATCGGTAGTAGAGGAGACTAACATAGTGACCTTTTGAAATGGCTGCAACTTATAAAGATTATTGAAAGCAGAAAAAAAAATTATAATCAAAAGTTATTCCAAATGAAGCCTAAATTAATATTTCGAACAATCAAATAAATCAAATTTATTTGTATATTTTTTTAATTCTTTCAACAATTTTCGAAATCAGTTAGGTCTGCTAATTAAATGCATTGTATATTTAGTGGTATATTCCTCTTATTTCATGCAGGAGTGGTTATGTATGTGATTCGCATCAATACAAAAGCTGTAAAACACGTATTACCTTCAACAGATAAATAAACCATAAGCTAATAATATTAGAAAAGGAAATAATATATATATATATATATATATATATATATATATATATATATATATATATATATATATATATATATATATAAAATCCAACTTTCGTAGCACTTTTTTGGACCTACTGCAGCGGTTTAAACACCTAATAATTTATTTGCAGTGGTTTAAGAACCACTGCAAATTCGCTGTATTTGCTTTTGTTGGAAAGGCTTTAGCAGCGATTTTCTAAGTGGTACTGTAGGATGGCTTTAGCAGCACTTTTAGCTGGTGTTAAAACCGCTGCTAAATGGTAGAATTGATTAAAAAATATATAATGCCAAAAAAATCAAATTTTGTGATCAAATTATAAATATCAATAAAATACTATACATATATAAATTTGGTGAATATTAACGACATATAAATCTACAGGTACTTTAGTTTGAAAAAATCTGTTTGGAAAAATTTTGAACTCATTAAATCTGGTTTTTCAGTGGCAATGAGATTCTCCATAATCAATAAGTTAGGAAAGAGAATATGAGAGATTTATTATTTCAATAATAATCTAAAAAAAAAAGTCATGAATCCATATTTAAAAAAATAGGATTACAAATATAGGCACTGAGATTCTCCCGTTGCAATAATGCAGATAAAGACTGCACTTGAGTACTTGCTCTTCTGCAACTAAGATGTACAGATCTTCAATTATATCTACAAGGCAGAGTCAATATCAAAAGCATAGTTGAATTAATATTAGGAACAATACGATTTCAACATGTTCTCTTAAGAAAAAAATTATGAGTGAAAGCTCAGCTGGCTCACCATATCCTTTCCGAACATATTCATGAGGATCTTCATTCCATAACCTCTGATCATTGTCATTGAAGCACATTAATAGAAATATAATATCAAAAAGAACTATATCCAATTGTAGCAGCAGCAGCTGATACATGCTACTTCTTGAAACACGGCAAACCAAGCTGTTGTTTTCCACAGAATCCGTAAAAGAGAATGCGAATATCATAGCCCCAACTTGATGCATATGCCAAATAGAAAAGGAAACAAATGCAACTTCAATTCTTCCAAGAAAATATTCAGGAGACATATAGCGTGTGACTATTTTAACTAAGTGCCCTTCACGAGATAATTGGAGCCATATATGAGAACAAAGACAAGTGTGCATAATGAAAAATCTTAGTTTATCTCAAAATCGAATTTTTCATCGCTTACATTCCGTAATAGAAACTCATACTGAAATTTCCTTCAGCCTCTGTTAAAGAGAGTTAATATGAACATTGATATATCGCCAAAAAATCATCTTGATCGGGCACGAATCTCGAGGAGAAACTCAAGTTAGAAACTTCAAAAATTATTTCGGAGACCATTTAAACTCCGATTTCAGCAAGCTTATAGTCGAACTGAGCGTCTCGGAAATACAAATCCAATGACACCAAATTCGACTCAATCCGAGCCCAAATGAGTCCAAATCAAGTACCCAAAGCGCTGTTGGAAGACTCAAACAGCAATTTGAGTTACCAAACGGTCTCCGATTTTGACGAGCTTATAGTCGAATCGAGCGGCTCGACGAGACGAATCCAACGAACCCAAGATCGCAGAATTCTGATATCATTAAGACCTTTAAATGCTCAATAAACGGTTTATGATCAAGGGATTCAATATCAGCCGTTCATCCGGATCACTCCTTATTTACCCCTGATCCCTCATCTATTTACGGGCTATGCCACTCCAGAAAAACTATAAATAGCCCCTCATTTCTCTTAAGAAGGGACCAAGCCAAGAAGAGAAGAAGAGAAGAAGAGAAGGAAGAGAAGAAGAAGAGAAGAGAAGTCTAGGAGGGAACAGCTCCTCCTCGACCACCGCCGGAACTTCGCCGAAACTTCGCCAGAACTCCGCCGAAACACTACCGAAGCACCACCGGGCGCCCGAGGGACGCCAGAGCTCTGTTCGACACTGGAGCAACATCAGAACTCAGCCCGACGCCAGAATTCTACCCGACGCCTGAGTGACGCCGGACTTCTTTCCAAGTGACGCTGGAATTCTGTCCGACACCCGAGTGACGTCGGAACTCTGCTCGGCCTTGTAACTGATACTCATTGTAATCTGATCGTCCTGAATTTAAAGGACGAATCAGCCTCGTGTATTTCAAACAACACTAGTGGAACTCTTTCAACTGGGCGTGGCCCCGTGGTTTTTCCCTTTCCAGGGTTTTCCACGTAAAAATTCTGGTGTTACTATTTTAATTCTGTTTGTGTGCTGGATATACGTACAACGCTGAGACGAAAAATTAAAATCTATCGCCGCGTATATTTGAGTCCGCAACAAACATAACTCCAGCATTTTTTTTTTTTGAAAGCAAAGCCATATATAAACCATTCTGTTTATTCTTTTTTTCTCAAGAAAATGAACAAAAATATTTCAGCAAACTTCCCCATTCAGAGAAAACAATGCATGTACATTCATGATTCCAACAAACCCGGTTATATAGGGGTTTTCTCTCAAAAGAGAAGGAGAAGAAACAGAATAATCCAAACTTCCCTAATCTAATTCTTGAAACAAGAAATTGGAATTTCAGAGATTTCATTTGCTTTTTTGGGGGAAAATGAAAGGGGAAGAGTAATACCTCTCTCGTTCTCCCGATTGCACCATCCGCCTCTCTCTCTCTCTCTCTCTCTCTCTCTCTCTCTCTCTCTCTCTCTCTCTCTCTCTCTCTCTCTCTCGTTCTCTAGTTTCGACGAAACCGAATGGGATGATTTGCTTCGCCAATTTCTAGGTCAACAAGAAGTAGAGAGCAACAGCAAGGGCTTGGCTTCCGAACTAGCAGAGGATACGGCAGATTCAACCGTGATTGGGGATTCGGCGAAGACGGCTGATTCTGTGGCGGCGAGTTGAGCGGCGTGGGTGGGTTCGGCGTCGAGATGAGCGAATGCCAGCAAATGCATCTGGCAGACGAATGGTAAGAGGAATCGGGCAGAAAATTGAGCTAGGTCGTGGAATGGGTGGCCAAGGCTTGGGATATGAGAAATAAATTTACTATAATTCATTATGATAGAATGCGTGGGCAACATTTTCAATTATATAATTATAGCAAGTACTTGCGACTCATTTTTAAGATTGCTGCGTCATGAAATATTCGCGGCAGTAGAGATATATTAAGTTTAACGTTTTAGTTTTGTACGAAGATCTAGCACCCAAATAAATAAATAACTAGCGGTGTAGAGCTCATAAAAGACACCATAATTTTACGTGGAAACCCCTGAGAAGGAGAAAAACCATGGGGCCTAGCCCAGTTTGAATGAATCCACTAATATTTGTAATTGATTACAAATGAGGCCCTTCCCTAGAAGAAAGGTCTTGGCTCGATGTAGCAAATATACATCATACAGAGTGCATTATATGTTGAGAGTTGGAAGAATCAGCGTTGATATGTTTGTTTGGGGTGGCAAAATCATAGTTGGTGGACGATAGAGGTCAGAAAGATCGTAGTTGGAGAAAGTGGTTGGAAGAATCGTAGTCGGCAGGCGACGGATGTCGGGAGGACCATAGTTGGGCGACGATGGTCGGAAGGACCATAGTCGGCGGGCGACAGAGGTCAAGAGGACCATAGTTGGGCGACGATCATCAGATGGAACATAGTTGGCGGGCGATAGAGGTCGAGAGGACCACAGTTAGGCGACAGTGGTCGGAAGGACCGTAGTCGGCAGGCGACGGATGTCTGGAAGACCATAGCTGGGAGACGATGGTCGGAAGGACCATAGTCGACGGGCGATGGAGGTCGGGAGGACCGTAGTTGGACGACGATGGTCGGATGGACCGTAGTCGGCGGGCGATGGAGGTCGGGAGGACCATAGTTCGACGATAGTGGTCGGAAAGACCGTAGTCGGCAGGCGACGGATGTCGGGAGGACCATAGTTAGGCGGCAGTGGTCAAAAGGATTGTAGTTGAAGTCTGGCGATGATCGGGAAGAACTTTGGCGGTGGTCGATGAACAGGCGAAAGTCTGACGATGGCTGGCGGATGGCGGAAGTTTGGCGGTGGCCAGAAAGAGCTCCGGTGGTGGTTGAGAAGAACTCCAACAATGGTCGACAGACAGGCGAAAGTCCGTCGGTGGTCGGGAAGAAATCTGGCGGTGGTCAAAGGACATGTGGAAGTCCGGCGGTGGTCAATTGACTGGAGGAAGTCTGTCGGTGGTAGGGAAGAACTCCGGCGGTGGTCGCCGGACTGGCAGAAGTTCGGCGGTGGTTGGGAAGAACTCCGACGATGGTCGACGAACGGGCGGAAGTCCGGCGGTGGTCGGTGGACTGGAGGAAGTCTGTCGGTAGTCGGGAGGAACTCCGGCGGTGGTCGTCGGACTGGCGGAAGTTCGATGGTGGTTGGGAAGAACTCCGACAATGATCGATGGACTGGCAGAAGTTCGTTGGTGGTCTGGAAGAAATATGGCAGTGGTCGACGGACGGGCGGAAGTCCGATAGTGGTTGGCACCGAGGAAGCTCCCAAGTTCCTCCATTCTATTTTTCCTTTCTTCTCCTCCTCCCCTCCTCTCATGGGGGAGGGAGGCTATTTATAGTTTTTTGAGAAGTGGCATGACTTGTAAATATGTTGAGGATCAAGGTCAAAATGGGAGTGAATTGAATGGACGACCGATATTGATCCCCTTAATCGTGAACCATTTGATGGCCATTTGAGTGTCTTAATGATATCATAATTTAGTGATCTTGGGCTCGTTGAATTCGTCTCGTCGAGCCTCTCGATTCGAATATAAGCATGTCACGATTGGAAGCCTTTTGGTAATTCGAATTATGGTTTGAACCTTCCAAATGCGCTTTGGGTCTTTGATTTGGACTCATTTGGGCTCGGATTGAGTCAAATTTGGTGTCGTTGGGCTCATATTTTTGAGACGTTCAGTTCGACTGTAAGTTTGCTAAAATCAGAATTTAAATGATCTCCGATTTAATTTTTAAAGATTCCAACTTGATTTTGTCTCGAGATTCGTGTCCGATCAAGATAATTTTTTACTAATATATCAGTTGCCCCCCTATTTTTGGATGTCGAAGCTAGCAAGTTCAAAAATATGTATCAAAGCTTTTGAAAAATTTATTATTTTATCCTTAAAAGTAGGGACTAATTACATTTATTAAATTTAAATATATTTTTATGAAGTTAATCATTATACCATTTGTTTGTAAGGAACAATAACTTATTAAAATATTTAAAGAATATAAGTTTTTGCCATATATTGGAATATCAAATTAAGAGTCTTTTAACTTTTAATATAAGATTGACTTTTAAGCTTTAGCCATATAAACTTTATCCCTTATACAAGCCTTTCTGCTTTTAGCTGAGGCGTGCAGCCTCAATAATTTCGTCTCCAATCTTTTTTATTATTATTATTATATGATAACATCTAGAAGTGGGAACAGGAATGGGAATCAAGGCGGCACAGTGAGCATCGCGTTAGCATCTGTCTCCTTGGAAATTTGGACATAAAATAAGGTGCTTAGAAATTAGTAGATTTAAATTAAAATCTTTTATTTTTAATTATGTATTTTGACTTTTAAAATTCTAAAAAAAAAAAATAATTCAAAAAAAAATTTCTAGAAAATTTTGAATTGACTTTTCATCTACCTATTACTGCCTTGATTTGAAGAAAATATTAATTTTCGATTATTAATATATTATTTAATGGAATTTTTTGACTTTAAAAATTCCAAAAAATATTAAAAAGTTTTAAAAGGTTATAGAAAATTCCGGAAAGACCTTTCATCTTCCCTTACTTGCACCTATAAATACCTCCTTAAGGGTGGTAAGAGGAGAAGCACGGTTCTCCTGAGCCGGTCCAAAATTTCTCTTGTAAATTGACAGAGAAACGGACTGGCAAACTTTGGAGGCCGTCAATCTTCGGTAAAGGCCCGATCCTCCGATGTAGGCTCCAGTCTTCATCTGAAGGCTATCCTGAAGGAGTCGCAAGTCCGTCAAAATTTGACAAAGGCTCAATCCTTCCATGTGGGCTCTAGTCATCATCTGAAGGCCGACCTGAAGGAGTTGCAAGACCATCAAAATTCTCGTTAAAGATCCAATTCTTTAACATCGAATTTGAAATTGGTGGACGTTAGTGGAAACCCGTAATGTGTGGCGACCGGGTGGAAGTTCGATGGCAGCCAGGCGAAAGTCTGATAGCGATCTGGCAGAAGTCCAACTGTGGTCGGGCAAAAGTCCGACGACGCTCATGCGGAAGTTAGACGACGATGGGTATTCAGGAAGAGATCTGACGAAGTTCAAAGAATATACAAAAGTCTGATGATGATTAATAATTGGGAAGAGATCCGATGATCATAAGTCGATCCTTTAATGCATAGAGTTAGGCGGTATGCCAATGAAAGTCTATAAGAAGTTAGGTGATATTTTGACGTTGGAGATCATGCGGTAAGCTGATGACGATAATCGAGAGGCATTTTATTGAAGATAGAAGGTATGCATGCTAACGGGGGCAGATAACTGACAATTTGATGGAGGGAATCAAACATTATGTCGACTGCAGCTGTCTAGTGACACTTTAATGATGTCAACAAAATGGAGGCATGACGGGGATCCAATCCTTCTTTGAAGGAGCTGAGAAAGTTGCTTCGAAATTCTTTATGGAAGAGGTTGATGGGATCCACCAAAGACGTTCAACAAAGGATATTTGAGCTATCGAAGATTATTTCTCAGACCGTTTCTTGCTGATATTAACTTGTATGAAGAAGGTCAAAAGAAATGTATCAAAATTTTTTGACCTATCCGAGGTTGTTTGTCAGAGCGTCGCTCGATGACATTAACCTGTGTGGAAGATGTCAAGAGAATCCACCAAAAATGTATAATCTATCTGAGGTTATTTGTCAGAGTGTTGCTCGATGATGTTAACCTGTGTGGAAGATGTTGAGAGAATCCACCAAAGATGTATGACCTATCCGAGGTTATTTGTCAGAGCGTTGCTCGATGATGTTAACCTGTATGGAAGAGGTTGAGAGAATCCACCAAAGATATATGACCTATCCGAGGTTGTTCTTCAGAGCGTTGCTCGATGACGTTAACCTGTGTGGAAGAGATCGAGAGAATCCATCAAAGATGTATGACCTATCCGAGGTTGTTTGTCCAAGCGTTGCTCAATGATGTTAACCTGTGTAGAAGAGGTCAAATCGAATCCCCCTGGGATAGATTATGCCTTGATTGGGATAAGGCAAAAGCCACGTGTATCCCAAATCAAAGGTAAAGATTAGTCTATCTTTAGATCGTTATTATCCTTTTGAGATCAAGGTTAAGACCATGCCCAAGGAATAAAAGTCCAACTAGAGACTGTAAATATCTTGTAATTTATTGGAAGCATTCATGCATTTGCAGGAAGCTTTATTGAAAATAATTTTTCAAGATATTATCTTAGATATTGGAAGATTTGGAGGAATTTTTTTGGTCATAGTTGCAGTCAAGGTTGCCCCTCAGTCTTCGTATGATATTAATGACATTGATGCAACATTGGCTGATATCAAAAAGTTGACTTGAATGATATTTTGAGGTTGGAGCAAAAGTTGCCCCCCAGTCAGGGAAAAGTTTCCTACAGACGGCGCCAAACTGTTGCGTTCTAAAATATTCGCGGTAGTAGAGATATAATAAGTTTAACGTCCTAGTTTTGTACGAAGATCCAGCACACAAACAGATAAATAACTAGCGGTGTATAGCTCATTAAAGACACCATAATTTTTACGTGGAAATCCCTGAAAAGGAGAAAAACCATTGGGCCTAGCCTAGTTTGAATGAATCCACTAATATTTGTAATTGATTACAAATGAGGCCCTTCCCTAGAAGAAAGGTCTTGGCTCGATGTAGCAAATATACATCATACAGAGTGCATTATATGCTGAGAGTTGGAAGAATAAGCGTTGATATATTTGTTTGGGGTGGCAAAACCATGGTTGGTGGACGATAGAGATCAGAAAGATTATAGTTGGAGAAAGTGGTTGGAAGAATCGTAGTCAGCGGGCAATGGATGTCGGGAGGATCATAGTTCGGCGACGATGGTCGAAAGGACCGTAGTCGGTGGGCGACAGAGGTCGGGAGGACCATAGTTGGGCGACGATCATTAGATGGACCATAATTGGCGAGCGACAGAGGCCGAGAGGACCACAGTTAGGCGATAATGGTCGAAAGGACCATAGTCGGCAGGCGATGGATGTCTGGAAGACCATAGTTGGGAGATGATGGTCGGAAGGACCATAGTTGGCGGGCGATGGAGGTCGGGGGGACCGTATTTGGACGACGATGGTCGGATGGACCTTAGTCGGCGGGCGATGGAGGTCGGGAGGACCATAATTCAGCAATAGTGGTCGAAAGGATTGTAGTCGGCAGGCGACGGATGTTGGGAGGACCGTAGTTAGGCGATAGTGGTCAAAAAGACTATAGTTGAAGTCTGGCGATGATCAGGAAGAACTCTGGCGGTGGTCGATGAACAGGCGAAAGTCCGACGGTAACTGGTGGACTGGCGGAAGTCTGGCGGTGGCTAGAAAGAGCTCTGGTGGTGGTTGGGAAGAACTCCGACAATGGTCGACAGACAGGCGAAAGTCCGTCGGTGGTCGGAAAGAAATTCGGTGGTGGTTGACGGATGGGCGGAAGTCCGGCGGTGGTCGGTGGACTGGAGGAAGTCTATCGGTGGTCGGGAAGAACTCCGGCGGTGGTCGCCGGACTGGAGGAAGTCCGGCGGTGGTTGGGAAGAACTCCGACAATGATTGACAGATGGGCAGAAGTCCGTCAGTGGTCGGGAAGAAATCTGGTGGTGGTCGACGGACAGGGGGAAGTCCGACGGTGGTCGGTGGACTGGAGGAAGTCTATCGGTGGTCGGGAAGAACTCCGGCGGTGGTCATCGGACTGGCGAAAGTTCAGTGGTGGTTGGGAAGAACTCCGACAATGGTCGACGGACTGGCGAAAGTTCGTCGGTGGTCGGGAAGAAATCTGGCGGTGGTCGACGGACGGGCGGAAGTCCGGCAGTGGTTGGCAGCGAGGAAGCTCCTAAGTTCTTCCCTTCTCTTTTTCCTTTCTTCTCCTCCTCGGGGGCTATTTATAGTTTTTTGAGAAGTGGTATGACTTGTAAATATGTTTAGGATCAAGGTCAAAATGGGAGTGATTTGAATGGACGGCCGATATTGATCCCTTTGATTTTGAACCGTTTGATGGCCATTTGAGTGTCTTAATGATATCAGAATTTAGTGATCTTGGGCTCGTTGGATTCGTCTCGTCGAGCCTCTCGATTCGAATATAAGCATGTCACAATTGGAAGCCTTTTGGTAATTCGAATTATGGTTTGAACCTTCCAAATGCACTTTGGGTCTTTGATTTGGACTCATTTGGGCTTGGATTGAGTAGAATTTGGTGTCGTTGGGCTCGTATTTTTGAGACGTTCAGTTCGAGTGTAAGTTTGCTAAAATCAGAATTTAGATGGTCTCCGATTTAATTTTTAAAGATTCCAACTTGATTTTGCCTCTAGATTTGTGTCTGATCAAGATAATTTTTTTACTTATATATCAAAGACAACTAAGATGGCTAAAACAAGATCAGCTCAACTTTTTAGTTTGGGACAGTTTTTTTTCACAACTTTTTCATCAACTTCAAAAAATTTTTGTAAAAAAAAATTCATAGAAAGTAGTAAGAAAGCTATCCCAAATTAAACCTAAAATGATCTAAATAATAATAACAAGAGAAAAAAATGGCTAAAAAAAGAAAAAGAAAAAAGAGAGAGACAAAAATGGCTAACTCTTTTTCCAGTTTGGCTCTCTCTCACAAGTTCTGCCTCCACTTGGCTAAAGCTTTGCCCTAGCCGTTCTTCTTAAGTGGATTCATGTTTTTTTGCTCTGTTTTTCTTCCCTTCTCCTCTCTTAGGGCATTGTCTTTGTCTTTGGTTTGTTTTCTGTTTGTTTTTGCACGGATTAGTTATGTTGTTTAAGCATAACGATCCTGATTTTTTGGTTTATAAGAATCGATCTAAAGCTTTTAGAGATGTTGTATCTGGTTCTGATGTTTCGAAGGATTTTCCGAATCTAAAATTTATTATGCTTAAGGGTTTGTCGGCGTTATATATGGATCTCAAAGGAAGGGGTTCTTCATCTTGCAAAGCCTTTCGATCTTGCTTTGGTTGGGAAATTTTCATTTTGCCGCTTTGTGCTTGATTCAATCATGAAATTTTTCTTCAACCTCATGTTGTCAGGTGAGTTTTATGTTACCCTTCTAGTTCAAAGCAATGTGTTGATAAAACTCTCCAATGACTTTGACTATGGTAAAGTTTTTGCGCATAGATCTTATTTCATTTTTGGTTGTTTAATGAAATTGATTAAATGGACGTCTTTTCTTGATCTTTCAGAAGAATCTTCGATCGCCCCTATATGGATCTCATTTCCTGATCTTCATCCTCATCTCTTTTCTTCCTTGCATTCTTTTCGGTTTGGCCTCTTTGTTTGGCCGACTGCTTCAATCGGATAATGCCACTGTTGTGGGATCTAGGTTGTCTGTTGCTTGTGTTCTTGTGGAACTGGACATTTCCAGGACCTATCCTAATTAACTCTGTTTGGCATGGTCCTTAGAAATTTGGCTTTATTCAAAAGGTGTTTTTGGAAGGTTTTCCTAGTTACTATCTTCATTATAAAGTTGTGTGTCATAAAAACATATGAATGTTTAAGTTGCATCCACAATTGAGGATGCCTGATGCTACACCTGCTCAGCCTCTTGTTGGTTCTGTCCCTACTCCTATTGTGGAGTTTGGGGTCGTGCCCGTAACTGACCCGGAATCAGATAATGTCCCTACTCTTGATCGTTGTAATGTTAATGTTGGTGTTGTGGGTAATTTAGATAATGAGATTGCTGGTATTACGGGGCATTCTGTGCCCGTCCCTTTGGTCTCTGGGGACCCTTTGGTTATTCCTATTATTGGTTCTATGTCGGAGAAGGTTGATGTCTAATGTTAATACGGTGGGTTTAGATTTAATTGATCATGTTGTTATCAATTCTGCTATTCATTGTACTTCTCCTTTAGTGAATTTGGCTTGTCCTGTGCAAGTAGAGGGTGAGTGTATTATTAATGAGGTGGCTAACCAAATTGCTTTAATTCCTACTGATGAATATCTACCAGCGCCTACACTTGTTGCTGTTGAGAAGGATTTTTGCCATGTTAACACGGTTGTGTTGAATGAATCCTCTAGTGCTACTAATAATGGTTCAACCTTGCCTTCTTCGGAACCTACTTTGTCGTCTAATGTTGTGCAATTGAATGATCCTATGCATTTTATTGATGTTCCGATTTCTCTTATTTCTAATGATGATTTATTGTCCCTGTATTTTGTTGGCCTTATGTATGTGTGTGATGGTGTTTGTGGTGGTCTTGAGCAGGCTACTTTGTGGTGATGTTGTGTTGTTGGCTTATGATGTTTTGGCATTTGTTTTAATTTTGACTGTTTCTTTCCTTTTATTTTATGTTCTGTAGGGGGCTTTTAGCAGGTTCGTGTGGCTTCCTCTAATGGTTGTGGTCTTTCCTACAGCTTCTTCAAGACGGTGTTGACCTCAATTTTCACTAGTTTCCTCTCGAGGGTCCCCGCTCGGTTTGATTGAATCCCGTCGAGCCCAATTCAAGCTCGAGTTGACTCGAACTGAGTCAAATTGGACTCGACCACATTCAATTAAGCCCGAGTAGTTTGTTTTGACCGCGTCCAGCCCAATTTGACCCAAATTAATTTTAATTCGAGTCTAATTTTATTTAATTAAATTAATCAAACCTAATCAGATTTCAAATAGAACCAATCTGAGCCAAATTTGCATCCAAACCTAGCTCAAATTAGCCCAAATTAATTCTGATTAAACCCCAAAATACTTTTAATGAATTTTGAATTGATTCCCATATCGAGTAATCTGATCCGACGGCTTCAATTGCGTTGAAAATATGATTCTGCCACTGCCACAGTCGCCAGTCGCGTGAGCTGCTGATTCTAGAAAGGATGCAGTCGTTGATTCATAGGGGCAGTTCGACAGAACCTTATTCAGTGTAAAGAGATGGGATCGAGAAGGCGAGGCAGCGGGGTGATCTCCGATGCTCGCAACTCTCCCAGGCATAATCTCCATTCGCAAGTCTTCTCTGGGAGATATGAACCTCTCTTCCCTCTCGGCCCCTCTGCTGTTCGCACACCCAAGGGGCGGAAGCCTTCCCTCTCCCGTTTCTCTTGTCCGACCGAGCCCAAGAGGAGCTGAAGCTTCCTCATGGCCTTGCCCTAATCGCCGGTTTCTTTCTCCATTTTCTTGCAAGGTGAACTCTTCTCCATTCCTCTCTTTCTTCTTCTACCATTTCTTCTCTTTTCTCTCCTTCCCCACCTCCTCTCCCTATTCTGTTGTCATTTTTTTTCTCTTTTTTTTGTCTTCTTCTTGATTTCTCTTCTTAAGCTGCTTTCTTCAAATGGTGAGAATGATTGTGTTTAGTTCATCAAATAATACTGTGTAGGGCTCATTCGCTTGCTACTTTAGTAAACTTTCAGTAATTTTCTGAGCATATATATATATATATATATATATATATATATATATATATATATATATATATATATATATATATATATATATATATATTCCATTTCATAAACATTTCATTTAGATGATCCAGTTATGTGACTTGGTGAAATGCGTATGTGTTCTATAGCAAGATTTGCGTTGTTGGAATCATATGATTTATGTACGAAATGTGCAGAAAACTATATTTCTCAATGGTTTATATCATGGGGTGTGAGTTTGGAATTGCATGAGTAGAGTTCAGGAAAAAAACATAGCATCTTATATCAAGTGCATGCAAGGTGTTTGTAGGAATGCCTATTGGAGGTATGCATACATATACTTTAATCAAATGAGAATGATAAGGGAGCATGCTTATAGTCCATCACTTCCACACCTTTAAGAAATCCATAAGCTTGGGTTATGCAGAATGCTTGTATACTCTTGCAGGAAATAAATGATTGCTAAGTTTTTCTTTAGACTTTTCATTAGGAGAAATTGTATGGAAGGGATTTTCTTGCAGGAATATATCAAATCAGATTTCTTTTAGAAGCATTTAAATATGATTTTTTTTTAAGAGTTCAGAGCAAATATACAATGTTTGAAAGAAGAGATGTGTCCTTGATGTCTTTTTTTTTATTATTATTATTTTTATTTTATTTTATTTTTGCTATGGCCACGTGTTGGAAGTTCATCCTACCAATGATGAGGGTTAGAATTATTGAATGAGGTGTATTATCCGCATACACAGCAAATCTTGTTAAAAATTGAAAAGGTTTGAGTACATTCATTCATTCTTTTGTTCACATTTAGCATACCTATTCAAGTTGAGAAACAAAATGAGGTTGGCCTTGAACAACGCCTTATTTGGCAAGGGTAAATTTTCCACGACTTGTAGTAAGGTGGATGCAATCAATACGTTTGTTAGTACTTTGTAAAGAAAAAATTCTTGTTAAAGCCATCCATTTATTTTATGCCTTAATTGTGAATGTTGGGAATTAAAAAAAAATATACATAGTTTGTTTAAATTATTCTTTCATTGAGATGTGAAGAGATTTGTATTCAAGATAATCCCTTTCTACAGTGGTGTTAGAGAGCGTTCATGTGCCCCGAATATAAATTTTGCATGCTCTAGGTTGGGTAATATTCCTTGAGCTTTAAGAAGGGAATTAGGAAGGTTTATGTTGGAAAATCTCTTTAGTTAAATTTTAGTCTTCTTTGTCTTATTTCACTTGGATTTGAGCTTCGTCATGATAATATGAAATGATATCTCTGGTAGTGGACATATGAGTTTTAGTATATTAAAAATAAAAGCCAAATGCATGGACCTTTTTTTTTTTGCGGATATTTGATAGCATGTAGCATGGAAGGAAGAAATTTGTTGGAAAGTTTTTATGTGTTGCCTTATGTTGGAGAAAGCTATGGTTTACTTTATGTCGGAAGGAACTTTGGCTTGTCTTATATTGGGAGGATTAGTGATTCGTTTTATGTTGGGAAGGATCTATGAGCCATGTTATATTGAAAGGTTTCATGAAGGACATTGTGTTGGGAAATTTCATGAGTTATCTTTAGAGTGGAAAACGTTATAAGTTGTTTTATATCGGAAATGTTTATGACTTTTTTTTTATGTTGGAATGATTTTACAATTCACTTTATGTTGGAAAATCATAGAATTTTCTTTATATATGAAAATCTCATAAGTTGTCTTACGGTTGGAGAGTTTCATGGAATGTTTTATGATAAAAAATATATATTTTGGTTATGTGTTGGAGAGTATTCATTGGGATTATGCTTTATATAAAAGTTGCTCTTATGGATTTAATGCAATGATGCTATTAACCTTCTCTTTTGGTGAGTTGCATAAGTGTTTTGGAAGAGGATTTATAAGTGTTTGCAAGAACTAATTATATGCATTTGTTACACATTGTGATGAAAGTGAGTATAAGGTGACTTGAGTAGTTTTATATAGTAGTCAGAGAGGAAAGTTGCATTGCCTTTTTATATGTGACATGAAATATTTCTCATGAATTTTAGAGGAGGTTTTGTGTTAAGAGGATTTATGATTGGCTTTAGATTTACTTTACATTAAAAAGCTTTATGATAAGTTTCTTGAATGCTTCATAACGAGAGGTTTTACGAATTTCTTTTGGAAAGTTTTAATGAATTTACCCCACGCCAAAAGTGAAAGCACTCGATTATTTTGTGTCAGAAAAAGACTTTTTATGGATTTCTTATGAAGAGAATTTAGGTCACTTTGTTTATGAAGTTTTACAATTACTTTTGGGATTGAAATTATTTCCATGCATGGTTTTGTGTTGAAGGCTCTTTAAGTCTCTTTTAGGATAAAATAACATTTCGTATGTGAGTTGTCTTCTCTTTGTGCTTACTTCTAGAATTGAGTTTTAATGAATATGGTAGTTGGAAAGAAAGCTTATTTTGGTTTTAGTTTTGAGAGCTTATTTTTCTTTTGTTATTTTGAGCTTTATTTAGAGGATAGTATATGTAATTGAGTCAGGTTTTCTTGAGTGTTTTGTTTGGAACGTGGGGATAGCAAAGGGCATTGAAAACACCTTCTTTCCTATTCATATCGTATTGAATTGGAGAGAAGGCTGTTTTAGGGGCACACTTGTCTTCAAAGAAGTGTGCCTAATAATAACAATGCCAACATTCGTTTCATTCATGGTTTTCATTCTTTTCTTTTTTATTGTATTTAGTCGTCTCTTGCCTTGTTCTTGGTCTTTCCGTCTTTTCTTTTATGCTTTGAGATTGAATGCTTGCGAAAATGAGGAAAACCCAAATGGCAAATGACCTATGCGATGTACAAAGTGGCTCAACCGGTATACAAGCCCGATAAGAACAAGGTACGTTAATATTTTAATAATGTTTTGTCATTTCTACAACCAATGTTACTGTGCTCTAATACAACTCTCCTTTACTTATTTGTGTTTTGCGAGGTGCATCCGGGCGAGCAAAGGGACAGCGAACCCAAAAGTGGCTGTGACGAAGGAGCCTACATAAATAAATCAGTCACCCCCATTCATTCCGGTGGGGGTGCTACGGGCGGTACCACCGGGTCATAGCCCCCAGTGCTGTAAGTTTCTTGAAACTTAGATAGCCTTTAGGAGCCCATCAGTGTGCACGCCTCCCACCCTTAAGGCCTTGTAGTAACTTCAATATTATTAGGATCTTTTTGTTTCTTTTAGATCCCTAAACCCATCTATACATACGAATGTCCAGAAGGGTTAGAAAATGAACTTCATTTCATCTCCTACAATATTAGTGACACCTAAGGACAAAAACATAAGGATGAGTCTTAGATAATATAGATTCAGGAAGCATGTTCACTAGAGGGTAGAGACATAAAACATAGAAAATTTAGCGACACCTTACCATAGGACTAATATGTTAGTATCTAAGTCTAATTAATCACTAATAATAACCAACCTATAATTAAACCCCCCGAAAAATTAGTAAGAGATCGAATCAAATGCATAAAAGATATTTAACTCCTAATCGAATCATAATCAATACACATAATCATCAAGAGGAAAACTTGAACATAAACTTGAACTAAGGCTACTCAACCAACTAATCATTCCCTAATTAAATACTAACTAAATAAAATCTATTAAAATTAACTTGAATCCAAGAGTTATAAAATCAGAGAACAAACCTAAAACTAAAACTTGTTAAAGACATCTAAAACTCAAACCTTAATCAAACCCTCTTGTAATTAATTACATACTGGCCTAAAACACCTCCAACCTTGAACACTAACGAGTTAAAACTTAATCAACAAAGTGAAAGATGTAAAAGATTTGTTAAAACTTAAGTATAACTTAAACTTCAGAACCTTAATAACTCACCTAAGTTTTAATTACATCATTAATCTGATTTCTTAAAATCAACCAACAAACCCTTAATTAATGATAAATCACTCAATCTACCTCTCTTTTAATTTTCAACAAACTAAATTAACTCGACAATATTGGTTACTACTGGGAAACCCAGGCCTACGAGGCTATTAAGTTAGCCCCAAGGAGGGTGAAATAAACCTCACGGCCTCGGTGAGCAACAAAGGTAGTAATCAATTGAACACTAAAATAAAATTCCTAAAATCAATCTTAACTTACTAATACTTACATTTAAACTAAAGTCCCTCTTTAACCTTCAACAAATCAAATTACAAACAACTTCAATTAAACTATCCTACATAGGACACACCTAAAACCACACAGCCTACACACACCTAGATTTGTTTAGTAGGACACGACTCCCAGCTTTAGGTTAGGCCGGTGTTTTTTCCTCATTTTTTTTTGTTTCTGTGATGTGGCGATTTGCATGTGACACGTGTGCTGGTTGTTTTAGTTTTCTGTGTTAGATTTATGTATTGGTTTCTGTGATAGTGATTTTATTTATTAAATTGTCTCTGTGATGTGATGGGCGATAGATTACCTATAGGTTAGGGATGATTTTGATACTGACGATATTTTCTGCAGATGGCCATGCTCATATAGCGCTAAAAGGGGGCTAAAATAAATAAATCATAAATATAACTGTTACAGGTGCTTTAGCTGCTTAGCCCCTAAATAAATAAGAGCATGGCCAAGTGTGGCTGGTTTGAGTATTTTTATTTTCACATATAACTGCGTGGGATGATTGATTTTGATTGCTTAGGATAACCCTGCAGGAGAGTCTAAATTTTTCTTTTTATAATTCTGATGTAATGTATTCATTGTATCGAGTTGTGAAAGTTTATAAAATGGGGCATTTTATAAAAGATTAGGGATCCAAAGGGAAAAGAAAGTCCCTCCATAGGAAATTTCTTTTCATTTGGATATCCTACCAGCGATGTACTACGAGGAGACCAAGAGAAGGCGATCCACAGAAAGACTAGAAGATGAAGATGAAGACTAAAAATGCCTCATTTTAAAACTTGCGTCATACTATAGGATTAGAATTCAGGTCGTTGTCGGTGGGGCCTGGCCACCACTACTTTTCTATACTCTAGGATGTATATTGTATGGCACTTGCCATGGACTTTGTACACTCTTTTCTATGGTTCTGATGTGATGATTTACTTACTTGTTTGTGTAATAGAAATGGCATGATTTTTGTAGGTTTTTTTCTTGCATGTGTATGTGCCTAACTCGTTAGGCTCTTTAGGAATAAAATTCTTCTACTCATAATTAAAATTAAAATTTTAAGAATTAAATAACATAGAAAGATAACGATTTAGGGAATAGCCGGAATCGTCCGGGGTCGCATGCATATCAATGCATCTTCTTTTCCTTGTTTAGACACTTCCCTGCCCGCGGGTAGAGTTTAGATAATCCGGCCTATGAGGATGAGGTTCTGAACCTGGGGAAGCCTAGTCTTTCTAAAAATTTATTTTTATAAGCCTTTTTAAAACTTCATGCATTTTCTGATTTGGGTATTTAATCAGCACGCATTGCATTAGTAATAAATTAAAATTAAAATTTAATTGTATTAGTATTAGGAGCATAGTACCATACATAAGTTCGGGGTCACTTAGGAAATCTCTCTAGATGTCGACCTCAAATTCCAAAAATTCAGCCATCTACCCATCTTTCATAAAGACTGGACAGCATGGATTTTATACGATCAGGTGGTTTAGCTGGCTTTCCTTTTTAGGCAGGATATAAGTCTAGGACGCATTAGTTAGGACATGGGCCTTAGTGTTGTGTGGAACACTAAGCCCACTTTAGATTTAGGATTCAAGGTTACTACACTCAGTGTCTCGTAGTATGCCTCATCGGTGGGTAAGCCTCTTCCTCTTCAGGGGCTATAAATCCTACTTATCTGCGTCACATAGATGACGCCTCCTCCATCTTTCTCTCACACATGTTTTGAGTGAAGTGACTTCTTTTTTTTAGTTTCCTTTAATTTGATCGGCCGAGTGCTCATGTGATCCGTGCATGTCGAAATAACTAAGTTGAGCCTATCTTTTCCCCTTGATTAGGAAGATCCTAGAAATTTTCCTACGTGCCAAATCCATTTGAGAGAATAATCTAGTGTCCTTAATCGAGAGTTTTCTTAGGCTAAGGTCTAAGATATAATTAACCACGGGGGCTTGCGCCCTTGGGAGACCGATCCCCACATCAAATAAACCCCATTCGAGTTGATGTATCGAATGGGGGAAATCTCGTGACTCTTGGGTTATGCATATTATTACCCATCGAGGTGTGTGGGTGAAAGCCCCTATCCTCTATGGTTAATCGTATTTATAATCCCATCTGCCCTCCCATTGGTCAATTTGTGTAGAGTGCGAAGGTCCACGACCATTTTGTCCTACGGGATAGTGTGGTTGTACCCTTTACATTCTGTTCCCACAAGTAGAACCCTTTCGGAGACCCACAGATTTCTGGCGACCACGGTGGGACAGGACTTTCTCTCCATCTTTGGATTATATATTATTCTCTCTTGCGTGTACTCCGGGTTTGGTACTCCTTAGTTAGGTTCCTTCTTTTCTGGCCTGTTTGGCTGTTCCACCCTTTCTTCCTCTCTTTCTTTCCTGTCGAACCGTCTGATGCTAATTGTTTCAGTTTGTGTTAGCAGACAATACGATGGCATTTCCTGGTCCTTCTGTTACCTTTTATTTCGGCTCTGACTCACGGGTGACTTTTCTTGAGTCCCTGCTCTCGAGCCTACCTGCAGGAGGGATCACCTTTGGATCCTTCACTGACTCGGCGTACGTCACTCTTGGCGGGCCGACCCCTTCTGAGGCTGCAGCCTTCTCTCCCTCACAGAGGAGAGGGCATGCAGCCATACGTCCTTTTGGACGTCTAGTGGCTCGGCAGTCAGCCCGGGCACCTGTTCGTCCAGTTGTTCGTGCGCAGCCAGGGTGCCCCATGGCTAGGCAGCCAGTGCCTAGGTCACTTCCTGTCCAGCCCGTTCGTCCAGCTGCTAGGCAGCCATCACCTACAGTACCTGTTGTTCAGACAGCTCCGGCCCCTCAGCGCCGGCAGCCAGTACTTACCTTACCTGCTGCTCCGGTAGAGGCTACTCGTGCTTGGGTCTCCCCTCCTCCTTCCTCCTCGAGGAAGAGGGGTGCTCAGGCCGAGCTCCCTCCACCTCCTACTCATCGGGTTTCAGTTTTTGCTAGGATTTCTTACCCTGAGACTGCCCAGCAGACCCCGACGACTCTTCCTACAGTTCCTGTCCCTCCAGTTGTCCAGTCAGTTGGTTCCGACATAGCGTCGTCCTCCGCTTCCGGCCTTGGGAGAAGGGCCCGAAGAAATAGGAACAGGAGGTTGCGTTTAGCAGCACAGGATGCAGCAGCCCAGCAGATGGCAGTTTCTGTGGCTCAGCAGGAGCCAGCCCAACAGCGAGTGGTCCCCTTACAGCGGGAGCCACGTCGACCCGTAGTTCCCCCAGTCCACGATGTAGTAGTTGCACCTGAGATCGACGCAGTCCAGGGAGGACGCTTCTCTCCATTAGTACATAGTGGTGATGAGGAGGACGTCGTCCGCATTGTGGCGGCCCCTCCTGTTACTACTACCCTCCCACGTGCTAGAGTCCCCAAGGACAGTGTTGCTAGGGCCCTCACTCGGAGGATCCGAAGTATTATCCGTTCAGCACGCGATAGGGGTCGTATTAGTGAGGAGAGGTTACTCCATCAGATCTCTCAGGTGCATGCCCAGTTACAGAGGCAGTCAGTCAGACAGAGTTACCAGTGGCGGAGAGGACAGCCGCCACATCAGCAGCAAACTAGAGCGGTCGCCACAGTTAGACCCCGGACTGACGCCCCTATAGTTGGACGACACCCACGTCGTTATGGACGTCGCCCGGGGTGAGATGTTGTTCAGCCCCAGCTTGGTTCAGTAGTTGTTGTTCCACCCTCACAGTTGGATGTCCCGACTGGGTCCCGTAGTAGTAGATGGGTTTGGAGGCGTCGGCATGTAGACCCACCTGTCGAGACAGAGCAGACGGTTGGGACTATTCAGCGTGTTGATACATTCCCTTCAGGATCAGCAGCAGTTCCAGTGGCTTGTCAGGAGGTAGCAGATGTTCAGGAGGATGTTTCTTTGAGTAGTAGCCAGGCTCAAGCGGAGCCAGTTTCTGTTCCTAGTCCCCATAGGATCACCTCTCCTATGGGTCCATACATCGATGCCCTTTGTCAGGCCTTCTCCGGTGAGGACTTGCTCGGAGAAGAGTCAGAAGAGGACATCCCCGTCCACAGAGTTTGTGTTGTCACGAGGCGGGGTGTTTCAAATGAGCATATAGAGCAGTATGATGGAGTAGAGGAGCAAGGGGAGGCAGATGTACCTTCCACCTCGGCACAAGGTGGACCTCCCCAGTCAGTAGATACGGATGCCACAGTTTTGCAGTTACATACCCAGATGGCGGAGATGGCCAGAGTTATGGCGGCGATGACCGCCCAGTTGACAGCATTGGGGGCTACACCCCAAGTCATGGATGTAGGTACTCCTACTACGTCCAGGGACGAGCCAGCAGTACCACAGGCAGTAGTACCAGAGCCTGTGAGGGTGGACAGAGTTCAGAGGACAGTCCCAGTACCACCCCCAGCGGTACAGTTCAGTGTGCCGGTTCAGAGTCAGTCAGTTCAGTTGTCACCAGGACAGATCCAGGACATGATTGCACAGAAAGTGGAGCAGGCTATCTCTTCTAGAAAGTCTGGAGATTCAGTCAGCAGAGGTCGTCCATACCCTATAGAGTATGAGCGGGAGCCGTACCCCGTAGGTTTTGTCCCTCCTCGTTTTCGGGTGTTTGATGGGTTAGGGAACCCAAGAAAGCATGTGGCTCAGTACCGGGCCATATGTTGCAACATTAGAGGGAACGATGTATTGATGTTGAGATTGTTTGTTAGTAGTTTGGTGGGAGTGGCATTTGAGTGGTATGCCGATCTCCCCAACGATTCAGTACGTACGTTCGCTGAGTTGGAACAGTTGTTTGTTCAAAGGTTTATCAGTACCGAGCACAGAGTGATAGTTGGTGAGCTGGTAGTGGCCAGGCAGCGTCCCCATGAGACTCTACCTAACTACATTGTTAGGTGGAGGAACCTTAGTCTCCAGTGTGAGCCTCAGTTGTAGGAGCAGCATGCAGTTGAGATTCTGTTGAAGAACATAAATGGTCCTATCGCTCCATACCTGAAGGGTTTTAGCATTCGAATCTTTCAGAAGTTGTTAACCAAGGTCACTAGTTTGCAGGACAGCATACCCACTGCAGTCCCTCCTAAGGTTGAGAGTCAACCCCCGCGTAGACCTCAGCGTCAGGAGTTTTCAGGGGCACCGCCTCCTAGGAAGGTGGAAGTGCATAGAACCTACGAGTCCCAGGATAGGGGCAAGAGGCCCATGGTTAGTTCAGTGCCGCAGTCTCCACCACCACCTCCTCCACGACCACAGTTTCAGCCTAGACCACAGATGCCACCACCGACACAGCCTCCTGTACAGTTTCAGCCACGACCTCAGACTCAGCAGTTTAGACCTCCTCACAGGACTCCAGAGAGCCAGCAGTACCTATAAGAGAAGCTTAATAAGGAATACCCCTTTAAGAGGGAGAGTGTACAAAAAATCTTTAAGTTCCTTGTTAAGAAAAATATCATAACATTTCCATTCAATAAGAAGCCAGGAGAAGAAGGTCAGACAGAGCACCCGTTGTATTGTCCCTTCCACCGACATGTTGGGCACGTCCTTGAGGATTGCTATGTGTTCAAAGACAGAGTGGAGAGCCTTATGGCTAATGGAGAGATCCATCTACAGGACAGTGATCTAGTACAGCCCCGAGGCAAGGTTGCTCAGATAGTTAAGATGGTTACAGACACCAGGCAGTATGACAGTCAGTGTGATGGTCAGAGCAGTAGTAGTAGAGCACCCCTTAGTTCTGGAGAAGAGTGGCAGCTTGCACTCTCTCGCAAGACAAGGGGTATGATCAGACGAGCAGTTCAGAGTTCAGAGGTAGTTGAGAGGAGGCCTCCACAGGCCAAGTCGACAGTTGCCAGCCCAGTTACTCTGCTAGTTTCTTTCTCTTCTCCTTTTGTTGTAGTGCCTACTGAGCACATTTCTTCTACTTCTTGTACTAGAAAGATGTATGAAAGAGAAAAGTTTGTTGTAACCTCTGAGGGGAAGATGGGGTCTCTTCCAGCACTTACGCTGAAGGATTTCGTTCTCCCTTCTATTGATGATGAATTAATGTAAGAGGATGATTCTGGCTACTTCTGGTCTTTTCCTTCTAGTTCTATTTTTTTTAGCACTCGTTCTTTTCATGCTTTAGCTATTTTCGGTAATGATAATGATCCTTCATATGGAGAAGAATTTGAGTGCGAAGAACCTGTGTTCACCATTCCTGAAGGAGGTTGTTACATGGACTCTGGAGATGAGTCCGAGGACACACTCCAATCCCTTTTTGTAGAGCCAACACAAGTCATGACCTCTGAACCAAATGAGTCTCCGATTGAGCCTGACTTAGTGCAGGAGATCCAGTTGCATTCAGGGAAGGTCCTTCCACCGAAAATGGCTAAAAATAATAAAGAAAAGATAGAAACATCATTACCCAACAGGATGATCCTATCCCCCCTCCTCAAGCACCGGCGAAGGAGAAGGGAAAAGGCCCTCAGTTGGATGTTGATTACAATGTGTTGGCACATTTGAGAAAAATTCCATCTCTTCTTAGCGTTTACGATGCACTTATGATGTCTCCTAACTTGAGAGAGACTTTGGTGAAAGCTTTACTTGAGCCAGAGTCTTATCAAGCCTTCTTTGCCACTGAGTCTGTTAAGGATGCATGTTATTTGAGAGAGATGTCATGCATTACCTTTTCAGATCAGGATCTACTTTTAGGGACTTCCGAGCATAACTGTCCCTTGTATGTCACCGCCGAAGTAAATGGTTATGAGTTGAACAGGGTCCTCATTGACCAAGGTGCTTCAGTCAATATCCTTAACTATGAAACTCTAAAAAGCCTTTCCCTTGGTCATTTAAGACTAACCTCAGATAAGATTATGTTGAAAGGTTTCAATGATCAAGGACAACGTGCTCTAGGGGCAATTACCCTGCCGCTGAAGTTTGGAGATCTTCTAACTGAGGCTAAGTTTCATGTTATTGAAGCGGATACCTCGTACAAGGCTCTCTTAGGAAGGCCTTGGATTCATGAACATGGGATGGTGCCCTCTACGTTACACCAGTGCATGAAGTATATGAGGAACGATGTAGAGTTCTCCATTCCTGGAGATACTCAACCTTTTTCCGTGCATGAGGTCTCAATTTATGATGATGCCGAGCATTATATGCCTCGAAAGGCTCATAGACCTCCCATTGCCCAGTCACCAGTGATACCTGCCAGTGTTGTGCAGGGTCCTATGCAGTCACTTGCACAGGGTCCTATACAGCCACTAGTACAGGGTCCTTCACAGGTTTGTATTGAGGCAAATCCTTCCACTGCAGATCCTGCTGGATCTTCCTTTCAGTTTGCAGTCGGGCACGATGTTCCCCCTAGTAGAAGTAGGGGATGGCGGGGTAGAGGTCGAGGTAGAGAGTTAGTTCCCCCTCCGAGGAACTTTGACACTCGAGTTCCCCCTCCCTCACACCTTTACACTTCCACTTTGACTGTTGAGTCTGATTCTGATGATGAGATGATCGAAGCTCCTCGTTGTTCAGCCCCCTCGCCTGTCTTTAGTGTTGTTGATTATAGCGCATATCCTATGTTCCGTAGGTATTTGATACCTAAAGGAGGTTTAGTCGTTGATAGTGGCTCAGACGACGACGTAGATGTCGGACGTCAGACTACTAGCCGACAATCCCTTTCTCGTCAGATGCATGGGATGAGAGTCGAGGAATCCCCTCTTCAGCCCTCCCTGACACCTTCCACTAGTGCTCGTGGCGCACTACACTCTGATGGTCGCTCTGTACAAGAGTTGCACACCCTCTATGTGCCTCCACAGCCTGGTTGGCATGCGTCACTATTCCACAGTGTAGGTACCCCACAGACCACGGACATACAGGGTCCTGTAGAGTCCACTGCGAGCGGTGAAGTCTTGCTGGTCCCCCGATACTTTTCCCCTTTCGTGGATAGTTATGCTGAGCGGGGTCTTGTCCCTTCAACCTGGTCTGAGGGGCAAGCCCTACAGCAAGCCTGTATTTGGCGAACTGATCTTCCTCAAACTCAGCAGGGTCTAGGCTATTTTGAGAAAGATCAGTTCCCCTCTACCAACATCCGTGTCATCTCCCACTCTTACCCGGTTGTTTCCATCTCTGACGATGAAGACCCGGATGAGGCGGAAGACAGGATTCTTGATGCTCCACGAGAATTTGAAGATGGCATCACTGCTGCCATGGACGAACTAAAGGAGATTAATTTGGGTACTGAATCGGATCCTTGACCCATCTTTCATAGTGCTTTGTTATCCGATTCAGAGGCCCAAGAGTATATTGAACTCATATCCGAGTTTAGAGATTGCTTTGCCTAGAACTATACTGAGATGCCTGGTTTAGATCCAGAAGTAGCAGTCCATAAGTTGGCCATTAAGTCTGATGCAATCCCTGTTAAGCAGTCACCTCGTCGGATGAGGTTAGAGATTGAGCAACAGGTGATCGTTGAGACTAAGAAGCTTATAGAAGCTGATTTCATTCGGGAAGAGAAGTATCCCACTTGGCTTGCCAATGTCGTTCCAGTCCGGAAGAAAAGTGGTCAGATCCGTGTTTGTATAGACTTCCGTGATCTGAACAAGGCATGTCCCAAGGATGATTTTCCTCTCCAAATCCCTGAGCTCATGGTTGATATTGCTTCATCCCATAGCATTTTCTCCTTCATGGATGGTTTATCTGGTTACAATCAGATAAAGATGGCCCCTGAAGATGAGAGATTCACTGCTTTTCGCACCCCTATCGGAGTGTTCTGCTACAAGGTGATGCCCTTTGGCCTCAAGAACGCTGGGGCCACCTATCAGCGTGCTATGACTGTCATTTTTGATGAGCTGATTCATGAACAAGTAGAATGTTATGTTGATGATCTAGTAGTCAAAAGCAAGGTCCGTAGTGATCACCTTCGAGACCTACGAATCGTTTTTGAGCGTCTGCGCAAGCATAGTTTGAAGATGAATCCCTTAAAATGCGTATTTGATGTTACTGTGGGGAAGTTTCTTGGTTTCATTGTTCGCTATCGTGGCATTGAGATTGATCCCTCCATGATCAAGGCCATAGTAGATTTGAAACCCCCCAGGAGTCTTACCCAATTGAGATCCTTTCAGGATAAGCTTGCTTTCTTACGGAGATTTATCTCCAATCTTGCCGGTAGATGTCATCCGTTTGCTGCTCTAGCGAAGAAGGATGCCCGCTTTCATTGGGATAGGAAGTGTCAGGAGGCCTTTGAGAGCATCAAGCGCTACTTGACAAATCCCCCTGTGTTAGCTGCACCCATCCCTGGTAGACCATTGATTCTTTACACTACTGCCTTGGATGAATCACTTGGTGCACTCTTAGCTCAAGAAAATGAAGAAGGTAAAGAAAATGCCTTATACTACCTTAGCAGGCGTTTGATTCCTGCAGAGCTAAAATACCCGGCAATGGAGAAACAATGCTTAGCTTTAATCTTTGCTGTGCAGAAGCTTAGACACTATATGTTCTCACACCAGATCAGTTTGATTTCTAGAGTCAACCCTTTGCAGTATTTGATGACCCGTCCGACTTTGTCAGGTCGTCTCGCACGTTGGTCTATGATCTTGCTACAATTTGACATTACCTTTGTCCCTCAGCGGGCCGTCAAAGGACAGGCTCTAGCTGACTTTCTTGCTGCTCACCCGATTCCTGCAGATTCTCCACTCAATGACGATTTACCTGATGAACTAGTCATGAGTGTACAAGAACAGGAGTCCCCTACTTGGGAGTTTTATTTTGATGGAGCATCTTCTATCAAATCACTACGTCCTTATGAAACTCCCGTGGTTAGGGTAGGTTTGGGGCTAGTTTTTGTGTCTCCTGAAGGTCACACCCTCTGTTACTCTTACAGCCTGTCAGAACCTCGTACTAATAACGAAGCTGAGTATGAAGCTCTGATTTTGGGGCTTGAGTTGGCCATTCAGATGAATATTGTACGGGTAAAGATCTTTGGTGATTCTTAACTAATCATTAATCAAGTGGCTGGAATCTTCAAAGTTCTCAAACCTGAGCTCTTGCCTTATCACAATAGGGCAATGGAGCTCCTGTGTTTAATCCCGGAAGTAACTTTAGTTAGAGTCCCTCGATCTGAGAACAGTAGAGCGGATGCACTAGCTAAACTGGCTAAGGAGTTGGCTGACCCAACTGGAAACCCGATGTCCATTGTCGTTCAGTATCGTCAGGCCTTATGTCCCGCAGATTTGTCCCCTTTTCCTGATCAGACCCTTACAGTTTTTGCTGTTGAGGAAGAGTTAGACTGGAGAATCCCTTTTGTGGAGTATTTGAAACATGGTAGACTCCCGAATGATCGCTCTCTTGCCACCCAAATTAGAAAGAGAGCTTTATCATTCTCCTACGTGAATGAAACTTTGTATCGACGCTCTTTTGACCAAATGTGGTTACGTTGCCTCAGCAATGAGGAAGCTCGTAAGGTCATAGGCGAGATACACGAGGGGCTTTGTGGTGCTCATCAGTCTAGGCCTAAGATGAAGGTCAGAATCAAACGCCTTGGTTATTACTGGCCAACTATGATCCGTGATTGTATGGAGCATGCTAAGAGGTGCCATCAGTGTCAGATTCATAGCACTGTTATTCACCAACCCCCTAATCCGTTGCACCCCACTGTGTCTTCTTGGCCTTTTGAGAGCTGGGGTACGGATGTAGTGGGTCCTATTGACCCTCCTTCCTCTAGGGGTCATAGGTTTATTTTAGCTGCCACTGATTACTTCTCTAAGTGGGCAGAGGCCATCCCACTTAAGGAAGTTAAATCAAAAGATGTGATGCGCTTCTTCCGCGATCACGTTGTCTACCATTTTGGTGTTCCGCGCCGTATAATCTCGGATAACGGCCCGTCATTTAGAAGCACCAAAATTGCTAGATTTGCCCACCACCATAACATCAATTGGCATTATTCTTCGATTTACTATCCTAGGGCCAATGGTTTGGCTGAAGCATTCAATAAAACCTTGGTCCAGTTGATAAGAAAAATACTTGCGGCGAATAAAAGAGAATGACACGACAAATTGCCTGAAGCATTGTGGGCTTATAGGACTACATACCGTACTCCTATGCAGTCCACTCCGTACGCTTTAGCTTTTGGGGTTGAAGCTGTCCTCCCACTTGAGGTTGAGCTCCCGTCGTTGCGTGTAGCGGTTAGCCATAATCTTTCGCATGAGGATAATGCCCGACTACGGTTGGAAGAACTTGACGGTTTAGAAGAGCTCCGTCTCCAGGCTCATCAGAACCTTAAGTTATATCAAGCCCGTATGGCCCAAGCACATGATCGCCTTGTTCGACCTCGTGCTTTCAGGGTCGGTGACTTAGTCCTTATCTTGTGTAGGCCTATCATCTCGCACCGTCGTCGAGGTGGTAAGTTAGAGCAAGTATATGAAGGTGGCGCTTACCTGTTAGTTGATGCGAATGGCATTCACCCCATGCCTGTCATCAATGGTCAGTACTTGAGAAAGTACTACACTTGAATGTGCACATCGCAGGGGGGCACCCCTCCGCCACCTGTAAATATCCCTCTGTATATATATAGCTTGAAAGGATTTCCTCTACTTTTCGGCAGTCCGTGACCACGACGATTTATCCTCTACCACGTGATGTTTGTCATGCAAAGTATGAGGGTATCCTTAAAGGTTGTACATAAATACGCTGTAGGGATGTTTGTGCTCGCGTTCATGCCCACCAATGCCCTCGATGTTGTTGTGTGAGACCTCCTTTTGGCCCCTCCAAGGGTTAATTTTTCCCAGTTTCACTTGTCATTCCCAAGTGTGGTCTGGTTATCAAAACTAATAATCCAGATCTCTTATGAGATACGGTACTGGGTCCATGTATAGCATGTGTTTGTCAGATAGGATGATGTTGACCCACTATCACAATGTAAATTCTCCTCTCCTATAAATTTTTCTGTGATAGCTGTGCTCCCCAGATCATTCACATGAGTTGAATGTGGCCTGGGTTATCAAAGCCAATACGCTACTCCTTTGAAACCCTGTGTATAATTTCTCTCTCCCCAGTTATATTCATGTGGCGAATATGGCCTGGGTTATCAAAGCCAACCACATCTCCCTCTCTTTGTGTTCCAATTATTAGAGGATGTTTCATACTAGGGGTAACTCATGGATATGGTAAACATTCCCTCTACCGTGTGTTATTTTTGACAGTATGAAGTATACTTAATCTATAGTTGTAAAAATAGTATGAAAATATATAAAATATGATGTTAAAAGAGAGGGAAGCTCTTAGTTGAGTAGAATCGGTTGCCCTTGTCACAGGAGGAACCCAGTTCTACGCTCCAAGAGCCCAATTCCCTCCAGCTCTTTCTCCTTTTATTTTCCTCCTTTAAAGCACCTTTATGATTGCTTAGGGAATGATTCCACATTCATCATATAGGATAGTCTTCTTTCTTATGGGAATGTTATTTTCCCCACAAATGGTGTGGTACATCCTGCTCAATGTGTTAGCATCATTGTTTAGTGGATTTTGATTTTCTAGAAGAAAGTCAATCCCTTCTTTTAGCAACATAGTTTCCCCTGAAATCTTGCTCTCAGCTGCAAGAGTAATTCGTAGGATGTGTAGATGTTGCTTGCGCCTCCCAGAGGGTCCCATCAGTTAGTATGGGTATTACCACTGTGATTCTTGATAGAGTTATTGTTCTTGATGGTGAGTGTGTCCCCTCGCCACTTCAGTTGTCCTCCCCTTATTATAGGACCAATTTTTGACTCTACTGCCCGTATATTTCTTCTTGTTTAAGAGAAATACACATCAATGAGACACTTTTTGTTATTTAAGAATTCAATTTTTGCCTAAGGAACTCCACTTACGTTTGGATACTCGTGGCCACGACGATTTGTCCTCTACCATGTGATAACTAAATGTAAGCTTGGGGTCTCTTAGATAGTTTACCACTTGAGATTTCTCTCATCCACTCTCTCTGGTTAGGTTTATTTCCCCAGATCTTTAGATGTTGAGCAGTCATGTTCTATCTCTTATTGAAAGACATGACGGCTTCTCTTCGATTTTGCACAGGGATGTGCATGTTCTCTTTGCGATGGCGCTCGTCTATGGGCAGGCCCGGGTGGTACGTTTTCCATAAATTCTTACGGGCAGGAGGTTCATTTCTTTACTTTTGCCTTCCTCTTCTGATCACCTCGGATGTATGCTTGGGTGATCGTCGAGTTTCCACTTTATCCTACCGACAGACCTATGATCGAGTAGGAACTCTGCTGTTTCGGGGCTTATGGCCAAGCAGAGATGCTTTCTTTCCTTCGTATCACCGACAGACCTATGGTCGGGTGATTGTTGTGTTCCCGCTTTATCCTATCGACAGACCTATGGTCGGGTAGGAACTCTGCTGTTCCGGGGCCTATGGCCGAGCAGAGGTGCTTTCTTTCCTTCGTATCACCGCCAGACCTATGGTCGGGTGATTGGTCTGCTTTCTACTTTATCCTACCTACAGACCTATGGTCGGGTAGGAACTCTGCTGTTCCGGGGCCTATGGCCGAGCAGAGGTGCTTTCTTTCCTTCGTATCACCGACAGACCTATGGTCGGGTGATTGTTGTGCTTTCTACTTTATCCTACCGACAGACCTATGGTCGGGTAGGAACTCTGCTGTTTCGGGGCCTATGGCCGAGCAGGGGTGTTTCCGCTTCACTTCACCGACAGACCTATGGTCGGGTGATTATTCAGCTTTCTGCTTTGTTCTACCGACAGACCTATGGCCGGGTAGGAACTCTGCTGTGACGGGCCTATGGCCGAGCAAAGGTGCTTTCTTTCCTTCGCTTCACCGATAGACCTATGGTCGGGTGATTGTCGAGTTTCCCTTTGTTCTACCGACATACCTATGGTTGGGTAGAGACTTTGCCGTCGGGCCTATGGCCGAGCAGAGGTGGATCCTTTCCCCTTCATCCTATCGACAGACCTATGGTCGGATAGATGTTGAGCTTCCCGTTTTGTCCCACCGACAGACCTATGGCTGGGTGGACATCGGGCTTTCTGGTTGGGTGCTCGACAGAGTCCTTGGGAGGCATACTTCACCACCTCTTCACTCCCCCTGTTTCCCTTTTTATGTTAGGGGGTTGTTGAGTCTCTGCTTTATCCTACCGACAGACCTATGGCCGGGTAAGGACTTTACTATTTCGTGGCCTTTGGCCGGGTGAAGGTGCTTTTCCTTCTACTCTTCACTTTACCGACAGACCTATGGACGGGTAATTGTTGAGTCTCTGCTTTATCCTACCGACAGACCTATGGCCGGGTAGGGACTTTGCTGTTTCGTGGCCTTTGGCCGGGTGAAGGTGCTTTTCCTTCTACTCTTCACTTTACCGACAGACCTATGGTCGGGAGATTATTGAGTCTCTCATTTATCCTACCGACAGACCTATGGCCGGGTAGGGACTTTGTTGTTTCGTGGCCTTTGGCCGGGTGAAGGTGCTTTTCCTTCTACTCTTCACTTTACCGACAGACCTATGGTCGGGAAATTGTTGAGTCTCTCCTTTATCCTACCGATAGACCTATGACCGGGTAGGGACTTTGCTGTTTCGTAGCCTTTGGCCGGGCGAAGGTGCTTTTCCTTCTACCCTTTGTATCACCGACAGACCTATGGTTGGGTGATTACTGAGTTTTCGCTTTATCCTACCGACAGACCTATGGCCGGGTAGGGACTTCACTGTTTCGTGGCCTTTGGCCGGGTGAAGATGCCTTCTTTGTCCCTTTCATATCGCCGCTAGGCTTATAGTCGGGTGATCGTTGAACATCTTTTCCCCACTTTCATACTTATGTTCTGGGTGATCATCGAGTCTCTTTTAGTGTGTTATGTTATTGCTTTGAGTTGCTTACGTGAGCACGAGACCTCTTTCTCCATCTCCTATTCTGTTGTTTTGACTTTGTTTGGCAGATAGTTGAGATTCTTTCCTTGACCCTTTCTCACTGTTCAGAATTGGTCTGGTGAGCTTTGAGCCTCCTTCATTCGCTATTTGGTCATGCGAATGATGTGTTTCTCTTTTCCTTCTGTCCCACCAGGTGTACATGATTGTGTGATCATTACATAATTGGGTGATTGGTTGAATGTGTATGTGGTCATTACTTGATTGTGTGATTATGATCATCACATGTTGGATTGTTCACTGCATGATTGAATGATTGTAGCATGCCTAGGTTTGCTGCATGATCATGTGATTATTACATGATTAGATGATAGGTTCATTATTGTGTGGTTATCATACGAGTGAATGCTTATTGTATGGTCGTGTGATTGCTATCTGATTATTGCATGATCTTTTGCTTACTAGCGTGTGATTTGGTATGATCGGATGTCTATTATACATTTATCTTCTGGTCGTGTGGTTGTTGCGTGATTGCATGATTGGGATGTGACTAGGTTATTGTTATACGACTATTTGATTGTAGCATGGATTTGTGATTTTTGATACTGTGGTTTGTTAATTTTCATACGATTGCTTGATTGCATGAGCATGTGATTGATGCGCGGTTGAATGAGCATGGTGTGATTGTGTGAACATCACATGGTGGGATACTTGTTGCATGATCACTGTGTGATAGTGTGCTTTTCTAGTTCCGTCAGTTGACTATAGGACTGCACCTTCATAGTAAATCTCACTAGTTGACTGTGGGGCTGCTCCCTCTTAGTGAATCTTGCTAGTGGGTTGTAGGGTCGCTTTTCCTAGAGATAGGGAGGTCAACGCCAACACGTACGGTTCACTAGTCGTTCACCGCACCTGTTGGGGGTCCG
This sequence comes from Dendrobium chrysotoxum, assembly GCA_019925795.1. Classification (NCBI taxonomy): domain Eukaryota; kingdom Viridiplantae; phylum Streptophyta; class Magnoliopsida; order Asparagales; family Orchidaceae; genus Dendrobium; species Dendrobium chrysotoxum. The sequence continues at coordinate 42,029,967 of CM034304.1, read as the reverse complement.
TTTGTTGACCTCAATTTTCACTAGTTTCCTCTCGAGGGTCCCCGCTCGGTTTGATTGAACCCCGTCGAGCCCAATTCAAGCTCGAGTCGACTCGAACTGAGTCAAATTGGACTCGACCACATTCAATTAAACCCGAGTAGTTTGTTTTGACCGCGTCCAGCCCAATTTGACCCAAATTAATTTTAATTCGAGTCTAATTTAATTAAATTAATCAAACCTAATCGGATTTCAAATAGAACCAATCTGAGCCAAATTTGCATCCAAACCTAGCTCAAATTAGCCCAAATTAATTCTGATTAAACCCCAAAATACTTTTAATGAATTTTGAATTGATTCCCATATCGAGTAATCTGATCTGACGGCTTCAATTGCGTTGAAAATATGATTCTGCCACTGCCACAGTCGCCAGTCGTGTGAGCTGCTGATTCTAGAAAGGATGCAGTCGTTGATTCACAGGGGCAGTTCGACAGAACCTTATTCAGTGTAAAGAGATGGGATCGAGAAGGCGAGGCAGCGGGGTGATCTCCGATGCTCGCAACTCTCCCAGGCATAATCTCCATTCGCAAGTCTTCTCTGGGAGATACGAACCTCTCTTCCCTCTCGGCCCCTCTGCTGCTCGCACACCCAAGGGGCGGAAGCCTTCCCTCTCCTGTTTCTCTTGTCCGACCGAGCCCAAGCGGAGCTGAAGCTTCCTCGTGGCCTTGCCCTAATCGCCGGTTTCTTTCTCCATTTTCTTGCAAGGTGAACTCTTCTCCATTCCTCTCTTTCTTCTTCTACCATTTCTTCTCTTTTCTCTCCTTCCCCCACCTCCTCTCCCTATTCTGTTGTCATTTTTTTTCACTTTTTTTTGTCTTCTTCTTGATTTCTCTTCTTAAGCTGCTTTCTTCAAATGGTGAGAATGATTGTGTTTAGTTCATCAAATAATACTGTGTAGGGCTCATTCGCTTGCTACTTTAGTAAACTTTCAGTAATTTTCTAAGTATATATATATATATATATATATATATATATATATATATATATATATATATATATATATATATATATATTCCATTTCATAAACATTTCATTTAGATGATCAAGTTATGTGACTTGGTGAAATGCGTATGTGTTCTATAGCAAGATTTGCGTTGTTGGAATCATATGATTTATGTACGAAATGTGCAGAAAACTATATTTCTCAATGGTTTATATCATGGGGTGTGAGTTTGGAATTGCATGAGTAGAGTTCAGGAAAAAAACATAGCATCTTATATCAAGTGCATGCAAGGTATTTGTAGGAATGCCTATTGGAGGTATGCATACATATACTTTAATCAAATGAGAATGATAAGGGAGCATGCTTATAGTCCATCACTTCCACACCTTTAAGAAATCCATAAGCTTGGGTTATGCAGAATGCTTGTATACTCTTGCAGGAAATAAATGATTGCTAAGTTTTTCTTTAGACTTTTCATTACGAGAAATTGTATGGAAGGGATTTTCTTGCAGGAATATATCAAATCAGATTTCTTTTAGAAGCATTTAAATATGATTTTTTTTTTAAGAGTTCAGAGCAAATATACAATGTTTGAAAGAAGAGATGTGTCCTTGATGTCTTTTTTTTATTATTATTATTTTTATTTTATTTTATTTTTGCTATGGCCACGTGTTGGAAGTTCATCCTACCAATGATGAGGGTCAGAATTATTGAATGAGGTGTATTATCCGCATACACAGCAAATCTTGTTAAAAATTGGAAAGGTTTGAGTACATTCATTCATTCTTTTGTTCACATTTAGCATACCTATTCAAGTTGAGAAACAAAATGAGGTTGGCCTTGAACAACGCCTCATTTGGCAAGGGTAAATTTTCCACGACTTGTAGTAAGGTGGATGCAATCAATACGTTTGTTAGTACTTTGTAAAGAAAAAATTCTTGTTAAAGCCATCCATTTATTTTATGCCTTAATTGTGAATGTTGGGAATTAAAAAAATATATACATAGTTTGTTTAAATTATTCTTTCATTGAGATGTGAAGAGATTTGTATTCAAGATCATGCCTTTTCTACAGTGGTGTTAGAGAGCGTTCATGTGCCCCGAATATAAATTTTGCATGCTCTAGGTTGGGTAATATTCCTTGAGCTTTAAGAAGGGAATTAGGAAGGTTTATGTTGGAAAATCTCTTTAGTTAAATTTTAGTCTTCTTTGTCTTATTTCACTTGGATTTGAGCTTCGTCATGATAATATGAAATGATATCTCTGGTAGTGGACATATGAGTTTTAGTATATTAAAAATAAAAGCCAAATGTATGGACCTTTTTTTTTTTACGGATATTTGATAGCATGTAGCATGGAAGGAAGAAATTTGTTGGAAAGTTTTTATGTGTTGCCTTATGTTGGAGAAAGCTATGGGTTACTTTATGTCGGAAGGAACTTTGGCTTGTCTTATATTGGGAGGATTAGTGATTCGTTTTATGTTGGGAAGGATCTATGAGCCATGTTATATTGAAAGGTTTCATGAAGGACATTGTGTTGGGAAATTTCATGAGTTATCTTTAGAGTGGAAAACGTTATAAGTTGTTTTATATCGGAAATGTTTATGACTTTTTTTTATGTTGGAATGATTTTACAATTCACTTTATGTTGGAAAATCATAGAATTTGCTTTATATATGAAAATCTCATAAGTTGTCTTACGGTTGGAGAGTTTCATGGAATATTTTATGATAAAAAATATATATTTTGGTTATGTGTTGGAGAGTATTCATTGGGATTATGTTTTATATAAAAGTTGCTCTTATGGATTTAATGCAATGATGCTATTAACCTTCTCTTTTGGTGAGTTGCATAAGTGTTTTGGAAGAGGATTTATAAGTGTTTGCAAGAACTAATTATATGCATTTGTTACACATTGTGATGAAAGTGAGTATAAGGTGACTTGAGTAGTTTTATATAGTAGTCAGAGAGGAAAGTTGCATTGCCTTTTTATATGTGACATGAAACGTTTCTCATAAATTTTAGAGGAGGTTTTGTGTTAAGAGGATTTATGATTGGCTTTAGATTTACTTTACATTAAAAAGCTTTATGATAAGTTTCTTGAATGCTTCATAACGAGAGGTTTTACGAATTTCTTTTGGAAAGTTTTAATGAATTTACCCCACGCCAAAAGTGAAAGCACTCGATTATTTTGTGTCAGAAAAAGACTTTTTATGGATTTCTTATGAAGAGAATTTAGGTCACTTTGTTTATGAAGTTTTACAATTACTTTTGGGATTGAAATTATTTCCATGCATGGTTTTGTGTTGAAGGCTCTTTAAGTCTCTTTTAGGATAAAATGACATTTCGTATGTGAGTTGTCTTCTCTTTGTGCTTACTTCTAGAATTGAGTTTTAATGAATATGGTAGTTGGAAAGAAAGCTTATTTTGGTTTTAGTTTTGAGAGCTTATTTCCCTTTTGTTATTTTGAGCTTTATTTAGAGGATAGTATATATAATTGAGTCAGGTTTTCTTGAGTGTTTGGTTTGGAACGTGGGGATAGCAAAGGGCATTGAAAACACCTTCTTTCATATTCATATCATATTGAATTGGAGAGAAGGCTGTTTTAGGGGCACACTTGTCTTCAAAGAAGTGTGCCTAATAATAACAATGCCAACATTCCTTTCATTCATGGTTTTCATTCTTTTCTTTTTTATTGTATTTAGTCGTCTCTTGCCTTGTTCTTGGTCTTTCCGTCTTTTCTTTTATGCTTTGAGATTGAATGCTTGCGAAAATGAGGAAAACCCAAATGGCAAATGACCTATGCGATATACAAAGTGGCTCAACCGGTATACAAGCCCGATAAGAACAAGGTACGTTAATATTTTAATAATGTTTTATCATTTCTACAACCAATGTTATTGTGCTCTAATACAACTCTCCTTTACTTATTTGTGTTTTGCGAGGTGCATCCGGGCGAGCAAAGGGACAGCGAACCCAAAAGTGGCTGTGACGAAGGAGCCTACATAAATAAATCAGTCACCCCCATTCATTCCGGTGGGGGTGCTACGGGCGGTACCACCGGGTCATAGCCCCCAGTGCTGTAAGTTTCTTGAAACTTAGATAGCCTTTAGGAGCCCATCAGTGTGCACGCCTCCCACCCTTAAGGCCTTGTAGTAACTTCAATATTATTAGGATCTTTTTGTTTCTTTTAGATCCCTAAACCCATCTATACATATGAATGTCCAGAAGGGTTAGAAAATGAACTTCATTTCATCTCCTACAATATTAGTGACACCTAAGGACAAAAACATAAGGATGAGTCTTAGATAATATAGATTCAGGAAGCATGTTCACTAGAGGGTAGAGACATAAAACATAGAAAATTTAGCGACACCTTACCATAGGACTAGTATGTTAGTATCTAAGTCTAATTAATCACTAATAATAACCAACCTATAATTAAACCCCCCGACAAATTAGTAAGAGACCGAATCAAATGCATAAAAGATATTTAACTCCTAATCGAATCATAATCAATACACATAATCATCAAGAGGAAAACTTAAACATAAACTTGAACTAAGGCTACTCAACCTACTAATCATTCCCTAATTAAATACTAACTAAATAAAATCTATTAAAATTAACTTGAATCCAAGAGTTATAAAATAAGAGAACAAACCTAAAACTAAAACTTGTTAAAGACATCTAAAACTCAAATCTTAATCAAACCCTCTTGTAATTAATTACATACTGGCCTAAAACACCTCCAACCTTGAACACTAACGAGTTAAAACTTAATCAACAAAGTGAAAGATGTAAAAGATTTGTTAAAACTTAAGTATAACTTAAACTTCAGAACCTTAATAACTCACATAAGTTTTAATTACATCATTAATCTGATTTCTTAAAATCAACCAACAAACTCTTAATTAATGATAAATCACTTAATCTATCTCTCTTTTAATTTCCAACAAACTAAATTAACTCGACAACATTGGTTACTATTGGGTAACCCAGGCCTACGAGGCTATTAAGTTAGCCCCAAGGAGGGTGAAATAAACCTCACGGCCTCGGTGAGCAACAAAGGTAGTAATCAATTGAACACTAAAATAAAATTCCTAAAATCAATCTTAACTTACTAATACTTACATTTAAACTAAAGTCTCTCTTTAACCTTCAACAAATCAAATTACAAACAACTTCAATTAAACTATCCTACATAGGACACACCTAAAACCACACAGCCTACACACACCTAGATTTGTTTAGTAGGACACGACTCCCAGCTTTAGGTTAGGCCGGTGTTTTTTCCTTATTTTTTTTTGTTTCTGTGATGTGGCGATTTGCATGTGACACGTGTGCTGGTTATTTTAGTTTTCTGTGTTAGATTTATGTATTGGTTTCTGTGATAGTGATTTTATTTATTAAATTGTCTCTGTAATGTGATGGGCGATAGATTACCTATAGGTTAGGGACGATTTTGATACTGATGATGTTTTCTGCAGATGGCCATGCTCATATAGCGCTAAAAGGGGGCTAAAATAAATAAATCATAAATAACTGCTACAGGTGCTTTAGCTGCTTAGCCCCTAAATAAATAAGAGCATGGCCAAGTGTGGCTGGTTTGAGTATTTTTATTTTCACATATAACTGCGTGGGATGATTGATTTTGATTGCTTAGGATAACCCTGCAGGAGAGTCTAGATTTTTCTTTTTATAATTCTGATGTAATGTATTCATTGTATCGAGTTGTGAAAGTTTATAAAATGGGGCATTTTATAAAAGATTAGGGATCCAAAGGGAAAAGAAAGTCCCTCCATAGGGAATTTCTTTTCATTTGGATATCCTACCAGCGATGTACTACGAGGAGACCAAGAGAAGCCGATCCACAGAAAGACTAGAAGATGAAGATGAAGACTAAAAATGCCTCATTTTAAAACTTGCGTCGTACTATAGGATTAGAATCCAGGTCGTTGTCGGTGGGGCCTGGCCACCACTACTTTTCTGTACTCTGGGATGTATATTGTATGGCACTTGCCATGGACTTTGGACACTCTTTTCTGTGGTTCTGATGTGATGATTTACTTACTTGTTTGTGTAATAGAAATGACATGATTTTTGTAGGTTTCTTTCTTGCATGTGTATGTGCCTGACTCGTTAGGCTCTTTAGGAATAAAATTCTTCTAGTCATAATTAAAATTAAAATTTTAAGAATTAAATAACATAGAAAGATAACGATTTAGGGAATAGCCGGAATCGTCCGGGGTCGCATGCATATCAATGCATCTTCTTTTTCTTGTTTAGACACTTCCCCGCCCACGGGTAGAGTTCAGATAATCCGGCCTATGAGGATGAGGTTCTGAACCTGGGGAAGCCTAGTCTTTCTAAAAATTTATTTTTATAAGCCTTTTTAAAACTTCATGCATTTTCTGATTTGGGTATTTAATCAGCACGTATTGCATTAGTAACTAATTAAAATTAAAATTTAATTGCATTAGTCATAGGAGCATAGTACCATACATAAGTTCGGGGTCACTTAGGAAATCTCTCTAGATGTCAACCTCAAATTCCAAAAATTCAGTCATCTACCCATCTTTCATAAAGACTGGACAGCATGGATTTTATACGATCAGGTGGTTTAGCTGGCTTTCCTTTTCAGGCAGGATATAAGTCCAGGACGCATTAGTTAGGACACGGGCCTTAGTGTTGTGTGGAACACTAAGCCCACTTTAGATTTAGGATTCAAGGTTACTACACTCGGTGTCTCGTAGTATGCCTCATCGGTGGGTAAGCCTCTTCCTCTTCAGGGGCTATAAATCCTACTTATCTGCGTCACATAGATGACGCCTCCTCCATCTTTCTCTCACGCATGTTTTGAGTGAAGTGACTTCTTTTTTTCAGTTTCCTTTAGTTTGATCGGCCGAGTGCTCATGTGATCCGTGCATGTCGAAATAACTAAGTTGAGCCTATCTTTTCCCCTTGATTAGGAAGATCCTAGAAATTTTCCTGCGTGCCAAATCCATTTGAGAGAATAATCTAGAGTCCTTAATCGAGAGTTTTCTTAGGCTAAGGTCTAAGATATAATTAACCACGAGGGCTTGCGCCCGTGGGAGACCGATCCCCACATCAAATAAACCCCATTCGAGCTGATGTATCGAATGGGGGAAATCTCATGACTCTTGGGTTATGCATATTATTACCCATCGAGGTGTGTGGGTGAAAGCCCCTATCCTCTATGGCTAATCGTATTTATAATCCAATCTGCCCTCCCATTGGTCTATTTGTGTAGAGTGCGAAGGCCCACGACCATTTTGTCCTACGGGATAGTGTGGTTGTACCCTTTACATTCTGTTCCCACAAGTAGAACCCTTTCGGAGACCCACAGACGGCTGTTCTTCTTTTGCTTGGTTTCGACTGCTCCTTTTCATTTCTTATTTATTGTAACAGGTAAAATCATTGGCTTGTAGGTTTTATTTCAAAGGCTGTATTTTTAGAGAGCTTTTGATTTTTTAAGGAACTGTAATGTTCCTGATTAATTAATGTGTAAGCTTCTTTGTGGGTTTTAAACAAAAAAAGGACAAAAAATGGCTAAACAATATCAACTTAAAACTACATTAAAACTTTTGCAAACTACAAATACTTAAAATAGTCCAATATGAGGTTAACAAACCAATATAATTTAACAGCTCAACACTTGTTTTTACCTTTTCCACTTCAAATAATATACAAAGGCCACTTCGACAACCTTATTTCTACTCAATCATTCAAACTTCCTACAAATCAATAAAAGTTTACAGCAAAAAACTCTTCATTTCTTACAAGGTTGCAAATGACAATATCAGAGAGTAAAGGTTTATTTCTCGTTCCTTCTTCAAACATTTGAGAGATAGATATATTGAGAGATTTCAACGAGTGTTGTTCACATCCATGTTGCTCATCTATGGGGTGTATTGGCTTGTTGATGAGAGGGAATAACCTGGGGCAGTAGGTGAATAGCCAGCACTTGGGCTAGAAATAGATGGTTTATAAACATTAGTATTGTTGCGGGCTAGAATATACGTGGCGATATAGTTAAAATATTATGTCTTAGCGTTGTACGGATATCCAGCTCACACACAGAGAGAACACAAGATTTTTACGTGGAAAACCCTGAAAAGGGGAAAAACCACGGGGCCTGGCCCAGTTGAAATGATTCCACTAGAACTTGAGCAGATTACAGGGGGCTGACTCACCTCCAAGGGCGATCAGATTACAAGTATCACCCATAGGGTGGAAGTTAGAAGTTTGTGAGGGCCTAAGGTCGTGCTGGCAGAACTTCGGGGTCACCCGGCGGTCTGGCAGAATTTTGGTCCCTAGGTAGTTGTCGGGCAGAGTTGAGGATGTTAAATGATGGTCCGGTGGAACTCCAGTGTCAGGTGGCGGTCCGGCGAAGAGCAGGGCCTCAGGTGGCAGTCCGGCGAAGAGCAGGGCCTCAGGTGGTGGTCCGGCGAAGTATAGGGCCTCGGTGGTGGTCCGGCGAAGTGCAGGGCCTCGGGAGGTGGTCCGGCGAAGTGCAGGGCCTCGGGAGGTGGTCCGGCGAAGAGCAGGGCCTCGGGTGGTGGTCCGGCGAAGAGCAGGGCCTCAGGTGGTGGTCCGGCGAAGTGTAGGGCCTCGGGTGGTGGTCCGGAGAAGAACATGGCCTCCGGTGGTGGTCCGGCGAAGAGCCGGGCCTCAGGTGGTGGTCCGGCGAAGAGCTGGGCCTCAGGTGGTGGTCCGGCGGAACTCCGGCGTCAGGCGGTGGTCCGGCGGAACTCCGGCGTCAAGCGGTGGTCCGGCGGAACTCCGGCTGTGGTCGAGGAGGAGCAAGAGCTCTCTCTTTTTCTCCTTAGTATTAGGTGTCTTTTTCAAGAGGAGAGGGGGCTCTATTTATAGATTTTCGTGAGTGGCATGGCCCGTAAATAGGTGGAAGATCAAGAGTAGTTTGGGAGTGGTTTGAATGGACGGCCGACTTGAATCCCTTGATCATAGACCGTTTGCTGGATATTTGAAGGTCTTAATGACGTTGGAATTTGGCGATCTTGGGCTCGTTGGATTCGTCTCGTCGAGACGCTCGATTCGACTATAAGCATGTTACATTTGAAGACCGTTTGGTAATCCAAATTATGGTTTGAACCTTCCAACAGCGCTTCAGACACTTGATTTGGACCCATTTGGGCTCGGATTGGGTCGAATTTGGTGTCATTGGGTTCGTATTTCCGAGACGCTCAGTTTGACTGTAAGTTTTCTGGAATCAGAGTTTGGATGGTCCCAGAATTAATTTCGGAAGTTTCCACCTCGATTTTGCCTCGAGATTCATGCCCGATCAAGATAATTTTTTTGATGACGTATCAAGTATCAAGGACAATAATGCAAATATAAATGATATATTATTCATTAGTTTTCTATGCTGCATATATTAATCATTATAAATATGATAAAATTTTGTTTTTAGATTTTTTAAATATTTTATATAGTAACTATTTGGTGGGATGCTTTTAAAAGATATTAATTAAAAAAAATGCAAAAATAGAATGCAAATTTTATACATTTAAATATTAAAATTTCAATGTTAGAATTTTAAATATTATAATTCAATAAATAAATTTATAAACTTGCATGGAATATAATTTATTTATTTATTATTACTTATTTAAATAAAATGAAATTTAACACTTTTTTATTATTTCAAATTAAATTCAAACCAAACAGAGGCCACATGATAAAAGAGAAATTAAAAATAAATATGCTATTCACAAACAAACATGTGTGAATTGTGAAACTCGAACAAATAATAAGCTTGCTCAAATAAGGCTCCCATTGAATTCATTTTATTATTAGTTAATGCTTAAGGCTATAAATAATCTAAATTGATCCGAATATTATCCTAATCAAGTTCATTTATTTATTTTCTTATCAAATTTGGATCAAATTCAAATATTGTTTGATATTAAATCTTATTCAAAGTTTTCTTTTCAAATAGATTTTCTTTTCAAGTTCATGACAATGATGAGATTTAATAAAATTCAATTAATTATATATTTGATTCTAATAATATAAATATATAATCCAATTATCAAATATAATTAAATTTATAAATTTTAATAAAATAGATAATTATAGGTTAATTTTCTAGTTTTTGATCATGTTTAAATTTTTAAATAATTAAATTATGAAATGAAGATATTATTGCTAATTTTTATTTTTAATTGTAGTGAGACTTAATTGGGGCTAATTAAGATTTATGATCTTGATTAGATTGAAGAGTCTTCATAGTACTGTCATTAAAGTTAAATGAATTGATGACTTAAATAAAAAAAGAAATAATTATTTGCAATGTGAAATGATTTAATTATAGTCCACAAACATTATTGTCATTAATCAGAATGAAGAAAACTTTAAAAGCCACCATTAATTAGAGTGTGAATATTTTTACTTCTTTGCAAAGCAACAAAAGCACGTCAATGCATAAAGATAGACCTGTCGGCCATTTGGTATTGTAGATCCACACGCTAGCTATTAATTAGCCTAAATTAATTAGCCATTCAAAAAAATCTCTATGTAGCTTATGCATATACATGACAATATTTTCAAATGACAAGTCAAATATTTGAGCGTAAGAACTTTTTGTATATTCATTCTTATTCTCTAAATTTTGATCTTAATATTGATTATATACATATTTATCCTGAATTGAAATTCTAACAAATTAATTTAAGAGATCGATTTAATACAAAATGAATATTGTAAGAACAGATTTACACCTAAAGTCTGTAGGATATCGTAAAAGTGAATTTATATATAAGAGGCTGATTTAATGTAGGACGTATGATTTAATGTAGGACGTATGATGTAAGAGCTGAGTTGCACCTAACTTTCCATGTCGTAAAAGTGAATTTCGAATGGCCTTGAATTTAATTTTGAAAATTTCCAATGTAAATTGCCTCGAGATTCGTACTCAATCAAGATAATTTTTTGATAATATATCAATACTAATATATGAACTCAAACAATCCTCGAATATTAAATAAAATAAGATTAGAAAAATAAAACTTAACTTTTAATTGGTTGATACTCGCACAATCTAGCATACTTTAGTCTATTTGTTAGAAAATTAATGCTAATTTTAGATTAGAAATAATATTATAATGACGTATTTCTATTAATGCTTATCTAGATATTAAAGTGAAGATTTGAATAAGAATAATTTAATCTCATGATGAAAACTATTTAATCGAGAAATTTCAAGGCATTAAAAAATTAGGTTTAATTTAGAATAATTTTTTATTATTTTTTAAAACGATTTTTAATAAGAACTATCTATTTGAAATATATATATATACACACACATTTAAAAGGCTGATATAGAAAGTGCGCGTTTACAATTTCCCAAAAAAAAAAAAAGAGGTGCGCGTTTACTTAACGACTATTCGACAGCTTAGTGCGCGTTTTCTTGACTTAACGTTAAGTTCTATGGTTCACACGACGCATGTGACCATTTCCATTCGCCGTTTATCACGTCTCCGTTAAGCCGTCGATTTCAAAGGAACGGTTGAGATGAAGGATGTCAGGGTTTTCTCATTTTCCTTTATCTTAACCAGGGAATCATCCTAAGCCGGGATGCTATCTAGTCTTACAATCTCTGTTTTTCTCTGCCAATCTCATGGAAGGATGGTTTGGTGGTCCGGTGATAAAGCAGCTTATCACCACTGGCTTTCAGTACGTGGAAGATCAAGTCAGATGGCAGACAGGCATGAAGAAGGAGCTGGAAAGGCTGCAAGAGAACCACCCCAAGATCCAAGCTGTCGTCGACTATGCTTCTCGCCAAGAACAGATCAGAGACAAAAACCCGGCTCTTTACGAATGGCTATGGCAGCTACGAGATGCTATCGATGAGGCAGATGATGTGTTGGATGACCTCGAGTACAATAAGCTTGAAAAAGAGCTGACCAAAAACAAGAAGCAGAGAAAGGTGCGTTCCATCATGAAATCCACAAATAAAAGGCTCGTCAAAATTGCCAAACGTGCTCTCAAAATTGATCCCAACTTGAACAAACTCGAGGCGGTTGTGCAGAAAATTGATAAAGTTTCAACTGGTGTTGCTACTTTCCTTCATCTTATAAATGACGCAAAGCAGGAGCATCAGGAGCAGCAGCTTGAGCTGTACAGAGAACGTCAAACGGGATCTTTGCCTAAAACTGATCTCATCGGGCGGGGCAATGATAAGGAGTTTGTTATGCAGTGGTTGAGGAAGCAATCAAATGGGGAACATCACGCTCTTGTTAATGGAACTGATTTGTACAGAAACATTTCCCTTCTATCTATAGTGGGGCATGGTGGTATGGGAAAGACAACTCTCTTGCAACATGTCTATGAAGATGAAATGACAGAGGAATTTGATCTTAAAATGTGGGTTTGTGTTTCCAACAACTTTGATGCGAAAAAAGTCATTGCAGATATGTTGGAATCTCTTAAGAAGAAGAAGCCTAAATTGGATTCACTTGATGCACTTCAAAGGAAACTTAAGAAGAAGGTGATGTCAAAAAAGTTCTTACTTGTGCTGGATGACATTTGGGATGAGGAGGAGGAACGGGATAAAAGTAAATGGGAGAATGTGCTCGCCCCTGTGTCTTGTGGAAGTTTGGGAAGTAAAATTTTGGTAACAACTCGGATGGACTCTGCTGCATTGATAATTGCAAAAGTGATTAGAAAGAAGAAAGAAACATTGAGATTACAAGGCTTAGAAGAGGATGAATGTTTGCTGCTCCTCAACACCCATGCATTTGCTGATGTTGAGAATCTTGAAGATCACAGAAAATTAAAATTAATTACTGAAGAGATAGCTAAAAAGCTTTCAGGAGCTCCTTTAGCAGCAAAGGTCATGGGCGGTATTCTGAATTCTAATTTGGATGAAACGCATTGGAGAAAAGTTCTAGATTTTGATACTGGAATTATAAAATTTGGTCAAGATTACATCATGCCCGTATTAAGATTGAGCTATGCATACCTCCCACAACCTCTACAAAATTGCTTCACATTTTGTAGCATATTCCCACAAGATCATGAATTTGATAAAGATGATTTAGTCCGAATGTGGATTGCATTGGGTTTCATTCAGTCATCTTCTAATCAAAGAGAGACTATGGAGGATATTGGAGGAAGGTATTTTGATATTTTGGTTAAGAAATCATTTTTTGATAAATATGATAATTATTACAAAATGCATGATTTATTACAAGAACTGGCACAGTATGTTTCTGCACAAGAATGCTTCAGAATTGAAGGTGAAAAGGAGTTGTCTTATAGAATTTCTGAAACTATTCGACACTTGGCTGTTAAAACTAACAATCTAGAAGTTGTCAGAAAGATTGAGAAATTTAAAAATTTGCATTCGCTTCACTTAAGCTATAGCAAAGATGATCAAGATTTTATTGATGTACTTACTAAAATTTTTGAAACATTGAGAAGCATCCGCTTGCTGTGCATAAACAATCAACACCTGAAAATGATACCCGAGGCAATTGGATATTTAAGACATCTTCGATATTTGAAGATTGCTAGAACTAGTGTTGCTCAACTGCCAAGATCCTTAAGCAATCTTTATCACTTGATGTTTATAATATATGATGAAGGAGGTTTGTGTATTTACAATGATTTCTTACCAAAGGATTTAAATAATCTTTTAAGACTACGTTACTTGAAATTGCCTTGGGATTTCATTCCTGGGATGCATGGGATTGGAAAGCTAAAATCTCTTCAAGGGCTGGATGGGTTTCATGTTAAGAACGAGATTGGTTATAAAATTGGGGAGTTGGAGCATTTGAATGATCTTCGCCGGTTAAGAATCAAACTTCTGAAAAATGTGAAGGATGCTGAGGAGGCTTGCAGTGCCAAAATATATCAAAAGAGGGATCTCATGGATTTGTCCTTAGAATGGAAAGACATTCATCTCATTGATTTTCATTCGGTTATTCATCAATCTATTATTGATTATTCTGGATTACCACAAACCTCACAAAACAATTTTGATCCTCACTTAGATGAGAAAGTGCTTGACAATCTTCAACCACACAATAGTTTAAAGCAATTGCGCATATATTCATTCATGGGTGCCAGGTCTGCAATATGGATGAACAATATAAATTTGATCTCAAATCTAGAGTGCATTCGACTGGAAGAGTGCTTGGAGTGGCAAACTCTTCCACCTTTTGGGCAGCTTCCCTTCCTTAAGTATCTCCTTCTTCGTAACATGCCAAAAGCAAAACTGCTTGACAATAAATTTCATGGAAATGGCAAGGGTTGCCTCTTTCCATTACTGAAGGTGCTAGAAATTGAAAATTTGGAAGTATTAGAGGATTGGTTTGATGCAGCAGCAGTAGCAGAAGGTGACTGTTTGTTTCCTAGCTTAACTGAACTGTACCTAAAAGACTGCCAACATTTGCAAGAGCTGCCCTTTTTGCCTCCTAAGCTCAAGAAATTGGAGATTGATAACATTGGGTGGAAAGCTTTTAATTGGCTTCAATGTGCTAGCAAAAGTTGCATCCAAGAGCTAAAAATTACAAGGAATGATGAGTTGGTTTCATTTCCAATTGAGGCAGAGCAGTGGTTTCTTCAAGCTAGTTCATCACTTCATAAGTTGTACTTTATGGGGCTCAAATCCCTGCGGTCTCTTCCTTCCTCCTTGGCAAGCCTCTCCTCACTTAAGATTTTACATGTGAGAAATGCTCCTCAACTCCAAATGTTGCCGAACATCCCTGCCTCTCTGAAAAAATTGGAACTTGGTAATCTCGAATCATTGCAATGCCTGCCATCTTCTTTGTCCATATCTTCTCTCGAGGTCCTTGATTTATACAACATTCCTCACCTCAAATCATTTCCAGGCCTCCCTCCCTCTTTGCGTTCGATGAACATTTATTGTGGGAACCTGTATTGCTTGCCTTCGTGCCTTCCTAGCCTTTCTTATCTCCAAAAAATTAGTATTAGTGATGCTCCTCGCCTCAAAGATTTACCAGAACTCCCTTCATCTATTTGTGAGCTGAGCTTTATAAATCTTGAATCCCTACAAACTCTCTCTTCCTCATTGACAAGCCTCTCTTCACTTGTGATTCTATACATATTTAATGTTACTCAACTTCGGCTACTGCCAAACTTTCCCACCTCTCTAGAACGATTAGAACTTAGAAAACTCCATTCATTACAGTGTTTGCCATCTTCTTTGTCGTCCATCTCGTCTCTCAAGTATCTTTATTTAGAGGACATTCCGCTCCTCAAATCATTGCCAGACTTCCCTCCTTCTTTGTGTTGGCTTCACCTATATCACCTTGAGAATCTAGATTGCTTGCCTTCTAGCTTGTCCAGCCTTTCTTCTCTCCAAAAAATTAATATTTATAAAGTTCCTCTGCTCCAAGAATTACCAAACCTCCCTTCATCCCTTTGTCAGCTAGCATTTACAAATCTTAAATCTCTGCAGTTATTGCCAAATATCCCCGCCTCTCTAGAAGAATTAAGCCTTTCAGGTCTCGAAGCATTGCAGTGCCTTCCATCTTCTTTGTCCATCTCTTCCCTCAAAAGACTTCACTTAAGAAGAATTCCGCTCCTAAAATCATTGCCAGACTTTCCTCCCGGTTTAAAATCAAAAGACTTCTTTGTCAACGACTGTCATCCAGAGTTGATGGAGCGATATCAAAGTTTTAAAAGACCCTGATTAGCAGAAGATTGCTCACATGCTGCCGTCAATATATTTCTAACATGGAAGACCAATGAATGCTAGTAATTAATTACTACTTCAACCCAATTCAATAAAACTTAACTTTATTTGAATGTTTGCAGATGATTACACTGTAAATTTGTTGGCAGAGCAAGCAAATCATGAAGAGGATCCAAGCGTCAGATGAATGACCAAATGATATGCAATACTCAGGCAGGAAACCGAAAAAGAGAAACTATGTACATATATATAGGTTGTTATGAGTTGTGTATTAGTAGTATGCAAGCTGGACTTGTTTATTTAGTTATATCCAAATGATATGCGCACTGTCTGTAATAACAAAAAATTGTGTATTAGTAGTATGCAAGCTGGACTTGTTTATTTAGTTGTATCCAAATGATATTCACACTTACGGTAATAACAAAAAACTGTGGTTTTGATGAAGAGCTGCTCATCGTGGAAATTGTATTTATTAATCTCTCATCCATTATTTTATAGTAATTATTCCTACTGAGTGAAGAGAAATAATTTTTATGACTATTTAATTTTTAAATAATAATTTTGTTATTTATTTTTATGACTTATTTAAAAAAATTGAAATTTAATATTTTCTTAACTATTTCGAAATGATGAGCTTGCTCAAATTAGGCTCCCATTAAATTCATTTTATTATTGGTTGATGCTTAAGGTTATAAATAATCTAATTGATATTAAGACTTGATATGTCATCAAAAAATTATCTTGATCAGACACGAATCTCGAGGCAAAAATTAAGTTGGAAACTTCAAAAATTAAATCTGGGATTGTCTGAACTCCGATTTCAGCAAGCTTACAGTCGAACTGAACGTCTCAGAAATATGAACCCAACGACACCAAATTCGATTCAATCCGAGCTCAAACAAGTCCAAATCAAAGACCCAAAGCTCATTTGAAAGGTTCATACCATAATTTGAATTACCAAACAGTTTCCAAATGTGACGCGCTTATAGTCAAATCGAGCGGCTCGACGAGACGAGTCCAACGAGCCCAAGATTGTCAAATTCTAATATCATTAAGACATTCAAATCTTCAATAAACACATCATGATCAAAGGATTCAACATCAGCCGTTCATTCAAACCACTTCCAACTTGCCCCTGATCTCCTCTTTATTTACTGGTCATGCCACTCTCAGAAAACTATAAATAGATCCCTCATTTTTCATAGAAAGAAATCCCCGGGGGGGATGGGGATGGAGGCCCAAACAAGAAGAGAAGAGAAGAAAAAGACTCCTCCTCGACCACCGCCGGACTTTCACCCGACATTTGATCGACGTCAAACTTCTGCCCAACGCTGGACTTCCGCCCGCCACCAGATTTCTACCCGACGCCGAACTTCTACCCGACACCCGACTTCTGCCAGACGCGCCCGCCGTCGGACTTCCACCCATTGTCGAACTTCCGCCCGTCGCCAGATTTCTTCTCGGCGTCGGACTTCTGCCCGTTGTCGGACTTTCATCGGACTTCTACACGACGCCTAACTTCTGCCCGACGTCGGACTTCCGCCCGCCGCCCAACTTCTACATGTTGTCGAACTTCCGCCCATCGCTAGATTTCTTCTCGGCGCCGAACTTCAACCCGTTGCCGGACTTTCGTCAGACTTCTACCCGATGCCAAACTTCTGCCCGGCGTCGTACTTTCGTCAAACTTCTATGTGACGCCTAACTTCTACCCAACACCGAACTTCCGCCCGCCGCCGGATTTCTACCTGACCCTGGACTTTTTCCCGCCGCTATACTTTCGTCGGACTTCTATCCGACGTCTAACTTCCGCCCGACGCCAAACTTCCGCCCGTTGTCGAACTTCCGCCCGTTGCCAAACTTTCGCCCATTGCCGAACTTTCGCCAGTGGTCAGATTTCTTCTCGGCACCGGACTTCTGCCCATTGTTGGACTTTTGTCAGACTTCTACATGACGTCGGACTTCTGCTCGACATCGGACTTTCGTCCACCGCCAGATTTCTACCCAACGCCGGACTTCCGCACGCCGTCGGACTTCTACCTGTTGTCGAACTTCCACCAGTCGCCGGATTTCTTCTCAGTGCCGGACTTCCGCCCATTGCCGGACTTTCGTTAGACTTCTACCTGACGCCGAACTTCTACTCGATGCCTAACTTCTGCCCGCCCCCGGACTTTCGTCGAACTTCAATCCGACGCCTAACTTCTACCCAACGCCGGATTTCTACCTGACCCAAACAAGAAGAGAAGAGAGGCCCAAACAAGAAGAGAAGGAAAAGACTCCTCCTTGACCACCGCCGGACTTTCACCCGACATTTGATCGATGTCGGACTTCTGCCCAATGCCGGACTTCCGCCAGCCGCCGGATTTCTACCCGACGCCGAACTTCTACCCGACACTCGACTTCTGCCCGACGCGCCCGCCGCCGGACTTCCACCCATTGCCGAACTTCCGCCCTTTGCCGAACTTCCGCCCGTCGCCGGATTTCTTCTCGGCGTCGGACTTCTGCCTGTTGTCGGACTTCTACACGACGCTTGACTTCTACCCGACGCCGGACTTCCGCCCGCCGCCCGACTTCTACCTGTTGTCGAACTTCCGCCCGTCGCTAGATTTCTTCTCGGCGCCGGACTTTCGTTAGACTTCTACCCGACACCGGACTTCTACTTGATGCCAAACTTCTGCCCGGCGCCGGACTTTCGTCGAACTTCTATCCGACGCCTAACTTCTATCCAACACCAGACTTCCGCCCGCCGCCGGATTTCTACCCGACCCTAGACTTTTTCCCGCCGCTATACTTTCATCGGACTTCTATCCGACATCTAACTTCCGCCCAACGCCAAACTTCCGCCCATTGTCGAACTTCCGCTCGTTGCCAAACTTTCGCCCATTGACGTCCGCCAGTCGTCGGATTTCTTCTCGACACCGGACTTTCTACCCAACGTCGGACTTCTGCCAGACGCCGGACTTCCGCACGCTGCCGGACTTCTACCTGTTGCCGAACTTCCACCAGTCGCCGGATTTCTTCTCGGTGCCTGACTTCCGCCCATTGCCGGACTTTCGTCAGATTTCTACCTGACGCTGAACTTCTACTCGATGCCAAACTTCTACCCGACCCCGGACTTTCATCGAACTTCTATCCGACGCCTAACTTCTACCCAACGCCGGATTTCTACCTGACCCCGGACTTCTGCCTGCCGCTAGACTTCCATCGGACTTCTATCCGACGTCTAACTTCTGCCTAACGTCGGACTACCGCCCACCGCTGGACTTCTACCTGACGTCGGACTTCCGCCTGTCGCCGGACTTCTACTCGACACCGGACTTCCACCCGTCGCCGGACTTTCGTCGGACTTCTATCTGACGCCTAACTTCTACCCGACGTTCGACTTCACCAATCACTGGATTTCTATCCGACACCGGACTTCCGCTCGTCGCCAAATTTTTACCTGACGCCAGACTTCCGCCTGTCGCCAAACTTCTACCCGGTGCAGGACTTCTACCCGCCGCCAGACTTCTATCTGACGCCAAACTTCCATCCGTTGTTAAACTTCTGCCTAATGCCAAACTTTTGCCAATCCTTCCGACCTCCGTCGCCATACAACGGTCTTTTCTATCCATTGTCACCCGCCGACTACGGTCCCTTCGACTACCATCATCAGACTACGGTCTTTCCGACCTCCGTCGCCAGCCGACTACGATTCTGCCGACTAAACAAATATGCCAATAATGATTCTTTGTATTCCCACCATGCAATGTACTCCATATGATGAACATCAAGCCAAGGCCTTCCCCCAAGGAAGGGCCTCATTTGTAATTGACTGCAAATAATAATGGATTCCCCCTTTTTCAAAGGTTTTCTACGTAAAAATCTTGTTATCTCTTATAATTGATGCACCCTCTCTTTTTATCTGATTGCATATTGGATCTTCGTACAAAGCTAAGACGTTAAACTTTATATCTCTCTACCACCTTGAATATTCCAGGACGCAACAATAATATACTAATGAAGTTTTTTTATTTATTTTCATATCAAATTTGGATCAAATTTAAACATTACCAGATTTTAAATCTTATTCAAACTTTTTTATATGTTTTCTTTTTAAATAAGTTTTCTTTTTAAATTCATGTCAAAAGTAAGATTTAATAAAACTCAACTAATTATATATTTGATTCTAATAATATAAATATATAATCTAATTATCAAACATAATTAAATTTGTAAATTTAATAAAAATGATGGATAATTATAGGTTAATTTTTTGGTTTTTTATAATGTTTAAAATTTTTAAATAATTAAACTATGAAATGATGATATTATTGCTATTTTTTTTTTTTAATTGTTGTGAGACTTAATTAGGGCTAATTAAAATTTATGGCCTTAGATTGGATTGAAGAGTCTTCATCATTGTTATTAAAGTCTAATAAATTGATGGCTTTGAAACAAAAAGAATAATAATTTATTTACAATGTGAAATGATTTAATTACAGTCCATGAGCTTCATTGCAATTAACCACAGTGAAGCAAACTATTTTGCAAAGCTCCAAAAGCACGGCCCTTAAGTTTAGTTTTGGACATTTTTCTTATTATTTTTTAAAGTAAATCAAATAAATGTTGAACTAAAAATTTTGTATTAAAAGCTGCTCTAGTAAAATAATAAAAAAAATTGCCCAAAATGAAACCTTTCTAAATTAATCAACCAGTGCTACTGCCACTAAACTGCATATGATATCTTGGGATTGTATTTGCAAGCTTAAATCTATGGGGGGTCTCGGCGTGCCTTCTATTTCTGCTCTTTAATTTAGTTTTAATTGCTCTCTCAACAGAAGGATCTAAAAGCATGCATCCCCCTTATCCTCTTGGCTGCTTCAAAGATACATCTCGCCATGGAAACGCAATCACCCTCTTGCCACTACTTTTTGGAAGTCCATTTGCAACACGGTTGTAAATGCCAGAAGTTGTTTTAACTTCAAGATTACTCCTTCCCGCTCTATCTCTTTCCACTGGGATCACTGGTGCAACGGTTTGAATATTGACGAAATCCCCTCTGCTCAGCCTTTTCTTAATTCTTTTTCCTCTAATATGCGTTTGAATGATCTCATTTATGGAACTTCTTGGTGTTTGCCCGATTATATGCACCATTTTCTACTGCCTGTGGAAACAAATGTTGAGAGGTCTTTTCATGATTATATGAGTGATTTTTATACCCCCCCCCCCCCTCTTGCCACTACTTTTTGGAAGTCCATTTGCAACACGGTTGTAAATGCCAGAAGTTGTTTTAACTTCAAGATTACTCCTTCCCGCTCTATCTCTTTCCACTGGGATCACTGGTGCAACGGTTTGAATATTGACGAAATCCCCTCTGCTCAGCCTTTTCTTAATTCTTTTTCCTCTAATATGCGTTTGAATGATCTCATTTATGGAACTTCTTGGTGTTTGCCCGATTATATGCACCATTTTCTACTGCCTGTGGAAACAAATGTTGAGAGGTCTTTTCATGATTATATGAGTGATTTTTATACCCCCCCCCCCCCCATAGATTTAAGCTCTGGGAAACCAAGGGTTATTGGCTGGTGTATTTCTTCAACATGATGAAACTTCTGCACTGAGTCTGGACTAGTGGATCTTCTTCAGTTTTAGTTTTTCTATTCCTTTCCATTTTGTTTCTTTTGTTCTCTCTTTTTTATTGGTTTTGTATTGGGTTTTTGAGATTGGAGTTATTTTTTATTTTTCTTTTAGCACTTTTGAGCTGGCTCTTTTTTCCTGAGCCTACTTTTTCCTTCTTACACTTGTAACTCCTTTTGATTTAATATACAGGCTCTACCCAAATTTTCCCAAAAAAAAAAAAAAAAAATCAACCAGATTTGTTTGCAGATAATATCACATGCGAGAAGAAAGAGGGGAAAAAAGTTACGCTATAAGCAGTACTGCAACAGTCTTTTATAGCTGTCATGGTCAATTTCTCATGTGAACAAGTGAATTTTGTAATAGATAATTAATTTTATATTTAAAAATTTGATTATATATATCTTGAATTTGAACTCTAACAAATTAACCTAAGATATCAAATTAATGCAGAACGAATGTTGTAAGTGTGGACTTACACCTGAAGCCTATAGGATGCCGTAAAAATGAATTTAGACCTAAGAGATTGATTTAATATAAGAGAGATGTCGTAAGAGTGAACTTACACCTAACTTTGGAATACTGAGATTGTTGAATAGGAAAAAGTATTGTAACCTAAACTTAATATCACACTAAGAATAAGATCTAAAACCTTGCATAGAACTGATAAATATTAACTAATAGAGATTTAAATAAAGTTACCCGAATTATCTTTTTTTTCCTCTCACATGATATATTCTACAAACAGATTTGATTGATTAGTTTAGGAGAGTAGCATGTGGATCTACAATACTAAGTGGCAGGCTTGCATGAAATATATAAACTTGTATGAAATCCCATTTTTTAAAATTTGACCCTTAGAAAAATTTATCATAATTCCTCAATAAGAATTGTATTATTTATAAAAAATCTCTATGTAGCCTATTATTATGTGTGGAATCTGATTGTGTTGATCAATCAGGTTGTTCTGTTGCCTTGGATCTCAAGTTTGTCGTGCTCTTTGGGGGGTGCAGAGGGCTTACTCCCAGCTTGGGTTCAGGTGCAAGGTGCCTCATGTGGTTCAGGTTTACCCCCTTGAGAAATTTTTTTTTTCAGTACAATGCCATGGGGTACTGTGTTCCCGAGTGTTGTATTCTCGAGTGCCCCACTGCTGATCGATAGAGAGCAGAGTGTCATAGCATTCTTGATTCGGTGCCGCAACGCTGTGTGCGCTGTAGCGCTGCGAGTTTGAGCGCAACAGCATTGACACACCACTTTGACCATTGTCCGGACTTCCGTCCGACCCTCAAGGACAACCATCCGGACCTTAACCCAACTACCATCGACATACCACTCCGACCACCGTCGCCCGCCAACTGTTGACAAAATAAAAAAAAGTGTATTAAAGAGACATATCTCTTCACAATACCAATCTGACCCCATTACATTCAGTTTTTGACTCAAACGATGCAGCTCTTCACAGTAACTGTCTTTGACAACTCATCAATAAAAAGGAGAATAAATAGAAAGAAAGAAAAAATTTAACTTACAAACATGACACTCTGTTCACTGACCTTGAAGCCCGTAGCCTGTTTGCTTCTCCTCTGATCGATCCACCTCTGTCAATTCAATCACACACACGACCGATCTGCTGAACCCTATAAGTTTTCCACTTCTATTGCTTGACTTATATACCTTCAACATATCCATCAATCGACCCTAGCCATAGCCAACGCTACACGCTAAGCCAAATCCAGCCGCTCTGCTTCCATCCGACGCTATCCACCAAAAGCCCACCTTCCATCCAATACTACCCCAGTCTGATGCCCCTCTATTCGTCTGATGCCCTAGCCTATCTTAAACGCTTGCCTCCGCCTCTACTTCCACATGCAAGCAGACTTGTCTGATCTCCCTGTCTTCATGCTTAATACAATCTCATGCACAAAACAATGTTGAAAGAGAACTAACACTAGTTGATTGATCAAATGTTTTGAAATTTTGATCCCAACTCTATAAAATTATAAATATACTCTCATTTTTCATATGACAGATAAAGATAGAATCTTGAGCTATATTTAAATAATATTTATGAATGAGTTGTAGATAATGAGTTATTATCTTTATAATTTATTTGAAAAACTTAAATTGAATCAAATTTTTATTTAGTGTGTGTGAATTTCACTTGAAATATAGCCGAATTATTTTAAAATTTAAAAGCACTCCAAATATTAAGTACTGTTGGAACATTTGAGAGTACACTCCTCATTAATTTTTTATGCTACATATATTAATGATTATAAATTTGATAAAATTCTGTTCTTAGATATTTTTAATATTTTATTTAGTAGCTATTTAGTAGGATGATTTTAAAAGATATTTATTAAAAAAATGATATATATATATATATATAATTTTACAGAAAATAAATTAAATACATTTAAATATTTTTGTGATTTTTATTATCTATTTCAAATACATTTAAATAAGTTCAAAATAAAAAAAATAAAAAATTCGTTATTTATATGAAAATGTATATCCTAAATTCAAATTGAGTGGTCAAAATTATTAAAAATGTGATAAAACAATGATTTTTAGCCATTGTAAATTAATATTGTATTTAAGATTTAAATAAGGCATTTTGTGAACTAAAAATCTCACATCTAAAAATAATTAGAAAAATGCTACGATCTGATGTCTAAAGGCTTCATTTGAGACAATTCTAGATTATCATTTTTTTCTGCTTTTAATAGATTCTTGTACTAAAAAATAATTTTACAAAAGAGTAAGAAAGCGGTCCCAAATGAAACCAACGTTTAGATAGCCTGTCAAAATTCCTCTCAATCAACAAATAGCTTGTCAAAATTTCACCAGAATATTTTTAATGGCTATATTTCAAAGTTTTTATTATACAACGACATTATTTATGGGCATCAGAATATTTTTCTTGATCATTGAAATGATGTGTCTCCAAAACTATCAGATCTAAATTCACGAATAAAATATCAAAATTCATAGAATATTAATAAATATAATATCTCAAAATTACGCAATACAAGTTTTCTCAATGATAAAATATACCCAGATTTATGTCAAATTTTTATTTTAAAAATTAGAAATTATCTAAAACTCTTAATTATTAAAAACAAAATTAGTCAAAACATAATCTACCTCGAACAGATAATTTCCTAAATCACCATGATGGACGAAATTGGTCCAAAGGTGTATTAAATAGATTTTCTATCTCTCTCTCTCTCTCATTGACTGCCTAAAGTAAAAAATGATTTTGGCAGTTAGGATTTTGAGTTGATTTTAATATTTATAAAATATTTGTTACTAACACCACAGCGCTCAAAGACCTAACAATGCAGCGCTCCCCTTAATATTCAAGCTAAACATATGGCATAACACTGCAACGCCCTCAGAGATTTCATTTTTAGCAGGTGGTTCGCTAGTCATTATAGAGAAACTCGCCCTCAAGAGAGGCCCATAGTTGGAACTCATTTATGATCCAAGAAGCGCTACTCGCCTGGAACTTGCAGGAAAACTCACCCAATATGATCAATAAGTACTACTCGCCTAAGCCTGTTGAGGAACTCACTATTTTTATAGGGTTGATAAGGGATTCCTCGTCAAGCTAACAACTTCACACTCGCTACGAACTTGGTCCACCATCTTTGTCACTCATATCTCTCTAAGCGATCGCTCCCATGCAAGCTCACCAAGCTCAACTACAGGGAGGCTCTTACCTTTATGGGTCATTAGCTTTCCCTACCAAGATCGATCATCGAGCTTGCCTTTTCAACCACTTAAACCCACTTATTCTCTCTCCCGAGACAGCGTAAAGCTCAGCATAGGTTGCCCACCGTCCCAAGTTGGCGCCCAATCATCGAGCTCTCCTTGCTCTACATGCACTTACAAACTCGACCGCTCCAACTTGATAACACAAAGCTCACTCGTAAAATTGAGCTTGCCCAAAGACAGCTCATCATGATTTCACAATTCCGCTCTCCCTTAGCCAATTAAGAGGTGACACATATATTATGTGTAGCTATATACTTTTTTCATTTTTTTGGGTGTAGTCTTTTTTATAGCCTTTCAAATTCTAAAAAATAAAGAATCATAAGGAGCAATTTAGATAAATTTCATGTTGATTTAAGATTCATAATTTCTTTAACCTAAACATAGATCCTATCTAGCTCTCTAGTTTTCTTCCCACTCTCCATCCTCATTCAAATTCTAGCCACTAGCTTGCTAAAATAGGCTTGCTAATAAGTGGGGTGTCTCCAAAGGGAAAAATTATTCCGTGCAGACACCGGACGCATTCGGACGTCCGATATGCTCGATATTTTAGTTGTACCGAGCGATATCGACCATGGCTCGATATCAGCTCAGTATTGAACGTGGCGCATTTTCATTAAAATCCAAATGCATTCGATGTCCGCACAGAATAATTTTTCCTCCGAATGACACTATTGGATTATATATATATATATATATATATATATAATATTGCCGATGAATGAGGCAACATTGCCTTCCCTCATTTTTCTATGCCAGCTAACAACGTTTGTCAAAATTTGTCCTAAATGAAGCCTGATGATTTTCATATTGCTTTTTTATAAAAATGTTATAGAAAAAGTAAAATTTTAACTATTGTAGAAAATGTTTCCTCCTAAAAAATATTTTGAAAGCAACGTAAAAATAATAACTGGACAAATATTATATCTACAATCTCAATAACAAAGCAGTAAGAAAATTACCTCCAACGAAGGTGTCAGAATGAATTAAAAGGTTAGATTCTGATCGGATTCAAAATTAATCCAATTAAAATTTAGTTAATTTGAATCCAATTTGTTTAACAAATAGGTCAGAATTTTTGACCAAAACTCAATTTGTTTATTCAAGGGGTCAACTCAAATCCGAATCCGAATTTTTTCATATTTGATCATTTTTAGACTCTTATATATGGAGTAGTATTCAAACCCAACATGCTAATCTATTATAGCACTTAATTTAGAATTATTAATAAATTATTGTTGCTTAGTTTTCAACTAGAGGGGAAATTACTACGATAGAATTAATAATTTAGAATCAAACTTTGGACCATTTTAATGAAGTTGCGAGAGTGATATTTATGTTTTGTTTGGCAGTTTTCTTATTATTATTATTATTATTGAACTATAATTTTTATGCTAATCTATTTTAAACAACAATAAAAAAAATTTCAAACAAAATTTTAGATTTCAATTGGGACACTGTTTTATTTTTAAGACCACAGACAGTTAATAGTTTATGCAGCCACTTCATAAAGCCATAAGGGAGTCGAAGGCTTCTCTCTCTCTCTCGTCTAGCTCGATTGTTTGTTTCTTCTTGATCGCAGCCATGGCAGAATGGTTTGTTGGCCCAATCATGGAGAAGATCATCAACACTTGCTTTGATTACCTCCAAGATCTTGTAGGGCAGACTGGCATGAAGGAGGCGCTGGAAAGGCTACAAAAACTCCACCCCATGATTCAATCTGTCATCTTTGCTTGCAGCAAAGCACAGATCATAGATCAAAACGCAGCTCTCAACAGATGGCTATGGCAGCTTCGAGATGCCATTGATGAGGCAGATGATGTGCTCGATGACTTTGGGTACATGAAGCATGAAGAACAGCTGACCCAAAACAATGATGAAACAGAGGTGCGTTCTCTATCATGTGCTACCTATTTGAAACTATTTGCAAATAAATATATTTATTTGATGATCTATTTCTCACTAATTTTATCAGAAAAGAAAGACGTCTTCCAGCGCGAGCTTCCAGGTGATAGAAAGTGCTCGCAAAATTTACAAAGCTAGCGACCGTGCTATCAAAATGCATCCCAACTTGAAGAGACTGAAGGAGGTCGTGCAGAAACTTGAGCTGAGGTTAGGACTTTTCTTCATCTTTTAGAAAGCACAAAGCAGGAGCAGCAGCGAGAGTTGTACAAAGCACGTGAAACAGGATCCTTGCCTAGAAATGATCTCATCGGTAGAGGCAAGCATAGGGAGTTTGTGAATGGAACTGATTTGTACAGTAAAATTAATTACTGTTTTTTCTCAACAATTGATGAAAATTGATTTCAGAAAAGAAAAGATTCAGGAAAACAGAAAAATAAGACCACAATAGAATTACGTGGTTCGAGTTCTTGCAAACTCTACATCCACGGGCAACTTCCATCATCTCTCTTTATTCAAATATGAGTGGAAAAGGATACAAGAATTATATAATCAGAAAAGCAACACCACAGAACCACTAACAGCCAACAGCCCGGCTGAAAAGAAAAAAATACCACAACAGTAATGTGCTTCTCGGTCCAGATTTTATACAAATCCAGAAACAGAAAAATGCTATAACAGAAAGAAGCCTTTCCCAACTTATCATAATCTTCAGCAGGAATATAAAAGAAATTATAAGCCAAGAGAAGAAGAAGATTTAGCCGGATATGACATAGAACAGAGAAGCTTTCAAACCTAAAACAATACTTCCATGTATCCTTCCTTCCTTATGTAAATAGAAGAGATATTACCTGCATGTAAGCAAATAACCAAGCATTGCAAAAGGATCAAGCCTCACGGTATGAATTTAGCTTCCAACCGACAACCCCCTAGGGTAGTCTATCTCGGAGAAGAAAGAATAGCAAGAGAGACGAGAGATTCACCCTCTTCAACACACAAGAAATCTTTCAGATTTCTCAAACCCCTCTTCTTCCTCCTCACACAAGAAGCAAAACCAAAACCCTAACCCTCACTTCGGCTCTCCGCTCGCAAACCCGAAAACAGAGAAAAAATAATTCTCTCACAGCAGACCTCCTCTACAAGGCACCCAAAAATATCTTTATATAGAGAAAAGACTAAACAGCCCCCACACAAGAAAGCAAAGAAACCGGATAAGAATAAAAGACAATAAAATAATTAATTTAATTAACTGAGTAATTACTCAGCTCATTTTATTTAAAACACTTATATCATGTGGGTTTGTGTTTCCAACAACTTTGATGCGAAAAAAGTCATTGCAGATATGTTGGAATCTCTTGAAAACAAGAAGCCTGATTTGGATTCACTTGATGCACTTCAAAGGAAACTTAAGGAGGTGATGACATTTGGGGTGAGTAGGAGGAACGGGATAAAAGTAAATGGGAGAATGTGCTCGCCCTTCTGTCTTGTGGAAGTTTGGGAAGTAAAATTTTGGTAACAACTCGGATGGACTCTGCTGCATCGATATTTGCAAAAGTGATTTAAAAGAACAAAGCAACATTGACATTACAAGGCTAAAAAGCTTTCGGGGTGTCCGTTAGCATCAAAGGTCATGGGCAGTATTCTGAATTTTTATTTGGATGAAAAGCGTTGGAGAGAGTTCTGGATTTTGATACTGGAATTATAAAAGATAATATCATGCCCGTATTAAGATTGAGCTATATATACCTCCCACAACCTCTACAAAGCTGCTTCACATTTTGTTGCATATTCCCACAAGAGACTATGGAGGATATTGGAGGAAGGTATTTTGATATTTTGGTTAAGAAATCATTGTTGTTTAATATGGTAATTATTATAAAATGCATTATTTCTTACAAGAACTGGCACAATATGTTTCCGCACAAGAATGCTTCAGAATTGCAAGTGAAAATGAGTTGTCTTATAAAATTCCTAAAACTATTCGACACTTGGCTGTTAAATACTAACAATCAAGAAGTTGTCAGAAAGATTGAGAAATTTAAAAATTTGCATTCGCTTCACTTAACCTATAGCTAAGATGATCATGATTTCGCTGATGTACTTACTAAATTTTTGAAACATTGAGAAGCAGCCGCTTGCTGTGCATAAATAATCAACACTTGAAAATGATACACGAGGCAATTGGATATTTAAGACATCTTCGATATTTGAAGATTGCTAGAACTAGTGTTCCTCAACTGCCAAGATCCTTAAGCAATCTTTATCACTTGATGTTTATAATATATGATGAAGGAAGTTTGTATATTCACAATGATTTCTTACCAAAGGATTTAAATAATCTTTTTAATCTACGTTACTTGAAATTGCCTTGGGATGTCATTCCTGGGATGCATGGGATTGGAAAGCTAAAATCTCTTCAAGGGCTGGATGGGTTTTATGTTAAGAATGAGATTGGTTATAAAACTGGGGAGTTGGAGCATATGAATGATCTTCACCAGTTAAGAATCAAACTTCTTGAAAATGTGAAGGATGCCGAGGAGGCTTGCAGTGCTAAAATATATCAAAAGAGGAATCTCATGGATTTGTCTTTAGAATGGAATGACATTTATATCAGCAATTGGGATCTTATGGTAGAACATCCTAGTATACCAGAAAACTTACTAAACATTTGTGATCCTTAGATGAGAAAGTGCTTTAAAGTAATTGCGGATATATTCATTCAAGGGTGCCAGGTCTGCAATATGGATGAACAATATGAATTCGATCTCAAATCTAGAGTGCATTCGACTGGAAGGGTGCTTGGAGCGGCAAACTCTTCCACCTTTTGGGCAGCTTCCCTTCCTTAAGTATCTCCTTCTTTGTGACATGCCAAAAGCAAAACTGCTTGATAATAAATTTCATGGAAATGGCAAGGGTTGCCTCTTTCCATCACTGAAGGTGCTAGAAATTGAAAAATTGAAAGTATTAGAGGAGTGGTTTGATGCTGCAGCAGCAGTCGAAGGTGGTTGTTTGTTTCCTTGCTTAACTAAACTGTACCTAAAAGAACCCTAAACACCTATATCACCTTGGGGACCTTGATTGCTTGCCTTCTTGCTTGTCCAGCCTTGCTTCTCTCCTAGGAATTACAATTAAGTATGTTCCTCTGCTTCAAGAATAACCAAACCTCCCTTCATCACTTTGTAACCTAGAATTTATAGATCTTAAATCTCTGCAGTTATTGCCAAATATCCCCGCCTCTCTGGAAGAATTAAACCTTTCAGATCTCAAAGCATTGCAGTGCCTGCCATCTTCTGAGTCCATCTCTTCCCTCAAAAGACTTCACTTAAAAAGAATTCCGCTCCTAAAATCATCGTTAGACCTTCCTCCTGGTTTGAAATATCTGTTCAGCAATAATGTTCCTCAGCTCCAACTATTGCCAAACATCCCCGCTTCTCTGGAAGAATTGTACCTTTCAGATCTCAAAGCATTGCAGTGCCTGCCATCTTCTTTGTCTCTCTTCCCTCAAAAAGCTTCACTTAATAAGAATTCCGCTCCGAAAATCATTGCCTGACCTTCCTCCTGGTTTGAAATATCTGTGTTGTGCGTGGAAGATATAAATCAACCACCCAACCCGATAATTCAATTATCTTGATCGTAGATTATAGGTTATTTGCAAATTGTACTCTCACAAAATTAATTCCAAAGGCACAAACAGTAAATAATTACTGTTTTTCTCACAGCTTATGAAAAGAATAATTTCAATAAACAAATTTCAGGAAAAACTGAAACAAGAACACAACAAATTTATGTGGTTTAAGTTCTTGCGAACTCTACATCCACGGGGAAATTGGATACAAGAATTTTATAAACAGAAAAGAAAACCTTCTACTATCTCAAACAGCCAACAATCTGCTGAACAGAGAAAGAAAACTTGCTAATAACAGAATACAATGCTTCTCTTCAAAGATCTAAACAACAGATCTTAAGAAATAAAACATAGCAATTAATTTCTTATCACATAAAGCAAACTCCACCTCAAGATCTTTAACATATCTTTAGCAAAAGAATAAGAAATTAATTCTACAATAACTGTGCAGGAATCGGGTAAATGCCAGAAAACAGAGAACTCCCAAACCGAAGCAACAATTTAAAGATCAAATCAGATCTTTAAAACATGAGAAGCAGGGAACTAAAAACAGAAATAATAAAATGCATAGAATCGGGTGAACAGGAGACGTAGCCCCAAACCCAGAGCAGCACAACAGGTATCAAAATCGAATCCTCCTAATCTACAAGGAGAAAACAAATACCTGCACGTCCAGCATACAGCTATAATGCAAAGGAACAAGATCTTACGGCACAAATCAGCTTCCAACCGACAATCACGACCTACTGCCTTTCTCAGAGATGAAGAATGAGCTAGAGGAGAACAAGAAGGGTTCACCTTCTTCACACACACAGAAATCCCAAGATTTCACCTCCCCACAACAACTCTCTTCCACAAGAAGCCCAAAACAACAGTTTACAAAGACATAGTCCTTTCTTGCTCTCACACCCAAACAAAACACTAAAACTCACTGCATTTTCAGCAAAACTCTTTCTCTCACACACCCAAAAGAAGAGCTAGCTTACGGCGCAAAACCAGCGATCAAACGACAATCACTTACGATTGTCTTTCTCGAAGAAGAAGAAAAAGATAGAGAGCATAAGACAAGAAAGATTTACCTTCTAAACAGAAATCCAAAGACTTCCCCACCTCTCTCTTCCTCTCTTCTCACTCAAGAAGCCAGGCCAACACAAACCCTAGCTTTCTCCTTCAGAGGACTCCTGCTCTCAAAACCCGAAAAACAGAAAGCCCCAAGCACAGCTCGAAAACTCTAAAAACCCGTAAAATTCCAGCGTCAGATTTTTTCTTCCTTTCTTTAACCCGCTGCCAACACGCCTTTAAATAGGAAAAGACAAAACAGCCCCCTTGCAAGATAATAAAAAGTTGGATAAGGCAAAATAGAAAATAGTTAATTAATTTTAATTAACTGAATAATTAAAATTAATTAGCTTTTTTTAATTTTAAAACACTTATATCAATCTGTGTGTCAAATATGTTTCTCAGCTGCAACTCTGGAAGAATTAAGCCTTTCAGATCTCAAAGCATTGCAGTGCCTGCCATCTTTTTTGTCCATCTCTTCCCTCAAAAGACTCAAGTTACTAAGAATTCCGCTCCTATTAAATTCATTTTATTATTGGTTGATGTTTAAGGCAATAAATAATCTAATTGATCGTAATATTATACTAATGAAGTTCATTTATTTATTTTCATATCAAATTTGGATCAAATTTAAACATTATCAGATTTTAAATCTTATTCAAACTTTTTTATATGTTTTCTTTTCAAATAAGTTTTCTTTTTAAATTCATGTCAAAAGTGAGATTTAATAAAACTCAACTAATTATATATTTGATTTAAATAATATAAATATATAATCCAATTACCAAATATAAATAAATTTATAAATTTTAATAAAATTGATTGATAATTATAGGTTAATTTTCTAGTTTTTTATAATGTTTAAATTTTTAAAATAATTAAACTATGAAATGGTGATTTTATTGCTAATTTTTTATTTTTAATTTTAGTGAGACTTAATTAGGGCTAATTAAAATTTATAGTCTTAGATTAGATTGAAGAGTCTTCGTCAGTGCCATTAAAGTCTAAGAAATTGATGACTTTGAAACAAAAATAATAATAATTATTTACAATGTGAAATGATTTAATTACAGTCCACAAGCTTCATTGCCATTAATTACAATGAAGAAAACTTTCAAAGCCACCACCAATCTGAGTGAGAATATTTTTACTTTTTTGCAAAGCTCCAAAAGCACGGCACTTAAGTTTCATTTTGGATATTTTTCTTATTATTTTTAAAAGTAATTTTTTAATCAAATAAATTTTGAACTAAAAATTTTGTTTTAGCAAAAAAATAATAAAAAAATTGCCTAAAATGAAACCTTTCTAAATTAATCAACTAGTGTTGCTGCCACTAAACAGTGCTGCTGTCACTAAACTGCATATGATATCTTGGGATTGTATTTGCAGGCTTAAATCTATGGGGGGTCTCGGTGTGCCTTCTATTTCTGCTCTTCGATTTAGTTTTAATTGCTATCTTATCAGAAGGATCTATAATCACACATCCCCCCTATCCTCCTGGATGCTTCAAAGATGCATCTCTCCATGGAGACACAATCACCCTCTTGCCATTGCTTTTTGGAAGTCCATTTGCAACATGGCTGTTAATGCCAGAAGCTGTTTCAACTAAAGATTACTCCTTCCTGCCCTATCTCTTTCCACTAGGATCACTGGTGCAATGGTTTGAATATTCACGAAATCCTCTCTGCTCAGCCTTTTCTTAATTCTTTTCCCTCTAATATGCGTTTGAAGGATCTCATTTTGGGAACTTCTTGGTGTTTGCCCGATTATATGCACCATTCCCTGCATAACGTTATTAGTGATATTCAAATTTTTTAGCCCAGGGCTCACTGCTGCCTGTGGAAACAGAATGTTGAGGGGTCTTTTCATGATTATATGAGTAATTTTTATAAAGATCTCCCCCGCGGCTCTTGGGCTAGACTGAATTGGCATAAGCATTACGCGCTCAGATTCTCGGTTTTTAGCTGGATGGCTTTGGTGGGTTAAAACGGCAGATGCTTTACTTAAGCGAAACAGTTTGGCGGATAGGGACTGCTCTTTATGTCATTCAGCTTATGAAAGTGTTTCCCAAATATTCTTTGAGTGTGACTATTCTTTTTTCATCATCTCTAATCTGATCCAGGGAGTCAATGTCATCCTCTTTAGGCCTACTCTTCTCCAATTGCTGGATTGGATTAATGACCGCAGCTATATATACCCAGATACTAAAAATCTATACCTATTACTCACTTGTTCCTCTGTTTATTTCCTCTGGCGTGAGAGGAATGATAGGAGATTTGGCTCTAATATCAAAAGCAGATCCTCGCTTTGTCTCGTGATTAAGAAAGCAGTTTTCTCGAAAATCTTCAAATGGAAAAATAGGGAGAATCTTCTGGCTTTGCTCTAAGTGTTTGATGTTGTGCGAAGGGGTGACTGGCTTCTTTGATCTTCGTGGCCCTTCCCTATCTCTTCGAGGTTTCTATTTGCTGGTTTCTTCGACTTGGGGGCTTTCTGGACTAGCCCGGACTATGATGTTGCCCTCATCCAGTCTCTTCTCCTTGGAAGGTCTCTGGGCAACCAAGGGTTGTTGCTTGGTGTATTTCTTCAACGTGATGAAAGTTCTGCACTGAGTCTGAACCTGTGGATCTTCTTAAGTTTTGGTTTTTTTGCTCCTTTCCATTTTGTTTCTTTTGTTCTCTATTTTTTATTGGTTTTGTATTGGGTTTTTGAGATTGGAGTTATTTTTTATTTTTCTTTTTGGCTCTTTTTGCCTGAGCCCCCCAAAAAAAAAAAAAAATCAACCAGATTTGTTTGCAGATAATATCATGTACGAGGAAAAAGAGGGGAAAAAAGTTACACTATAAGCAGTACCACAATAGTCTTTTATAGCTGTCATGATCAAGTTCGCATGTGAACAAGTGAATTTTGTAATAGAGAATTAATTCTATATTATATAAATAAATATATATATATATATATATATATATATATATATGAATTTGAACTTTAACAAATTAAGCTAAGATATCAAATTAATGCAGAACGAATGTTGTAACTGTGGACTTACACCTGAAGCCTATAGGATGCAGTAAAAATGGATTTAGACCTAAGAGATTGATTTAATATAAGAGAGATTCCGTAAGAGCGAACTTACACCTAACTTTGGAATACTGAGATTGTTGATTAGGAAAAAGTTATGTAACCTAAACTTAATATCACACTAAAATTAGGAAAAAGTATTGTAACCTAAACTTAATATCACACAAAGAATAAGATCTAAAAACTTACATAGAACTAATAAATATTACTTAATAGATATTTTAAATAAAGTTACTTGAATTATCTTTTTTTTTTTTCCTCTCACATGATATATTCTACAAACAGATTTGACTGATTAATTTTGGAGAGTAGCATGTGGATCTACAATACTAAGTGGCAGGCTTGTATGAAATATATAAACTTGTATGAAATCCCATTTTTTAAAAATTGACCCTTAAAAAAATTTATCATAACTCCTCAATAAGAATTGTACTATTTATAAAAATATATATATGTAGTTTATTGTTATGTGTAGAATTCGATTGTGTTAATCAATCAGGTTATTCTGTTGCCTCGGATCTCAAGTTTGTCGTGCTCGTTGGGGGGTGTAGAGGGCTTACTCCTTACTTGGGTTCGGGTGCAAGGTGCCTCATGCGGTTCAGGTTTACCCCCACTGAAATTTTCTCCTGTATCCTGTGATTTTCCAATTTTCCTGTAGTGTCAGGAAAAGGTTTTGTAACCTAAACTTAATATTGCACTAGAAATAAGATCTGAAGACTCAAAATAAAAAAATAAAAAAAAGATATGAAGACTCACAAAAAAAATCCGAAGACTCACATAAAATTGGTAAATATTAATTAATAGAGATGTGAGTAGAGTTACCTAAATTATCTTTTTTTTTTCGTATATGATATCTTCTACTAACAAATTTGATTGATTAATTTTGGAGAGTAGCATGTGAATCTACAATACTAAGTGGTAGACTTGCATGAAATCCCATATTTTTAAATTTGACCCTTAGAAAAATTTATCATAACTCCTCAATTAGAATTGTATTTTTAAAAAAATCTCCATATAGCCTATGTATATACATGACAATATTTTGGAATGGCAAGTCAAATATTTGAGCATAAGAACTTTTTGTTTAATTAATTTTCTATATTCATTCTAATTCTCTAAATTGTGATCTTTTCATTGTTAATTATGTTTATATATGAGGCTTATATATTACTTGCTTTGAGGATTTTTTTTATAGGAAAAATGTTTTATTTCACAAAAATAAATATTTGTTTCTTTTTTTTTTTTTTTTTGAACAAATGAAAGGGCATAGAGATGCCAATGTAGCTTGAAATCTTATGCTTCTTTGTATTATGATTATAGTTTTCAAAATATTCTACTTATAGATAAAAAATATTTTTAAATTTTCATAATTTATTTTCACTCATTTAACATTTTGATTAACATTTAAAAAAATTTAACAATCTAACTAAATATCATAGATCTAATATGGATATTCAAAATAAGTTATAGATTTATCCATGAAAATAACAAATTTAATGAAAAATTTTTTATCTATGAAAAAAACAAGTATGAATCTCCTAAAAAAATTTTAGAATTATGAAGTAAAA
Organism: Dendrobium chrysotoxum; assembly: GCA_019925795.1. Lineage (NCBI taxonomy): Eukaryota > Viridiplantae > Streptophyta > Magnoliopsida > Asparagales > Orchidaceae > Dendrobium > Dendrobium chrysotoxum. The sequence continues at coordinate 41,993,658 of CM034304.1, read as the reverse complement.
TCTAGATCTAATGAAAATATTAAATTTTAGATAGGAACATGTATTTAATCTTACTTAAAGTGGTGATTAATCAATTTATAATAAAAAAATTGATACCTTAAATTTTAGAAATTATTTTTTAATGGAATTTCAAATTAAAACTTCAAACTAATAATAGAGGAGACTTACATTAATGGCCTTTTAAAAAGGCTGCAACTTCTTGTAAAGATTATTTGAAAGCAGAGAAAAATTTATGATAAAAAACAATACCAAATGAAGCCTAAATTAATATTTCTAGCAATCATACAAATCAAATTTATTTGTATACTTTTTAACTCTTACAACAATTTTTGAAATCAGGTAGGTCTGTCAATTAAATGCATTGTATATTTAGTGGTATATTCCTCTTATTTCATGCAGGAGCAGTTACATATGTGATTCACATCAACACAAAACTTTTTAGTTTGGGATAATTTTTAGCGACTATTTTTTCACCGCTTTCAAAATTTTTTGTAAAAAGATATTGTTATAAAAAACAGTAAGAAAGTTATCCCAAACAAAATCTAGAATGATATAAATAATAATATCAAGAGACAAAACATGGCTAAAACAATATCAACTTAAAATTGCATTAAAACTTTTGCAAACCACAAATACTTAAAATAGTCCTATATGAGGTTAACAAACCAATATAATTTGACAGCTCAACATTCGTTTTTACCTTTTCCACTTCAATAAATGTACAAAAGCCACTTCTAAATCCTTATTTCTACTCGATCATTCAAACTTGGTACAAATGCAAACTAGAAAATCAATAAAAGTTTACAACAGAAAACTCCTTCATTTCTTACAAGGTTGCAAACGGCTATATCAAAAAAGGTTTATTTCTCGTTTGTTCTTCAAGCATTCGAGAAATGGATATACCGAGAGATCTTAACGAGTGCTGCTCTCATCCTTGTTGCTCGTCTGTGGGGTATATTGGCTTGTTGATGAGGGGGAATAGCCTGGGGCAGTAGGTGAATAGCCAGCACTTGGACTAGAAATAGATGGTTTAAAAGCATTTGTATAAGATGACAATGCAAATACAAATGATTATGTTGAAACATAAGAGTACAAATTATACCTGAATTGTGGAGAACTTGGACTGTAGTCCGGGCTCATGCTAGAATTATATGGGCTACAAGTTAAAATCCAAAAGAGAATTTTAGTATTTTTCTCTCTTTATTCTAATTGGTGATCATTAAAACAGATCCAAACAATTCATTTTATAGATAAAATTGTAGAAATGTGAAAAGTTGTCAGATAAAAAAAATGTGAATATAGACTAAAAACTAGAAAAAAAAAAAGGTTTGATTTTATGTTTGAACGTACAAAATCAGATTTACCAGCGTGTGCATTTAAACTTTCCTTAGCAAACTTGTCATATTCGGATCAAAATTCCTATGAAATAAAAAAAATCATATGTTGCCCCAACTCACAGCCCAAAAACTCTTGATGTCTTGGCACTTAAAGTTTTATAACCCCGGACATTGCTTGCAATGTTATCATAAAACTAGAAGGAGATCGCATTAAGTAGCAAAACTAATGAGTTGACATAGCTCAAAATAGCTTTAGTAAAAAAGAGAATGACAGACAGCTATAATACAACCCTATATAAGAATAAGACACCAAGTAGTTCACCAGAATAGTTTTGGAGGTTTTGGTAAAGATCAGATGAGCAGATCATATAAACCAAGCATCAACTCAAATAAACTATCAATTGTATAAAAGCATCCACAAAATTTTCCATCTAATTAAAAATATAAACACAGGCAAAACACTTACTGTAACAGAGGGCAAAGAATCACATGGAGGCAAAACTAAAAAAGTATCAGCAAAATTTACCTGGTAGGACTGTAAGTAGGACTTGGGGGTGTATATGTAGGAGATGTTGGAGAATATGATGGTGAAGTTGGGCTGCAAAAAAATAATACTAAAAATTAAATACAAAATAAAATGATTCAATAATATACCGAAGTTACCACAGAAAACTGCATCTTTTACCTGTATTTTGGAGATGAATGGCTGTATGGGCTGGAAGGAGATAATCTCGGAGATGTTGGAGAATATGCAAGAGATGGACTATATTTCGCTGAAGGATTATAACTTGGAGAGGTAGGACTATAACTGGGGGATGTGGGGCTATAACTAGGAGAAGTTGGGCTGTAACCAGGAGAGGTTGGGCTGTAAGCAGGTGAGGTTGGGCTGTATGAGGGAGAGGTGGGACTATAGGAGGGTGATGTTGGACTGTAAGAAGGTGAAGTTGGACTATAAGATGGCGATGTTGGGCTGTAAGCGGGAGAAGTTGGGCTATAGACTGGTGAGGTTGGACTGTAAGCAGGAGATGTGGGGCTGTAGCTAGGTGAAGTGGGACTGTAACTGGGAGAAGTGGGACTGTAGGTAGGAGAAGTTGGGCTGTAAGTGGGTGATGTGGGACTATAGCTGGGTGACGTGGGGCTATAACTTGGTGAAGTAGGAGAGTAGGATGGACTGGTAGGAGAATAAGAAGGACTAGTTGGACTATACCCTGGAGAACTAGGGCTGTATGTTGGAGAAGTGGGACTATAACCAGGTGAGGTTGGACTATAGCCAGGAGAAGTGGGACTATAGCCAGGAGAAGTGGGGCTATATCCAGGTGATGATGGACTATAGACAGGAGAGGATGGACTGTAGCCTGGTGTAGAACTAGGAGAAAAGGCCATTCCACCAACGTAAGGTGAAAATTGAGCATCAGTGATAGGTGATGAGCGTATATTTGGACTGAGCAAATAACTTGGAGACATCATTCCTTCATGATAAGGGGTCCCTGAGATCGGCGATCGAGCAGGGGTCATTCCAAAATCCAAGCCCTCCATGTAACTGGGAAGCTGAAGTTCAATAGCTTGTTGAAGCATCTGATCATTTAAATATAGTGCACAACCTCCAGTGCCAATTGGTGCAAGCTGGCCAAGCATTATGTTCTCAGTGACACCTCTTAGATGGTCAGCTTCAGCAAAAACAGCAGCATCAAGGAGAATATCAACAGTTTCCTCAAATGAGCACCTCATCATTGGTCCTGTATCATTACGATTTATACCATGCCGAGTAATAGCCATCAAGTGGCCCCGATAAGTCATCGTGTCACAAAGAATAGCCAAATGGCGATAGTTAACATATGATCCATCAAAGGATATAACCACACGCAGCTCATCCAGAAGAGCACGACGGACAGCCTCTATCCCCAGAACTTCAATAACTTCAATCAAATGATTACTTGTTGTCCTAGATGCATCCACATTTTCATGACACATGACAGCCAACAGATTAACACCTTCTGTGTCAAGCATCCACTCAACATCAGGCTTGAAACCTTCATCCTCATCAAACTTGTTTATCTTTCCAGACTTAATAAAAACTTTGTTAATGTCCGGAATGCCTCGAAGAGCCATCTCAGTCAACATATTGCTCTCAATCTTCTTAAGAAAGACATCATCCTCGGCTGTATCATCTTGCAATTCTCCTTTTGGAGCTTCATCATTCATGATACGAATCCGAAGAATAAGTTTCACAGCATTATCATCATTGAAAATACATGTTAAATCATCATCAAATTCACGGTTGATCTTCTCTGCAATGGCTGCCATGCTCAACTTCTTGTCAACCATCATCTCTCGGTTAAGTTCAATACGAAGTAACCAAGGAGAAATCTTCTCAGGCACAACCTCTTCATCAGGCATTTCATAATATGACTTCACAAATTCAAAATCCTCTTCAATGATTGTGCTCGTAGGATCAGGATCGTACCACACTTCTGTTGCATGTGTTACACTACGTAAAGTGGTATACTCCAAGGCACACTGTACATTCTTTGCTAATTCCTTTTTCTTGTTCACCTCAGGTTTCAAATAGACGGAAAGTGAAGGAGTCTTGATTTTCTTAGCAACATTTATGATCTCTCTCAACCTCGGCACACCCAGAGTAACATTCTTGGCACTAACACCAGCATAGTGGAAAGTATTCAACGTCATCTGGGTAGCTGGTTCTCCAATTGATTGAGCAGCCACACACCCGATCATTTCACCAGGGGCAACCAGAGACTGCAGAAAACGTGATTCTATTTCACCAATGACCCATTCAAAAGCTTCACGTGTAAGCCTGTACTCTTTCAATACCCGTTTGCTTGCAAAGGTGCTCCGTAGCAAGATATTGAATAATAAAGTGGCATTTTTCTGTGCCTCCATGCTCAGAAAATCATCACCAGGGACAACTTTAAGCCTTTCTTGCAGCTTATCAACAGCCTCCACAATCTCCATAGGATGCATATCAGATGGCCTTCGCAGATCAACTTTGAATGTCTTCTGTGCATTCCAAATGAGCCTTTTTAAATTCACTGGCATTGGCCATGAGTTATCTCCACCGGTAGTAATCTCCGTGCCCAGCTGATACCGATCTACCACTAGTTTTTGGACCTCAGCATCAAAAACATTTTTGAACTCCCGAATGGTTTTCAGATCCTCAACATGTTCAGGCAACATATAACTAGGGTTCCAGTTGTTGTCATCAATCTCATACCTATAGACTTTGTCAAACTCTACTTTTTTCATCTTCACGGAATCCAACTTTTGTGATTCAATCCAAACAGCATCCATGCCATCTTCTCCGTAAAGGAACTGGATAACATCACCCAATGAATTTCTAACAGTGCCATCATATTTGACCATTATATCCTCCATAGCCTTCACAAGACGACGTTGAATATAACCAGTCTCAGAAGTCTTCACTGCTGTGTCAATTAGACCTTCCCTACCACCCATAGCATGAAAAAAGAACTCCTGTGGGGTTAAACCACGGAGGTACGAGTTCTCCACAAAACCACGACTTTCAGGACCATAATCATCTTTGGTAAAGTGAGGTAATGTTCGACCGAGGAATCCATATGGAATACGTTTTCCCTCCACATTCTGCTGCCCCACACAGGCAGTCATCTGTGAAATATTAATGAAACTACCCTTTGATCCTGCGGTAACCATCGCCTTCAGATTATTACTCTCCGAAAGACTTTTTTGAGCACTGCTTCCAGCATCATCTCGAGCCTTGTTCAACACCTGAGAAGGCAAAGAGCTGATTAGAAGCACGTCACCTACAAAGCTAATTTACTAGCAAGGCAAAGGCGAAATGGGATATACTTGATTCACTCTATTCTCAAAAGACTCCATCATGGTTCGTCCTGGCTCGGGTTCCAATTGTTTCTCCTGGGCCTGCTTGATAAGCTCTTTGACATCATTTTTGGCTTTTGAAATTGTTTCATTAATTTTCTCCATTGTTGCAACATCAGCAATTGTATCTCCAATTCCAATGCTAAATCCATTCTGTAAAAGCCAATAATTAACGAGCCACTGAGTGTGTCCCAAAAACTTTCGGGCTGCATCCGGGCCAACCTCCTCCCTGAGCATATATAAGCACACTATTAAACAGTACTAAACATTTAAAAAAAAAAAACTAGTCAGCTGCTAGATGCTTTTTTTTTTTATAAAATATTTCTGCAACAAGTCAGCTGCTAGATGCATGACATACCAGATAACATGAATCAGACTACCAGTAGATGTCCCCATGGTCTTTTTGCAGAGAGTTCCAGATAGAAGCTCTCCTCTTTCAATGCGAACTTGCGTATCTCCTGGAGTGATAAATCCTGTTTCTGACTCAGCATGCCATGCTGAAAACCTTATCAAGTTAATCTGCTTTGGTATGATCAGATTAAATACTTGCTTTCCCGTCCAAAGAGGCCTAGGTTTCAAAATAGCTGGAGCAGGTATTTTCCCATCGAAGTCCTCCCACCACATCAAAATATTCATGAACACATCCTGCCAGCCCAAATTTGCATGCATCCAGCAGTTCAGTAAATAGTAAATAAGAAGGAATAAAAAGGATGGGGAAAGGTTGGTTCCAGATAATGCAAGAAATAACAAAACAAAACCTTTTCAATGAATGTGTCTCTTTTGGTGATCTTCCGACATCCTAATAGTGTATCCTGAACGATACCCATAACAGGCCGATTTGATTGAGGAGAAACAATGCATTTTGGTACCATCATAAGTTCCAAGACCTCCGCTCTAGTTTCAAATGACTGGGGAACATGCATGTTCATCTCATCTCCGTCAAAATCAGCATTGTATGGAGAGGTCACAGATAAATTTAGGCGAAATGTTGAGTAAGGCATGATTTTTATCCGGTGACCCATGATCGACATTTTGTGAAGACTAGGCTGACGATTAAAAAGCACAAAATCCCCATCTTGCAAATGCCGTTCCACCTGGTAGAAGTTTAAAAATATATGAACATCTGTAAAATCGCAAAGGATGATAATATAACACATCCTACCTTGTATCCAAGCTCAAGGTGGTGGTCACTACTTTTTTTCAAATATCGAAGGTCAAGTCTCTGTCCATCTTCCCTAATTATGTACTTTGCACCTGTCTTCCCAGGAGGAGGATGAGGTCCATACTCCACCAATTCCTTGAGCCTGGTAAGAATTTAACCATTAAAACACAAACATACAAAAGTAAATTAGATACAGAATATCTTCTCAATCACAATTTTGCGACCTCTCAATGTTATATGGAGTCACAGTTTCTGGGTAAGTTAAATTCAAAGCTATGCTCCATGGTACTCCCAATTCATCAATGTTAATTGTTGGATCAGGCGTTATGACTGTTCGAGCTGAAAAATCAACTCGCTTTCCCATCAAATTACCTCTGATCCTACCTTCTTTTGCCTTCAGCCTGCTACAAATTGATTTAATAGGCCGCCCGGATCGCTGGGTAGCCTATGATTGGAAGAAAATAAATAATAAGACAGACATTAACAGAAAATATGTAGAATATGAAGAATTTGCATACCCTTGGCTGACCAGGAAGTTCATTATCGAAGTATGTTGCAATATGAAATTGCAGTAACTGAGCAAATTCTGTTATTATATGAGCAGGAGCTCCATTCCTTTCTTGCCGCCTTAAGTTTTCGTTATGTCTAATTATCATTGCAAGCTGATGAGTCAAATCATCCTGTCCATATCAAGAAGTGCCATAGTACATTAGGAGTTATCACCAATAAAATTACTCAAAAATTGTTAAGCTTAAGGAACAGCGGGAAGATACCCAAGCCTCTTACAAAACAAGAATAAGAACTTTATACAAGACTAACCAAGAGTGACAATAGAGCTCTCAAAACATTATATGTTATGGTACCAAAGAACTAGAAAAAGTACTGCCAAGCACTTAACATGTATAAAATATATTTGGCTATGTGGTTCAAATCTCTAATTAATTACTGCTTTTTCTTGAAAGTTTGAAAAGACTTGCCAATAAACAAATCATTATATGAACTGAGAGGATACAACAAAAGAGTCATGCTAATATGAACCCACCTCACTTCTGGAAGAGGTGTCCATCATCACAGATGGCCTCACAGGAGGAGGAGGAATTGGTAGGACTTGTAATATCATCCAATCGGGTCGAGCATACTTTGGATTCAAACCAAGCAATTGACAATCCTCATCACTTATCCTCTTCAGAACACTGAGCACCTGGAGTCATTCAGGTAGGAATCAGTAAGTTTTGAACGATGTGAAAAGAATGGAGAAAGGAGGTTAAAAAAATGAATATGCTCCCAACACATTCAAACAATCACTACCCTCTCCGCAGAAAGAACTTGTTTTCTTTCAACAGGCTCAGGAAGCTGCTCTTGGTCCTCTGATTTCTTCTTTGGAGCTTTATATTCAGCAACCATTTTCATGCCATCAATAGTAATGTTAGGCTGCTGAGCACCACATCCACCTCGGCTCTTCTTAATAGGTTCTTCAGAATCTTGTTGGCCTTGAAGATCAATATCATCACCGCCTGCACATTTCTTCTTGCTTTTACAGGCATCATAAATTCTTTTTAGCCTGTTCTTTGGATTTCTGATTTTTAAAGCTTGTTTAAATCGTGCATCTTCCTGAGAAAATGCAATGCTTGTTAATAGGGAGATGGCCAAGCATGAAAATAAGTAAAGCTAAAGAAAATAAAAATAAAGCCATGAAAAGCATATAGCAAACACTAATAACAAATGTTTAACCATTTTATAAGACAAGAACATGTATCCAAAAGAAAATCTAAATAATCATTAAAAGGCATTAAGTCATGGATGTTAAATGATAAAGGTCAGCATTTGCAAGATCTACTTCAGAGGAACCTGTTGAAGATCACACTCCTCCGCCTCCATCCGCCCAACCCAAATTTCTACCATAGATAGAACAGTATTGGGCCCCACTTAGTAACAAATCATAATATGATCTATTGAGCACACAGATTGAAAATCTTAGTTATTGAACCTTTCCTTAACTTGCCATTGAATGGGCTACTACAACCGCTACGTTCAATCATCCTTTAAACATTAAGGCTAGTCAAACATCTTTATTTTCTTCAGCTGTTCTGTGCCTTCGCCAGCATATGTAGAATAATATGAACTATTTCTCAGGTTCATAAATGCACAGGTCAATTTAAGTTATCAAAAGTTCTCATTGGCAGACAATAAAGTTCATAGCCATTTTAAAAAAGCAAAGTCAAGTGCATCAAGCACATGTTGAGTTAAAATACAGGTATCAAGTTAAAGCAAGAATCAAGCAAAAGAAGCCCCTTTGTTTCATGTTTGTCAACTTCTCTTCAAGAGCAGTGTAATGAATTTTAGAGTCACCTATCTCTAGCATTTTTTTTTTGTTTACTTTATGGACCAATTCACCATCAAAAGAAAGTGCAACTCCAACAATAACAGATAAATGACAAAAAAAAAAATCTGAATAAATATCAAACCTCATCAGCAAGGATCTTGGAGCAATTGAAGCAAACACATCTCATAATAGCAAGCACAGTCTTCATAAAGCCGATATGGTACATTGGCTTGGCGAGCTCAAGGTGACCGAAGTGGCCGGAGCACTCAGCCATGTTGGCCATGCAAGTTTCGCATTTCATCTTCCGGTCAATGGTCCCCAGCCGCGGGTCGCTAAGCCCACCTGGCTTCGGCTTGCCCCTCTCCATAGTCTCCCCGTGCTCGATCTGTGCCACTGACATTTGTCGCTGCAATCACAACCACAACAAACTTATCATAACTCAAACCCCCAAATCAAACTCTTAAAAACATAGAGAAAACGAGGAGGATTGAGATATTACAATTTCATCAGGGCTGAGGATGCCGAACTGAACGCATCGCACCTTGGCAACCTCTGCTGGGGAGTAAGGGAAGCGTATGTCCATGTCTACTGATGCAAGTTGACCTGCAGGTGGGAGAAGTTCTGCGAATTAGGGTTTTGGAAAAGGAACGTAAATTGGAGTTCAGGAGCTTGATCGAATCAAAACTTAGCCGATGATCGATAGATTCTCAACTTAAATATCCAGTTTTGTTCGGACTGCTAAGATGCAGTGAGAAATCAAGAGATATGATGAGGAACGGCTGCACATCCCCTGAGAGAACAGACGAGAGGGTTCCGCAAGAAAAAAGAGGCGTCTTGGGGGATTGAGGGGTTATTTATAGACGACGAAGAGGAGACTTCGCTCATCGACAGCTGTGAAAAATCTGCACCGTTCATCTCTAAACCGGTGATTACGAAGCAAAGGCATTTCATCCGTCTGATTTGCATTGCTAAAGAGGTTGGACGGTTCAGTTTCATACCGGCGGAGATTTTAAGGGGCAGGAATGCAGGATTCATGCAGGCTTTGAGCAGGATTTAAGCTAAATCCAAGCCAAACCGGATTTGAGCGCCCCGTCAGGCTTGGTTTGTTTGTCCGGTCCGGGTGCTTTTTCCGTTCAAAATAGCATAATTTTTTCATTTTTGCTGTTTGAATATGACACGTATTTTTTCAGAAACTCCATTTTTTTATTATTTTGAGAAGCAGTATGGTATTAATTTCTCCGTTTAAAACCTCTATTTTTTGGAGCGACGTTTTTTGGAACGGAAAAACTAAAAAAACCAAACGGAATCTCAATCTCACGGCGGAATAAAACCTCTGTTTCCCTCTTTTGGCCGTAAATCCTGGATTTACTAAGTTCTTTAGGGGTTTTGGTATCGGATTAACAGAGGGATTTAAGTCCGATTTATGTTAAATCCAGCCAAACGGTTTTTGTGTGCACGTTAAATCCCGGAGATGGGTAAATCCCGGATTTACTAAATCCCTCGGTTCGGCGGATTTATGGGATTTGGCCGAAGAAGCGCGCGAAAGGTAGAAAGTTACCTTCACAGCCAGCGAGCTCCCGTTGTTGCTTCCGATCAAAATGTCCTGACTTCCGATCAAACAGGAAGGAAAAGTGGCCGAAGGAGCGAAGTCGAACAGCCACGAAGGAGCCGAAGAAGCGATGCATGCAATCTCTACAGCTCCTGCGAAACAACGAACCCGAACAACAAAGAGGAAAAGGGAATATGAAAGGAAAACCCTAGAGGCTCAAGTTATTATTGATTAACTTAATTAATACTAGCAAAAATGTTCGTGCATCACTAAAAACTTAAAAATAAAAATTCATATTATAAATATTTTAATTATATTATCATTATTAAGATAAAAAGAATTTATTAAATTTATTATTATAAATAATTATAATCACTAATATTTATTTGCATCTACACAAAATTTAGATAAATAAAAATTTAAAATTTAAAATTATGAAGAATACTTAATAGGATTTAGAAAATATATATGATTTGCCAAATGTTAACAAATTTGAAACAAAAACTAATTGAGTTCATGATAACCCACATGGAAAGCATTGAAATTTTTTGAATTTTTGAATTGCGGGATTTGGAGGGCAAGAGGGGAAGATCAAGAAAAGAGTTACGATAGATGATGAGGCATACATCGAATGTTTATGTATGAATATAAGAAATTAGAATTCAAATAGTTCAAATAATAAAAGATTAATAGCAGCTCAATGCCTTAATCAAATTTAGCCATTATTTATATAATAATAGTGTAGATATGCCCATAAAATTAGGGAGGGCCTTAATCAAATTTAGCCATTATTTATATAATAATAGTGTAGATATGCCCATAAAATTAGGGAGGCGAAGCGACTCTTGTCATAGAAATTTTTAGAATGTATTTAATAATTTGATTTATTTAATGATAAAATTTATGAAATTCAAATTATGGAGGTGAAGAGTTCATTCTTATGCATTTAATTATATGATTGATTTACGTGTATATATATATATATATATGATAGAGATAATATAATCTCAATATACTATTCCGTGCATTCATAAATTACTTCCAATCCAAAATATCTTTGAAATTGATATAGTAAATATAATTATGCATAAAAAATAAACTTATATTTCTAAGAATCAAATGAAGGAGACATGATTAAATTTTGTTACCTTAAATCTTCTTCAAAAGGAAGTATGATCCAAATGGATAAGAATTATTTCGAATGCTAATTTGCAAGCTCACCTTATTAGGGAATCTGTTCGGTGGTAATGTGATTGGCTTTATGATGACTCGTCGTCCTCAGGAGGGGAGGATACTTCTAATAACAATTTAGAAATTGGCTCGCTTGATACTTTTGTTAGGAACCGTAAAAGGAAAACTAAGAAGAAATGATTTTCCCGTGACTACTTTCATGATTGTGGTTTTTGGCTTTTCTCAGTTTCCGCTGCCGTGGTTGTTTTGGAGCAGGACTATGAGAAAGTAGTCTTACTGCATGCACCTTTGATGGCCAGGTTTGGGCAACCTTGGTGGTCTGGTGTGTTTGGTGCTTGTTGGCTTATTTTCTTGGCAAATTATTTGATCCTCCTTGGATGGCCCCTTCCTGGCAACTGGGTGTCGGTCTGAATCCTTTTGAATCCGCTTTTGATTTTGGTTTGTCTCTGATTTGGTCTGTGTTTCTTTGATTGTAACCCCCTTGATGTGGCTCTGACGTGATCTTGCGGTGTATTATTTTCTTTTCATAAAAAATAAAAAAAAAATCTTTCTGCATTGTAGAAATTACAATATTTTTATATCGGAAGATAATAATATGATTGAAACTGAAAGATTATCAATTTGAAACTAATTATACAAAATATGAAATATGATATATATAATATTAAAGTTATTTGATTTTTTAATAGAGATTTAACATAATAATCTGTATTTTTTTTTGCAGTTATAATCTGTAAATTCAATTATAATTTTTACTATCTTATGTTATTTAATTGTGAGCAACGACATAGGAATTATAAACGACAACTTAAAATTAAATTATAATTAATTGTAAATATTAAATACCAATTTAAAGCACCGCTTTATAGCTTTAACATCATTTAAGAAAGCAAATAACATTAAAAAGAAAATTAATTTATTTAATATGATAATTATTATATAAATGAAAGGCTAGGCTTCTATTAGAATAAATAAAATAGAAGATTATGATTGTATTTGGGAGTAAATTATAGATAGTATAGTTGTTTAGATTTATTAATTAATAATATTAATCGGTCAAAAAAAACACAATGCATATCAATAGATAAATTAAGCATACTTTAATATAAACATAATGCTATTAAGTCAAATTGAATTAAATGCAATAATGCAATAAAATAAAAAATGTAATGTATATGTGAAATTGAAATTAAAAAAAGTAATAGATTCAAATGTAATGCATTCAATGCTACAACAATTTAATATTTAATAGAGTATATTTGATATTAATAAAATTGTTATAAGTATAATAATTAAAATGAAAGGTTGGGATTTGATTTGAATAATAAAAATTAATTTAAATGAATTGCCAAGATTTGATGTGGAAGAAAACTCAAGCCCCTTGTATACTAGTAGTATAGATAAATTAAAATATTAATAATTAAGTACATTAACTAAATAATTAATAGTATAATAAGTGCATAAATTAATTATCTATTTTAACTTAATTGAATAATTAGTAATTAAATATAAATATAACTAGCTTAAGTAATATAACTTTAAAATATATATTATTAAATATATAATTAATAGTGTTGATACATCATCAAAAAATTATCTTGATCAGGCACGAATCTTGAGGCAAAATCAAGTTGGAAGCTTCAAAAATTAAAATTGAGACCATCTGAACTCTGATTTCTGCAAACTTATAGTCAAACTGAGCGTCTCGAAAACACGAATCCAACAACACCAAAATCGACCCAATCCGAGCCTAAATTAGTCCAAATAAAAGACTCAAAGAACTTTTGGAAGGATCAAACAACAATTTGGGTTACCAAACGGCCTCCAATCGTGACAGTCGAATCGAGCGGCTCGACGAGAAGAATTCAACGAGCCCAACATCATCAAATTCTGATTTCATTAAGATAGTCAAAGGTCCATTGAATGGTGCATGATCGCAAGAATCAAGATCGGTAGTCTATCAGAACCACTTCCAATTTACCCTTGATCTTCCACTTATTTATAAGTCATGCCACTCAAGAATTCTATAAATTGATCATCATTTCCTCTTGAAAAGGGATGGAAGCCAAGAGAGAAGAAAGAAAGCTCCAGCCGCCTAGCTCCTCTTCGACCATCGTCGAAGTTCTGCCGCACCACCGCCGGACCACCAAGGGACGCCAGAGTTCTGTCGAAACACCACCAGACCATCAAAGGACGTCGAAGTGCCATCCAAAGTTGGAGTGCCTCCTGACGCTAAAGTGGCACTACCGGACCACCGCTTGACACCGGAGTGCTGTCAGACCACCACCTGACGTTGGAGTGATGCTAGACTTTTGCGAAACTTTCAGTTGACATTTATAATTTGGTTGTCTTCAAGGACGAGTCAGACCATTGTACTTTACTCAAATTCTAGTGGAATTATTTCCAACTGGGCTAGGCCCCGTGATTTTTTCTCTTTCCCGGATTTTTCACATAAAAAATATTATTTTCTCCGTGTGTGAGCTGGATATTCGTGCAACGTTAAGACGTATAATTATAACTCTACCGCCACATATATTCTAACCGGCAACAAGTGTAAATAATAATTAATAAGTAACTTCTACTTAATATTATTAAATTCATAACACATTAATTTTTATTTTTAATTATAAATTTAATTTTTAATTTATAATTATCTTCTTCACATTTAAATTTCTAATAGTCATAAATCCTGCAATATGTTACCAAATAGTTTTTCAGGATTTAATAGGATTTAACATTTGTCATACTAAAAAGTTTTTAGGATTTAAAACTCTCGAAATTTATTAAATCCGGATTTACAAAATTTATTAAATCCCACTAAAGTTAAATCCCACTTGTTGCCAGACAGCCCCTTAGTTCAGCAAATTTACGAGACTTGGCCGAAGAAGCGCCAGAAAGGGAGAAGGTACCTTCACAACGACCGAGCTCCCGTCGTTCCTTCCAATCAAAATGTCGTAACTCCCAATCTAACAGCGAGGGAACATCGTCGAAGGAGCAAAGTTGAACAGCAACAAAGGAACCGAAGAAGTCATGACTCGTGCAAACCTCTACACCCCATGCGAAGAAACCAAGCCGGACATCAACGACGAGAAATAGAGAAGATGAAAGGCAAACCCTAGATGCCTCTAAGCTTCGTTAACTTAATTAATATAATTTAAAATGTTAATAATTACTAAATTAATTAAATAATTAATAGTATAATTAATGCATAAATTAATTATCTAATTTAACTTATTTAAATAATTAATAGTAAAATTAGTAATTAAAGTTAATATAATTAGCTGGATTAATATAATTTGAAAAAGAAATTATTAAATATATAATTAATAGCATAAAAATAATTAAATAATTAATAAGTTGTACTATAGTAGAATACTTAAGTGATTAATGAGATAATTAATGATATAATTTATAATTAAAACTAACTAAATAATAATTACATAATTAATTAAATAATTAGTAGGAATATTAGTTAAATAATTAGTTATTTAAAAAATGAACTAATTAATTAGATAATTATTAATATAATTAGATATAAAATACTTATTAAATTAACACCAAAATAAATAATTTAATAAATAATACTATAATTAGTAATTAAATTATTTAAGTAAATTATTTATTGTAATAATTTGTTAATTATAATTAATATTAAAATTAATAAGTAACTCGTATTTAAGATGTAATTAAATTTATAACACATTAAATTTAATTTTTAAAAACCAACCACCTTAAATCCTGGATTAAGTTGCCAAATAATTTCATAGGATTTATAACAAGATTTAACAATTATTTTGCCAAATAATTTTAGAATTTAATTTACAAGATTTATTAAATCCTACTAAAGTTGAATCTAACTTCTATCAAATAACTCCTAAGAAAGATAAAGATAGATCTAAAAAATTTTAATTAGATAAATATTAGAAATTGCGTTTAGATGTAAATGATAATTTAACTCTTAATAGGATATAACAGAGAAAAAAGACTCATGTAGCCGACCTCACATAATGTGATAAAGGCTTAATGTTGTGAAAACTCCAACAATTTCTCCCTCTTCAGCTTCAATGATCAAGCATTCTTCCTCTTCGCCATCTCCCGCTTAAATGATTAAGACTCCATCCTCCTCTCCCTCCCCTACTACGACTACTAAGACTCCATCCCTTTCTGTAATAATATAATATGAATTTCAACGTCGTGCCTTGCTGAAGAAGAAAGAGGGAAAAGAGAGAAGGTTTTTCCGGGCGTTAGAAATTGATATCGAAGCAGTTGTTTGAAGAATTGATTGAATTGTTACCAGAGCTATAGGAAATTAATTTTGAGTTGAGTCAGGTAAATTGGGTAGATTAAGGTGCATTGATTTGCATCCATAATTAATTACATAAGTAAATGATATGTGTTTGAATGAACTGTATTAGTGTATGATAGAAATTTTTTGAGTTTATCGAATTTTTATTCGTGATTTGTTTCGATTCGATTTGAGTTTTAATTTTACGGATTTTTTTATAATAATTTTATGCCCAAATACTTCAGGTAAATGTCGGGGATGATATTTTTTTAAGGTGAGAAGATTGTAATAATCTGAATTTTATGTTGTGCCTTACTGAAGAAGAAAGAGGAAAGAGAGAGAAAATTGGACAAATTATAGAAAGAAGCATGTTTAAAACAACATTATATAAAAGGAGCATGATTAAAAAAAATTTAAAAAGAGCAGATACGCTGAATAATTTGGCGCATTTAGAATGCACCAAATAGTTCGGTACATTCTAAATACCCCAACTTAATTGGCGTATTCGCCAAGAGAGATAAAATGAGGGAGGGGGGAGAAGACTGGGAGAGAGAAAGAGAGAGAGAGCGGGAAGGAAGAGAGAGAGAGGGAGAAAAAGCTGACTGGAGAGAGAGGAGAGGAGAGAGGGAGAGTGGGTGGGTGGAGAGAGAGTAAATATTTAAGGGAGAGAGAGAGTTAAAGCTGACAAGAGAGAACTGCATTTCAGCCTTTAAGGCAAAATTGACTGCTTGTGAGAGTGACCAAACGGAATTCAATTCTAATTTATCTTGCAAATTATCTTTCAGTCCACCTATATATCTCGCCACCAATTGATTTTCCGATTCATTAAGATTGTTCCTCGCACTCAATCGGTAAAACTCTTCCGTATAGTCTGTAACATTGCGATTGCCCTGGATTCAATGTTGATATTGTATGTATAACATTTGCTCAAAATCGGTAGGAAGATAGTGACCTCTTAGTAATTGTTTCATACGAAACCAACTACGAACAACCCCTTTTCCTTCTCGCCGGCGAATCTGTAGCAATTACTGCCACCAAGCACTGGCTCCCCCTTTCAATCGACAGGCTACGTACTTCACTTGTTTCTCCGGTGGAATTTCCATATATTCAAAGAAAGATTCAACGGCTCTCTCCCAATCGAGGAAGTCCTCAATATGCTATCGACTGTCAAAAAAAGGTATATCGAGTTTAATTCGAAACTCACCGTTTGGCCTTTGTTGATGTCCCATAGTATGCCTCTGTAAATTCTGCAACGGAACTTCTTCATTATCTGAATCTGAATACTCAAATTGTTGTGGGGGATCTACTTCTTCTTCTGATCCTACCGACTCTGTGAAATGTGCGAACCTTCTTCTACCCTGTCCACGTCCGATTGGGTTTCCATGAATCTGCTGCCCTTGGACAGGTGCTGTCCGGCGTGCCATTGGATTCGCCATGCCTCGAACTCCATTAGCTTGCAAACTTTGTCGAACTTCGACGGTGAAACGATTGAAGCTGGCGTTGAGTTCTTCCAACTGTCTCGCCAACCTGGTTTGCTCTCTCCAGAGAGCGTCAAGGCTCCGATCTTCGCCAAGAGCGGTACGTGAGTTTCCTTCCGCCATTGTCTGTACCAGGAGGTTTTTTCTGATACCAACTTGGTGTGATACCTGCACCGTGGATCCAGCTACCTGCAAGTCAAGAACAATGTAACGGGAAAATAAGAACAAACAGTAATTTCAGAAAGTTTTGGATATATTTCTCCCCTTCTATCTTCTTCGTAAAAACCTATATAGGAGCCCCGCTCTCCTTGCTAAGTATGCACCAAACAAATAAAAAGATAGTAATTACTAAATTGGCTAAAAGACAAAAGCCGTTACTAAAGTAGTGGAAATATAACGAGGATAAGTAGTGGCGCAGAATAACTATGAGTGAGTCCGATTCGTGTGAGTCTGGTTCAAGAGGATGCACTGCATCAGGTCCCCCATGCTATCAAAAAGTCCCCCATGCTATCAACCATCGCGTTCTTCGATTTAACCTGCAATCCCAACACCAAGACCGGGCACATTAGAGTTTTCACCTCCACCTTCTTCAACTCAGGCAGTAGCGGCGATGGGTTTCCCGTGACACCTACTCCCTCCTCCAAGTCCACGTCAACAAAAACGCCCTCCTCCTCAGCTCAAACTCAATAAGTTTCAAAACTATCTTATGCGATATTTACTTTGTTCTTTGATGTTGTTGTTCTGTTTTAATTTTTTCCCTTCTTTTTGTTGAATTGGTAATAATACGCTGATCTTTGAGTGCAATTTATTCTTCCCCCTTTTACTAATAAAAATAAAGAATTGAACTTATTGACTTTTTCTTATAATTACATTAAGTTCTTTCTTTTATAATTACCTTAATTTAATCAACATCGGTAGCTAAAATTTTTAAAATTTTGAGATCAAATAACAACAGAGACATTGATCCACTTCAAACCAAATGATGATAAATGTCAAAATTTATCAACAGAGACATTGATCCACTTCAAAATGTAAAACTTTATCAATTTATCAAGGCTTGAATTAAATATGTATGAGCGCTTTGGTTGCAAATTATTAATTCTCCAATATCATAAATATTTGTCTTATATTTTGTGATTTTTTGATTATTATTCTCAAAATGAATAAATACGAATGATTTTGATAGCTATATTTAATAATTTCAATTTAATTTTATTTGATATAAACTTTTACATTTTATAAATTTTAAAGCACTCAAATAGTTGATTTAAAAAGTTTATTTTAAGATCATTTTGATTTTACTTTAATAATAAATAATCATTCTTAACAAGATAATTCAACGAGATCAAACTTATATAAAATTGAGTCTAAATGAGACTAAATAACAATATTGTCTAAGGTATCATTTGGAACAACTTTCTTACTGTTTTTTAAAATAATTTTATAGTATAAAATTTTTAATTCAAAAATTTTTTGTACTAAAAAGCTGCTTTAGAAATCAATAAGAAAGTTACTTGATATCTTTTAAGGGGTCAAATTGTCTTCGAACTTTGTACAGTTATAGTTGAAATATATGTGTCAATATGACAATGAGCCCAAACTCGAGATATTTGAATATGTTTACAAACTTAAATGTCCGAAAAGCAACTTAAAAGATTATGGTTTCGTTTGGGACAGCTTTCTTACTGCTTCTTAAAGCAGCTTTTAGTACAAAAATTTTAGGACTTGTACTGTAAAGCTGCTTTAAGAAGCAGTAAAAAACCGCCCAAAACGATGCCTATGAAAGACATATTTCAACCATTATTCATTATTAAAAACTACAAACATGAAATACTTTTAACAAAGAGAAATTTGGATCATATAGAATTTTAAAATCCTTTTCTTCTCTAGCCATAAATCAATCATCAACTAAAGCCGATTATCAACAAACATCAAAACCTATCATTACCCGCTACATAATATCTACTAACAATCAAATATCTAACATCCATCAATTACTGGCATTTAACATTCGTCTTTTGGTTACATAATCTCTTCTTGGATTACAAGAATGATAGAAAACAAACAGACGTCATTTATTGACTTTAGACATTCAAAGCCACATATTGCTTGATGCTTTCCAATGATGGATATCCCACATTTGAGAGTCACCCATTCCCCCTCCTACTAATAGAATAATCAATTTTACACTCAGTATCAACCAAATTCTAACATTTCTATTTGATCATAGCTTTGCATCTAGCAACGAGAAATGCCTAATGTCGACTAACTAAGAAGCCTAATGTTTGCTTTGCTGGTTGTAGAATGATAAAGCCGGTTACCCATCGTTGCTCAACTTTTGAACTTTCTCAATTATCATTACTTGATGATTCCAACAACTAAATTATGATATCAACCAACTCGATGCATTTGTTGCTTGCCTTCCTGATTTTTCGATCTCTTTTCGTATAAAGAAAATGAGCAAGTTTATCGCTCGTCATTATCCAAATTTTTTTAAGTTACCCATCAACCAATGCACAAAGCATGCAAAATGATCGAAGTTTGATGTTTACCTGCTAGTAATGTTCAACCCTAAATAATTACGAAGTTGATTTTTGACCATTGCTCGATTATTCACATTCCCTATCACTCATTTCATAATAACTACTAATTAATGGTATTCAATGCCTACAAACTAGTAAAATTTAATCAATATTTTCTTAGTCACTCAATCTTCACTTATATCAGAAGAATCATCAAATATATTACTTATTTTAAACTTTATCATAGTAAACTCTGAGGCCTAAAAAGATGTGGAATGAGATTTGCATATTCTTGCACACAATCTCTCTATCTTCTTTAGTTGTCAAGATTAGCGCTGAGAGGGGAGGTAAGCCCATTGGTTGTCAATCAAATTAGTTGGCTAAATTGAGCATGCCAATAAAATTGAGCTAACCAAGTCGAATATTTCAATCTCTTAAGTTGGCAAGGGCAGACATATTGGTTGGTCTAGTCAAGACTACTATAGTTTAATTTTTTACATAATAATCATTCAAGCCTTTTATAATCTTATGATTTCAAAGAAATACCAAAAACAGAAGATCAATTTTGTTAGGCCCATTCAGCTGAAAGGCCGGAAAGCAGGCCTACAAATCTTTTAGTTTCTGCTCCTAAGAAAATTATTGATTAGTCTAAAAAATAATTAAAACTCATAATTTTCTAAATTCTTTATGTCCAAAAAAAATTTTTAAAAACATTAATTCAAAATTTCAATTAAAAAAGGAATTTTGGAATAATAACCTTAATCTCCTAATATTAATTTCATCATCCTAATAGCAACTTGTATTGATTTGCTTTCGAACAATTGGTGACGTCAAGAGATCTTAGCCTCTTGGATTGTTTTCAAAATTAAAAAAAAAATCCTTGTTGCGGGCTAGAATATACGCGGCGGTAGAGTATGAATTCTAGGTCTTAGCGTTGCACGAATATCCAGCTCACACACAGAGAACACAAGATTTTTACGTAGAAAACCCTGAAAAGGGGAAAAACCATGGGGCCTGGCCCAGTTGAAATGATTCCACTAGAACTTGAGCAGATTACAGGGGACTGACTCGCCTTCAAGGGCAATCAGATTACAAATATCACCCGTAGGGTGAAAGTTAGAGGCTTGTGAGGGCCTAATGTCGCTCTGGCAGAACTTCGGGGTCGTCTGGCGGTCTGGCAGAGCTTTGGTCCTTAGGTAGGCGAAGTGCAGGGCCTCAGGTGGTGGTCCGGCAAAGAGCAAGGCCTCAGGTGGTGGTCCGGCGAAGTGCAGGGCCTCAAGTGGTGGTCTGGCGAAGAGCAGGGCCTCAGGTGGTGGTCCGGCGAAGAGCATGGCCTCAGGCGGTGGTCCGGCGAAGAGCAGGGCCTCGGGTGGTGGTCCGACGAAGTGCAGGGCCTCGGGTGGTGGTCCGGAGAAGTGCAGGGCCTCCGGTGGTGGTCCGGCGGAGCAACGGCGTCAAGGCGGTGGTCCGGCGGTGGTCGAGGAGGAGCGAGGGGGCAAGAGCTCTCTCTTTTTCTCCTTAGGATTAGGTGTATCCTTTTTCAAGAGGAGAAGGGTCTCTATTTATAGATTTTCGTGAGTGGCATGGTACGTAAATAGGTGGAAGATCAGGGGTAGTTAGGGAGTGGTTTGAATGGACGGCCGATCTTGAATCTTTTGATCATAGACCGTTCGCTGGACATTTGAAGGTCTTAATGATGTCGGAATTTGGCGATCTTGGGCTCGTTGGATTCGTCTCGTCGAGACTCTTGATTCGACTATAAGCATGTCACATTTGGAGACCGTTTGGTAATCCAAATTATGGTTTGAATTTTCCAACAGCGCTTCAGACCCTTGATTTGGACCCATTTGGGCTCGGATTGGGTTGAATTTGATGTTGTTGGGTTTGTATTTCCGAGACGCTCAGTTCGACTAAAAGTTTGCTGAAATCGTTGTTCGGATGGTCCCAATTTTGATTTTAGAAGTATCCAACTTGATTTTGCTTCGAGATTCGTGCCCGATCAAGATAAATTTTTGAGGATGTATCAATACATCCTCAAAAATGAATATAGTTTTTTTATGATAAATTAATTTTAAATGAATGTTATAATGAATATGACATAAAATATTTCAGTTAAGTATTATTGAATCCAGAAAATAAATGATCTAACTAACATTACAGAATAATTTATCCATAGTAATTTAAAAATCTGTACAACTGCACAAGAACTCTTAAAATAAACGTTCAGCAGCTTCCTCCTGGCTTGGGGTTTAGGCCTCCACACTGAGTTTTGATGCCTGAAGCTGCTTCCTTTTAGGATCTTTCAACAGCTGCAGCTTCCTACTCAACTTTTGACGCTGCTGATTTTGCACAGCTTGTTTAGCCCGAGCTCTTATTTCTTCAGGATCTATTTTTGATTGTGGACGCACAGCAAAAACCAACGGTATTGCTTCTGGCAGAGAAGCATGTTGTCTAGAAGCAGCCTGGCGGGATTTTTTTCTCTGAGAGAACTCATCAAGATCTTCATCTCTAGGTTCCTGTTCGGGTATCTTTACAGGCTTTGGAGCTGGCCTCCTGTAAGGAATTCTCCCATCCTCATAACTCCGCAGGTCCTCAAATCTAGTGCTCTTCTTAAAAATTGGTCGGCTCCACTTATCTACTAACTCTTTGGCAAGCTTCCTATTAGCTGTCGCCTCTTCATCAGATCTCGACAAAAACATAATAACCTTCCCAAGGCCGCTTTTCTTTAGCTGTTCTCTCCGATCGTACTGCTCTAAATCAATAGGAAACTCAGATAGTAACTTCAGTATGGCGGTTCGAATGTTCATATTAGGTAAGCTTCCATCTGGCAAAGGTTCTAACCAGTTCTTTAGAAGTGTAAGTACTCCATGATCTAAAAATTCAAGCTGAAGTTTCTTCTTAGAAAGAACATCTATAAGAAACGGTAGCTTCTTGAGTTTGTTAATGGCTGGCTTATTTTGCCTATTCAATTCCGCATCTTCTTCAGCAGTAACTTCAAGTTCAGCCATAAAATCTTCGATGATCATGGCAAGCTCAGCAGGTGATTTTTCATTTTTCTTTTTGTTTTTGCCACCTTTAAAGAGCTTATTCTTCATCTCATTATCCTCTTCTGCCTGTGGAGCATCCCCAATAGATCCAACTTCATTGTCACTGCCAAAGCGATCAACTTGATCAACGCCAGTATCAACAATGAAAGCATCATCGTATGCTGTTCTAGCACCTTCTCGATCATCCTCTAAATCATCACCAGCAATAGCGTCCCATAACTCCTGCACCTCAGGATCACTTGCATGGTCAGACGACGAACCAACTCCATAACCACCCTTTGAACCCGAGGAGGATATTTTTCCAGCAGATTTGCCTGGCTTTAGCAACACTTTCCTCTTCTCCTTGCTGCTCGAGTCCTTCCCCAATGACTTCTTTTTCCTCACCGGCTCCTCCTCATCCCAATCATCTAAATCCTCCCCACGAAACGCCTGCCCAGCCGGGCTCCCGCTATGCTCTGGCGAGCTCTGCTTTGCGCCCTTCTTGATTAGCCTCTTCCTTCGCTTTCCAACCTTGCCTTCGTCATATGATGGTGTAGGCGACCGTTCCCTCCGCCATTCGTCGCCGCTTTCATCGTCAAATTTATGTCCGGTGTAAGGCAAAGGTTCCCTATCAGACGGCAACTCACCTGGATCCATAAGAGCCTCTCCATCCTCGTCAATGTATGGATCGTTCTCATAGCCCATGGCACCGAACATAGGAGATAATACAGGATACGATTAGCGGAGAAACAGAGATTTTTTCGTTTGCTAGCAGGATTGGAGCAAGATTTAACCCGCAATGTTAGACCCTGCCAAATGGTAAACAAAAAAAACTGCTTTAAATCCTACAGTTTTCCGAATTAAATATCCAATTTTTTTCCAACTGCTAAGATGCTGTGAGAAATCGGGAGAAATGGGTAATGGTTTTTTTTAATAGATCAATTAATTTATGCAAATGCAAATCTTAGCGCAGCTCACCTTGGTCTGTTGGTCAGGAGCTCGGGCTATCAACTATGAGATTTTGAGTTCGAGTCTTGCATATATATTGTGTGTGTGAGTTTGTCTTAATTGATCTAAATGTCCCAAAAAAATTCAAGGATCCTATAAAATCAATGGAATAAAAGATCCAATAATATAAAATCAATAGAATAAAAAACAAATGTCTGATCAGTATTGATAGGACGATCGAATGATACCTGCCGAAACTAAAAGTGCTGTTCCCAAACGCTACCACGGCCAATTAAAGTTGATGTCGAATCCGCTGGCCCTCAATATCGCAAACCAAGTGCTCGTCGACGTAGGTCTGTCACGAAATTCTTCTTCCCCCTTCCTCTTCACCTTGTCAAAGGCTCTCGCGTCTCTGTTCTCCCTCGCCTCGCATGTCACGGCCTTAAATAAGGTTTCAGAAGGAGAAAGAGTCCCTTAACCATATATTACTCAACAGAAAGGCTTCATTCCCGCCTTCAATAAAGGAGTATATGACCTGGACTTTGTTAGAAATTAAGATAAATGCCTTTTTTGCATCCATAGCTAGCGCTAAAAAATAGGAGAAATTATTTCCTCTGGAATCCTTATATAGCTTGGTCAAATGAAAGGCGGCCACATCCTCATTATATATATATATATATATATATATATATATATATATATATATTATTTATAATTTGGTACACAATATACATATTGTATGTAACAATATGATCTTTTTCTATTCGACGGACTCCCCACCTAATAATTTATCCCAAAAAAATAGGTAAAATTTTACATTAGGATGAACTTAAATATTATGATTTATATTAAAGTTTATATATATATATATATATATATGCATTTAAGCTACAAATTATTTCAAGGTATTTGTACTTATTTTTTATTTTTTATTTTAGTAAATAAAGGGGTTGAGATGGGCAAAAAAAGTTGTTGAAGGTGTATTTTAAACTATTATTAGCAAAAAAAAAAAAAGAAGATAAGATAGAACACTCACATAAAATTTCAGCTCTAAATTTTAATGGAGCATGAATGGCATTCAACATCTATATACGTTTTATATCAATTGTAATTCTTTTCAATTTTCTTCGTCATCTCCTTTTTTTTAAATAGTTTTTTTTATAATAATAATTATTATTTTTAATCATATGGGCATAATAAATAAGCTTCCATATTGAAGGTGATCATAGAAATAGGAGAAATTATTTTGTGCCTTCATCGAATGGCCCAGAGGGGAATCAGAATGCACCACATCACCCGATACATAGCATCGGTACACAGCAAAAAAAATGATGTGATACGCCTCCGAACGGCTTTCGATGAATAGCTCGTGTTCGGCTTTATTCATCGAAATGATGTGATTTGTCTCCGAACGGCTTTCGATGACTGCACATAATAATTTCCCTAGAAATAGACTTGAGTGAAACATTCAATGTGAATAAAAGGATTTTTTTTTTCATCTAAGTTTAGCCCAAATGCAACGGTGGATGAAAAGATATGCAATTTTTTTTCAATGAACGCCAAAAAAATTGTTCTATTCTTTAGAGTTGTTGCTTGGCCAAACTACATGCTTACTTACATCAAAACCCTTGGAGTTTAACTACCTAAAAGCCATTTATTTAGATTTATTCTAATATGAATGACAATATTCTTATCTTCGTGTAGATCTTGAGAATTAAATAATTTAATTTTACATAATATTGCTCCTAATTCGTTTAATAAATATCGACACTATATTTAAATCATGGAAGGAAATAGTTGCATTTTACTTTTTAATATTGATTTGCCCTTCAAAATGATTACAGTAATACCGATTATTATGTTTTCACTTTTTTACATCATCTATGTTAATGTGATTATATTTGGGGATATTATCAGTAGAATTCAAGTTGGATGGTTGAAGTCGAGGAATGCTTTAGGCTTGTTGTGTGATAGAAAAGTCCCCCTCAAACTTAAGGAAAAATTCTATAAGATGGTGGTGAGACATGTAATGCTTTATGGTGCCAATTTTGGCCATTAAAAGAGAAGCATAATACTAAGTTTAGTGTTGCAAAGATGAGGATTCTCAGGTGGATGAGTGGCTTTACCCTTAGAGATAGAATACGAAATGAGCATATATGTGAAAAGATTGGAGTAGCTCCCGTGGAAGATAAGATTAGAGAGAGTCGCCTTAGATGGTTTTGTCGCATAAAATGACGGTCTTCTGATGACCTGGTTTGAAAAGTAGAGGTATTAGATTTGACTTATGTTAAGAAAGGTAGAGGTAGACCTAAAAAGACTTGGTTAGAAAATATTAGAAATGATCTTTCTTTATTAGATTTAAACGAGAATTTGACTTTTAATAGAACACAATGGAGAAAAAGGATTCATGTAGCCGACCCCACGTAGTGGGATAAAGGCTTGATGTTGTTGTTGTTGTTGTATGTTAATGTGATTATAACTGAGCTTGTTTCTTTTTGTGTTGTTTCCCCTTATGATTGACACAATGTTGTGTTTAGTGTTTGAAAATGTAAGAAATCAATAGAGTATCCGGCTGCTATTTGGTCGAAAATTGCATCTCATTTCTAATATGAGTGGTAAAATTAGCTCCACGCTATTCTATCACAGCAAGCGATCACCAGCACGATTCTCTCTCTGTACAACACTCAAACAGATTGTTAGATTAAAACAAAAATCTATAATCACAGCCTTACATCTGTACACCATTTGCACTTATATATATACACATATCTCAGCTACAGTAATGAGTGTACAAGTTCTATTACATATAAATGGCAATTAGCATTTCCTGAACTATATTTGCTTTATTATTGTTCTCTGTATTATACCTTTTCTACATGGTATCATAGCTTTTTTGGCTCACAGCCCAATACCCACTGTGATAGCAGCTTCCTTCCTTGCCCACGACGAAGATGCCTCAACAGAAGTCACCATCGAAGACATCACCATTCCTTCCTCACTAAAGTTTCTCATTTCGAATATCAAAACAATCGTCCCTATTCAATTGTTTAATGACAACTATTCCACATGGCAATCGCAAATCCTGAAGCTATTTCGCTCAAACAGGTACGTCGACTTCTTGGACAACTCCATCGCTACTCCTCCCTTCCTTCTCCTTGATCCATTTGGCATCTCCAGACCAAATATCACTTATACCCGGTGGACATTAGTCGACCAAAACCTAGCAGTCGCGCTCTATTCCACCATCACAACTAGTATTCTCCCATATGTCTTCTATCTAGACATCTGTGCTAACATTTGGAGCACACTAGAATGACAACTTCAAGCTGCTAATAAGTCATGTGTTATACAACTTAAAAATGAGCTACATCACATCTCCATGGGACAACTAATGCAGACCTGAATGCCTTACCAACGCCAAGACTCTCGTTGACAACATTGCAGCGGCTGGCTACTTCATCGACAGCTAAGACATCCTCTTATACACACTCAACATACTCCCTCCCTAATATAAGGCCTTCAAGACCTCCATTCGCACTAAACTCACCCCTGTTAGTCTCGAAGACCTATACTCTTTGCTCTTTAGTGAAGAAATCAACATCTACAAGGACTCAACCAAAGAATCTTTAGCTCCACATCTCAACACCACTCTATACAAGCAGAGGTCACAGTCGGGGATGGGACCACTTCACCTCGTATGCCAACAGAGGTCGCTCCACTTTGCAAAATTTTTCCAGATCAATTCCCTCTCTGCCATTGCTCCTCACATTGCCAGCACCTGTCAAATTTGCTGGAAGAAGGAACACACGGCCAACCTCTGGTTGCATCGGTTCAATGCTTAATATCCAACCCCGTCTATAGCTATGCTTGCTTCAACCACAACTCCTCCAACCGATTGGATTTTGAACTCTAGCGCTTCCTCTCACCTAACCAACAATGTAGACAATCTTCTACAACCAGCAGGCTACAGTGGCCAGGATAGCTTGTCCATTGGTGATGGAAGCACTATTCCCATTCCTCACTCCGATAAGGGTCTCCTTTCTACCCCGACCCGTAAGCTTTCTCTTTCAACCTTACTCCATCTTCCACATCTCTATCATAATCTACTCTTAGTTTGCCCTCTTACCAAAGATAATAACATTAACATATTATATGATGATTTTGGCATTCAAATAAAGGATCCACAGACAAATACTACCCTTCTCAAAGGACCATGTAAAGACGGACTATATCACATCTCCACTCCATTCCATCCATAGACGTCTAGTTCAAGCCCTCTCCGCCACCCTTGCATCTTATGCCCGCTGACATCACTGCCTAGGTCACCAGCATCAGCAAGTCATCAATCTCATCTCCAAACAAAATCGCCACTTAGCTATTTCTAATGTTACTAATCTCTGCTCTTCTTGTAAGGCCTCTAAAGGCCATAAACTTCCTTTCTCTAGATCTTCTAGCCACTATTATAAACCACTTGAATTAATTCATATGGATTTCTGGGGACCCTCCCCAATTTGTGCCAATCAAGTATTCAAGTATTACATATTGTTTGTTGATAACTCTACTCATTATGCTTGGGTTTTCCCTTTAATACACAAATTTGTTGTCTTCTCTATATTCAAAAATTTTCACTCAGCTATTGAAAAACAACATTCCCTTACTATCAAACACATCCGCAGTGACGGTGGAACCAAATTCAAAAATAATAGGTTTCAAAATTTTCTCAAAACACATGGCATTAATCACCAAATAAGTTTCCCTACACACCCGAACAAAACGACTTGGTCGAGCGCAAACACCGACACATTCTCAAAACCACTCGCACTCTACTGCACATGGCAAGCCTCCCATATCCTCTGTGGTTAGACACTTTACTCACGATAGTCTACCTTATCAACCTAATGCCATCTCCCAACACTTATAATAAATCCCCATATCAGCTACTCTATAAATGCCCTCCCAATTACTCACATATTCGAGTTTTTGGATGTGCCTGCTTTTCCTTACTTCCACAATATGCTCGCCACAAACTTTCAATCAAATATCCTCCATCCATTTTCATCGGCTACGCCATCTCCACAAAGGCTACAAATGCCTAAGCCCCATTTTGGGTCATATTTACATCTCTCGTCACGTTACATTTGAGGAATTCCATTTTCCCTATGCCAAACAACCTTCCCAATCTACCACTCCACCCATCCAACCTCCTCTCAATCCTAACCTCCTTCTCCCTACCTATCTTAATCTACCATCCACACCTCCTAACATTCCCATAACGGCCGAAACCTCAGCTGAGCCAACCCAACCACACATAGCCCTCACAACTACTCTCAACCAAACTCAATAACCCAATCCACTCATGACTAACAACCCATCCCAACTACCATAATACCACCTACATCTACCACTATACATCCTTCCCATCCAATGCTTACTCGTTTAAAAATGGGTTCCCTCAAAACCAAAAAAAATTCTTAATCTCACCCACCAAATATCTCATAAACCAGCTGATCCAACATCTTACGAGGAAGATTCAAAATACTTCCATTGATGATCTGCCATGGCAACTGAATTTCTTGCTTTACAACAACATGGGACATGGATCCTTGTAATTCCCCCACCCCCTCAAGCCTTAATACTCAGATGCCATTAAGGGTTCAAATGAGTCGAGTCAAGCTCGAGTTAGGAGGTGTTTGAGTCAAGCTCAACTATCAAGTACCGAGCTCGAGCTCAAACTCGAGTCGAGCTCAAAAATTGAGTTCCAGCTTGACTCGTTCCACTATAAATGAGTTTGAGCCACTCATCGAGCCTCTGGTGCAGTCTAGTTTGCCTTCCAACATGCACAGGTGAGGTCCTCCAAAAATTAATTTGTGGTATTAATTCGCTTAAAACTGCAGCTAGAGGAAGAGAGAGAGAGAGAGAGAGAGAGAGAGAGAGAGAAAGAAATTTAATATTTAAGGTTTTTTTTGCTTTGCCCGAGAGAGAATGAGTGTTAGGAGCTGGTAACATTTATAGAGAGAGAGAGGGAGGAGATTGAGATTTCAAAATTAGCCAGAATTTCAGAACACGAAATACGTTTAAGATTTTTAAATTTCAATAGGCAAAAATTTAAAATATACCTATGGGATTATTATGAATTATTTTAAAATATTTAAACTTAATAATTTTGAGCTGGCTCGTGAGCTGAGCCTTGTCAAGCTCAAACTCGAGCTCATTTAATAAATGAGCTTGAGTTCGATCTCGAGTTCAAGCTCGAGATCGAGCTCGTGGCTCTATAAGCTTGACTCATGAGCTCATAAATGAGTCGAGCTAGGGCTGACTCGTGAGTCGAGCTCGAGCCGGCTCGTAAGTTATCTTGGCTCACTTACACCCCTAGATGCCGTTGGACCTACAAAAGTAAAGACACACAAATGGCTCCGTAGCCCAATATAAAGCTAGACTTATCGCACAAGGTCATCGACAAGAATACAGCCACAATTATACCAAAACCTTCAGCCCCATTACAAAGTTTCCTACAATCTATGTATTTCTCACCATTGATGTTACCAATTCCTGGCCCATGAACCTTCAGCCCCATAAACCAACTACATGGATCCCTTAATGAAACTATTTACATGAAACAACCAAAAGGCTTTGAAGACACCAACTTTCCTCACCATGTTTGCTTACTACAAAAATCTCTTTACAATCTTAAACAAGCTCCCCGTCAGAGATTTAAAACCTTTTCAACCCACTTAACCTCACTCAATTTTCATCATAGCCATTCTG
The DNA here is from genome assembly GCA_019925795.1 of Dendrobium chrysotoxum. NCBI lineage: Eukaryota > Viridiplantae > Streptophyta > Magnoliopsida > Asparagales > Orchidaceae > Dendrobium > Dendrobium chrysotoxum. The sequence goes on along the minus strand of CM034304.1, from coordinate 41,963,196 downwards.
ACCCCTCTTTATTTGTTCTTCATCAAAACCAAGTCAAAATATATATGCTTATCTACGTCGATGACATACTATTGACAAGCAATGACTTCCTCCCCTCTTCTTCATATCATTTCCTCTCTAAAAACTCACCTCTCTATCAAACACCTGGGACCCCCCACTATTATCATAGGCATCTATATCACCTCCTATGGAAACAATCTCCATCTCTTCCAAACACCTTACATCCATAGTATCTTACGTCAAGCCGATCTCTCCAATTGCAATTATGTTTCCAATCCCTCATATATCAAACCTCCCACTACAATACCAACAGACATACTTTCCTTCGATCCGACCACCTACAGACAGCTTATTGGTTCATTGTAATATGTCACGATCACTCACCCCGACATCGCTTTCGTCATAAACATGCTATGCCAACACATGCACTATCTACTGTCACAACACTTCCATCTCCTAAAGCACCTTCTCAGATATCTTCAAGGCACAATGAACTTCGATCTTCCAATTTCCAAATCCAACCTCAAACTTACATCCTTTGTAAATGCTGACTGGGCAATAGACCCCATCATCTGCGACTCCACATCCAGATGTTACGTATACCTTGGGTCATCACTCATTTGTTGGACAGTGAAGAAATAGTAAATAGTTGCATGATCCTCCACCGAAGTAGAGTATACATCATTAGCAGCAGCAATAGTCAAATTAATTTGTCTTAGGCGTCTCTTATTAGATTTGTATATTATTCCAACCAAACCAACAACACTAGAATTGGCCAATTTTGATGTCCTAAAATCTAAATTAGAAAGATACTATCCATGCATTCTTCATGTGCTTAATATATCATATGCTTAATATCAATATAGTGAATCAGTAGTATCAAATTATATCAGTATCTAAATTGGTAACAATAAAAATCTAGTGGTAGGAGTAGTAAAATAATACAATAATAGTAAATCTATACAGTAATAAGAATAATATCTCAAGAATATGTATTTTAGTAGTCACACTAAACAAGTAAGAAGTCCTGGCTATTATAGTATTTTTTAGTATTATATCAGTATCAGTAAACCGCTGGCTCAATAAATAGAGTCGTCACTCTTTGTCTGTCGGTAAAGTGATCATCTCCTTATAACGCCTAATCAGTATCACATGAATCAGTAGAGGATAACACCAAATTACAGTATTTATAAGAAAGCTCATCGGCTCACCATCCTATACAGGTCAATCAGTCTCTAACTAATAGGTCAACCAACCTTTACTTGTCTTCTACACACACAATAGTATCATAGTACTATAATAATAATTTAAATTATATATCTAAATTTATTTTCAATGCATTACAACAAATAAAATATAATTAAGCTTAATTCAAAAAATGTCAAAATGTCCTAATAGTAGGCAACAAAAATCATATTGTGCAAAAATTTATATTTTTAAAATTTAACCAAATTATCAAATATTACATAAAATAACATTCTGAAGTTTTGGTTGAACTAAATCACTATTTTTAGAGGTCAGAATAAACTTTTTAGTAGATAAAAATTATTGTATTTTTAAAATCACCCGATAAAAAATCTCAAATAAATACTTAAAATATTCATAATCTCAATTTATATAGTATATAAAAAATTACACGGTGAAATTTTTACCAATACAAAAGTAGTTATATCTTTTGTAGCGGAAACACAAATTTGATTAGAAAAATATAAAAAATATAAAATCTTTGAAATCAGAAAGAGGATAAAGGTTCCTTACAATGAGACAAGTAAAGAGTGATGACTCTATTTACTAAGCCAACATTTTACTAATACTGATATAATACTAAAAAATACTGGGATAGTCAGGACTTCTTACTTGTTTAGTGTGACTACTGAAATGCATGTTCTTGAAATATTATTCTTATTATTATACGGATTTATTATTATTATATTATTTTACTACTCTTGCCATTAGATTTTTACTATTATTGATTTAGATACTGATATTATTTAATATTATTTATTTATTATACTGATATTAAGCATGTGATATACTGAGCACGTAATATAGAATGTTTGGAGAGTATGTGCATACTCTTGATGATTTTACTACATTGATATAATTTTGAAAGTCTTTACTCATATTTTGATTGGATACTTTATATAATTTATGTACTGATTCGTATTATGGATACGATGATTATTTATAGATTTAACATTCATGCTGGTTCACTATTTTACTTTCTTTTATACCATAATGTTTTACTGTTTATAGATTTTATTACTATTGCATGTGAATTTTACTATTTATGTACTGATTCAATGATCATATGAATGTTACTGCTATAATTTGATCTCTGACATTCATATTATTCTTTTACCGTGCTTTGAATTCAGTTATAGGTTTTAGTGACCTGCTAGATTTTTTAGCTCATTATATGGATAAACGATTTCAGGTCAGGGCAGGGGACGTAGCAGTATGAGGCTGGTCAAGATTCTTCAGGCTTTATTTTTTTTTATTCTATTTACTCTTTTGTACTCAAGATAGAATAGGTATGATATAATTATGTAGATCTTGAATAGTGTATATGATTTTATGAATGAATAGAGATGTGTACATTGATATTTTGAATTATTAAATTTGTTGTTTATTACTAAAAGATGGTATGAGATAGCTCTGGTTGTTATTTATTAAAATATAAATAAATAATTCTTTTAAATTTTAAATTATGGGCATCACACTAATAACCCCGTCTTCCATTCCTGCATCAAACACATAGAGGCTGATTTTCATTTCATAAGGGACCACATTCAATTTAATGAGATAATTATTATACCCATCAGCACTATTGATCAAATGATGGACATTCTTATAAAATTGCTTCCCACTAACATGTTTACACTTCTCCGATTCAAACTCATAGTTCAACAAGCTCCACTGTCAGTTTGCAGGGCCGTAAAAGCAGCTCCACACTATTATGTCACATCAGGCGATCACCAGCACGATTCTCTGTACAATACTCAAACGGATCGTTAGATTATAACAAACATCTATAATCATAGCCTTACATCTGTAAACCACTTGCACTTATATATAAACATATCTCAGCTACAGTAATGGGCGTACAAATTCTATTACATAGAAATGGCAATTAGCATTTCATGAACTATATTTGCTTTATTACAGTTCTCTGTATTATACCTTTTCTACAAGTGGGATCCAAAAGTCTTATTGGAAAATTTTAATGTGAGAAAGGTGAATGTGAAGATACATGTCAATCTCAGTAGTAATAATTATTTAAAAAATAAGTTTATCGTTAAGACTAATTTGTTTTAATACATTTGCTATGATAATGCGATTTATAGTGGTTTATAGGAGGCATCACTAATATCTGCTATAATATTTTGGATAGAAACATTGATGTGGGGAATGGTGAGAAGGTTGTGATCTTATGCGAAGGAAATGAGTCAGATCAGGATGTTGAGCTGACTTATAGTGAGCTTCTAGAGAAGGTTTGCCAGTTTTAGGCTTTTCCTTACTTGAATCTCTTTTAATGCTACATTGAATTTCTTCAAAAGATTTATTATGTCTTATCTCCATGTCAAATTAGCTATCTAATTACTTTAAATATGTAGGCGTTAGGAAAGGTGATACAGTTCTGATCTACTACCAATGTTGATGGAACTCCCAATTTTTATGATGGCTTGTGGGGGTGTTGTGCATTCGGTATTGTCCTAAGCATGTTTCTTCTATTTTAGGTTTCTTATGTTGAATATTGTGATGCTAGGTGATCTTCTTAATGAGTTCTCTCTTTAGGTTGTATTTGCTAGGATTTCATTAGATTCACTATCCAATAGGATCATGGACCTGCTAGCGGGGCTCTTGGAAAAAGTTGAGATTGAGATTGTTTCAAATCCTTCCAATTTGGATGGAGTCAAGAAGGCAATAGCTTCATGTATACAGTTCTATTTTGGTTATGTTTAGTTCCTTAATAACTTTTTACTCATAATTAATGATATCAAAGCTCTCTTAAGGATTTTTTTCATCATGCTGCAAGTCTCCACAAAACTGATGTATACTGAACTATTAAGAATCCACAAACAGTTCACAAATATCCAAGCTCTAATCTGGCACAAGAATGCAACCTTTCTTGCATTCTTATAAGTCATGTCTTAATCCATAACGTTACAACCTTGTGCAGGTTACTAAGTTGAAGCCAAAATTTGATGTTCACCAACTAGTAATGTTCAACTCTTACTAATTACTAAGTTGATTGTTGACCATTGCTCAACTATTCACATTCCCTATCAATCATTTCATAATAACTACTAATTAATGGTATTCAATACCAACAAACTAGTAAAATTATTGGCATGGAGCATGGATGAAATTCTTTTCAATTTTCTTCTCCATCTCCTTATTATTGACATAATAAAACTTAAGCTTCCTTGCTGAAAATGATCATAGAAATAGACTTAAGTGAAACATTCAATGTGCACTAGAAGGATGTATTTCATCTAAATTTAGCCCAAATGCTATGGTGGATGAAAATATATGCAAATTTTTCCGAAAAAGGTGAATATATATATATATATATATATATATATATATATATATATATATATATATATATATATATATATATATATATATATATATATATATATATATATATATCATTCATTTTAAACTTTATCATAGTCAACTTTGAGGCCTAACAAGATGTGGAATGAGGTATGCATATTCTTGCATACAATCTCTCCATCTTCATTAGTTGTCAAGATTAGCACTGAGAAGGGAGGTAAGCCAATTGGTTGTCAATCAAATTAGTTGGTTAAATTGTGCATGCCAATAAAATTGAGCTAACTGAGTTGAATATTTCAACCTCTTAAGTTGGTAAGGGCAGACATACTAGATTGGTCTTGTCAAGAGTACTATACTTTTAATTTTTTACATAATAATCATTCAAGTTTTTTATGATCTTATTTAACTTCAATAATTAAAATTTTCTAATATTCATACTTTTATTTCCTTGAATGGTAGAATTCTATTTATATATTTATTACAAGATTTTTAAATCATTATATGCATCAAATTCAAAACTCAAGTCTATGAAAATAAATATTTTAACGTCCAACTTAGTTTTTTCATTTTAAATAAGAAAAATTATTGAAACACTATGGATGAGTATTTTTTTTCTTATATACGAGCTCTTAATTATTTAATTTAGCTTAAGGGGATGAGGAATTAGTAGCCATTCGAATGATTTCAAAGAAATACCAAAAACGGAAGATCAGTTTTGTTAGGCCCATTCAGCTGAAAGGCCGGAAAGCAGGCCTACAAATCTTTCAGTTTCGGCTCCTAAGAAAATTATTGATTAGTCTAAAAAATAATTAAAACTCATAATTTGCTAAATTCTTTATGTCCAAAAAAAATTATTTAAAAACATTAATTCAAAATTTCAATTAAAAAATGAATTTTGGATTCATAAACTTAATCTGCTAATATTAATTCCATCACCCTAATAGCAACTTGTATTGACTAGTATAAATGTGTGCACGTGAATAAAAATTTAAAAATAAAAAATATATATTAAAAAATTATTATATGATGTATCAAAGATATAAAATTTTATATCATTATAAAATATTAATTTTGTATAAATATAGATGATTTATAAGTCTATTATACATGAATTAAGATGAATTAAAATAAGATATTATATATATATATATATATTAAATTTGAGGTATGAAAATTTTAAAATTTACTGTTAAATTAATATTAACAGTTTAATGTTAATTTACTGTTAAAATAATATAAACAGTTAAAATAAATTTAATTTGTAAATTAGAAAAGTTAAAAGATTAAGTAATTGACAGATATTATTACTATATTATTATTAATGTTTGAACTGATAGTAATTAAAGTATGATAGGAAATTAAAATATTAATTAGGGTTTTAATAGTATTCACGTTATAGTGGATATCTTATATTTTTCAGCCATCCATTCATTGAAAGGAAGCATCCTTTGGCTGAGAGGAAGTTAAAAAAGCAGTTTTTAGTGTAGGGCCTTTTAAGTCCGTGGGTTTAATATCATACTGATTTAATATTATACAAAAGAACTGTTTGGATAATTTTGTTTTATTTATAATGTTCCATGTTGCGATGACATGGAATAGGCAAAATAATAAAGGGCTTAGATGAATTCAGCAGTTTGTAAGTTACGATCAAAATTTTATGTGGGGAGATTCACAAGCGACATTTTAATAGTAGTATAATATATAGATTTGCTTTTGAACAATTGGTGACGTCAAGAGATCTTAACCTGTAGGATTGTTTTCAAAATTAAAAAAAAAACTAATAAATGAATATAAGTTTTTTTATGATAAATTAATTTTAAATGAATGCTCTAATGAATATGACATAAAATATTTCAATTAAATGTTATTTAATCCAGAAAATAAATGATATAACTAGCATTACAGAATTTTATTATTATTATTTTTTGAGACGAGTAAACACTATTCATAGGCCAGTTAAAACTTCGGTCGACCTAACGGGCAAACTACATCAATTTACCCGAGCCAACGGTTAAGGCTGACACTGCCCTCCAGAGAATTCAAACCCGGCACCTGAGCTTTACGCAGCCGGTTCTCTATCACATGGACTAAACAGCAAAAGCAAAATAAAAAAAAATAAAAAACATTACAAAATAATTTATCCATAGTAATTTAAAAATCTGTACAAATGCACAAGAACTCTTAAAATAAACGTTCAGCAGCTTCCTCCTGGTTTGGGGTTTAGCCCTCCACACTGAGTTTTGATGCCTGAAGCTGTTTCCTTTTAGGATCTTTCAACAGCTGCAGCTTCCTACTCAACTTTTGACGCTGCTGATTTTGCACAGCTTGTTTAGCCCGAGCTCTTATTTCTTCAGGATCTATTTTTGATTGTGGACGCACAGCAAAAACCAACGGTATTGCTTCTGGCAGAGAAGCATGTTGTCTAGAAGCAGCCTGGCGGGATTTTTTTCTCTGAGAGAACTCATCAAGATCTTCATCTCTAGGTTCTTGTTCGGGTATCTTTACAGGCTTTGGAGCTGGCCTCCTGTAAGGAATTCTCCCATCCTCATAACTCCGCAGGTCCTCAAATCTAGTGCTCTTATTAAATATTGGTCGGCTCCACTTATCTACTAACTCTTTGGCAAGCTTCCTATTAGCTGTTGCCTCTTCATCAGATCTCGACAAGAACATAATAACCTTCCCAAGGCCGCTTTTCTTTAGCTGTTCTCTCCGATCATACTGCTCTAAATCAATAGGAAAATCAGATAGTAACTTCAGTATGGCGGTTCGAATGTTCGTATTAGGTAAGCTTCCATCTGGTAAAGGTTCTAACCAGTTCTTTAGAAGTGTAAGTACTCCATGATCTAAAAATTCAAGCTGAAGTTTTTTCTTAGAAAGAGCATCTATAAGAAACGGTAGCTTCTTGAGTTTATTAATGGCTGGCTTATTTTGCCTATTCAATTCCGCATCTTCTTCAGCAGTAACTTCAAGTTCAGCCATAAAATCTTCGATGATCATGGCAAGCTCAGCAGGTGATTTTTCATTTTTCTTCTCCTTTTTGCCACCTTTAAAGAGCTTATTCATCTCATTAACCTCTTCTGCCTGTGGAGCATCCCCAATAGATCCAGCTTCATTGTCACTACCAAAGCGATCAACTTGATCAGCGCCAGTATCAACAATGAAAGCATCATCGTATGCCGTTCTAGCACCTTCTCGATCATCCTCTAAATCATCACCAGCAATAGCGTCCCATAACTCCTGCACCTCATGATCACTGGCATGGTCAGACAACGAACCGACTCCATAACCACCCTTTGAACGCGGGGAGGATGCTTTTCCAGCAGATCTGCCAGGCTTTGGCAACACTTTCCTCTTCTCCTTATTGCTCGAGTCCTTTCCCAATGACTTCTTTTTCCTCACCGGCTCCTCCTCATCCCAATCATCTAAATCCTCCCCACGAAACGCCTGCCCATCCGGGCTCCCGCTATGCTCTGGCGAGCTCTGCTTTGCGCCCTTCTTGATTAACCTCTTCCTTCGCTTTCCAACCTTGCCTTCGTCATATGTTGGTGTAGGCGACCGTTCCCTCCGCCATTCGTCGCCGCTTTCATCGTCAAATTTATGTCCGGTGTAAGGCAAAGGTTCCCTATCAGACGGCAAGTCACTCGGATCCATAAGCGCCGCTCCAGCCTCATCAATGTATGGATCGTTCTCGTAGCCCATGGCACCGAACAGAGGAGATAATACAGGAAATGTTTAGCGGAGAAAAATCACGATAATCGAAAGTCCACCCGAATTTTTTGTTTGCTAGCAGGATTGGAGCAAGATTTAACCCGCAATGTTAGACCCTGCCAAATAGTAAACAAAAAAACTGCTTTAAATCCTCCAGTTTCCCGAATTAAATATCCAATTTTTTTCCAACTGCTAAGATGCAGTGAGAAATCGGGAGAAATGGGGAGGAATGGTAATGGTTTTTTTAATAGATCAATTAATTTATGCAAAGGCAAGTCGGAGCGTAGCTCATCTTGGTCTATTGCTTAGGAGTTTTGACTATCAACTACGAGGTCTGGAGTTCGAGTCTTGCATATGTGTTGTGTGTGTGAGTTTATCTTGATTGATCTAAATGTTACAAAAAAAAAATTCAAAGATCCTATTAAATCAATGGAATAAAAGATCCAACAATATAAAATCAATAGAATAAAAAACAAATGTCTCATCTGGATTGATATACCTGCGAAAACTAAAAGTTCTGTTCCCAAACACTACCACGGCCAATTATAGCCGATGCCGAATCCGCTGCCCCTCAATGTCGCAAATCAAGTGCTCGTCGACGTAGGTCTGCCACGAAATTCATCTTCCCTCTTCCTCTTTACCTTCTCAAAGGCTCTCGCTTCTCTGTTCTCCCTCGCCTCGCCTGTCACGGCCTTAAATAGGGTTTGAGAAGGGGAAAGAGACTCTTAACCACCTATTACTCAACAGAAAGGCTTCATTCCCGCCTTCAATAAAGGAGTATATGACCTGGACTTTGTTAGAAATTAAGATAAATGCCTTTTTTGCATCCACAGCTCGCGCTAAAAAATAGGAGAAATTATTTTCTCTGGAATCCTTATATAGCTCGGTCAAATGAACGGCAGCCACATCATCAATATATATATTATTTATAATTTGGTACACAATATGATCTTTTTCTATTCGACGAACTCCCCGCCTAATAATTTATCCCAAAAAATAGGTAAAATTTGACATTACGATGAACTTAAATATTATGATTTATATTAAAGTTAATATATATATATATATATATATATATATATATATATATATCTTATTTTTTATTTTTTTATTTTAGTAAATAAAGGGGTTGAGATGGGCTAAAAAAGTTGTTGAACGTGTATTTTAAACTATTATTGGCAAAAAAAAGAAAAGATAAACACTCACATGAATGGCATTCTACGTTTTCTACCAAATTGTAATTCTTTTCAATTTTCTTCTTCATCTCTTTTTTTTATTTTTTTTTATCATATGGGCATAATTAAACATAAGCTTCCATATTGAAGGTGATCATAAAAATAGGAGAAATTATTTTGTGCCGTCATCGGACGGCCCAGAGGCAAATCAGGATGCACCACATCACCAGGTAAACAGCACCGGTACACAGCAAAAAAACAAAGACGTGGTGCGCCCTGATTCATCTCCGATCGACTTCCGATGACCGCACATAATAATTTTCCTAGAAATAAACTTGAATGAAACATTCAAAAGGAACTAAAAGGATTTTTTTTTCATCTAAGTTTAGCCCAAATGCTAGGGTGGATGAAAAGATATGCAATTTTTTTCAATGAATGCCAAAAAAAAGGTTCTATTCTTTAGAGTTGTTGCTTGGCCAAACTACACACTTATTTACAGCAAAACCCTTGGAGTTTAACTACCTAAAAGCCAATTGTTTAGATTTATTCTAATATGAATGACAATATTCTTATCTTGGTGTAGATCTTGAGAATTAAATAATTTAATTTTACATAATATTGCTCCTAATTTGTTTAATAAATATCGACACTATAGATAAATCTTGGAAGGAAACAGTTGCATTTTATTTTTTAACATTGATTTGCCTCTTCAAAATGATCACAGTAATACCGATTATTATGTTTTCACTTTTTTACATCATCTATGTTAATATGATTATAACTGAGCTTGTTTCTTATGATTGACAAAATATTGCATTTAGTGTTTGAAAATGTAAGAAATCAATAGAGTATTCGGATGCTTTTTGGTCAAAAATTGCATCTCATTTCTACTATGACTGGTAAAATTAGCTCCACACTATTCTGTTACAGCAGACGATCACCAGCACGATTCTCTGTACAACACTCAAACAGACTGTTAGATTATGAAAAACATCTATAATTACAACCTTACATCTGCACATCACTTGCACTTATATATATACACATATCTCAGCTACAGTAATGGGTGTACAAGTTCTATTACATAGAAATGGCAATTAGTATTTCCTGTACTATATTTGATATATTATTGTTCTCTGTATTATACCTTTTCTACATGGTATCATAGCTTTTTCGGCTCACAACCCAATACCCACTGCAATAGCAGCTTCCTTCTCTGCCCACGCCAAACACGCCTCGACAGAAGTCAACACCGAAGACATCACCATTCCTTCCTCACTGAAGTTTCTCATTTTGAATATCAAAACCATCATCCCTATTATGTTGTCTAATGACAAATACTTCACATGGGGGTTGCAAATCCTGAAGCTACTTCGCGCAAATAAGTACGCTGACTTCTTGGACAACTCGATCGCTGCTCCTCCCCGCCTTCTCCTTGATCCATCTGGCATCTCCCGACCAAATACTACTTATACTCGGTGGACATTAGTCGACCAAAACCTAGCAGCCGTGCTCTGTTCCACCATCATAACTAGTATCCTCCCATACGTCTTCTATCTAGACATCTGTGCTGACATTTGGAGCACACTCGAACGACAACTTCAAGCTACCAACAGGTCATGCATTGTACAACTCAAAAATGAGCTACATCATATCTTCGTGGGACAACTAATAAAGCTCCAATACCTTACCAACGTCAAGACTCTCGTTGACAACATCGCAATGGCTGGCTGCTCCATCGACAATGAAGACATTCTCCTATATATTAGGCATTCAAGCCTTCCATCCGCACCAAACTCACCCCTGTAAGTCTCGAAGACCTATACTCTCTGCTCTTTAGCGAAGAGATCAACCTCTACACAGACTCAGCTAAAGAATCCTCAGCTCCACATCTCAACACCACTCTATACAAGCAGAGGTCACGGTCGGAGACGAGGCTGCTTCACCTCTTATGCCAACAGAGGTTGATCGCTCCACTTCACAATTTTTTTCTAGATCAATTCCCTCTCTGCCATTGCTCCTCACATTGCTAGCACCTATCAAATTTGCAGGAAGAAGGGACACACGGCCAACTTATGTTGGCACCGGTTTAATGCTTAATATCCAACCCCGTCTATAGCTATGCTTGCTTCAACCACAACTCCTCCAACTGATTGGATTCTGAACTCTAGTGCTTCCTATGACCTAACCAACAATGTAAATAATCTTCTACTACCAATAGACTATAATGGCCAGGATAGCGTGTCCATTGGTGATGGCAGCACTATTCCCATTCCTCACTTTGGTAAGGGCCTCCTTTCTACCCCGACCCGTAAGCTTTCTCTTTCAATCTTACTCCATCTTCTACATCTCTCTCATAATCTACTCTTAGTTTTCTCTCTTACCAAAGATAATAACATTAACATCTTATTTGATTATTTTGGCTTTTAAATAAAGGATCCACAAACAAATACTACCCATCTCAAAAGACCACGTAAAGATGGACTATATCACATTTCCATTCCATCCATCCATAGATGCTGAGTTCAAGCCCTCTCTGCCACCCTTGCATCTTATGCTTGCTGGCATCACCGCCTTGGTCACCCACATCAGCAAGTTATCAATCTCATCTCCAAACAAAATCGTCACTTAGCTATTTCTAATGTTACTAATCTCTGCTCTTCTTGTAAGGCCTTTAAAGATCATAAACTTCCTTTCTCTAGATGTTCTAGTCACTACTACAAACCACTTGAATTAATTCATATGGATGTATAGGTACCCTCCCAAATTTCTTCCAATCAAGGATTCAAGTATTACATATTGCTTGTTGATGACTACTCATTATGCTTGGATTTTCCTCTTAATACACAAATATGATGTCTTCTCTATATTCACAAAATTTCACTTAGCTATTGAAAAACAACATTCCCTTACTATCAAACACATCCGCAGTGACGGTGGCACCAAATTCACAAAAAACATATTTCAAAATTTTCTCAAAACACATGGCATTAATCACCAAATAAGTTGTCCTTACATGCCCGAACAAAATAGCCTGGCCGAGCGCAAACACAGACACATTCTCGAAATCACTCGCGCTCTACTAAACACGACAAGCCTCCCATATCCTCTATGGTTAGACACCTTACTCACGATAGTCTACCTTATTAACCTAATGCCATCTCCCAACACTTATAATAAATCCCCATATCAGCTACTCTATAAACGCCCTCCCAATTACTTGCATCTTCGAGTTTTTGGATGTGCTTACTTTCCTTTACTTCCATAACATGCTCCCCACAAACTTTCAATCAAATCTCCTCCATCTGTTTTCATCGCCTACACCATTTCCATAAATGCTAAAAATGCCTAGATCCCATTTTGGGTTGTATTTACATCTCTCGTCACGTTACATTTGATGAATCCCATTTTCCCTATGCCGAACAACCTTCCCAATCTTCCTTTCCACCCATCCAACCTCCTCTCAATCCTAACCTCCTTCTCCATACCTATCTTAATCTACCATCCACACCTCCCAACATTCCCATACTGTCAGAAACCTCAGCTGAGCCAACCACACATAGCCCTCACAATTACTCTTAACCAAACTCAGTAACCCAATCCACTCATGACTAACAACCCATCCCAACTACCACAATACCACCTACATCCACCACTATACATCCTTCCCATCCAATGCTTACTCGTTTATAAATGGGTTCCCTCAAACTTAAACAAATTCTTAATCTTACCCACCAAATATTTTATAAACCAAAAGATCCAACATCTTATAAGGAAGCCTTAAAACACTTCCATTGGCGATCTGCCATGACAACTAAATTTATTGCATTACAACAACATGGGACATGAATCCTTGTAATTCCCCCACCCCCTCAAGCCTTAATACTCGGATTTCATTAGGGGTGCAAACAAGTTGAGTCGAGCTCGAGTTAGGAGGTGTTCGAGTCGAGCTCAACTATCAAATATAGGGCTCGAGCTCGAGCTCAAACTTGAGTCGTGCTAAAAAATTCAGCTCAAGCTTGACTCGTTCCACCGTAAACGAGTTTAAGCCACTCTTCGAGCCTCCAGTGCGATCTGGTTCGCTTTCCAACATGCACAGACCAAAATTAATTTGTGATATTAATTCGCCTTAGAACTGCAGCTGAGGAAGAGAGAGAGAATTAAGATTTGAGCAATTATTTTAGGTTTGCTAGAGAAAGAACGAGTGTTAGGAGCTATTAAATTTAATATCCTATCAGAGAAGAGAGAGAGAGAAAGAAAGAGAGAGAGATGATTGAGATTTTAGAATTAGGTGAAATTTTGGAACTCGAAATTCGCGTGAGATTTTTTAATTTCAATTGGCAAAAATTTGAAATATACATATGGGATTATTATGAATTGTTTTAAAATATTTAAACTTAATAATTTTGAGCTAGCTCGCGAGTCGAGCCTTGTCAAGCTCAAACTTAAGCTCATTTAATAAATGAGCTCGAGTTTGAGCTCGAGCTCGAGCTCTTGGCTCTATAAGCTCGACTCGCGAGCTCATAAACGAGTCGAGCTCGAGCTGGCTCGAGAGTCAAGCTCGAGCTGGCTCGAGACTCAAGCTCGAGCCGGCTCACGAGCTGGCTTAGCTCACTTAAACCTCTAGATGTCGTTGGACCTACAAAAGTAAAAGACACACCAATGGCTCCATAGCCTGATACAAAGCTAGACTTGTGGCACAAGATCATCGACAAGAATACAGCCTCAATTATACCAAAACCTTTAGCCCTGTTGCAAAGTTTCCTACAATTTGAGTATTTATCACCATTACTGTTACCAACTCCTAGCCCATAAACCAACTAGATGTCACCAATGCTTTTCTACATGGATCCCTTAATGAAACTATTTACATGAAACAGTCAAAAGGCTTTGAAGACAGCCACTTTCCTCACCATGTTTGCTTACTACAAAAATCTCTTCACGATCTTAAACAAGCTCCCCATCAAAGATTTAAAACCTTTTCAACCCACTTAACCTCACTTGATTTTCATCCTAGCCATTCTGGCCCCTCTTTATTTGTTCTTCATCAAAACCAAGTCAAGACATATATGCTTATCTACGTCGATGACATACTATTGACAGGCAATGACTCCTCCCATCTTCTTCATATCATTTTCTCTCTAAAAACTCACCTCTCTATCAAACACCTGGGACCCCCACTATTATCCTAGGCATCAATATCACCTCCTATGCCAACAATCTCCATCTCTCCCAAACACCTTACATCCATAGTATCAAACATCAAGCCGATCTATAAAATTGCAATTCTATTTCCAATCCCTCATATATCAAACCTCCCGTTACAATACCAACTGACATACTTTCCTTCGATATGACCACCTACATACAGCTTATTGGTTCTTTGCAATATGTCACGATCACTTGCCTCGACATTGCCTTCGTCATAAACACGCTATGCCAACACATGCACTATCCACTAACACAACACTTCCATCTCCTAAAGTGCCTTCTCAGATATCTTCAAGGCACAAAAAACTTCTGTCTTCCAATTTCCAAATCCAACCTCAAACTTACATCCTTCACAAATGCTGACTGGGCAATAGACCCCATCATCTGTCACTCCACATCCGGATATTGCACATACCTTGGGTCATCACTTATTTCTCGGATGGTGAAGAAATAATAAATAGTTGTATGATTATCCACCAAAGAAGAGTATAGGTCTTTAGAAGTAGCAGCAGTCGAATTAATATGGCTTAGGCATCTCTTATTAGATTTTCATATTATTCCAACCGAACCAATAATACTATACTGTGAAAATACATTAACAATTGAATTAACCAATTGTGATGTCATAGAATATAAATTAAAAAGATATTATCCAGGCATTCTTCATGCACTTAGCATATCACATGCTTAATATCAGTACAGTGAATCAATAGTATCAAATAATATCAGCATCTAAATTAGTAACGATAAAAATCTAATGGCAGGAGCATCAAAATAATGCAATAATAGTAAATCCATACAGTAATAAGAATAATGTCTCAAGAATATATATTTCAGTAGTCACACTAAATAAGTAAGAAATCGTGGCTATCACAATATTTTTTAGAATTATATCAGTATCAGTAAACTGTTAATTCAGTAAATAGAGTCGTCACTCTTTGCCCGTCGGCACAATAATCATCTCCTTATAACGCCTTATTAGTAGAGGATAATACTAAACCACAGTATTTAAAGGAAAGCCAGTTGGCCCGCAATCCTATACAGGTCAATCAGTCTCCAACCGACGGGTCAACCAGCCTTTACTTGTCTTCTACACACAGTAGCATCATAATACTATAATAATAATTTTAATCATATATCCAAATTCAATTTCAATGCATTGCAACAAATGAAATATAAATGAGCTTAATTTAGAAAATGCCAAAATGTCCTAATGATAGGCAACAAAAATCATATTGAGCAAAAATTTATATCTTCAAAATTTAATCAAATTACTAAATATTGCATAAAATAATATTCTGAAGCTTTGGTTGAACTAAATAACTATTTTTAGATGCTAAAATAACTTTTTTAGTAAATAAAAATTATTATATATTCAAAATCATCCAGTAAAAAATCTCAAATAAAAACTCAGAATGTTCATAATCTCAATCTTTATAATATATAAAAAGTTACAAAGTGAAAGTTTAACCAATACATAATTATTTGTATTTTTTTATAACAAAAACATAAATTTAATTATAAAAATACAAAATCTTTGAAATCAGAAATAGGGTCAAGGTTCTTTACAGTGAGACGAGCAAAGAGTGATGACTCTATTTACTGAGCCAATGATTTACAAATGCTGATACAATACTAAAAAATATTGTGATAGTCAAGACTTCTTACTTGTTTAGTGTGACTACTAAAATACATGTTCTTGAGATGTTATTCTTATTATCATACGGATTTACTATTATTATATTATTTTACTACTCCAACCACTAGATTTTTATTATTATCGATTGTTTTGGTTATAAAAATATAGTTTTGAAAAGGTGTTTAATTTTCTTTGGGAAAGTTGTATTTCTGGAATTTTAATTTTATAATCGAACACTTATTATGAATAATATGTCACCTCGAAAGGTGAACATATCGTTCCCTAATAGGTTCAGATTACAAATCTTTGAATTTATCTGATTATCATAGTCAAACTCAAGGAGAAATAACATATGATCCCGAAGAATCAGAATGGTCCTTAATCCAATGTTTAACTATAATAATCTAGTAAAGAGATCATTAATTTTATAATCAAAGTTACAATAATAGTACGATATATCTTTTCAAAGAAAGAGGATATCGTCCGTTATCGATCATTTGAAAATGACGATAATGATCATTGACTTTTGAATTTCCCAAAGATAATTAATTAGAGGGTTTTGAAAACTTGATTTCAAAAAATTTGGTCTGGGTTTCTAAATCTCCTACGAGCGCAAGCCCTCGTAGTTAATTACATCGTAAGAAACTAGAAAATTTCTTACGAATACTCTCGATTAAAATAGCAATACGAATTTTATTTAAGATTTCAACGTTTGATATCAAAGGAGGTAGGGACTGAAATTTTCAATCTGGAATGGTTCAATGTTGAACACTTATTTCTGGAGTCAAAGGAGAAAGGGTAGGAGATGTTTTGAGATTCTGAATTACTGCAGAAACACCTTAACCTATCCTAAGTGTTGGGCTTGAATTTGATTGAAAGAGATATTTAATATTTAAGTAGTCAATTTTATTAGAAAGTGGGAATTAGATTCCCTGAAGGTTGAGGTCTTAAGATTGAACATCTGCCTCAGAACCTAAGTCTAAAATTGGGTACTGAAAATTAGTGACCCAGAACCCTAGCTAATGCAATGCAGTCCTGGACTTACCCCGGCCTGGATTGAGGAGCCAACTAAACCACCTAAACGCTTTAAAATCATGAGTTAAAGTCTTTATGAAAGAGTGATTGAGGATGTTGTTTAAGATTAGTTTAAGGAGAGCGGGGCTGACATCTAGAGCAGATTCCTAATTAGCCCCTTAACACATATTGGGTTAAATGCTTAAGATAAAAATGCAATTAAGATTTAGACTCAAATTTAATTTTGTTACTAATGCAATGCATACTAGTTGACTCGATGAAATGCTTAATTGAATATGTAGCAGTTTTAAAATTAGGCTTAAAAATAGGTTTTATCCTAGAGATTGCACAACATCCCCTTGGACAGAACTACACCCTAATAGGTCAGGTGGTCTGCCAAAACCCGCAGGCGGGGAGGTGCCTAACACGGTAGAGAAGGTTCAATATGATGCATGAAAAACTCCCGGTGAGTCCGGGCTTACTTCTTAAAAGCGTTAGAGTTTCTATCTAAGCCTAAAGTTTTTTAAATTTTGTTTAAGTAGAAATAGTTTATGACTGTACCCTCACGAGCCTCTGATCGGATTCCAGGCCAAATCAAATATGACATGCAAGATCGTCAAATAAACTATTAAAAATATGTGGGTCCTTAATCGTAATCAACTCATCAATCAAATCAATTAAATAATTAAATTAATTAAATAAATATTCAAAATGAAATTCCTTAGGCAAGTGCCTTTTAATAATACAATTAACCCAGGGTCTGCAGGAAAAGTAAAGTGGCCGGGTACCACTGACTATAACCCGGATTCTACTCCTAAGACTCAAGTGACTTTGAGATTTGAGATTCTTCTTATTCTTCACTTCTTCGTCTTCTTGGAACTCCTTGGATCGTCGGGTCTGGATATCCAAATGAAAAGAAACTCCCTCTGAATAGGGGTGTTATCTTTTCTCTTTGGATATTTAAAATTCATCCTAATTTGGATCTCCAAATGGATAGGAACTCTCCCCTAAGGGATGTTCCTTCCTTTTTGGATTCCAAATTGGATGTTTAAACATCTCAATCTCAAATCACTTTAAATAATTTACAACTCAAATTCATATCAAATTACATTAATCAAAATTGAAAAATCTAGACTCGATCCTGCAAGGTTATCCTAATAATTGACAGTTATAGAAACATCCCAAGCAGTTAATATATTTGAAATTTAAAATACTCAAACCAGCCATGCTTGGCCATGCTCTTTTAATTTTAAAGGGGGTCTTAGCATGCTTAGCACCGGTGTAATTTAATAATTATGATTTTGCTCCCTTTAATTTTAAATGCCCTGTATGAGCATGACCACCTGCATAAGATTAGATTAGTATAAATCGTCCCTATCCTAAGGGTAGATCTAACGCACAATCATTTACATCACAGAATGCTGAAATTTAAATAAACAAACACATCAATTCTACTACTAGCAAACAACATGCAGCAAAAGCTCGAAAACCCGGCACACAGCAGAAAAGTAAACACCGACCTAGCCTAAGACTAGAGTTGGTTGTCCTAGCAAACTATCTAAAGTGTGTGAGGTAGGCTGTGTGGTTTTGATATGTCCTAAATAGGCATTTGATTGAAGTTGTTTAATGTTCTAGTTGGTTGAAAGGTTTCAAAGGAATTTTAATTAAAATTTAAATCTTAATGATTTGAATTTGATTTTGATTGTTTGTTGGATGCAACCTTTGTTGCACACCGAGGCCGTGAAGTTTATTTCACCTTCCTTGGGGCTAATTTAATAGCCTCGTAGGCCTGGGTTACCTAGTGGTACTCGATATACTTAAGTTTAATTAATGTTTGAAGGTTAATTAAATTTTAATTAGAATTGATTGATTACTGGTTTTAAGTTTGAATTAGTGTTTTCTGGAATTTTTTGGAAATTTATTGAATTTTGGAATTTTTGGATTATTTTAATGATTTAATTCAAGGGGTTAAAAATTGACTTTTTGATTTAAAGATTTTTCTAGAATATTAATATTTTATTAAAATACTAGATCTTAATACAATCAGTTAGACAGTAAGTACGCTGAAATTAGATTTTTTTATATTTTATTATGAAGGTTTTAAGTTTTGACTTAATTTTGAACTAGATTTGACCAAAAGTTGACTTTTTCAAATTTGATTGATTTCTGAAAACTTAACATTTTTGATAAATATTAGACATTAATATGAGTCATATGCCTTTGAGTTTGCTCAATTTGGAGTTTATTTGAATTAGTTATGAATTTTTGAAGTTTTGAGTATTATTAAATTTTTTTAAATTGTTTAATTAAAACCCTTTTTTGTGATTTGAATCCAAATGACCTTCAAACTCCTTGGAATCAACTCCAAAGGTCAGGAATGACCTAAGAAGTGATTTCCAAGTGTTTGATAAATTTTTTGGAATTTTTAATTATTTTTAATTAATTAAATTAATTAAATATTGAATTTCAATTAAACTCAAATTAAACTTAATTTTGAAATCCAGTCAAGAGGCTTTTATTTTTCATTGATTAAGGGTTCAATTCTGGTCAGTTTGAGATATTATTTGAAATTTTTGGATTTAAATTTGATTTATTATAATTTCTGGAAGGTTTAAGGGCTTAATTAAGGTTCAAATTTGATTAGGTTAATTAAGGTGCTTAATGATCTCAAAAGTCAGTGAGGATTTTTTTTAAGATTGTATGTGTCACTATGTTCAAATGTTTAAAGTTTTAAGTCAATAGGAGGTCAATCCTAATTATTGGAATTAATCTAAGTTCTCTAAACAAAGATCCTTAATTATTATCCTTAATGATGTCATTAAATTTTGTGGATTTAAATCAATGTTCAACTAACCCTTGACATAACATAAAAAGTAGACATGTAAACACAATCAAATCTTATATCTAGGAGAGCCTCAAACTAAGTGGTGTGTGTATGTCCTAAACATGCATGTATTTGTATTTATTAAAATAATTAATGATATCATTAATGAATAATTAAAATATAATTATTCATTAATGACCTTCCCCATAAATCCTGCTCAATCAAACTTAACCTAGGTTTAGAATTTCATGGGATTTCTCAAACATTTAGAATTTAAATACATATAATTTTAAAATGGGTTTTAAAATATACTTATATATAAGACCTATATTTAATAATATAAGTTTTAAAGTAAGATAATTAAAAATATCTTCAATTAAAATAGTTTGAAAGATCCACTGATTTTTCAAAGTGATTTTTAAAATAAATCCTTAATTTTGAAAATATTTAGTCTAACATTTAATTAAATATTAATTAGATATTAAAGTAATAAGATAATTAAAATTAATCAAGACAAAGTAAGTATCTAATTTTTGAAATTAATTTTAAATTAAAATATTTAATTTTCTGAAAATTTTGAGAGGTTAAATTAATTTTTCTGAAATTATTTGAATTTGTTTTGAATTTTTCAATTTTAAGGTTAATGAAAGCATTTTAAATTAATTTTGAAATTAATTAATATTTGAATTAACCTTTAAAATAAATTAAATTACATTTTAAATATTTCTGGAATTATAAAATTATTTTTTTTTTAAAATTTATTTGAATCTTAAATTTATTTGACCTTAATTTCAATTAAGTATATATATTAATATTTTAAATATTTAATTAAGTATTTTTTTTAAACAAAATAATATTTAATATTAATATTAATATATTAAATCAAAGTTTTTAAATTTAAAAATACTTAATCAATTATTAAATATTTTTAAAATATATTAATTTTTTAAATTTATATTAGTATATTAAATTTAATTTTTTTAATTATTAAGTATTTTTTTTAAATATATTAATAATTTAAATTAATATTTATATATTAAATTAAAGTATTTAAATTTGAAATACTTAACTGATTATTAAGTATTTAAAATATATTAATATTTTAAATTAATATTAATATATTAAATTAAAATTTTAATTAATTAATTATTAAGTTATTTTTATTTAAATTAAATTGAAAAATAATCAAAATTTAATAAATTAAAAAAAAAAAAACAAATGGCCGGCGGGTTTGACATGTGGCGGCTCTTTACTGGGCTTTGCAAGCAGCGGTGGTGGCGGGCAATCATTTGCAATGGTTGCGCCGCTGCGCAATCATTGCAAATGATTGCGAGGGCGGCTGAGCTGGGTCCCGCGGCTACTTAACCACGTCAGCAGGTCCCGTGGCCGTTGGATCGAGCAACGAAACGAAACAACGACGGAGATTAAATCCCGTCGTTTGATCTCGGCTAAAGAAGATCAAACGATGGAGATTCAATCCTGCAATTTCAAATGAATGGTCCAGATCAAGGTAGATAGAGCTTTAGCCCAAAGGACCTATACACGTGACGAACCGGAGCGCGATATGGCAAGATCATGGCCGTTGATCAGATGATCAACGGCTAAAAAAATGTGCGCCTGGGCGAGGCTACGAATGAGCCCAGGAGCTAGTTTTTTTAAATTTTCTCTCAATCGGATCAATGATTTAACTCAAAATTTTAAATCTAGATAGAATGCTTGAACATAAATTAAGTGGAGAGTTTGATATGGATTGAAAAGTGCTTTAAGAAAAGCTAATTTGGACTAAGTGTCCTAAACTAGGGTTTAGGTTTTCAACCTTGATAATGGACGGATTAATCCGTTTAAGAGCTCTCTGAAATTGTTGTTTGTCCGCGCTTAAATCTCCTGAAGATCCTCTGGTCTGAAACCTTCTAGATTTGGAGATCTTGGCCTAGGACGGATTTGAAGCTTGGGTGGTCGGAAGATCGTCACCGGCAAGCTTCTGACGGCAGGGTTTTGGTTGGGGAGGCTAGAGAGGCTTCTGAAAAGTTCCGACAAAGTGTGAGAGTAGCTGGAGGAGCTTGAGGTAGTGAGAGAGTGTGTAGGGAAGAATGATAGGTCAAATGAGCCTTTTGCCCTATTCAAACGTCCCTGAGCTTATTGGATGGCTAGGATTAGTTTGGATGGACTCCAGATGGATGCCACCTGGCCTGGAGGTTGTTGGGAGCAGGAGGTCTCAAGGACACAAGGACAAATGACATGTAAAGGTCATTTTGTCCCTTTGTGGCCATGTGGAATTAATGGGAGCCATTGGATCCTCATCTAAAGGCTTAGAATAGTTCTGGGAATGTTCTAGAGACTGTTCAAATAGCTGAAATAATTTAAGGATGGATGTAATTAGATTAAGAAGGGTTTTGACCACCTTTGACCACTTCATAAGCTTGGTTTGACAAATTGACTTGTCCCCATGCCACATGGCAGCTAAGGTGGTATGGGGGAAGGCTTAGGGGCTGATTAGGATTACTGGTGTTCTCAAGAGTGGAAGGTATTAGCTTAAACATAGAAATTTGATCATTTGGAACCAAATAAGTCACTTGTTGACTGAGTTGACTGGTCAACCAGTCAACTTGACTGATGAGGTGGCATGGGAGAATGCTTGAGAGCTGGTTAAATGAGTTGGAAGGGTTTGAGATAATTTGTTTGGAGTTTAAATGAATTAAACATGTACTTATGAGACTTTGACCATCTATGATGGTTTGACCAAGTCAAATCTCCTATGATGGGACTCACCATTAGTTAGGGGAGTTTGAATCAAACATTAAAGTAGGTTTAAATGTTTAAAAGGATTTGCAATATTTGATTTGATTGAATATAATACAATGACCTATATAGATCAAGTTTGGCTAAATTTGGCTCAGTTGACCAAATCAAATTATGACTGAGTCAATGGGTCCAAACAAACACAAACCATTATGAGAAGTAATCAGGTTAAGTTAAGAAGATATAGAATCAATCCGGAGTTTGATTAAATAGAAATAAGCTTAAGGGTCGAGTGGGTCAACCTAGGTTGACTTGTTAACTAGGTTGACCCAGGACCTGGGTCAAAGTCAAATAAGTTTGAAATGATGAATGAGGTCTGGTAGAAGTGGTTTCAAGGTTTGGAATGGTCATCTAGTCAAAATGACATGTTTAGGCCCTTAATGGGCCTAATGGGTCGACTAGGTTGACTTGGTCAACCAGGTTGATCCAGGGTCAGGGATTAGGTCCAACCAGTTCAGAATGACATTCTGAGTCTACTGGTGGTGGTCTCAAGGTCTGGGGAGATCATTTGGTCAAAATGACCTATTTAGGCCCTTAGTGGGCCTTTAGGTCAACCCTGGTTGACTTTGTCAACCAGGTGGGTCCAGGGTCTGGAAGTGGGCTCAACAAATTTGAAATGGCATTTGGAGACCAATGGAGGTGGTCCCAAGGTCTAAGGAGGTCATTTGGTCAAAATGACCTGTTTTGACCCTAAAGGGCCTATTTGGTCAACCTGGTTGACTTGGTCAACCAGATTGACCCAAGGGCTGGTTTTGGGTCCAATATGTTTGGTTTGATATTTGAAACTTGCTGGAAGTGGTTCCAAGCAATTTGGAGGTCATTTGATTTGAAATTTGCATTTAAACAATTAAGGGGTATTTTGGTCATTTTAACCCTTGGTCACTGGGGGTCAAATTGGATTCAACAAAATGCAGTTTATTACTCAATGAGTCATAATCAAGGGTCTGGAAGTGATTTGGAGCTTTATAGAAAACTCCAGGATTAAAATCCATTGGATGGTAGGTCTAGTGGCATAGACTATAAATATTTGAAGGTTTTATAGCCTTTGGATTTCAATTCAGTTTCTGGGGTTAGAGACCTCAGAATGAGCTCAAATTTGGAGGGTTGCCTCTAGATACATGTCATATTAGTGTGAAACTGATAGACCTTGAATCAGAGGTCATTTGATAGGATTTTGAAATATTCAAAGATTCACCAAAAAAGGCTTTTACGACTTAGACCTTCAGCCTTAGAATTGAGTCTAGAAATCTGGATTTTAAATTGGAATTTGAATTTGAATGATTGGATTTGAATTACCCAAATCATTCATGATCATTTAGAGATCATAAATGATAGGATAGGATTAAAGTTTGATCAAAGGTAGACTCAGGGTTTGAACTAGAGTTTGGATTTTGAACTGGATTGAATTCTGGATTTTGCTCAAGGTTTGAATTGAGGATATGGATTAAAGTCTGGGCTGTTCTAAAGTTTGAATAGATTTGTGGATTGGATAGATCTAAGATCTAGGAGGATCCTAGGACCTAAATTGATCTAGTGAAATCCTAGGGTCTAGAGTAGATCCTAGGGACTGAAGTCTAGGAAGATCCTAGAGTCTAGGAAATCCTCGGGTCTAGAGTACACTACAGGAAAACTGTCTGTTACCATCAGAATTTCCACGTGGATGGTATCCGCCGAAAACTAGCGACTCAATTACCGGCGGATTTGTCGCCGGTAATTGTGCGACAGAATTTCCGGCGGAGTATCCGTCGCTTCCTTACCGGCGGATAATACGACGCAATTACGCCGGAAAAGTTTTATTTTCCGACGCAATATCCGCCGGAAATTACCGGCGGTCATACCGGCGTATTTTTTGCCGGCTTACTTAAACTCGACGAACTATAACCGGTGGATGTTCCGCCGGTAATAGTTTCGACGGCGTATTCGTCGGTAAAGGCCCTATTTCTAGCCATCCCGCGCCTGGTTCCTCATTCTTGTCTCGTTTGGCTTTTGTGTTCGATTCCGCTCCGATGACGTATTCCGCTCCGACGACGTATTCCGTTCCTTCGACGCCGGCGGACCGGTAGACTCTCCTTCGCCGGCGACGCTCCGGCGACACTCCGACGACGTTCCTTCGCCGCTAGGTTTCGCTCCTTCGACGACGTTCCTTCGGAATTCCTTCGACGACGTTCCTTGGTGTGGAGGTAACACTCTCTTTTCTTTAGTCATAGATATTCTTACTAGATTGTACTCTTGTGTGATATTATTAGTAGAATTCAAATTGGATTGTTGAAGTGGAGGAATGCATTGGGCTTGTTGTGTGATAGAAAAGTCCCCCTCAAGCTTAGGGGCTGTTTGGTAGAACCTAGAATTTCATTTAAGTAGGATTTTGTAAATTCTCTAAATCCGGATTTGCCAAATAATTTACCAAATCCTAAAGGGGTTAAATCCTGAAAACTGTTTGGGGAGTTTACTTAAGTGGGCTACAAACACCATCGCCCCGCGAGGGGAGACAGTATCTAGCCAATGGAAGGGCAGATTCGATCACACATATGATTAACCATTGAGGATAGCGGCTCTCACCAGCATACCCCGATGGGTAATAATATATATGATCTGATCGTAACGGGTTTCCCCCACCTGATACATTAGCTCGAATGGGGTTTATTTGAGAGTGGGATTCGGTTTCCCACGGGCGCAAGCCCCCGTGGTTAATTACATCTCAAGCCGGAGCCTGAGAATACTCTCGATTAAGGATTCTATATTATACTTTCTGAATTGGGATTGACACATAGGGGGAAGACTAGGAAGTCCTACTCGAAGGGAAAGAGAGGTTCAACTAGGCTTAGTCAACATGCACGGCTCACATCAGCATCCGGAGGGACTAAGGTAGTGAGAAGAAACTGGAGAAAAATAAATAAATCATGCACTCGAAACATGCATGAGGGAAGGATGGAGGTGGCGTCATCCGTGTGACGCGGATATGAAGGGTTTAGGGTCTCTGGAAGACAGAAGATCTACCTACTGATGAGGCGTACTACGAAACAATAGTAGCCTTGAATCCTAAATCTAATGGGTTTAGTGTTCTACGCAACACTAACACCCGTGTCCTAACTAATGCAATGCAAAACCTGGACTTACCCCGGCCTGGAAGGGGGAGCCAGCTAACCACCTAATCGCTTTAAAACCATGCTGTCCAGTCATTTATGAAAGATGGGTAGGTGGGTTATAGTTCTCGGAAATAGGGCCGACATCTAGAGGATTTCCTAATTGGCCCCGGACTGATGTCGGGTGAATGCTCCTATGACTAATGCAATTAAAATTTTGATTTAGTTGATTTCTAATGTAATGCATGTTGGATAAAGTATCCAAATCAGGTATGCACAGAACTTTAAAAAGGCTTATAAAATAATTTTTAGAATTAGATTGGGCTTCCCCAGGTCCGGCACCTCATCCTCATAGGTCAGATTATCCGGACTCTACCCACAGGCGGGGAAGTGTCTTATAGAAGGAAAGAGAAATGCATTAATATGCATGCGACCCTGGACGATTTCGGCAATTCCCTAGGTCATTACATTTCTAAATTGCTTAAAACTACAATTTTAAATATTAGTTTCGAGTAGAAAATGTTTTGGTCCTTAGAGAGCCTAACGAAATCCAGGCTAAAACAAAAGCGGCATGCAGATCGCCAATAAACTATGAAAAGCGTACAACCTATACGTAATCATCATCAAATCAAGCATAATACATAATTAAACAAATCAATTAAATGTCCATAGGCCAACTGCCCTTAATTACAACCCAGGGTCTGCAGAAAATTAAAGTGGCCGGGCACCACTGCCAACAACCTGGATTTCTAATCCTAAGACTGACGCAAGTTATTTTGAGTGGGATACACTTGGTCTTCATTTTCTTGATATTATCTTTCTTAGACTCCTTGGATCTGAGCTTCCTCAGACTCCTTGGACCTCAGCTTCCTTGGACTCCTCGGGTAGTAGAATAATCCAAATTTGGATTCCCAAATAGAAAAGGACTATCCTCATATTGGGTGTCCTTTTCTCTTTGGGCATCCAACCTTTGGGTTTCAGCATCCCCACTCAAAATAGACTTTCACAACTCTCAACCAATATTACAAATACTTACATTAAATGAAAGCAGTAAATCTAGACTCTCCTGCAAGGTTATCCTAATGAAAATCATCCCAAGCAATTTATATTATCCCAAGCAATTTATATAAAAATAAAAGTACTCATCACAGCCACACTTGGCCATGCTCTTAATTATTTGAGGGCTAAGCAAGCTCTGGAGCACCTGTAGCAATTTATAATGATGATTTTAATTAGCCCTCATTTATTTAGGGGGGCTGAGCAATTTCTGGAGCATCTGCATGAAACAATGTTAGTATTTAAATCATGAATTTTACCCCCCTTTATTTTAGCATGGCATGAGCATGGCCACCTGCAAAAAGTATCATTAGTATCAAGATCGATCCTAACCTATGGGTATTCTATCGTGCAATCACATCAATTTCCAGAGTGCAGTAAAAGTAAACAAACACACCAGCATCATCTCAATCACAACATACAGTGAAATCTCAGAAATCTTGGCACACAACAGAAAGGTAAACACCGACCTAGCCTAGGTCTAGAAGTGGTGCCTTAACAAACCATCTAGATGTGTGTGAAAAGCTGTGTAGCTGAGGTAGATCCTAAGCTGGGTAGTTAGTTACAATTGCCTACTGTCCAGGTTGGTTGTAGGTCTAAAAGGAAATTTTAATTAAAGTATAAATATTAGCGAATTAAGATCCATTTTATTTAATTTGGTATGTAAGTCAGTTTTAATGCTTAGGATAATAATATTTAAAGTTTAAATTACATTAGTGAGTTTTAGGGGGTTCGGGTCCACCTATACACTAAGCAAAAGGGGGTCCAAAATTGACTTTTTGATTAAAGGGTATTTATGACCAGATAATATTTCTATAAAATACTAGGACTTAACCTGATCAGTTAGACAGTTAGCATGCCCAATTTGGATTCTTCTATCCAAAGTTATGAATTTCTGAAGTTTTAGTCTCATTTTGAACTAAGTTTGACCGGATTGTTGACTTTTTGATTTAAGTTAGTTTCTGGAGTCTTAATATTTTTAATAAATACTATACCCTAATGTGAGTTGAGTGCCTTTGAGTTTGCTGGATTTGGAGTTTCCTACGCAAAGTTATGAATTTTAGAAGTTTCGGGCCCTAGACTATATGCTACGGTTGACCAAAGAGTTGACTTTTTATTTTAGGTTGATTTCTGGACATCTAATATTTTTTAAAAAAACTAGACCTTAATTAGAGTTAGGTGCCTTTTAGTTTGCCCATTTTGGAGTTTTCTGTAATTAGTTATGATTTTTAGAAGTTGGGGAATTAAATAAATTATTGAAATTGCCTAATTAGGGGTACTTTGGGGGTTTTGGCCCAAATCAGCTCCAAACTGATTGGGATCACCCCCAAAGGTCAGAAATGACCTAAGAAAGTGTTCTCGAGTGTTTGGGGAAAATTTGGGATTTTTAATAATTTTTAATGATTTAATTAAGATAAAAAGGTGATTTTTTGATTAAGGTTGAATTAAAGTCCAGATTAAGATCCAATTAAGGGGGCCTTAATTATCTAAGGTTGGGGACTGAATTCTGGAGAGTTTGAGGTATTATGGGTATTTTTCTGATTTAAAATAGATTTATTATATTTATCTGAAGTTTCTAAGGCTTAATTAACGGGTAAATTAGGGTTTGCCAATTAAGTGTTTTAAAGAGTCCAGAAAATTCTTAGAAAATTCTAGGGGGTTTCAGATGTCACTAAGCACTAGTGTTTAAAGTTTCATAGCAATCCGGGATCTATCCTAGCTCCTAAAAATATTCTAAGTTCGCTAGACAATCCTTAATTATTGTCCTTAGTGTGTCACTACACTAAGCAGGAATAAAGTGAGTTAGCTAACCCTTAGGCATAACATAAAAAGGGTAAATGTAGTAAATATAAACACACCAATCAAGTCCTTAGATCTAAGAGAGCCTAGGCTAAGTGCTTGTGCAACCTACACATGCAAGGACTACGAAAATACTAAGTAAAGAAACCTAATGAAGTGATTAGTGAATGATTGGGACACAATCACCCACTAATCCTTCTCCCACATGAATTGCTCTTCACATACATAACCTAGGTTTAAGATTTCACCAAGTGGATCTCCCAAGATTAAGGATTTAATAATATATATAGTTTTAAAAATATTTAAAATACATATACGTATTAAGTACATAAATATATAATTTTTAAAATAAGATAGTTTGAAAATGATTTCATGTTATATCCCTAGGAGATCCACTCGCCACCACCAAGGGGTTTCAAAATATTTTCATATTTAAAATTAATTTTTAATTTTAAAGTAATTAAATAATAATCAAATAATTAAGTAATTAGGTAGCACAGAAAATAATCCAAACAATACAGAATTGAATCCAGAAAATAATTTTAAATAAAATTTCATATTTTTCTGAAAAATTTAAGGTATTATACACAAAAATCCGATTTAAAATGTATTAGTTATGAATTTTTGAAGTTTAATGTATTAAAAAGGATTTTTAAATAATTTCAAAATAATTAATATTTAAAAATAATTATCAAATTAAATTAAATTAAGTATTAAAGTTTCTGGAATTTAAAGTAATTTAATAAAAATAATTTTCATAAGTTTTGAAAAATAAATGAATTTTAAATTAATTAATTATTAATTAAATAATCTAAGTATTTAATTAATTATAATAATCTAAAAAGGAAAAAAAATATTTATTAATAAAAAAAATAAATAACAAAAATAATTATCTAATTTTGAAAATTATTTAATAAAATTATTTATTATAAATTTGAAAAATATTTAAATTTTAAATTACATAATTATTAATTAAATAATTTAAGTAATTAAGGAAAGTATTTAAAATAAGGTATATTTATTAAATTTAAAAGAGTAAATAAATAAATAAAATCTCTGATATGTTAAGATAATTGGAATAAGAGATTCTTTATAAATTTGGAAAATAATTAAATTTTAAATCAATTAATTATTAATTAAGTAAATTAAGTAATTAATAATTAAGGAAAGTATTTAAAATAGAAAATATTTATTAAAAATAAAAAAAAGTAAATAAATTTATAAAAAAAAAAATTTAATCTGATTTTGAAAATAATTTAGTAAAATTATTATTTATAAATTTAGGAATAATTAAATTTTAAATCAATTAATTATTAACTAAGTAATTTAAGTAATTAATAAACTAAAATAATTTAAAAAAAATAGGAAAAATCATTAATAATTCGAAATTAAATAATAAAATAAAAATAAAAATAATAATAATAATTTTTTTATTTTAGAATTATTCAATAAAAAAAATAATTTTTATAAATTTAGAAAGTATTTAAAGTTTAAATTAATTAATGACTAATTAAGTAATATAGGTAATTAATCAATTAGAATAATTTAAAAAAAGAAAGTAATTATTAATT
Source organism: Dendrobium chrysotoxum (assembly GCA_019925795.1). Classification (NCBI taxonomy): domain Eukaryota; kingdom Viridiplantae; phylum Streptophyta; class Magnoliopsida; order Asparagales; family Orchidaceae; genus Dendrobium; species Dendrobium chrysotoxum. The sequence continues at coordinate 41,932,750 of CM034304.1, read as the reverse complement.
CAAATTAAATAATAAAAATAATAATTATTTTTCTAATTTTAAAATAATTTAATAAGAAAATAATTTTTCTAAATTTAGAAAGTATTTAAATTTTGAATTAATTAATGACTAATTAAGTAATATAGGTAATTAATCAATTAGAATAATTTCAAAAAGGAAAGTAATTATTAATTCAAATTAAATAATAAAAAAAATAATAATAATTTTTTTGATTTCAAAATAATTTAATAAAAAAATAATTTTTATAAATTTAGAAAGTATTTAAATTTTGAATTAATTAATGACTAATTAAGTAATATAGGTAATTAATCAATTAGAATAATTTAAAAAAGGAAAGTAATTATTAATTCGAATTAAATAAAAAAAATAATAATAATTTTTCTGATTTCAAAATAATTCAATAAGAAAATAATTTTTATAAATTTAGAAAGTATTTAAAGTTTAAATTAATTAATACCTAATTAAGTAATTTTGGTAATTAATCAATTAGAATAATTTAAAAAAGGAAAGTAATTATTAATTCGAATTAAATAATAAAAATAATAATTTTTCTGATATTTCAAAATAATTAATAAAAAAAATATTTTTTTTAATTTAAGAAAGTAATTAATTAATTTTTGATTAAATATTAAGATATTTAAACAATTAACCAATTAAGAATTACTTAAAATAATATATTTTAACATAATTTTAAAAATTAAATCATTGAAAAGTAATAATAAAATTTTTCTTATTTTTTTATTTATTTTTTTATTTATTTTAAAATAAAATAGATAAAGAAATATTTAATAATATCATTTTAAAAGTATTTAATAATTATTAGTATTAACTAAGTGTTTAGATTTTAAGTAATTAAAACTATTTTAAATAATAATAAATACGTCATAAAACAGATAGAATTTTAAATTAATGTATTTAAAATAATTATTAAATTATTTAAACATATTTTATAAAAAAATGTATTTAATTTTAATAAAATATTTATAAAAAAAAAAGAAAGAGAAAATCAACGACTCATGCTATTCATGTACGCCGAATTCTATAACCCTAAAATTAAAAAAAAAAAAGGTTTTGTTCTCAAGAATGGCTTTATTGATTTTGATGAAATTTTATATGTAGATTAAGAACATGAATAAAAGTCATGGGGAGGTATTTAAAAGCTCTGAAAAGTGCTTATTAGAAAGATATACGGATCTAAGTGTGGTGACCTAGATCTAAAGTTTTGATAAAATCTTATCGTTAGATCTTCTAGATTTTGAAATATCTGAGCTTGTAGATTGTCCTCGTATATTCCTCTAGTTGAAGTTGAACTCCAATTCACCTTGGATCGGACGGTAGAAGCTTTGGAAGGGGAATGACTCGGGTCGCCGGAGATCTCGCGGCCGGCAAGATTTTACCAACGAATTTGAGTGGAGGAAGATGTAGAGATGTTGGAAGAGCTCTCACACTAAGAAAATTAGGGTTGAGAGCGGCTAGGAAAAAGAAAAAGAAGCCCCCTTCATGAAGCCCTAAAAGAGTATTTAAATGATTAAGGCCCTAGATCTACGGCTAGGATTCATCCTAAGATTAATTAGGAGGGAATTAAGGTGATTTAATTAGCCATCCATTTGATTGCTTGATTTAGAAATAAATTTAAGCTCCTGAGAATGAAAAAATAAATAAATAACTAAATAAGTAAATTAAATTAAGCATATTAGATTAAAATCAAGCCTACAATCAGATCCGATTTGGGTCAATTTGGGATTCAATTTGATTTACTCAAATTAACCCAGTTAAATTTAAATAAAATGAACACTCGAATCAAATTAACCTCGACGGGCCTAAGGCAAACTAATCGGGCTCAATCGGATATGGTCGAGTCTACTTTGACTCAATTCAAGCTAATTCGAGCTCGAATTGGACTCAACGGGGGTTGATTAAATTAATTAAAGGCCCTCAAAGGCACTCGAATGAAAATAAAGGTCAACAAGGGCAAGGAGAGGGATATTTGAATCTGTTGAGTATATGTTTTGAACATTGTTATATTGTTTATATAGTGTATTATCTATTGTGTTATGGACATCGTTGTGTATATCTGTTTTGTATATATTTTATTTGCAGGTTGTGGAAATCCAATTTTAGAGGAAAGAAGGTTTTTTTTTTGTCAATGCTACAGGTTTCCGGCGGATTATCCACCGGAAATAGTGCCGGTAATACGATATATCAAACTTTCTGGCGGATTATGCGTCGAAAATTTCCGGCACTTCGTCCAGCGGAAAGTTTGACGGTAATAGTAACATCGGTTTGTTGCGGTGTATAATATGCCGGTATTACCGACGAATATTTCTGCCGGCAATACAGGCGGATCATACGCCGAAAACTAATAACATAATAACGTCATTTTTTTATTATTTTTTCATCAGAAATACGCCGAAAAATCCGTCGGTAATATATTTCCGACGCGTGAATTACCGTCGGACAGATTTCCATCGGAAATCCGCCGGAAACCGTATATTTCCGGCCGATTTTCATTGTTACCGATGGATTTTGTCCGCCGGTAACAATGAGTTTTCCTGTAGTGGTAGATCCTAGGGACTGAAGTCTAAGAAGTTCCTAGAGTCTAGGAAACCTTAAGGTCTGGGATCTAGAAGGTTCTTAGGATCTAGAATAGATCCTAAAGTCTAAATACTAGGAAAATCCTAGGGTTTGGAAATCCTAGGATCTAGAATAGTCTGGAAATTTGACTGATTTGAGATCAAGGTTAATTTGAATCTGGATTTTTGGTTTTGAGCTGAATTTTGATTTTGAATGATAGGGTTTGAACTATCTAAATCATTTATAATCATTTAAGTGATTGTAGATGATTAGATATGATTAAAGTCAGGTCAGAGGCTGTGACAATTAAATCTGAGTTGTTTAATGGTCAGGATTGGTCAGGGATTTGAATTAACTTTAGCTCTAGATTGATTTGAGTCTTGAACAGATTAATTTAAAGTCTGGTTTAGTCTGAAGTTTGAATAGATTTGAGGTCTGGATAGATCTAAGGTCTAGGAGAATTCTATCATCTAGAAGTCCTAAAGTCTGGAGTTTAGGGGCATCCTAGGATCTGGGTAGATTTAGGACATATAGTCTATGAAGAATCCTAGGGTCTAGAATAAATCCTAGGGCCTAAGAAGATCATGTGATCTAGTGTCTGGCAGAATCCTAGGATCTAGAATAGGTCATAGGGTTCAGGGTCTAGAAGAGTCTTAGGATCTAGAAGAATCCTAGGCTCTAGGTTCTAGGAGGATCCTAAGATTTAGAATGATCCTAAGATCTAAAATCTAAGAAAGATCCTAGGATCTAAAATAGTATGGAAATTAGATTGATCTGAGATCATGATTGATTTGAAATAGGATTGATCTAGGATCAGATTGATCATAGAGTTAGGATTGATCCTAAGGATTGAAAAGATCCTAAGGTCTTGATTGGTCCTACTAACCTCATACAAAAATGAGGTCAACACCGATTTAGATACTGATATTATTTGATACTATTTATTCATTATACTGATATTAAGCATGTGATATACTGAGTATGAGATATAGAATGCCTGGATAGTATGTGCATACTCTTGATGATTTTATTGCATTGATATAATTTTGACAGTCTTTACTGATATTTTGATTGGATACTTTACATAATTTATGTACTAATTGATATTACGAATATGATGTTTATTTTATAGTTTTAACATTCGTACTTATTCAGTATTTTACTTGCTTCTATATCATAGTATTTTACTATTTATATATTTTACTACTACTGCATGTAAATTTAACTATTTATGAACTGATTCAATGATCATATGAATGTTACTGTTATGAATTGATCCCTGACATACATATTACTCTTTTACCATCCTTTGAATTCAGTTATAAGTTTTGGTGACCTGTTGGGCTTTTTTTATCATTATATATGGTTAAATGATTTTAGGTCAGGGCATGGGAGCAACAGTGTGAGGCTAGTTAAGATTCTTCAGGCTTTATTTCTTTTTATTTTAATTATTTTGTTGTACTCAGGATAGAGTAATTGTGATATAATTATGTAGATCCTGAATAATGTATATAATTTTTGGGAATGAATACAGATGTGTACATTGATGTTTTAAATTATAGAATATATTATTTATTACTAAAAGATGGTATTAGATAGTTCTGGTTATTATTTATTAAAAGATAAATAAATAATTCTTTTAAATTAGATTATGGGACATCACACTAATAACCCCGTCTTCCATTCCCGCACCAAACACATAGAGGTTGACTTTTATTTAATAAGGGACCGCATTCAATCTAATAAGATAATTGTGGTACCCATCAGTACTATTGATCAAATGACGGACATTCTTATAAAATTGCTTCCCACCAACATGTTTACACTTCTCTGATCCAAACTCACTGTTTAACAAGCTCCACGGTTAGTTTGCAGGGGCGTAAAAGCAGCTTCGTCCTCTTCATGGTAGACTTCCTCGATGGCACGAGTATGTCTTGCCATATAGACGACTTCTATATTTATGGAGTCATTCATTTCTTCCATTCCTTCTTCCATAAATTCAAAATTTTTGTCCCCTTCCATATATTCATCATCTTCTATGTTTTCTTCTTCTTCTTTATTTTCTTCCCCTTCCATACCTTCTTCCACTTTCTCCTCTAGTACCTGGATCTCTGAGCGGCGGCGCCACTGGATTTTCGGTTCTTGATTCGGCAGGAAGATCTCTTCAACCCGTGGGCTACGGTCAAAGTTGGTAGTCTCTTCCTTTGGAGGGGATGGCGAGTGACGGGATCCCTTGGAGGATTCTCCAAGGTGTCGACCGTCATGAGGGGTATCATCGTGGGTCTTCTTTTTGACCCATCTCTGATGTTGCTTGTGGGCAGGGGCAGATCTCCGGGAAGCAGTACCGGATGTCACGCCCAAATTTAGTTCTCTTTTTCTTCCTTCTTCATTTTCTTCTCTGTGAGGTCTTGGCCTCCAGACTTGCTTTCTTTTCTGTCGGGACCTTTCGGCAGCGGATCCCTGAACCCAAGGTTTAGGTGTTATGCCCCGATACTCACCACGTGGGGCTGGCCTAGATTTTCTTCGATTCTCCAAAGGCCATGATTCCTGTGGTGGGGACCTTCTGGCCTCATCCGTCATTAATGGCCGCTGTAATTTCTTCTTCTTCAGTCCCCTATCTTTTACTGTCTTTAATACCCTGTACACTCGGGATGACAGGATTTTAGGCTCATATCTCTTTGGAGGGGCTGGGACTTCAGGTTGTCGGTCCCAAAAGGATTTCTTCAGCTCCCCAATAGAGCTGTTTCTTCTCACACACCTTAAATCAGAAAACTTGTTCCGAGAGGGAACATTAACTTCAGGTTCCTGAGCAGGCAGGCTTGAAGGATGGACCGGCAGCTGTTGCTGTTGAGCACGAAGCTCAGTATTCTTCTTCCTTCTCTGCCTCCTTGTGAGTCTCCCTCCAGATGAGGAGGCCTCAGCATCGTGTCTTCCTGGTGCAGGTAAGCCATTTGGTAGAGATGTGGTGTTTGTAGCCATCACAGAAATTCTTCCACCGGTCACAACTCTTTTGGCAGTCGGAGCCTCAGACTGTGAAAGTCTACGCAGAAATCCTCTTGGAAGGATTTTCAGCGGCGGGTCGTTGTGCCGGCAGATGCACACGACGGGTAGAAGCTTCAATGGTTGGTCGCTGCACTGGCAGACGCGCATGAAGGATGTATTTTATCTAAAATTAGCCCAAATGCTATGGTGGATGAAAATATATGCAAATTTTTTCGAATATATATATATAATCTCAATTATATCATTCATTTTAAACTTTATCATAGTCAACTTTGAGGCCTAAAAAGATGTGGATTGAGGTATGCATATTCTTGCATACAATCTCTCCATCTTCATTAGTTGTCAAGATTAGCACTGAAAGAGGAGATAAGCCAATTGGTTGTCAATCAAATTAGTTGGCTAAATTGTGTATGCTAATAAAATTGAGCTAACGGAGTTGAATATTTCAACCTCTTAAGTTTGTAAGGGCAGACATACTAGATTGGTCTAGTCAAGAGTACTATAGTTTTAATTTTTTATATAATAATCATTCAAGCTTTTTATAATCTTATTTAACTTCAATAATTAAAATTTTCTAATATACATACTTTTATTTCCTTGAATAATAGAATTCTATTTATATATTTATTACAAGATTTTTAAATCACTATATGCATCAAATTCAAAACTCAAGTCTATGAAAAATCATATTTTGACATCCAACTTAATTTATTCATTTTAAATAAGAAAAATTATTGAAACACTATGGATGAGTATTTTTTTTATATATTTAGCTTAAGGGGATGGGAAATTAGTAGCCCTTCGAATGATTTCAAAGAAATACCAAAAACAGAAGATCAGTTTTTGTTAGGCCCATTCAGCTGAAAGGCCGGAAAGCAAACCTACAAATTTTTCAGTTTCGACTCCTAAGAAAATTCTTAGTTAGTCTAAAAAATAATTAAAACTCATAATTTTCTAGACCAAAAAAAATTTTAAAACATTAATTCAAAATTTCAATTAAAAAAAGAATTTTGAAATAATAAACATAATCTCCTAATATTAATTTCATCATCCTAATAGCAACTTGTATAGATTTGCTTTCGAACAATTAGCAACTTGGATTGTTTTCAAAATTAAAAAAAAAAAACTAATAAATGAATATAATTTTTTTTATGATAAATTAATTTTAAATGAATGCTCTAATGAATATGACATAAAATATTTCAGTTATATATTATTTAATCCATAAAATAAATGACCTAACTAACATTACAGAATAATTTATCCATAGTAATTTAAAAATCTGTACAAGTGCACAAGAACTCTTAAAATAAACGTTCAGCAGCTTCCTCCTGGTTTACTACTTAACCATGCCCCGGCCCTCCACACTGAGTTTTGATGCCTGAAGCTGCTTCCTTTTAGGATCTTTCAACAGCTGCAGCTTCCTACTCAACTTTTGGAAACGCTGCTGATTTTGCACAGCTTGTTTAGCCCGAGCTCTTATTTCTTCAGGATCTATTTTTGATTGTGGACGCACAGCAAAAATCAAGGGTGTTGCTTCTGGCAGAGAAGCATGTTGTCTAGAAGCAGCCTGGCGGGATTTTTTTCTCTGATAAAATTCATCAAGATCTTCATCTCTAGTTTCCTGTTCGGGTATGGCTACAGGCTTTGGAGCTGGCCTCCTGTAAGGAATTCTCTCATCCTCATAACTCCGCAGGCCCTCAAATCTAGTGCTCTTATTAAATATTGGCCGGCTCCACTTATCTACCAACTCTTTTGCAAGCTTCCTATTAGCTGTCAGCTCTTCATCAGATCTCGACAAAAACATAATAACCTTCCCAAGGCCGCTTTTCTTTAGCTGTTCTCTCCGATCATACTGCTCTAAATCAATAGGAAAATCAGATAGTAACTTCAGTATGGCGGTTCGAATGTTCATATTAGGTAAGCTTCCATCTGGCAAAGGTTCTAACCAGTTCTTTAGAAGTGTAAGTACTCCATGATCTAAAAATTCAAGCTGAAGTTTCTTCTTAGAAAGAACATCTATAAGAACCGGTAGCTTCTTGAGTTTATTAATGGCTGGCTTATTTTGCCTATTCAATTCCGCATCTTCTTCAGCAGTAACTTCAAGTTCAGCCATAAAATCTTCGATGATCATGGCAAGCTCAGCAGGTGATTTTTCATTTTTCTTCTCCTTTTTGCCACCTTTAAAGAGCTTATTCATCTCATTAACCTCTTCTGCCTGTGGAGCATCCCCAATAGATCCAGCTTCATTGTCACTACCAAAGCGATCAACTTGATCAGCGCCAGTATCAACAATGAAAGCATCATCGTATGCCGTTCTAGCACCTTCTCGATCATCCTCTAAATCATCACCAGCAATAGCGTCCCATAACTCCTGCACCTCATGATCACTGGCATGGTCAGACAACGAACCGACTCCATAACCACCCTTTGAACGCGGGGAGGATGCTTTTCCAGCAGATCTGCCAGGCTTTGGCAACACTTTCCTCTTCTCCTTATTGCTCGAGTCCTTTCCCAATGACTTCTTTTTCCTCACCGGCTCCTCCTCATCCCAATCATCTAAATCCTCCCCACGAAACGCCTGCCCATCCGGGCTCCCGCTATGCTCTGGCGAGCTCTGCTTTGCGCCCTTCTTGATTAACCTCTTCCTTCGCTTTCCAACCTTGCCTTCGTCATATGTTGGTGTAGGCGACCGTTCCCTCCGCCATTCGTCGCCGCTTTCATCGTCAAATTTATGTCCGGTGTAAGGCAAAGGTTCCCTATCAGACGGCAAGTCACTCGGATCCATAAGCGCCGCTCCAGCCTCATCAATGTATGGATCGTTCTCGTAGCCCATGGCACCGAACAGAGGAGATAATACAGGAAATGTTTAGCGGAGAAAAATCACGATAATCGAAAGTCCACCCGAATTTTTTGTTTGCTAGCAGGATTGGAGCAAGATTTAACCCGCAATGTTAGACCCTGCCAAATAGTAAACAAAAAAACTGCTTTAAATCCTCCAGTTTCCCGAATTAAATATCCAATTTTTTTCCAACTGCTAAGATGCAGTGAGAAATCGGGAGAAATGGGGAGGAATGGTAATGGTTTTTTTAATAGATCAATTAATTTATGCAAAGGCAAGTCGGAGCGCAGCTCACCTTGGTCTATTGCTTAGGAGTTTTGACTATCAACTACGAGGTCTGGAGTTCGAGTCTTGCATATGTGTTGTGTGTATGAATTTATCTTGATTGACCTAAATGTTCCAAAAAAAAATTCAAAGATCCTATTAAATCAATGGAATAAAAGATCCAACAATATAAAATCAATAGAATAAAGAACAAATGTCTCATCTGGATTGATATACCTGCGAAAAATAAAAGTTCTGTTCCCAAACACTACCACGGCCAATTATAGTCGATGCCGAATCCGCTGCCCCTCAATGTCGCAAATCAAGTGCTCGTCGACGTAGGCCTGCCATGAAATTCTTCTTCCCTCTTCCTCTTTACCTTCTCAAAGGCTCTCGCTTCTCTGTTCTCCCTCGCCTCGCCTGTCACGGCCTTAATTAGGGTTTGAGAAGGGGAAAGAGACTCTTAACCACCTATTACTCAACAGAAAGGCTTTATTCCCGCCTTCAATAAAGGAGTATATGACCTGAACTTTATTAGAAATTAAGATAAATGCTTTTTTTTTGCAGCCGTAGCTCACGCTAAAAAATAGGAGAAATTATTTCCTCTGGAATCCTTATGTAGCTCGGTCAAATGAATAGCATCCACATCTTCAATTTATATATTATTAATAATTTTATACACAATATACATACGGTATATAACAATATAATTTATTTCTATTGGATAGTGTCCGGACTCCACACGTAATAATTTATTTCAAAATAGGTGAAATTTTACATTAGGATGAACTTAAATATTATGATTTATATTTAAAGTTAATATATATATATATATATATATATACATACATAACTTATATTAATATTGGCATAAATTCAAAGGCATTTAAGCTACAAATTATTTCAAGGCATTCGTACTTATTTTTTAATTTTTTTAGTAACTAAAGAGGTTGAGTGGCTAAAAAAGTAGTTGAACGGGTATTTTAAACTATTATTGGCAAAAAAAAGAGATAAGATAAAACACTCACATAAACTTTAAGGTCTAAATTTTGATGGAGCATGAATGGCATTCAATATCTATATACGTTTTCTACCAATTGTAATTCTTTTCAATTTTCTTCTTCATCTCCTTTATTTTTTATTTTTTATTTTTTTGTTTTTTTTTGTTTTTTTGTTTTATTTTTATCATATGGGCATAATAAAATGTAAGCTTCCATATTGAAGGTGATCATAGAAATAGGAGAAATTATTTTGTGTCATCACCGGACTGCCCGAAGGCGAATCAGGATGTACCACATCACCCGGTACACAGCACCGGTACACAGCAAAAAAATGATGTGGTACTCCCTGATTCGTCTCCGAAAGGCTTCTGATGACCGCATGAAATAATTTCCCTAGAAATAGACTTGAGTGAAACATTCAATGTGAACTAAAAAGATTTTTTTTTCATCTAAGTTTAGCCCAAATGCTACGATGGATGAAAAGATATGCAATTTTTTTCAATGAACGCCAAAAAAAGGTTCTATTCTTTAGAGTTATTGCTTGGCCAAACTACATGCTTACTTAGAGCAAAACCCTTGGAATTTAACTATCTAAAAGCCATTTATTTAGATTTATTCTAATATGAATGACAATATTCTTATCTTCATGTAGATCTTGAGAATTAAATAATTTAATTTTACATAATTTGCTCCTAATTCGTTTAATAAATATCGACACTATAGTTAAATCCTAGAAGGAAACAGTTGCATTTTACTTTTTAACATTGATTTGCCCCTTCAAAATGATCACAGTAATACTGATTATTATGTTTTCACTTTTTTACATCATATATGTTAATGTGATTATAACTGAGCTTGTTTCTTTTTGTGTTGTTGCCACTTATGATTGACACAATATTGTGTTTAGTGTTTGAAAATGTATGAAATCAATAGAGTATTCGACTCCTTTTTGGTCAAAAATTGCTTCTCGTTTCTACTATGAGTGGTAAAATTAGCTCCACACTATTCTATCACAGCAGGCGATCACCAGCACGATTCTCTGTATAACACTCAAACAGACTGTTAGATTATAACAATCACCTATAATAACAACCTTACATCTGTACACCACTTGCACTGATATATACACATATCTTAGTTACAGTAATGGGTGTACAAGTTCTATTACATAGAAATGGCAATTAGCATTTCCTAAACTATATTTTCTTTATTATTTTTCTCTATATTATACCTTTTCTACATGGTATCATAGCTTTTTCTGCTCAGAACCCAATACCTACTACGATAGCAGCTTCCTTCTCTGCCCATGCTAAAGACGCCTCAATAGAAGTCAGCACCGAAGACATCACCATTCTTTCCTCACTGAAGTTTCTCCCTTTAGAATATAAAAACCATCGTCCCTATTCAGTTGTCTAATGACAACTACTCCACATGGCGGTCACAAATCTTGAAGCTACTTCGTGCAAACAAGTACACTGGCTTATTGGACAACTCCATCACTGCTCCTCCCCGCCTTCTCCTTGATCCATCTGACGTTTCCAGACCAAATACCGCTTATACCCGGTGGACATTAGTCGACCAAAACCTAGCAGCGACGCTCTGTGCAACCATCACAACTAGTATTCTCCCATATGCCTTATATCTACACATCTGTACAGACATTTGGAGCACACTTGAACGACAACTTCAAGCTACCAATAGGTCGTGCATTATACAGCTCAAAAAATGAGCTACATCACATCTCCATGGGAAAACAAATGAAGCTCCAATACCTTACCAACATCAAGACTCTCGTCGACAACATCGCAGCGACCAGCTGCTCCATCGACAACGAAGACATTCTCATAGACACACTCAACTGACTCCCTCCCCAATATCAGGCCTTCAAGACCTCCATCCGCACCAAACTCACCCCTGTCAGTCTCGAAGACCTATACTCTCTGCTCTTTAGTGAAGAAATCAACCTTTACATGGACTCAGCCAAAGAATCCTCAGCTCCACATCTGAACACCACTCTATACAAGTAGAGGTCGCGGTCGGGGATGTGGCCGCTTCACCTCATATGCCAACAGAGGTCACTCTACTTCACAAAATTTTTCTAGATCAATTCCCTCTCTGTCATTGCTCCTCACATTGCCAGCACTTGTCAAATTTGCGGGAAGAAGAGACACACGGCCAACCTCTGTTGGCACGGGTTCAATGCTTAATATCATACCCCATCTATAGCTATGCTTTCTTCAACCACAACTACTAAAACCAATTGGATTCTGAACTCTAGCTCTTCCTCTCACCTAACCAACAATGTAGGCAATCTTCTACAACCAACACACTACAGTGACCAGGATAGCGTGTCCATTGGCGATGGTAGCACTATTCCCATTCCTCACTCCGGAAAGGGTCTCCTTTCTACCCTGACCCGTAAGCTTTCTCTTTCAACCTTACTCCATCTTCCACATCTCTCTCATAATCTACTCTTAGTTTGCTCTCTTACCAAAGATAATAACATTAAAATCTTATTTGATGATTTTGGCTTTCAAATAAAGGATCCACATATAAATACTACCCTTCTCAAAGGACCATGTAAAGATGGACTATATCACATCTCCACTCCATCCATCCACATACGCTGAGTTCAAGCCCTCTCTGCCACCCTTGCATCTTATGTCCGCTGGCATCACCGCCTGGGTCACCCACATCAGTAAGTCATTAATCTCATCTCCAAACAAAATTGCCACTTAGTTATTTCTAATGTTACTAATCTCTGCTCTTCTTGTAAGGCCTCTAAATGCCATAAACTTTCTTTCTCTAGTTCTTCTAGTCACTACTACAAACCACTTGAATTAATTCATATGGATGTATGGGGACCCTCCCCAATTTCTTCCAATCAAGGATTCAAGTATTACATATTATTTGTAGATGACTCTACTCATTATGCTTGGGTTTTCCCCTTAATACACAAATATTATGTCTTCTCTATATTCACAAATTTTCACTCAGCTATTGAAAAATAACATTCCCTTACTTTCAAACACATCCGCAGTGACGGTGGCACCAAATTCACAAATAACAAATTTTAAAATTTTCTCAAAACACATGGCATTAATCACCAAATAAGTTGTCCTTACACGCCCGAACAAAATGGCTTGGCTAAGCGCAAACACAGACACATTCTCGTAACCACTCACACTCTACTGCACACGGCAAGCCTCCCATATCCTCTGTGGTTAGACACCTTACTCATGACAGTTTACATTATCAACCTAATGCCATCTCCCAACACTTATAATAAATCCCCATATCAGTTACTCTACAAACGCCCTCCCAATTACTCACATCTTTGAGTTTTTGGATGTGCATGCTTTCCTTTACTTCCACAACATGCTCGCCACAAACTTTCAATCAAATCTCCTCCATCCATTTTCATCGGCTACACCATCTCCACAAAGGCTACAAATGCCTAGACCTCATTTTTGGTTGTATTTACATCTCTTGTCACGTTACATTTGATGAATCCCATTTTCCCTATGCCAAACAACCTTCCCAATCTCCCACTCCACCCATCCAACCTCCTCTCAATCCTAACCTCCTTCCCTACCTATCTTAATCTACCATCCACACCTCTCAACTTTCCTATACCGGCTGAAACCTTAGCTGAGCCAACCACACATAGCCCTCACAACTACTCTCAACCAAACACAATAACCCAATCCACTCATGACTAACAACCCGTCCCAGCTACCACAATACCACCTACATCCACCATTATACATCCTTCACATCCAATGCTTACTCGTTTAAAAATGGGTTCCCTCAAACCAAAACAAATTCTTAATCTCACCCACCAAATATCTAATAAACCAGCTACTTCAACATCTTACAAGGAATCCTCAAAACACTTCCATTGGTGATCTGCCATGGAAACTAAATTTCTTGCTTTACAACAACAAGGGACATGGATCCTTGTAATTTCCCCACCCCCTCAAGTCTTAATACTCAAATGTTGTTAAGGGTGCAAACGAGCTCGAGTTAGGAGGTGTTCGAGTCAAGCTCAACAGTCAAATGTCGAGCTCAAGCTCTACTCATTCCATCGTAAATGAGTTCAAGGCACTCATTGAGCCTCCGGCGCAGTCTAGTTCACCTTCCAACATGCGAGCGCGGTCCTCCAAAAATTAATTTGCGGTATTAATTTGCCTTAGAACTGTAGCTGGAGGAAGAGAGAGAGAGAATTAAGATTTAAGCTATTTTTTGGGGTTTTCTAGAGAGAGAATCAGTGTTAGGAGTTGTTAACATTTATAGTGTGTCAGAGAAGATAGATAGAGAGAGAGAGAGAGAGAGAGAGAGAGAGAGGTGATTGAGATTTCAGAATTAAGCAGAATTTCAGAACTTGAAATATACGTGAGATTTTTAAATTTCAACAGGCAAAAATTTGAAATACACCTATGTGATTATTATGAATTATTTTAAAATATTTAAATTAATATTTTCGACCCGACTCGGGAGCCGAGCCTTTTCAAGCTCGAACTCGAGTTGGTGGCTTTATAAGCTTGACTCGCGACCTCATAAATGAGTCGAGCTCGAGCCGGCTCACGAGCTGGCTAGGCTCAGTTACACCCCTAAGTGTCGTTGGATCTACAAAAGTAAAAGACACACCAATGGATCCATAGCCCGATACAAAGCTAGACCTGTCGCACAAGGTCATCGATAAGAATACAGCCTCTATTATACCAAAACATTCAGCCCCGTTGCAAAGTTTCCTACAATCTGAGTATTTCTCAGCATTGTTGTTACCAACTCCTAGCCCATAAACCAACTAGATGTCACCAATGCTTTTCTACATGGATCCCTTAATGAAACTATTTAAATGAAACAACCAAAAAGCTTTGAAGCACAAACTTTCCTCACCATGTTTGCTTACTATAAAAGTCTCTTTACGATCTTAAACAAGCTCCACGTCATAGATTTAAAACCTTTTCAACCCACTTAACCTCATTCAATTTTCATCCTAGCCATTCCGACCCCTCTTTATTTGTTCTTCATCAAAACCAAGTCAAAACATATATGCTTATCTACGTCGATGACATACTATTGACAGGCAATGACTCCTATGATCTTCTTCATATCATTTCCTCTCTAAAAACTCACCTCTCTATCAAACACCTAGGACCCCCCACTATTATCCTAGGAGGCATCAATATCACCTCATATGGAAACAATCTCCATCTCTCCCAAACACCTTACATCCATAGCATCAAACATCAAGCCGGTCTCTCCAATTACAATTATGTTTCCAATCCCTCATATATCAAACCTCCAATTACAATACCAACTAACATACTTTCCTTTGATTCGACCACCTACAAACAGCTTATTGGTTCTTTGCAATATGTCACGATCACTCGCCCCGACATCGCCTTCATCAAAAATATGCTATGCCAACACATGCACTATCCACTGTCACAATACTTCCATCTCCTAAAGCGCCTTCTCAAACATCTTCAAGGCACAGTGAACTTCGGTCTTCCAATTTCCAAATCCAACCTCAAACTTACATCCTTCATAAATAGCGACTGGGTAATAGACCCCATTATCTGCCGCTCCACATCTGGATATTGCGCATACCTTGGGTCATCACTCATTTCTTGGATGGTGAAGAAATAGAAAATAGTTGCATAATCCTCCAACAAAGAAGAGTATAGTTCATTAGTAGCAGCAGCAATTGAATTAATATGGCTTAGGCGTCTCTTGTTAGATTTTCATATTATTCCAACCAAACCAATAACACTATACTGTAACAATACATCATCAATTGAATTGGCCAGTTATGATGTCCCAAAATCTAAATTAGAAAGATACTATCAAGGTATTCTTCATGTGCTCAGTATATCACATGCTTAATATCAATACAGTGAATCAGTAGTATCAAATAATATTAGTATCTAAATTGGTAATAATAAAAATCTAGTGGCATGAGCAGTAAAATAATACAATAACAGTAAATTCGTACATTAATAAAAATA
This sequence comes from Dendrobium chrysotoxum, assembly GCA_019925795.1. Lineage (NCBI taxonomy): Eukaryota > Viridiplantae > Streptophyta > Magnoliopsida > Asparagales > Orchidaceae > Dendrobium > Dendrobium chrysotoxum. Next base: position 41,917,049 of record CM034304.1, on the reverse strand, counting down.
ATGTCTCAAAAACATGCATTTTAGTAGTCACACTAAACAAGTAAGAAGTCCTGGCTATCACAGTATTTTTTAGTATTATATCAATATCAATAAACCGTTGGCTTAATAAATAGAGTCATCACTCTTTGCCTGTTGGCATAATAATCATCTCTATATAACGTCCAATCAGTAGAGGATAACATCAAACCATAGTATTTAAAGGAAAGCTCATCGGCCCACCATCATATATATGTCAACTAGTCTCCAACCAACGGGTCAACCAGCCTTTACTTGTCTTCTACACACAAAGTAGTATCGCAGTACTATAATAGTAATTTTAATCATATATCTAAATTTATTTTCAATGCATTGCAATAAATAAAATATAATTGAGCTTAATTCAGAAAATATCAAAATGTCCTAACGATAGGCAACAAAAATCATATTGAGCAAAAAATTCATATTTTCAAAATTTTATCAAACTATCAAATATTGCATAAAATGATATTCTGAAGCTTTGGTTGAACTAAATCACTATTTTTAGATGTCAAAATAATTTTTTTAGTATACAGAAATTATTTTATTTTTAAAATCAACACGTGAAAAATCTCAAATAAATACTCAAAACGTTCATAATCTCAATCTCTATAACATATAAAAAGTTACATGATAAAAGTTTTATCAATTCAAAATTATTTGTATTTTTTGATAATAGAAATATAAATTTGATTAGAAAATTTCAAAAAATTTAAATTCTTTGAAATCAAAAATAGGGTAAAGATTCCTTACAATGAAACGAGCAAATAGTGACGTACTGAGCCAACGGTTTACTAAATTGATACAATACTTAAAAATATTATGATAGTCAGGACTTCTTACTTGTTTAGTTTGACTACTGAAATACATGTTCTTGAGATATTATTCTTATTAATGTATGGATTTACTATTATTGTATTATTTTACTACTCCTTCCACGAGATTGTTATTGTTATCGATTTAGATACTGATATTATTTGATACTACTTATTCATTGTACTGATATTAAGCATGTGATATACTAAGCACGTGATATAGAAAACATGGACAGTATATGCATACTCTTGATAATTTTACTACTACTACATATGAATTTTACTTTTTATGTATTGATTTAATGATCATATGAATGTTAAAAAAATTAAAAAATTTTAAAAAATGATCATATGAATGTTACTGCAATGATTTGATTTCTGACATGCATATTACTCTTTTATTATGCTCTGAATTCAGTATAGATTTTGATGACCTGCTGGGCTTTTTAGCTCATTATATGTGGTTAAATGATTTTAGGTCAGGGCAGGGGAGCAGCAGTGTGAGGCTGGTCAAGATTCTTTAGGATTTATTTCTTTTTATTCTAATTATTCTTTTGTACTATGTATAGAATTGTTGAGATATAATTGTGTAGATCCTGAATAGTGTATATAATTTTTGAGAATGAATACATATGTGTATATTGATATTTTGAATTATAGAATATGTTGTTTATTACTAAAAGATGGTATTAGAAAGCTTTGATTGTTGTTTATTAAAAGATAAATAAATAATTCTTCTAAATTAGATTATGAGACATCACTATAATAACCCCATCTTCCATTCCTACACCAAACACATAGAGGTTGATTTTCATTTCATAAGGGACCGCATTCAATTTAATGAGATAATTGTTGTACCCATCAGCATTATTAATCAAATGGCGGACATTCTTATAAAATCGCTTCCAACTAATAGGTTTACACTTCTCCGATCCAAACTCACAGTTCAACAAGCTCCACTGTCAGTTTGCAGGGGCTTAAAAGCAGCTCCACACTATTATGTCACATCAGACGATCACTAGCACAATTCCTTGTACAACACTCAAACAGATCGTTAGAATATAACAAACATCTATAATCATAGCCTTACATCTGTACACCACTTGCACTTATATATATATATATATACATATCTCAGCTACAGTAATGGTCGTACAAGTTCTATTACATAGAAATGGCAATTAGCATTTCCTGAACTATGTTTGCTTTATTAATGTTCTCTATATTATACCTTTTCTACAAGTGGGATCCAAAAGTCTTCTTGGATAATTTTAATGCGAGGAAGGTGAATGTGAAGATACATGTCAGTCTCAGTAGTAATAATTATTTAAAAAATAAGTTTATCGTTAAGACTAATTTGTTTTAATACATTTGTTATGATGATGCGATTTATAGTGGTTTATAGGAGGCATCACCAATATTTGCTATAATGTTTTGGATAGAAACATTGATGTGGGGAATGGTGAGAAGGTTGTGATCTTATGTGAAGGAAATGAGTCAGATCTGGATGTTGAGCTGACTTGTAGGGAGCTTCTAGAGAAGGTTTGCCAGATTTAGTCATTTCCTTATTTGAATCTCTTTTAATACTACACTAAATTTCTTCAAAATATTTATTATGTCTTCTCTCCATGTCAAGTTAGCAGTCCAATTACTTTAAATATGTGGGCGTTAGGAAGGGTGAAATAGTTGTGATCTACTACTAATGTTGATGGAACTCCCAATTTCTATGATGGCTTGTGGGGGTGTTGTGCATTCGGCATTGTCCTAAGCTTGTTTCTTCTATTTCAGGTTTCTTATGTTGAATATTGTGATGCTATGTGATCTTCTTAATGGGTTCCCTCTTTAGGTTGTATTTGCTAGTTTTTTATTAGATTCACTATCCAAAAGGATCATGGACCTGCTTGCTGAGCTCTTGTAAAAAGTTGAGATTGAGATTGTTTCAAATCCTTCCAATTTGGATGGAGTTAAGAAGGCTATAGCATCAAGTATACAGTTCTATTTTGGTTATGTTTACTTCTTTATCAATTTTTTACTCATAATTAGTGATATCAAAGCTCTCTTCAGGATTTTTTCGTCATGCTGCATGTGTCCAAAAAATTGATGTATATCGAACTATCAAGAATCCACAAACAGTTCACATATATCCAAGCTCTAGTCTGGCACTTGAATGCAACCTTCCTTGCATTCTTATAAGTCATTTTTTAATCCCTAACGTTACAACCTTGAGCAGGTTACTAAGTTGAAGCCAAAATTTGATGTTCACCAACTAGTAATGTTCAACCCTTACTAATTACTAACTTGATTGTTGACCATTGCTCAATTATTCACATTCCCTATCAATCATTTCATAATAACTACTAATATATGGTATTCAATGCCCACAAACTAGTAAAATTATTGGCATGGAGCATGGATGACATTCAACATTTATATATGCTTTCTAGCGAAATTCTTTTCAATTTTCTTCTCCATCTCCTTATCTCCTATCATATGGGCATAATAAAACTTAAGCTTCCTTGTTGAAGGTGATCATAGAAATAGACTAAAGTGAAACATTCAATGTGCACTAGAAGGATGTATTTTATATAAATTTAGCTCAAATGCTACATTAATGAAAATATATGCAATCTTTTTCGAAGAAGGTGGATATATATATTTATTTATTTATATATATAATCTGAAATATATAATTCATTTTAAACTTTATCATAGTCAACTTTGAGGCCTAAAAACTTGTGGAATGAGGTATGCATATTCTTGCATACAATCTCTCCATCTTCATTAGTTGTCAATATTAACACTGAGAGGGGAGGTAAGCTCATTGGTTGTCAATAAAATTGGGCTAACTGAGTTGAATATTTCAACCTCTTAAGTTGGTAAGAGCAGAAATACTAAATTGGTCTAGTCAAGAGTACTGTAGTTTTAATTTTTTACATAATAATCATTTAAGCTTTTATAATTTTATTTAACTTTAATAATTAAAATTTTCTAATTTTCATACTTTTATTTCCTTGAATGATATAATTCTATTTATATATTTATTACAAGATTTTTACATCATTATGCATCAAATTCAAAACTCAAGTCTATCAACTCAATTTATTCATTTTAAATAAGGAAAATTATTATAACACTATGGATGAGTGTTTTTTTTTCTTATATACAAGCTCTTAATTAGTTAATTTAGCTTAAGGTAATGGGGAATTAGAAGCCCTTCGAATGATTTTAAAGAAATTCCAAAATGGGCTTTTTGTTAGGCCCATTCAGCTGAAATTATTTATGATTTATTGCACCAAAATTTAAGTTATTTATATACTATGAAACTATTTTTAGACAATTATAGAATTATTCCCCACTATTTTTCTTCATGAAAGAAGTGAATACCAAAAAAGCCAAATGCTATGCCTAAATTATTTAAAACTTAGAAAATGATATTGGCATACAATTTTGATTATAATAAAATTTAATAATTATAAGTTTTATTTTAAGATAAATATAATATATAATAAATTATATAAATTATTTTTTCTGAAAAATCTCAAATAATAATTATGAAAACCATTTTAATCAAATTTGAATAAAAACATTTAAGACTAAATTTTTTTTCAAAATTATCAACATCATCATTAATATTAATTTCATCATCCTAATAGCACCTTGTATTGATTTGCTTTCAAACAATTAGTGATGTCAAGAGATCTTAGCCTCTAGGATTGTTTTCAAAATTAATTTTAAATGAATGCTCTGACGAATATGACATAAAATATTTCAGTTAGATATTATTGAATCCAGAAAATAAATGATCTAACTAACATTAATTACAGAATAATTTATCCATAGTAATTTAAAAATCTGTACAAATGCACAAGAACTCTTAAAATAAACGTTCAGCAGCTTCCTCCTGGTTTAGCCCTCCACACTGAGTTTTGATGCCTGAAGCTGCTTCCTTTTAGGATCTTTCAACAGCTGCAGCTTCCTACTCAACTTTTGACGCTGCTGATTTTGCAGAGCTTGTTTAGCCCGAGCTCTTATTTCTTCAGGATCTATTTTTGATTGTGGACGCACAGCAAAAACCAAGGGTATTGCTTCTGGCAGAGAAGCATGTTGTCTTGAAGCAGCCTGGCGGGATTTTTTTCTCTGAGAGAATTCATCAAGATCTTCATCTCTAGATTCCTGTTCGGGCATGTTTACAGGCTTTGGAGCTGGCCTCCTGTAAGGAATTCTCTGATCCTCATAACTCCGCAGGTCCTCAAATCTAGTGCTCTTATTAAATATTGGTCGGCTCCACTTAGCTACTAACTCTTTTGCAAGCTTCCTATTAGCTGTCACCTCTTCATCAGATCTCGACAAGAACATAATAACCTTCCCAAGTCCGCTTTTCTTTAGCTGTTCTCTCCGATCATACTGCTCTAAATCAATAGGAAAATCAGATAGTAACTTCAGTATGGCGGTTCGAATGTTCGTATTAGGAAAGCTTCCATCTGGCAAAGGTTCTAACCAGTTCTTTAGAAGTGTAAGTACTCCATGATCTAAAAATTCAAGCTGAAGTTTCTTCTTAGAAAGAACATCTATAAGAAACGGTAGCTTCTTGAGTTTGTTAATGGCTGGCTTATTTTGCCTATTCAATTCCGCATCTTCTTCAGCAGTAACTTCAAGTTCAGCCATGAAATCTTCGATGATCATGGCAAGCTCAGCAGGTGATTTTTCATTTTTCTTCTTTTTACCACCTTTAAAGAGCTTATTCTTCATCTCATTATCCTCTTCTGCCTGTGGAGCATCCCCAATAGATCCAGCTTCATTGTCACTACCAAAGCGATCAACTTGATCAACGCCAGTATCAACAATGAAAGCATCATCGTATGATGTTCTAGCACCTTCTCGATCATCCTCTAAATCATCACCAGCAATAGCGTTCCATAACTCCTGCACCTCAGGATCACGTGCATGGTCAGACGACGAACCAACTCCATAACCACCCTTTGAACCCGAGGAGGATGCTTTTCCAGCAGATCTGCCAGGCTTTGGCAAAACTTTCCTCTTCTCCTTATTGCTCGAGTCCTTTCCCAATGACTTATTTTTCCTCACCGGCTCCTCCTCATCCCAATCATCTAACTCCTCCACAGGAAACGCCTGCCCAGCCGGGCTCCCGCTATGCTCTGGCGAGCTCTGCTTTGCGCCCTTCTTGATTAACCTCTTCCTTCGCTTTCCAACCTTGCCTTCGTCATATGTTGGTGTAGGCGACCGTTCCCTCCGCCATTCGTCGCCGTTTTCATCGTCAAATTTATGTCCGGTGTAAGGCAAAGGTTCCCTATCAGACGGCAAGTCACCCGGATCCATAAGAGCCTCTCCATCCTCATCAATGTATGGATCGTTCTCGTAGCCCATGGCACCGAACAGAGGAGATAATATAGGAAACGATTAGCGGAGAAAAATCACGATTGTTGTTTGCTAGCAGGATTGGAGCAAGATTTAACCCGCAATGTTAAACCCTGTCAAATGATGGAGGAATCATTAACGCAAACGCAAATCGAAGATCCTATAAAATCAATGGAATAAAAAACGAAGGTCTGATACGGATTGATAGGACGATCGAATGATACCTCCGGAAACTAAAAGCTCTGTTCCCAAACGCTGCCGTCGTGGCCAATTACCGCCGCCGCCGAATCCGCTGGCCCTCAATGTCGCAAATCAAGTGCTCGCCGACGTAGGTTTGCCACGAAATTCTTCTTCCCTCTTCCTCTTCACCTTCTCAAACGCTCTCGCTTCTCTGTTCTCCCTCTCCTCGCCCATCAAGGCCTTAAATAGGAGAAATTTTTTGTTGCGGTCTCAGGACGTAGAGCGTAGGCTCTAATACAATGCCGACACGAGACGGCCCGACCATCATAATAGAATTTCAGAAGGGTAAAGAGACTCTTAACCACCCATTACTTAACAGAAAGGCTTCATTCTCGCCTTCAATAAAGGAGTATATGACCTGGACTTTGTTAGAAATTAAGATAAACATCTTTTTTTACAATCGTAGCTGCGCTAAAAATTAGGAGAAATTATTTCCTGCTGCGGAGTCCTAACATAGCTCGCTTATGAACTCCAATGAACGGAGGCCACATCATCAAATTATGTATAATTTTATTTACAATATATATATTAATACGTATTGTGTATAACAATATGACCGTTTTCTATTGGAGTCGTGATGGCGTCCGAACTCCGCACCTATGATATGAGCATAATAAAACTTAAGCATATTGAAGGTGATCATATAGAAATAGACTTGAGTGAAACATTCAATGTGAACTAAAAGGAAGTTTTTCATCTAAGTTTAGCCCAAATGATAAGGTGGATGAAAAGATATGCAATTTTTTTCAATGAATGCCAAAAAACGGTTCTATTCTTTAGAGTTGGTGCTTGGCCAAACTACATGGTTACTTACAGCAAAAGCCTTGGAGTTTAACTACCTGAAAGCTATTTATTTGGATTTATTCTAATTTGAATGACAATATTCTTATCATAATTTGAATGACAATATTCTTATCTTCGTGTAGATCTTGAGAATTAAATAATTTCATTTTACATAATGTTGCTCCCAATTCGCTTAATAAATATGAACACAATAGTTAAATCCTGGAAGGAAACCGTTGCATTTTACTTTTTAACATTGATTTGCTCCTTCAAAATGACCATAGTAATACCGATTATTATGTTTTCACTTTTTTTACACCATCTATGTTAATGTGCATGTTTCTTATTTTGGCTTGTTGCCCCTTATGGTTGTCACATTCTTGTGTTTAGCATGCGAAAATGTATAAGAAATCAGTATAGTATCCGAATGCTTTTTGGTCGGAAATTGCATCTCATTTCTATTGGAAGGAGTGGGATCCGGAAGTCTTCTTGGAGAATTTTGATGTGAGGAAGGTGAATGTGAAGATAGATGTCAGTCTCACTAGTATTAATTGTTAAGAAATTAAGTTTAACAATTAGACTATTTGTTTTAATACATTTGTTATGATCATGTGATTTACGATGGTTTATAGGAGGCATCACTAATATCTTCTATAATGTTTTGGATAGAAACATTGATGTGGGGAATGGTGAGAAGGTTGCAATCTTATGTGAAGGAAATGAGCCAAATCAGGATGTTAGGCTGACTTGGAGTTTCTGGAGAAGGTTTGCCAGGTTTAGGCATTTCCTTACTTGAATATCTTTTAATGCTACATTGCATTTCTTCAAAAGATTTATTTTGTCTTCTCTCCATGTCAAATTAGCTGTCCAATTACTTAAAAGATGTGGGCATTAGGAAGGGTGATAAAGTTGTAATCTACTTACCAATGTTGATGGAACTCCCAATTTCTATGCTAGCTTGTGGGGGTGCTGTGCATTCCGTATTTTCCTAAGTTTGTCTCTTCTATTTCAGGTTTCTTATGTTGAATATTGTGATGTCAGGTGATCTTCTTAATGAGTTCTCTCTTTAGGTTGTATTTGCTTATTTTTCTTTAAATTCTCTATCCCAAAGGATCATGGACCTGCTAGCAGGTCTCTTGGAAAATGTTGAGATTGAGATTGTTTCAAATCCTTCCAATTTGGATGGAGTAAAGAAGGTTATAACATCCAATGTACAGCTTTGTTTTGGTTATGTTTAAATTTTTATCTATTTCTTACGCACAATTAGTGATATCAAAGCTCTCTTCAGGATTTTTTCGTCATGCTGCAAGTCTCCAAAAGACTGATGCATACCGAACTGTTAAGAATCCACAAACAATTCACATACATCCAAGCTCCAGTGTGGCACAGGCTAGCAACCTTCCTTGCTTTCCTATAAGTCCTTTCTTAATCCATAACGTTGATTTTTGTATTTATATTTAGAGATAAAAAAATATATATTAGAATAAAACATCTAAACTCAGCCGTATAAATAAACTAAGCACCATATCATTTCCATCTGTAGATGAGATGGTGCATTTAATTTTTATTGGAGGTAGATCTCTATACATAAAGTTATCATAGCTCATAAATCAGGCTAGTTGTTGCATAATTTATTCTGATTATTTATTGTAAAATTTCAAGAAACTAATTTGTTAATTATGTGTTGTTTTTATAAATAATCATTATAAAAAAGGATTTTCAATGTACAAAAAGGAATTTTCAAGGCTTTAGTAGTAATTTTTTTATCGTATTGATTGATAAATTCTCCTTCAGCCAATGACATGCTGACTCAATTCAAATCATTTTTTTAAATTCCTTCTAATGTTGATTCAATCATATTACTTTTTCAAATACTATAATGCTAAAAGCACTCAAAACTAATTGGAAGCTCAAAATAATATTTCTATTAAATTCAATCCAATGGATAATTATAATATTGTTATGTATATTATGACATTTGTCTACAAGCTTTAATATTTAATTATTATAATTCTATTAAATTCTATCCAATAGAATCTATATTGATGCAAATGATCATTATTATAATTATTTTTATTGATAATATTTTAATTCATGTAAGTTAAAAATATATATAATTTTATATTTTTTTAATTTTTAATTTTATTTTTAAATTTTTATTCACATGCACTTTGTGCACATGCAATTGTCATTTATGCAAGCACAAATTTAACTAAATTATTTTTAATATTCAACATCATTAATATTCATATAATGTATATTTTAAATTCTAATAACATGCATTTTATGCACCTGCAAATCAAACTAGTATATTAAATCTCATATATATCACTCATTTTAAGCATAATTATAGTCAACTCTAAGGCCTTAAAAGATGTGGAATCAGATTTTTCACTCTTTGCACAATCTCTCCATCCTCATTAGTTGTCAAGATTGACCTTGTCACCTACCCATTTGTAATAACTCGAAATTTTTAAATGATTTTCTTAAAATAAAATTTTAAATTTCACAATTCTGTCTTGCCAAAGAAGGAAGAGAGAGAGAGGAGAGAGAAGGTTATTTGGAGCTTTTTTGTCTGTCAATTTTATTTAGAGTTTTCTTTTATTCGTTGTAAATAACTCAAATCTCATTTTAGTTTTTAATAATTTTGAGTTTGACAGATTTCTTCTCTTCTAAATCAATAAAAATGCACTTCTTCTGATTTATAGAGTTTTTATTATATAATTTTTTGTATATGATAGATATGAATAGTGTGGACATTTTGATAGTAACAATATTGAATTTCACTTGGTAGAATTAAAGTTATGATTTTTTTGAAGTAATAGATTTTCTTGTATTGAACAGAAATGACTATTTCATACTACATTTTGATTGTGATATTTGTATAAGTAAGAAATGATGGTTGTTAACACTATAAATGGATTGATTGTTAAAATATAATGTCCTGCACAGGAGGGTGGGCCAACAGATTTTTCTTTAAAGATGATTTGTGGTGTTATTCCGGTTGTAGACTGTAATAAAAGACTGAAATAAGTTGACGGGCAGAGGATGACGACTTTTATTAATTTTTGAAAGTCACATGTATTAACAATGATAAAAGATGAATGATAATGATATAATAATATAAAAAAAATGAACAGATGAAATGATATAAATACCACATTATAGCTGGATGTGCTACATTGCTGAATCATATGTTGATGCATGCATATAATGATAGTACTGATAGATAAAGTAATAACATGTATATATATATATATATATATATATATATATATATATATATATATATATATATATATATATATATATATATAACATCTGAATGAATACAAGTATTGATTGCATATAATTAATAGAATGGATGTGAGAGGATAAGATTGATAATAATGATAGATATGTGCCTATGATTTTTTTACTAATGCTTGAATGATTATAGTACCGTTGTTTTATTGATTTATTAATTCTCATGCATGTTATTGATTCTTAGATTCATTGTTAATGATTTTCTTATTTTTATTATTGATCGTCTTGAACTTTACAAACGATAATTGATTAGTGATAACATTATTTTTTAACTGAATTGAGTATGCATATTGATTCTTCGAGCCTTCTATTGAAAGTTTTGGTGAGTGTGAGTTATTGTTGGGCTTTTTAGCTCATTATGTAGGGATCAGGACCAGACGAAGTGAGATTGACAGAGATTCTCATATTTTTCTTTAGTTTTTTTTTTTTTTTGATATTTTCTTTCATGCTTTTGTAGTTAGAAGCTTGCAATAGATTAGTGGTTGTAGTGATGCATGTCCTGACTAGTGTATATAAAATTTTGGTAAATGAAAATAGTGAAATATTTTTGTTTATAATTTTTAATTATTTTTATAGATATTTCATTATATTGATGATTTATAGAAGCTCTTATACATTTTTAAACTGATAAATAGATAATTTTTTTAATTTGACTCTAGGTCATGACACCCTTACTCTAATATCAAGAAAAAAAAAGTGCTGAGAGGCCAGGTAAGCCCATTGATTGACAATCAAATTAATCAGGTAAATTAAGCATGCCAATAAAATTGGGCTAACTGAGTTGAATATTTCGATCTCGTAAGTTGGCAAGAGCAAACATATTGGGTTGGTCTAGTCAATAATACTATAGTTTTAAATTTTTACAAAATAATCATTCATGCCTTTTATTTTCTTATTTAACTTCAATAATTAAAATTTTCTAATTTTCGTAATTTTATTTCTTTGAATGATAGAATTCTATTTTTATATTAATTACAAGATTTTTACATCATTATGCTTCAAATTCAAAACTCAAGTCTATGAAAATATATATTTTGACGTCCAACTCAATTTATTCATTTTCCATTGGAAATTTTATCAAAACACTATGGAAGAGTATTTTTTTTCCTTCTCATATATGAGCTCTTAATTTAGCTCAAGGGGATGGGACATGAGTAGCCCTTCTAATGCTTTTAAAGAAATACCAAAAAGGAAGATAAGAATGGGCTTATTATTAGGCCCACTCAACCAAAAGGCAGGAAAGAAGGCCTACAAACCCTTACACTTGGGCTCCTAAGAAAATTACTGATTAATCCAAAAAAATAATTAAAATTCACAATTTTCTAAATCCCTTATGTAAAAAAAATGTTTTAAATCATTTTCATTTAAATTTTCAATAAAAAATATATATATATTTAATAATTATAAGTTTTATGTTAAGATAAATATAACATATAATTAATTTAAATTATGTAATCTTGTAGTTAATCTCAAAATAAATTTAATAATTATAAAAATAATTTTAAACAAATTTTTATAAAATATTTAGACTTTTTTTTTCAAAATTATCAACATCATCATTATTATTATTTTCATCATCTCAATTCAACTTGTATTGATTTGCTTTCAAACACTTGGTGATGTCAAGCGATCTTAGCCTCTAAGACTGTTTTCAATTCAAAGAAACCAATAAATGAATATATTTTTTAATGATAAATTAAGTTTGAATGGATGCTCCAATAAATGTCACATAAATTATTTCAGTTATATATTATTTAATCCAAAAAAAATAAATGATCTAACATTATAAAATAATTTATCCATACTCTTATAGTTCCAAGTAATATAAAAAGCCGCACAAGAATCCTAAAAATAATTTTTTTATATAATTTATATATTTTCATCATATTTTTATATTTAATATAATATTTTTTTTATTTTCTGTTATGAGATAAGGCTCAAAATGAGTTTAAAATAGCTCCTCACTATTTAAAAGTCATATTTTAATAATTCTATATTTTAAATAAAAATCTAAATGATTCATTAAGGTTTCATTTAAGATAGCTTTTTTCACTATTTTCTAAAGTAGCTTTTTTAATATAAAAATTAATTTAGGCGGACAGTTTTCTTACTTTTCTAAAGTTATATTTTTGTACAAAAATTTCTCATCCAAAAAATTTTTATACTAAAAAGTTACTTTAAAAAGCCGTAAGAAAGCTGTCTCAAATGAAGACTTAGTCTTCATTTGAGACGGCTTTCTTACTGCTTCATAAAGTAGCTTTTTAATATAAAAATTAAAATTTTTATACCAAAAAGTTATTTTAAAAAGTAAAAAGAAAATTATCTTAAATGAAATCTTAAATCATTGAAAAGTCGGTGTCCAAAAAGCTATTTCAAATGAAGTCTGAAAGTTGGTAAATATTTTGACCTTCGAAAAGAGTTAAAAGGACTTTTTTTTTTTTAAATCTCTTTATTTTATCTTCAAAAAATTTAAAATTTCTTTTTTATTTGCTTGTGAAATTTGGAGAATAATAAATAGGTTTTTTGACTTGTGAAAATGTCAGAACATCTGACCTTCTGAAGATCCCCATTAATGATTCAGTGGCCTTCATATTTGTTGACAATGAACATATCCCTATCTTTCATCGTGAGTCATACAAAACAATTAATAGAGAGCAGTCAATGTGATGTTATTACAAAAAGATATATGAGATTTTCTTTTATATAAAATATTTTATCTTCTTCTCAGAGATTCTTACAAGTGTCGACAAGTCATTAATTAGGGCTGGTAAAGAAACAACCAAAGCTGCGGTGGAAGGGGGAGGAGGAAACATGTGGTGTCAATGGCTTGTGGGAGCTTTGTCTGAAATGTAATCAAATTAAATAAAAAAATTTGATTAATTTTTTATTTGGTTTGAAGTTAATCAGGTAAATATTTATTTGGCTTAGGATCCCAATTATACAAATTTTATGATAGGCTTTATTAATCAAAGCTCCTAATTCTTCGGTTATGAGATAGGCTCAGATGTAATTGAGCGATAATAAGTACGAATGAAAATGGGATCTATATGGACGGACTCTTATCAATATTGAAGTTAGGGGTGTAAACGAGTCGAGTTTTGGCACTATCAAGCTCAGCTCGTTAGTCGGAAAGCGAGCTCGAATTCGAGCTCGAGCTCAGAAGGCAAGCTCTAACTCGAGCTCGTCCCACTGTAAACGAGCTCGAGCCGGCTCACGAGCCTCTGCAGTAGTCTGCGTTGTTCGATTCCAAGCGAGTTGTCCGCCTCCGCATCCCTTCACGTTTCTGCCTCCATCTTTGTTCGCCTCCTCCTCTTTCATGTCGTCTGCCTCCGCCTCCGCCTGCAATTTCTTGCTAGCGGTTTGCAAGCCGCTCGATGAGCTTGTGAATCGAGCGGTGTGTTGTTCGAACTCGAGCTCGATAAGCCGTCGAACTCGATAAGCTCAACTCATCGAGCCTATTAACGAGTCGAGCCCGATCCAGCTTGGGAGTCAACTTGACTCGGTTAAACCCCTAAATTGACATTCTTCTTTCTTGAGATATTCAATTAATGTAGCATCTGGATGCATACAACATCAATTGCACATATGTCAAAATTTAACTTGGCAAATGTTGTATGTGTCAAGTACTTTGAAATATAGTATGTCGTGTGATAGCTGAAATTTTTGCTTATACGCTTATGACCATGGCTCATCAAGATTGTCAATTTATTATACTATTGCTAATGAACCCAAATTATTATTTATTCTTTCATCTTATTTTCAATTAACATTTCACTCAACGAATATCATTAGCACATGACATTCTCCATCATAACGAAGGCCAAGATCATCACTATAGCCTATCATCACTCATCATTATCAATAAGTTAGTACACCAATCATTACCAATAAAGTGGACGGCTTTGTTGTAAAAAATATGAACATTATGTTATCACCACTAATGTCAATGCTCATTATCATCACTAAAGCTGACACTTATCATATCAGCCTGTCTTTCTATCCGTCGTGTCCTCTCCTATTAAAAGGAAGCTAAACCGCACCAATAAGCATCTTTTGATGACAATTCTAAGATAATAAGGCTTCGTTTGGAACGACTTTCTTATTGCTTCTTAAAATAATTTTCTAGTAAAATAAATTAAAATATTTGTACTAGAAATTTATTTTAAAAAGCAGAAAAATCGTCCCAAATGAAACCTTAAATTACTGCTTCTATCATACAGTGTATTTTTTATAGTTTATATCTATTACATTATACTAATATATATTCCAATTAAGAAGAACTACATCTTTTATACATGAGTCATATTAATAAAATTATTTAAAATGGTTCTAATAATGATGCACCGCCAATATATATGATTACAGATGTTTGTAAAATAATATAATCATTCAATCATAGTGTTTTTTTTTTTTTTTTTTTGGGAAAATTTTGGGATCATAGTGTTATCAAAATGCCTATTTTTTAAGTGGTAATGGCGAATTCCCTTAAAAAGAAGAGAGAGCCATTATTGTGGCGAGCCTGCGCGCTTGCGTCGCCATCCCCTTACTTCCCTTAGCCACGCACTGTCTCTGTGGGCAGTGGACTCTTCCTCCTGCTATAAATGTGGAAGCTGCCATGTCTTTCAAGCCAAACTCATCTTTTCCCAAAAAAAGCAACACAAACATGGTTTTGGTAGGCTCTTCATCTCCATCTAGGGTTCCGAATGCAAGAGAAAATGCAAGGAGAAGCTCCCTCATTGGTAAAAAGATTGGAAGATTCACCTGGGTTGTAATTTGCTTCGTATTAGCACTTGGTTAGTTCTTGTATTCTTTTTTTTTTTCAGGCTAAAATTCATGTTCTGAGTTTCAAAATCGCGTTTTGATTCCATTAGCAATTACTGGGCACTTGAGCTTTAAGTTAGGGTACGGATATTCTCAGATCTCGATGAAAGTTCGTTTTTTGTATAGATTTCCTGCATATCTGTAATGCGGGTTTTCATTGGAATTGTTTAATCTCCTGAAAATTTGCAATAACTAGTTTGGTTTCTAGTTCACCACTATAGTGAAATTCTTCTTCTCCTTATTTATTATTGGTTGCAGTGGGGTATTTCATAGGTGCATTAACCGGCGGTCTTATAAGCCTTGCGACCGAGTCTGGATTTTTCCAGGGCGCAGGAATTGGAGGCATATCTGGAGCTGTCTTCACAATTGAGGCTGCGGAATCTGCTCTCACCATTTGGCGTTCAAATGATTCAGTGATTTGGAGTATTCTTTACATGGTGCGTTGAAGCAGACTTGTTTGATTTAGTTAGATGGAATTTCGTTTTACTTTAGATTATTTGAATGAATCTGTAGTTAATCCTTTTAGAAGGGCCTAACACAGTTGTGAGGCTTTGGTGTGCTTTTATTCAGCCTCCTTGAATCATATTCTAGTTTTAAGGTATGATTTTAATCAAAATGCAACCGTGGTTCCCTGTAAATTGAAACTTTGGATAATCATATCTTAAGACAGTCTGATCCTTGCTCAAGATCAGCTCAATGCCATTTGGTATGATCTCGAGCTGAGCCAGGGTTGATTGAATCTTGAATCAAACCTTGCATGTCCCATTCATGTTGATCTAGGCTTGATTAGAGCCTATAGCCAATCTTTATTTTTATGGAATTCTGACCCTCCAAGAAAGTTTGTCAACTTAAATGCATGCATCTATGTGGATATAGAACATGTATGCATGCTTCCATGTGGATATAGATTTCTAAATGCATGCATGCGCGCATCTAGTGTTTAAGTATTATTTAATCAAAATGGAACCTTTGTTCTCACAAATGCTTTGGATTATGGTTGTCGATGTTTCTATCATAAGCTATTTGATCTAGCTCAACCATGCTTGATCAAATCTTTGATCAACCCTTGCATGAACCATAAATTTTGATTTATGCTCAATTAGAGCTATAACCAATCTTTGTTTTAATGAAATTTTTTATCTCTAAGACAATTGAGTCAACATGCATGCATGCATCTATGCAGATACAGATTCTTACATGCATGCAAAGGCCATTCATCTATTTTGATCTATGCTATTTTTAAAATCACATGATGTCTTATTTGAATGATTCACTTAGGAAAACCAATGACCTTTCAATCCTTTATATTTTTATGTTTTTAATAGATAAATATGGTTAATATACTATTATTAAAAAGACAGTTGACACTCACCTAGAGTAAATCATGATTATTGGTCCATTTTTCACTTTACTACCATTCAAATGCACTTAATCAACAACTAAATTAAATCCATCCATAAAATTCGTCCTTAAATTGTAGAGAATTGGTATTTTTTATTTTTTTGATAAATAAATTATATATATATATATATATAGAGAGAGAGAGAGAGAGAGAGAGAGAGAGAGAGAGAGATTTGAAAATTATGTGTGTGCATTCATTCATGATTCATACATGGGCTCATGCATTTCAATTCAATCTCGAGCTAACTCAAACAGGGGTTGACTTAATTCCATTTAATTTGAACCAAACATAACTCATTAGTTGACTTTGATTTCAACTCTAAATTGGTTTAAAAACTAGCTTGATCAAAGACAAATGTCTTCAGTCTCCGAGTGAAGTTAATAGCTCTATCTAACACTAGTGAAATATAGTGGGAACATTAATTTAGACTTGAAACTTTCTAATTCAAGTTTTTTGGCAGATGGACATTGTCTGCAGCCTCCTGAGTGGAAGACTCGTCCGCGAGAAGGTAGGACCGGCTTTCCGCAGCGCAGTTCAAAGTCAGGTGCCCTCTTATTTTAAAAAAAAATCTTCAACAGAAGAAGAAAGTAAGGATATTAGTTTTTTGAAATGTTGCCTGAAACTTCAGTTATGAAAAATTGCAGATCAGTGCTGCTTTCTCACCCTTAACTGTGGATTTTGACATTTTTGAAACAAGTAGTTCACATGGCATGTCAAGGGACTCAGTACAAAAG
The DNA here is from genome assembly GCA_019925795.1 of Dendrobium chrysotoxum. Classification (NCBI taxonomy): domain Eukaryota; kingdom Viridiplantae; phylum Streptophyta; class Magnoliopsida; order Asparagales; family Orchidaceae; genus Dendrobium; species Dendrobium chrysotoxum. Next base: position 41,899,557 of record CM034304.1, on the reverse strand, counting down.
CTTCCCAAAACCATCATAACCAAATTAAACAAGTCTGATTTCTCTGGCATTTGCTGTGTAGTTTGCCTTCAGGTTTACAATCTATTCTTGAATTCTCGTGTGATTTGGAAGAAAACCAACATTCAAGATGTGATTTTTTGCCCTTTTTCAGGACTTCAAAATTGGCGATTTGGCACGGATCTTGGTTTGCTGTCAGCATAGATTCCATTTATCCTGCATCGACAATTGGCTAATGAGGCAGAGCAGTTGCCCGCTATGCAGACAGGATTTCTTGAACTGTTCTTTGTAAATTATCTGTATAACACCATTTCCTTGTACACCTTTGTTTATTTTATTTTGTTTTGTTTTGTTTGTGAATCAGGGTTGTGGTTGTAGTAGGTTATTTCGGCTTCGTTTGGGACGGCTTTCTTACTGCTTCTTAAAATGACTTTCTAGTACAAAAATTAAAATCTTTGTACTAAAAAATTGCTTTAAGAAACAATAAGAAAGCCGTCCCAAACGAAACCTTCGTCAGCTTCATAACTTTAAATAAGGTCTTGGCTGCTAACCACCATAATTTAAACTGGTTGGTTCCTCTTGCATAATAGATAATAAATGTTTTCCTTATGTTGACCATCGGCTCAGCTTCCGGTCTTTGGTCTGTGATGTTTTCAGAATGCATTTACATTCAAGTTGTTTAATGTCAAGTTGTCCAGCATTTGCATTCATGTCCTATGAAGAAACTTCATGCATATTCAGTCATACATCAACAACCATTAGAGATGAACCAGAGATACTTAAATTATGAATTCTTCTGTAAAATCTCCATCATCATAGTAAATTTGTAAGTGCAGCAGCAGGATGTAGCCATCACCTGTGTGATATTTATAAAACTTTTGGTGTAATTTATATGTTTATATTCTTTCTACTTTATTCTCTCTTGATGATTTTACATGGAAGTCAACTTGATTGGTGGTTTGGGACGATGAACAAATTTTGTAGGAAATTTCTTACATTAACGAATGTTGAATCATGGAGCCAATCCTGCGTAGTGAACCTCAGTCTGATATCTCTGTTAGAAAGAAAGAATTTGCTGCAGTGGAGCTTTGATTCATGTGGTTATACATCTGAAACAGGTTGCTTGGAACATCTGAATAAATACATACAATGGGGAAGATACTCATGAAGAAACTTAAACTTTAATCATTTCAGATCAGTAAAATTAATGAGTGAACTTGTATTTCTGTATCAGGAATGCCATAAATTCACACAATTACATTTGATATATCATCAAAAAATTATCTTGATTGGGCACGAATCTCAAGGCAAAATTAAGTTGGAAACTTTTGAAACTAAATTTGGGATCATCTGAACTCTGATTTTAGCAAACTTACAGTCGAGTTGAACATCTTGGAAATACTAACCCAACGACGCCAAATTCGACTCAATCCAAACTCAAATGAGTCCAAAGCAAAGACCCGAAGCACATTTGGAAGGTTCAAACCATAATTTGGATTACCAAACGGTTTCCAAACATGACATACTTATAGTCAAATCGAGCGGCTCGACGAGATGAATCCAACGAGCTCAAGATCGCCAAATTCTGATATCATTAAGACATTCAAATGCCCAAAAAACGGTTCGCTATCAAGGGGATCAACATCAGCCGTCCATTCAAACCGCTCCCAAGTTATCTTTGATCTTCCTCATATTTATTACCCATGCCACTCTCAGAAAACTATAAATAGACCTCTCATTCCTCATAGAAATGGACCTAAGCAAGGATGGAAGAAATAGAAGGAAGAGAGTTCTCTTGCCAACAAACTCCTCAACCACCGCTGGACTTCAACCCGGCCACCTACTTTCGCCAGTTTTTTGACCGGCCACCTATTGACGTCGGACTTCTGCCCAATCGTCGACTGGTGCCATACTTCTGCCCAACCCGACCGTAAATTGTAGCCGGATTTTCGCCCGACCAACAAACATCGCCGGATTTCTGATCTCCATTCGTAACTGGATTTCAACCCGACAACTGATTATTGTAATCTGATCGTCCTCAATTTCAGTGACTTGTCAGTCACTTGTAATCTAATTAAACACTAGTATAATCATTTCGACTAGGCATGACCACGTGATTTTTTCCCTTTTCCAGGGTTTTCCATGTAAAAAATTATTGTGTTCCTTTTTCTTCTGTTTGTGTGGTGGATATCTGTACAATACTGAGACGAAAATTTTTAACTCTATCACCGCATATATTCTGCTCGCAGCAACATTTATAAATGTGAGGTAATGTAGTCCAAATGATGTAGGGTGATAAACACATTCTAAAATTGAAAATCATATGGAGGTAATAAGTAAGCTTTTATTTATTGATTGATTTATTAGATAAAATGTAAATCATATATTATATGCATAACCATAATGTTGTAGCATGATGTATATCAGCAAGGTGTTTGGTGATGAATCATGCACCTATGTTTCAAAATGATGAGTCAAATGCATGTTCATAATAGATTTAGAAATAGGGGGATTTACCTACATATCTTAAAATTTTTAGGTATTTATGTATCTAATATTTAATTATATATTATTTTAGAGTCTAAATCATGTTAAAGTATTTACATAAAGTAATGTATTTTATTTTAAATAAGAGTGATGTTTTTATGTAATTTAGAGATTTCAGTGTTTTAGGGTTTAGATATTAAAATTGAGATGTTTGATATATAAATATATAAGAATTTTGTAGTATATAAGTATATTTCCCTCAGCAATATAAATAATTTTTGTTTAATTAGTTTAAAATTTGGCCCCAAAAAAAGTGAATTAAAAATATTTATTTTTCAATATATCTTAGAAACAAGTAAACAACCACCTTGTTGAAATCCTACACCTAAAATAATTGTTGGGGGAGTAAAGAAGTAGAGATGGATGTCTTAAAATGCTATAGAAGGTAAAAAAATGGTGGCAAATGACTTGTAAGAGTAGTATGGATCTTAAATCAAGAATGGTGGGATTGCAAAACATCAAGTATGTCAAAAGAGTGTAATTTTTAATGTTTGCAAATAATGTAAAAGGGAGGTCTTCTTAAAAGAAAAAACAAAATCTAATTTATTGATTATTTTGCCTATCCTTCAAAATCATATTTTCTTTTGAAGCTTGATTTGATAATTTTGCACTGATATATCATTGGAATAGCAATATATCATATGAATAGAAGAGATTAATGACGAGTGTAAAATATTGCTCTCTAAATGGTGATGGACATTACATTCTAAATAAAATTGGGTAAAATCATTTACCCTAAATTTTGAGAAGGGGTTGATCAAAGGACAGAGTTAATGAAAATAATCTAACCCTTAAAAGAAAATTTGGTTTTCCAGATTTCTCTTTCTTTGAATGAAGCTATATACTTTAATAGAAGTATTTGGATGACATAGTCAAGAATATTGACCAATAAAGGAGCTTTGATGAAAGGGAACAGAAAATACTAAGATACAATTGATCATCTATTCAAGAGGAGGATCTTTCTCTCCCAAATCTCTAGATGCTGCTAGAGCCCAAAGGAAAACCTAAATCTAAGATATCTCAAATTTCAGCCAAATTCAAGATGCCCTAACCCTAGGAAAATAAACTATTTGATGCATACAATTTAAAAGTAAATCTCTAAACAGTCCCTATATTCAATTCCCTCCTAAACTCCCTTCAAAATCCTTCCTAAACAGTCTTTTTTTTGCTCGTCGGTTTGTGCGGTATGCAGGAGGCGAAACCCTCCACTTCTGTTCGTTGGGCCGGTCCCGTATGGACCTGCTAGACCGGTCTAACAATACTCCCCTCCCAAAATACCAACTTGTCCTTAAGGTAGAATGGAGGAAACTACTGCTAAAGCACTTGATCAATAACACTGGACGGAAAAGTGGACTGACTACTAGGTTGAATGATCTCTGCCTCAAGCATCTCCCCAACCAATCTTTCGCTCTCATCCTTCTAGATTTGGGCATAGTGGTACGACCGAACATTGATCGGTGACACCTCTTCCTTCAAGGTAATGGCATGCTCTAACTCTCTCTGTGGAGATAGGCCCTGTGGAGGTTGAAAAAACTCATTGAACTTCTATATGAGCAGCTGAACTGAAGTAGGAAAGTCTCCCTCATCCTCCAGTCTGACTCCTTCCAAGCGTTGCAACTCTACCAAAAATTCTCCTCCCCCCTCTTATATGGTCATGATCATAGATTTGAGAGATGCCTCAGCCTTGGACAGCCCGGCATCGCCCTGAATCACCATCCTCCTTCCCTCTACCACCAGCTCCATCCTCAGTGCTCCCCAATTGACCTTGGTATTCCCCAAGGTCTGTAGCTACTTCATCCCAAAGATGACATCAGTGCTCCCCAACTCCAATGGGAGAAAGTCCTCCCTCACATGGATCCCCTAAATTGTCAGCACTACACCCCTATATACTCCTCTACCAATCTCTACATTTTGCGTATCCATCATCACCCCGTAGCACCCTGTATCCACCAATGTCACCCCCAATTGGTCCACAGCCTAGTTGGAGATGAAATTATGTGTAGCCCCACTGTCAATCAACACCTCCACCTCCCTGTCTGTTATTTCCTCATTTACCTTCATGGTATGATTCGAAGTGAATCCCACCATTGAATTCAGGGAGACCTCCATCACGTCCATATGCAGCTTGTCCTCTATCTCTCTCTCTACCATACTCTTGTCTCCCTCCTAAGCTTCCTCGTCATGATAGATAGTGAGAACCTGAAGAGTTCGATCCCTACACTTGTGCCGTGGAGTATACTTCTCATCACATCTGAAGTATAGTCCCTTCACCCTCTTCTCCTGCATCTCCCTCTTTGTCAATCTTTTGAAGTTCCCCCCACTTCCTCCTCCTGCTGGATTCTCCTTGGGAGTCTCATTAATGTTGCTTAATGTAGGCCCCTTGGGTGCTAGAAGGGTGGTCATCATCCTGTAAGAGCTTCCTGAATTGCTGCTTCTGGCTCCCCTCTATTGATTCCTCTGATTCTCGACTAGTTGTGCCAACTTCATGGCCTCTCCCAAGACACAAGGCCTCATGACCTTCACTGCAGCTCTGATCTCTAATTTGAGCCCCTTCATGAAGCTCCCCTACAATGCAGTCTCCGAGAATTGCTCCACCCTACTGGCCAGATGCTCAAACCGCTCATGATAGTCTGCCACTGATCTGTCCTACACCAGTGCAAAGAACTACTCATAGAAATCTCCTCTTCTGTCGATTTGGAAACGTTCTAATAAACAATCCTTGAACTCTCTCCAGCTCCGTATGGGTATCCTCTGTTTCTTCCACTACTACCATGACAACGCCTTCCCCTCCAGACATAAGTCTGATGCCGTCAACTTCTCCTCCTCCGTCAACCCATTGACGACGAAGTACCTCTCCACCTTGTATATCCACCCATGTGCGTCATCCCCTTCAAAAATGGGCATTTTCAGCTTCCTCACTTTCTGATCTCCCCTGTTTCCCCTTATTCCTCCATAGTTTCCCCTTTCCCAAGTCTCCTGATCTTCCCACCTCCGTTCATACACAAACCCCTCTTCGCTTTCTCCCCTCTTTTCTTCAAAATCAGCACTCTTTCTTCCATGTTCTCCTTCTTTTCTTCCCCAACCAGCACTCCTTGATTCATGCCCCTCATACTCATGCCTCCCTCCATACCTTCCACCTCTCTTTCCTCCATGATTTCCACCTCATCATCCCTCTTACGAAAATCAAAATTCGTAGTTCTTCTCATGGGTCCCTTGGCCTCCGATGCTGCCATTTGCAATTGATTTTCTTATAACTTCTTCACCATCGTATGAAGATCGGAAACTTTGTCTTCCACGGATGAAACCTTATCTTCTACGGAGGAGATTTGATCTTCCACCATGGCTTTTATTTGACTCATCTCCCCTTCAAAGTGTTCCTCCAAAGCGTCTACCTTCTTGGCCGCCATAAAAAAATTCTAGATCTTGATTCATAATTTAGCAAGAAACCGTCTTCCGATCATAAAAAACCACCGTTGAAATTTCAAAAAACCAGCCCATTATGGTCCCAAAATCTGCTCTGATACCAATTTGATAGGAAACACTTGTAGATCTCAAGTATTTCTTATCAATCTTCGAAAAACAACAAGAATTCTCCACAAAAATCCACACAAAACCATGAAACAGTAAATAATTTGTATTATTTGACGAAAGGGGTTACGAAAAAATACCAAGATACAATTGATCTTCTACTTAAGAGGAGGATCTTTCTCTCCCAAATATCTAGATGTCGCTAGAGCCCAAAGGAAAACCTCAATCTAAGAGATCTCAAATTTCAGTCAAATTCAAGATGCCCTGACCCTAGGAAAACAAACTATTTAATGCATACAATTCAAAAGGAAATCTATAAATAGTTTCTACATTCAATTTCTCTCATAAACTCCCTTCAAAATCCTTCCTAAAGTCTTTTTTTTTCTCATTGGTTTGTGCGGTCTGCAAGAGCGGAACCCTCCGCTTCTATTCGCTGGGCCAGTCCCGTGTGGACCGACTAGACCGATCTAATGGACCAGTCTAACACATTCTACAAGTGTTTAACCTCATCCAAATTTGAAAATTTTAGCCAAACTTCGCACATGATCCTCATAGCGTGATTCCGACACCTAGATTAATAAAAATTATACAATTACATTCAGTATAAAACTTATATACTTCAATTATCCTATAATTATATATATTATAGACTTCAAAAAATTTCCATGCCTTTAAAAACTACAATCAATATGATACATCAAATTAAAAACAACTAGCCAAATGAAGAATTAGTGGCTCATCCAATGAGACTTGAAAACTTTAAGTTGGTACACACCCTTCTATTTTCAATATAATCACATACTTTGCAAATTAAAATATAGATTCATGATAATCCATATCATGTACAATCAGTTCTTATTATTGTCTATAACTCCCCTAACCCTCTTGCATTTAGGAAAAACCATTGCATCCTCTCAGCTTAGATCCAAATGCGACTATTAGCTACAAGTAATTAAACCACTTGATTTAGGTTTCATTTGGGACAGCTTCTTTGCTGCTTTCTAAAACAACTTTTCAGTACAAAAATTTCTTGAATTAAAAATTTTTGTACTAAAAAGTCATTTTAGAATGCAGCAAAAAAACTATCCCAAACGAAACTTTAGTCTCAAACCAAAGCTGTGCAATAAAAAGCATGTTTTTACTGATTGTAAAAGAAATTGCATAAAACATTTTAACTGATGAGAAACAAAAGGAAAAAAAAACGATTAGACTGAAAAGGTAGGTCTGAGTAGTATAGAATTTACAAGGTGAAATGTATCACAAGTTTTTTATGAAGAAAACAAAAGAAAAAAAAGGAAATTAAATTAAAAAAGGTTTCCTAGTAAATAACTCTTTATAGTCCCATCATCCTAAATGTGAAAGTAACCCCTAAATTACGTGAAGAAATTATACAGCACAAAGGGATTTGATTCCTTTGTGATAACATGTCATAATAAATGAAAGCAGAAGGCTGCTGGTTTTAATCTCCCATTTTGAAGCATGGACGATGATTGGAGCCGGGTAAAATACAGGAAGCTGAGAGTCTGTATCAAGGGCCAGTGAGATCTGCTGGTGCAGCACACGGGGCAAGAGAATTGTGAGGAAGGGTGATTCCTCCCCCTCTTAGGGAAAGGACTGGAACCTTAGCTGAGTTCGCCCGGCTTATGAGATTCGAGTCGAGGAATACGACCACCACCGTTATGTCATCATGGAAATGCCGGCGAACTCCGCGATCAATCTTCTTAAGATCAGAGTACCTCATCTCTCTCTTCTTGGCTGCTGCTTGGAGTGCGGTTTTTATAAGCCTTTTGGCGCTTCCCTGCTTGAAGAGAACAAAGATAAGGGTCAGTATTTCTAAACCCTGTAGAGAATCTATTAAGAACATTGCTGAAGCTATGTTGATTGATAAGTGACATGGTGAAATCCAACTTTACATTCTAGGTACGTTCTAAAATATGATGAAAATGATCAAATGAACCAAATCTATGAACAAGAATTATATTTGAAATAAGTGAAGTTGATAAATAATGATAGGTTACTCATTAATGAATAAGAGAGCAACTATGGGTTTTATTAGTCGGTAACATTTTGTATTTTACTTTCCTGCATTTTAAATTTTTAAAGGTTAAATTTGCAAAAAAAAAAAAAACACAGTAAAATTTTGAGTCCGCTTTGGACGAGAAATTATTCTGTACGGACACCGGACCGTCCGGAGGCGAATCAGAACGCGTCACATCATCCGATACATAGCCGTGGTACACAACAAAAAAATAACGTGGCGCGTTCTAATTCGCCTCCGAATGGAGTCCGTATCCGCACAGAATAATTTCACCACATTTCGCATTGTTGCAGCCCTCTTACCACGGCCAACACTCGCCTATTCCTATTGCTCATATTTCAATGTATTTGAAATGCATCATATAAAAACATTTTATTTGCATCCAATCAAGCAATTACTGCATAAATAAAATATATGTATTTTGAAAACATCCAACCAAGCAGACCTAAGATGAGCTCTACAGTGAAAAAGTGAAGCATCAAAACTCATTGTTGGGTTGTTTGATATAAAGCATATCACAAATCATTGAAAACAACTACTGTAAACAAGAACAAATAAAAGAGGACATGAAGAATAGGAACCACGGCGCCTAACCTCTCTGCACAAAAAACTTGTCACTAAAAACCAACACCCTCTCTCAACATAAAACATACTAAAAACAACTATAGCAAATAAGAAAGAAAGAAAGAAGAATAAGCAATACGAGACATGAGGAATAGGAACCACAGTTATCACCCTCACCCTCTACTTATCTCTGCCTCTCCTGTCACGCTATGCTTCCCTTTCCTATCTATTCGCCAACCCACTCACTCTCCCTTTCGCTCTCAATTGCCCTATTTCATTGAGATCATTGCATCGATGCTCATAACATTCTGATGGCCCTGTCCTTCTCTTCAGAATTATCACTCAACTCAAGCACATCATCAACATGGAGAGAGCTCCAGTAAAGACAGATATTTTAAGGGGGATTCTACATCGTCAGATTGTCACTTTATGAATGCTAGCTGAAGGTTAACGTTTGCTAAAAATAACTGAATCTTGATCATGAGTATTTTTCATTGGTGTGGAAGAAAATCAAATGTGTTATTTTGAATTTAAAGAACATATAAGATGGTAAATATAAAAAAATAAAATTATGAGGACGGTAATTCTAATCAAAAGAAAAAAAAATGAATATAATATAATATGATAGATAAAGAAAATCACGAGAAAAATAATCATTCTGCTTGTAGAAGAAAATTGCATAAGGGGGTAAAAAAAAGAACATAAATAAATGGTATTTACTGTTGTTGGCCAAACTAAAAAACAGCACTATCATCTATCTAGTTTGTGCCCACTTCCAACGCCCATCAGCCCATACTCGCAATATTTAGGCAGGAGACAAACTCAACATTTTGGTCGATGCTAACTGAACGAAATAATTTTGGCTAAAGCGTATCAATGACAGGAATTGATTCATTTTGCTCTAAAATAAAATTACAATTCATGTACAAAGAGTCTAAACATTATATCATGATGCATGTAATCTATTACCTGATGAATAAGTATATAATAGAATAGAATATATATTAATAACAATATATAATAAAAGCATTTATAGAATTTAACATTTAATAAGGCGAAAGTCTCAAAATGCCAAAGACATTAACCCTCGAGGTGTACAGCTCATTTAAAAAAGACACAAGCCACGCTAGTGCTAGTGAGGCTTAAGCTTCGAGGCATTCCTTTTGCACCTTAGTTATAGGCTATGATGCACAGACACGGACATGGCGACACGACACAGACTCGGGACACGTCAATTATTGAAAATATAGGACACGGACACAGGTCGGACACGGTATTATAATTTTTATATTTTAAAAATAGTGTAACAAAATTGAATAAGTATAATTTTAAAAATAATTTAGAAGTAATCAGTCATTTAACTAGAGTTTGTGCTTAAAATGATTAATATTAGGATGTCGAGAGTCGGCCGTCGATGCCATTTATCAGTCATCAAGAGAGAAGATGACAATGCTCGAACATTGATGTTATGCAGTAAATATTGAGCGTCAATATTAAGAGGGTGTTTATCGTCAATGTTGAGAGGGCGTTGGTCGTCAATGTTGAGAAAGCGTTGAACAAAGATGAGATGTAAAGTTGTGGGTGTAGAAATTGGCTAGCATCGAGCATTAATGTAAAGTCAGCGTTGATATGAAGATCATTTTGAAATGTTGATATTGTAACGAAGTCAGATGTCAATGTTGAGATGACATTGGGCATTGTTGTAAAATCAAAATTGTAATCCCCCAAAGAGAAATGAAAATGAGAATATTCGATGAATGGGATATTAAGTACTGGCGATTGATTTTGTGTTGTGGATAGGAAATAAGAAATTTAGTTTGTATATTTTAAATAAGTAAAAATTTTAAATACAAAAAATTATTTTTTTAAAAAATTCATAAAATATTTAAGATGCGCGTCGAACACGAGTGTCCAATTTGTATTTAATATTTTTTAATCAGACAAGTTTTCAGCGTGTCTGACACGTGTCAAAGGAGTGTCGGACGTGTGTCGTGTCGGATACATGTCGGACACTGCACGTCTCTTTGAGGAGAAGTGTCGGTGCATCATAGGTTATAGGCATGCACCTCAAACAATTGTTTAAACCATGGTTGATCTTTATGTCATATATTTATTTACATGGCTTTATTAATTTAATCTTTAAATAAATGAGTATAATTTAGTTTTTAATTTGATCAATTTTACAAATGCAAAAATCAAATCAATAACCAAACCCTAAAAGCCAATAACCAAACTGATACTTTAGCAACCTAACCAAATCAGCCAAATAAGATAAGCTAAAATTATCAATTTTATCCAAACAATGCATAACCATACTAACAATTGATATCAAAACCTAGGCCTATAAAGCTTTCAAATTCAAGCATAAAGGGTGATAAAATAAAAATCAATAAGTTCAATTGACAAAACTTCAGGTTCTTGAAGATGCAAATAGATTATTGTTTGTAGTTTGTACAAGAGAAAGCTCTATCAATCGCTAAAAGGAGAAAAGTGTTAAATCTCAGCCTCAGTTCCCTCATGAATCCAACGACTACAAAGATCGATCCGTGGGAGGCTTTCTAGAAACACATTAAGTACCATCCATAACTAGACATGTGATTTAAGAAGGATTTTATTTCATCAATTATTCTCGAGTTATTTGTTTCTTCATTAGACCTCTTGTATAGATCTATAAATAGGGAATATATTGTATAATAAAGTAAGACTTTTCCTCTCAACTCTTTGAATTCTCTAAATTTAACATGGTATCAGAGACGAAGAAAAAATGATCATGAAGAAGAGGGAACGACGTGGAGAAGACTGCGGCCTTCATTGCCCTAGTCTCCAGGAGGGAACGAAGTGACAAGAAGAAGAAGCTAAAAGCGAAGACTGCGGCCTCGGCAAAGAAGATTTCGGAAGAACTCACGCAAAACACCGAAGTCGGCATCAGGCAGAGAAGGAACCAAGTGGAGTCGGCACCAGGCGGAGTCGAAGCATCCGTGACCAGAAGCCGCTGACGCCGCCCTAGATTTCTGCGGAATCCGTGAACGCCAAAGCCGGGACGGACGCCGCCCTAGATCGTTGCGACTCCTGTACATCGAAGCTGAGACGGAGCTTCCCACGCAAAAGCAGAAGCCTATGCACGTGTGGATCCTTGCGAAAGAAATAATCCAAAAACCATCTTATTCACGGAGGAAGTGGGCTCGTGTCGTGATGCCTAGCCAGATATAGTCCATTAAACTTATAAAGATTAGCCTTAATTGCTAACCTAATTAAAAGATAATGTTTAACAACACAATGTCTGAAGGAAATTCATCCCAGAGCTTTGATCAAATTGAGTCTATGGTGCACCAAGGACGAGGTGACCTCCAAAGCATGCAACCTTCCTATCGCCTAAATGGGAAGAACTATCTAAAGTGGTCTTAATTTGTGAAGACCTACCTGAAGGGGAAAGGAAAAATACACCACACATCCTCGGAGGAGGACTAAAAGAAGGAGATCCTAATTTTTGAGCATGGGATGAAGCAGACTCCATGATTATGTCATGGTTGTGGAATTCCATGACTCTAGAAATTAGCGATACATTCATGTTCCTTTCCACTGCGAAGGACATGGGATGCTGCCAAACAGACCTTCTCCAAAGCTCGGGATGTGGCTCAAATCTTTGAAATTAAAGTCAAGGTAGGAAGCACAAAGCAAGGGAGCAAGACCGTGCCGGAGTATGCCACCCTTCTACAAAACTTATGGCAAGAACTTGATCACTACAGATGCATAGAAACCAGATGTCTGAAAATTGCTGCGATCCTAAAGAACTTTATTGAAAAAGATAGAGTTTATGATTTTCTTGCAAGACTAAATGCAGAATTTGATCAAGTTAGAGTCCAGATCCTCGGTAAAGAGGAGACGCCATCACTTAACGAAACTATTTCTCTCATCCGCGCGGAAGAAAGTCGACGAGGAGTGATGTTAGAACCAAAGGTCGTTGAAAGTTCAGCAATGGTGATGAACAGAGAATCGTCATGGAAGGAAAAAGATAAAGATTCCTCAAAATTCAAAGACAAAGACTCATTTTGGTGCAGTTATTGCAAGAAGTCGAGACACACAAAGGAAACGTGCTGAAAATATATGAAAAACCCCCCAGTAAGGAGTGGAATCAAAGAACTGAAATAAAGAACATGTCGCATGCCAACAACACTATAAATCAGCCCAACCCAGAAGCACAGTCCAGACTTGAAGAATTCAATAAAGAATATATTGATAAATTGAAACGACTACTGGTATCTCTTGAAAAATCAAATGCATCTTCTCCACTTGCGCTCTTAGGTAAGTTTCCAATTTCTATTAGTTTAAGTGCCTCTAGAAATCATTTAAAGGAATTATGGATAATTGACTCAAGAGCCACATATCACATGACCCACTCACCCACCCACTTCATCAACTATACTCCTTACCCAAACAATAAGAAAATCACCACTGCTGATGGTTCTCTTACCACGGTAGCAGGCCAAGGAGACATAACATTATCTCCCTCACTCACTCTGAAAAATGTGTTCCACGTACCTCAATTATCCACAAACCCAATATCAATACAAAAACCTACCAATGACCATAATTGTCAAGCTTTATTTAACCCTAATTGCTTATTTCAGGAACAGAGATCAGGGAAGAAGATTGGATGTGCTAAAAAGAAAGCTGGACTGTACTACCTGGAAGAACTAAATCAATTTAAAAATAGTTGTCTATGTGATCCCTAGTTGAGAAGAATTTCACTATTTGGCTTCATCATTATAGGTTAGGACACCCGTCTTTTGATGTCCTAAGACATACGTATCCACAACTTTTTCAGAAATTAAAAAATAAATATTTTCATTGTAAAACCTGTGAGTTAGCTAAACATAAAAGAACTTCCTTCCCAAATAAAAATGAGAGATGTGATACTCCTTTCTACCTTATTCATAGTGATATATGGGGACCTTCAAAAATCCCCAATATCTCTGGGACACGTTGGTTTGTATCATTCATTGATGATTGCACTAGAGTCTCTTGAATCTATCTCCTCAAAAATAAATCCGATGCTAACACCATTCTTCTCATTTTTCATACCATAATCAAAAATCAATTCGGGATAAAAATAAGGAGATTTCGCTCTGATAATGCTAAAGACTATTTCAACCAAACTCTTTTCTCCTACTTCCAAAGTGAAGGGATCATCCATGAGTCCTCTTGTGTTCACACCCCACAACAAAATGGGGTTGCAGAGAGGAAAAATGGTCACCTTCTAACCTCCACCCGAGCTTTCTTATTTCACTACAATACACCCAAATCTTATTGGGGGGAAGCCCTCCTAACTACAACCTATCTCATAAACTGATTACCTTCAACAACCCTAGGACTTAAAACTCCAATGGAGATTTTGTCCTCATTTTTCCCCAAGTTTCGAACCCATCAGAATCTTACACCCAGAATCTTTAGGTGCACTGCCTATGTTCAAATTCACAGGCAAGATAGAGGAAAACTAGATTCAAGAGCACTCAAATGCATCTTGTTAGCTATTCAGCTACCCAAAGAGGTTACAAGTGTTATCATCCACTCACAAGAAAAATCTTTGTCTCTATTGATGTTATCTTTGATGAACAAAATTCCTATTTTTTTGAAATCTCATCTTCAGGGGGAGACTGAACTTGAAGAAGATGAGAAAAATGAACTAGCACCTCTTGACCTTCCTCCACCTCAAAACCAATCCACCTGAAACCCAGGATATGGAAACAAATGACAAAGCTGTCAATAGATTTGGGAAGGTTTACTCCAGGCATACAAGCTCGAGCTGTGCTCCAAAGCAGATCCAAGATTTTGCACCATCTCCTGGAAGTAAGGTAAGCTCACCACCTTCCTTATACCCTATAACCAACTCTATATCCTTCAACAACTTCTCATCCTCTCACAAAAATTTTTTGGTTACACTAAAAGATATCCATATTCCTAAGGATATTTCTGAGGCCTTATCTGATAAAAATTGACAAAATGCCATGAAAGATGAAATACAGGCCCTAGAAAAGAATATAGATGGAAGATCACCAATTTGCCAATAGGAAAAAAACTGGTCGGCTATAAATGGGTGTTCTCTGTAAAATACAAAGTTGATGGCACACTGGAAAGATACAAGACAAGACTAGTGGCAAAAGGGTACACTCAGACATATGGTATTGACTACCAAGAAACCTTTGCACCGGTAGCCAAGATGAACACTATCAGAATACTACTCTCAATAGCAGCCAAGTACAACTGGCATCTGAACAATTGGATGTGAAAAATGCATTCCTGCATGGGGATCTGGAAGAAGAAATATTTATGAAAATACCACCAGGGTTTAAGGAAAAATCTGGAGGAAACAAAGTGTGCAAATTAAAAAAGGCTCTATATGGGCTCAAACAATCACCAAAGGCTTGATTTGGAAGATTCTCAAAATTCATGCTTCTTAATGGGTATAAACAAAGTCAAGGGGATCATACACTGTTCTTTAAACATTCAGACTCAGGGGGAGTTACCATACTACTGGTCTATGTGGATGACATTATCTTAACCGAGAATAATAAAAAAGAGAAAGAAAGCCTAAGAAAAAATATTACCAAGGAATTTGATATCAAAGAACTTAGTAGGCTAAAATATTTCCTTGGAATTGAAGTAGCTCACTCAAGTAAGGGAATTTTCATCTCACAACAAAAATACATAAAGATCTTTTAAAGGAGATCGAAAAACTAGCATCACCAACACCCGTAGAACCAAATCTCAAATTGGGGGAAGCTAAAGAAGATTGAGATGTAGACAAAGGTTCTTACCAGAGATTAGTGGGAAAATTGATCTACCTTTCCCATACTAGACCAGATATAGCATTTGTTGTAAGTATGGTCAGTCAGTTTATGCAAAACTCAAAACAAACACACATGCAAGCAGTAGACAGAATACTACACTACCTCAAGGGAAACCCAGGGAAAGGGATTCTCTTTAGAAGAGATCAAGGAATGACTCTAGAAGCATACACTGACGTTGATTATGCAGGATCGCCAGTAGACAAAAGATCTACCTCCGGATACTGCACATTTCTTGGAGGGAACCTAGTTTCATGGAGAAGCAAGAAACAAAATGTGGTGGCAAGATCAAGTGCAGAGGAAGAATATAGAGCTATGGCCTTGGGAATATATGAGTTACTCTGGATAAAAATAATTTTAGAAGACCTAAAGATCAAGTGGGAAGGTCCCATGAAGCTACATTGTGACAACAAATCAGCAATCAACATAGCCCACAATCCAGTCCAGCATGACAGGACCAAGCACATAGAAGTAGACAGACGCTTTATCAAAGAAAAGTTAGACAGTGGTCTCATATGTATCAACCATGTGTCATCTAAAGATCAACTTGCAGATTTCCTCACCATGGGATTGGACAACTCTATCCTTCACAGAATGATTGACAAGCTAGGAATGACAGATCTGTATTCTCCAGCTTGAGGGGGAGTGTTAAATCTCAACCCTCAGTTCCCTTATGAATCCAATGACTACAAAGATGGATCTGTGGGAGACCTTCTAGAAACACATTAAGTACCTTCCATAACTAGACATGTGATTTAGGAAGGATTTTATTTCAGCAATTATGCTGGAGTTATTTGTTTCTTCATTAGACCTCTTGTATAGATCTATAAATAGGGAATATATTGTATAATAAAGTAAGACTTTTCCTCTCAACTCTCTGAATTCTCTGAATTTAACATAAAGCTGCAATAAATAGATCTGGAAGAGTATAGATTGATAGACAAGCAATATCTAGGAGATCACTCGCCAATCCTTTAGAATAAATGAAGCCCTCAACATCCTCTATAAGGCCATGGCAATACATGTCATGAAGGTGCTCTCTAACATATATGAAAAACCCTACTTAGTCAACAAAGTAGATATAAAGCACAAAATTTATAATCTCAAGATATCAGAAAGAGTTTAAGGAGGAGCCATGCCATGAGCTTGCTCAAATTTTTTCCCAAGAGCTGGGATGGCATTGTAATAGTCATTAGTAGTTCTTATGGATAGTCCGCCTAGAAGCTTGGTGATGTTAAAAATCTCATCCTCAATAAAGATATTACACGACATGAGAAAAATGAAAATGCACACCATCTTCTATTTTAAATATTAGCAAACAAAGCATCTTTCAAAATAAGGGCAATGATAAATGGATAGGTAAAAAAAATCTAGCTGCAAGAAGTATTAATCAAATCATAATACATGCAAATATCTGGATCACCCGTGTGAATATTGATATATTGTAGTAAGTCTGATCAAATAATGAAATAATGTAGAAAGAAGAACCATAAACAAGGTAAAAAAACAAAAGAGACAATGGATATCATGGTAGAAGATATTCATGATGCATTAATACTCATTACAGGCAATGTAATAGAGATGTGGATATAGGACTCAAATGCACCTTTTCATTCTTCTCAAATAAAAACTCAATGCCATTATTACAAAGACAAATGTGACATTCATAGCTGATGATGAGCACCCGAGTATTGTGAACATTTGATATGTAATGAATAAGATAATTAATAAAAATACTTGTAAGTTGAGCAAAATCAAATACATCCCTAACCTGAGAAAATTAATCACAAATGGACAACTATTTGCAAAAAAAAGTCACTCCACTCTTAATATTGATATTTGGAAAGTGTAAAAGGTGCCTTGCTGAGTAGTTGGGGTAACAAGAATAATTGAGAGATGCCATCAGCGCAGAGGCATTCTATGTCACAAAAGCATAGGCCATATGAGTAAGAAATAACAAAAAAATTCTTCTCTAAAAGTAAAATCAAATTTAAAACTTGCTAATTCCTTTTATGAAGACTGTGTTCTAGGGAAACAAAGGTATGCTACTTTCTCAAAGGCCGAGAGAGAGCTCATATCTACAAGCTTGAATCTAGTGCACACAATTGTATGGGGGTCATCCCCATAACTTCATTAGAAGGATCTTAGTGCCACATTACCTTCATTGACGACTGCATTAAAAAGAAATGAGTTTATTTTATTAAAGATAAATATTGCATGTTTGCCATTTTGCAACATGAAAAAGCTTAGTGGAAAATAAAGCTGAAGAAAAAAAATCATATAACTATGATATAATAATGGTTGCGTGTACAACTTCACATAATTCAAAAACTACTGAATCGCACAACGGAACACAAGGTCCATATGAAGAGAATAGACCTAGGAACTCCACAGTCAAATGTGGCTAATATGATGACACTCAACAAATGTGCAAAGAGTATGAGGTTACATGGGAGTCTTCCTAAGGCCTTTTAGGCAAATGCAGTACTGATGAGGACATCACTACATGGAAAGTTTATCGAATGGCCGTCGATCTACGGCCACGATCGAGTCATTGTATTTTTGAGTCATGTCATGTCTTTGTTTTCTTTCATTAGTGTTATGTTATTTCTTTTCCGTTTTACCCCTTACTTAAGGGTGGTTGTTTGTTAGCCCGGAGGGCATTGTTGTCTTTTGTTTTGAGTCCGTTGTTTGAGGCTATTTAAAGCCCCTTGATGTATCTTTGAAGCTTAATGAATGAATGAATGATAAAGAAAATTCCTGCACTCGTGTTTTGAGAGCTTGAGAGTTGAGAGCCATTAAGGAGGATCCCTAAGAGAGGGAGAATTGTGCATTACCCACCAACCTTGAAGCGTCGGGTTCGTGGCTTATTTCTCTATCTTTCTCTTCTCCCCCTCCCCACCACCCCCGACCCCATCCTCCCTCCCGCCACCACCACCGGCCTCCACTCCCTCCTCCCTTCCCCACGGCCCAAGCCCCACCCGAGCCTAGACCGGCCAACCCCTCCACCCGATCACTTCCCCCCCTCCACCACCACCCACGGCCTCTTCCACCACCGCCGGCCCTCCCTTGGGATTTCCCCTTCAAAGCATGTCATCAAGACCTTCCTATTTGGGACTTGTATTTTAGGTAATGCCATCCATGCTTAATTCAAATCTATTTGAATTTAAATTGGTTTCCTAAAATACAATCTTTTATTTTTGGAAGGTTTCCTAGTTCAATTCAATTGAATTTTCAATTGAATTAAATATCCCTCCTTCCTAATTTAATTCTCCAAATCTAGGAAGATTGATTGCTTCCCTAATTCTCTCCCTCTCTTGATGCCGCCGGCCCCCTACTTGGGCCCACCTCATTAATTCCTTCCAAACTCCACTCCCCTCTTTGGGAATTAAATCCTAAGGCTCTCCTACCCTACCCACCCCTTCTCCCTCTTCCCTTTCCCTTTTGAAATTATTTCCAAACTAAGAAATCAATTTTGGAAATTTATTTCAGCAATTCCCTCCAAGTCCCCTTCCCAAATATTAACCCTTCTTCTCCAAAATCTGAACCTAACTCTCTCTCAAACCCCTACCTTGGCCGGCCACCTCCTCCCTCCTTTCTCCACTTGATTTTCAAGGCAAAACCACCAATCTCTTGGGGAGAAACATCAAGGACAGCAAAGGAGCATCCCCTACAACTATTCTCCTCCCAAATCACCATGAATGGATGTTCCCGAATGTGACTACGAATTGATACATGACGATCAAGATCAAATCGACATCCTCCGGTCTCCTTTCTTTGATGTGGGTTTCGACTTCGACAACACCGTTGAAGAATACATCGATCGCATCCAAATTGTCTTGGTTGACGTGATCGACGAGCAAAGGTCAAAGGGACATTGGATCATCGCCGGCCGACCAACGTTCTCCACCACTCCGGCTACTCTCCGCATCCCGTTAAAGGTTACACCGTTCGCCTCCTAAATATCCTCGCCGATGCTATTTGCAAACAAGTGGATAAAATCCGGTGGCGTATCTCTTCCGAATCACAATAAGGGTGAACTTCTTCTCCTTATTCAATTACCTCTTCATTCATTAACCTTGTAGGTGATGACGGAATCGCAAAGGATTGAACTCCGCTTAAAATGCTAAAGCTTAGTAAACGTAGGGCTTGAGTGCACTTTTATTTGCTACTTATCTTATTGTTAATTTAGGAATTTTGATTGAACGCCTACTACTTCGCATGTTGTTGATTCTCTAATTTATTTTGTTTGTCCAAGTGTTTAGCAAGTGGTTTGGCCTAAACGTAGGCACCCCTCTCTTGTTTTATTAACGTTTTGGATTGCTAACTTAATAATTATAATGGTTTACCTCAAATAATCGTGCAATTTACCTTTAAGCATTATAGTCCTGCATCATCTGGTATCAGAGCATGGCTAGCATGCATCACATGTACTAGAACTCATCCTAGGGTGTTGTTTAATCTTTGTCTTTAATTTTTGCATGCATAACATCTTTTCAAATATTTTAATTCATTGTTATGTTTGCTGTCCAGAATTTTTCTGCACTCATTTAGTAAGCATTAGGGTTGTTTCTTAGGTTTCTAGGTGCTGATTTTAATTCCATAACTTCACTACTTGCCTAGGTGAATTAACCCTTTAGTGTGTTTTGCTGTCCTAGAAGTTCCTACATCATCTCATATCATTTAGTGTGTCTTTTCTTCACTTTGGTTTGCTGTCCCCTTCCTAGAGTCACCCCTTAGTATCCCCTAGTGTCTAGCAATGGACCCGGAACAACTTGGAAGGATGTTAGACTTGTTGGTAGGTCAAATGAATAACATTAGCCAGCAACTCAAAGAAAATCAAGCTGACCTAGCCGAACTTCGTAGGGACACTACTGAACGATTTGATACACTTGAGTGTACACGAGAGCCTCCTATCCCCTACACCCCTTCTAGACCACCATCTATGTATGGGGACGACACTTACCTAAATGAGAGGCAACATCATGCCAATCATCGAGCTCCGCACTATGGACATGACCCTCATCATGATCCAGATATATCACTTATGAAAAATATTAAAGTTGATGCCCCTACCTTTGATGGCACACTCGATCCCCAGCTCTTCCTAGACTGAGTCAAAGATATGGACAGCTTCTTTAAGTGGTATAATATCTCTGAGGCGAGGAAGGTTAGTTTTGCAAAGATGAAACTCACGGGTAGAGCGAGTCAGTTTTGGTCAAACTTAGAGAGCCTTAGAGAGGCTAGGAACGATTACCCCATCACTGATTGGCCATCTATGAAACGTGAATTTAAGCAGAAGTACTTGCCCCCCTCGTACTTCCCTGGGTTGTTGGATAGATGGAATAGGCTGACCCAGGAAAATAAACCAGTCAAAGTTTCATCGCCTCCTTCGATGATTACTTGATTCGATGCAAAGGGGAGACCTCTACCACCCCCGCGCAGATTTTGTTTATGTTTCGTACCGGGTTGCGAGAGGATCTTCGCAACGAGCTATTTGCCCGGAACGTTACTACCCTGAAAAACGCCTACAGTTTAGTGCTAGATTTAGAGGAGACCCGTTCCCAGCACCCGAGCCGTTCACATGATTCTAGACCTTCTGGTAGTTCCACTCCTCACTCTACTCCTGCACGACCCACTCCTGGGAGTACGAACCGTCCACCCACGGGTCACCCAGCCTCCCGACCTGATTTTAGAAACAAACCTCCCACCCCGGATACCCCTCGGTCCAGTCCCGGGACCAAGTGCTTTCGATGCCAAGGGTATGGGCATATCGCTTCTCAGTGCTCCAGTCCCTACAAAGTCTCCATCATTGAGGAGATTACTTAGGAGGATTTTGAACCCGAGGTTGATCAGGTCCATCAAGTAGAAGATGAAGGCGAATTCTTCGAGGAGGACGATGACACCGTTGTCCTCCACTGCCTTCAGAAGTTGGACACTTCTCCCATCTGCGTGGTGAGATGTGCACTTTCACACCCTGTTACCACCGATGACTGGTGTAGGACGTCGATCTTTCACACCTACACCAAAATTAAAGATAAAAATTGTAAAGTCATCGTAGATAGTAGCAGTTGCATCAATGTTGTTTCCTCCAGCATGGTGTCCAAACTGGGTCTTTCCGCCGTTCCTCACCCCAATCCATATAAGGTAGCATGGGTCAACTCCACTGCCTTGAAGGTGAAAGAACGAAGCATCGTACCTATCGCCTTTGCCACTTATAAGGAGAATGTGTGGTGCGATGTACTGATTATGGATGTTGGACAAATTCTGTTAGGAAGACCCTGGATTTTTGATAATGATGTCCACATCTATGGGCGTTCGAACACCTGCGTGTTTGAACATACGGGCAAAAAGATTAAACTTTTGCCATCGCAACCCCGGGTCAAGGAAGATCCCAAATCCCACCCCCTTAAGTCCAAGAAAGGACTGAACTTGGTCACCAACAAAGTTCTGGACTCTGAGATTACTCGAGGCGCACCTTTATACGCATTAGTAGGTCGTGAGATTCCCACTGAATCTGATGATCCTATTCCTCAGGAAGTCCAACCCATCTTAGGGCAGTTTGCTGATGTCTTCTCTAATGACCTCCCAGATCAGTTACCTCCACTTAAAGACATTCAGCATGCTATAGACTTAGTCGCTGGAGCCTCCCTCCCAAACCTGCCACACTATCGCATAAACCCCATGGAACATGCTGAACTTAAGAAGCAGCTATACGACTTACTACAGCGAGGTTTCATTAAGGAAAGTCTTAGTCCCTACGCGGTGCCCGCCCTTCTCACTCCTAAGAAGGACGGATCTTGGAGAATGTGTGTTGATAGCCGTGCTATCAACAAAATCACCGTCAAATATCATTTCCCTATTTCGAGATTGGACGATATGCTCGATATGATGACGGGTGCCACTCTATTCTCCAAGATCGATCTCAAGAGTGGATACCACCAGATCCGGATCCGACCCAGTGATGAGTGGAAAACTGCTTTCAAGACCAAGGACGGTCTTTATGAATGTATGGTCATGCCTTTCGAGTTGAGTAATGCCCCGAGCACTTTAATGAGGATCATGACCTAGGTGTTACGCCCTTTTATGGGTAAGTTTGTCATTGTATACTTTGATGACATCCTTATCTATAATCATTCTGTTAATCAACACCTGAACCATTTAAAGCAAGTCTGTACGGTCTTAAGGAAGGAACAACTTTATGCGAATCCTAAGAAATATACCTTGTAGATCGCGTTGTCTTTCTGGGTTTTATCGTTTCAGCCCGCGGGGTCTCTGCAAATCCCGAGAAGGTGAGGGCCATCGTAGAAAGGTCAGTTCCCCAGAATATCCGGGAAGTTCGCAGCTTCCACGGACTAGCCACCTTCTATAGGAGATTTATCCGTAATTTCAGCACTATTGTATCTCCTATCACTAACTGTCTTAAGAAGGGTGATTTCCACTGGACTCCGACCGCCACCAGAGCTTTTGATGAGATTAAGAAAAGAATGGTGGAAGTCCCAGTGATGAGACTTCCTGATTTCTCTAAAGTTTTCGAAGTAACCTGCGATGCTTCGGGGGTAGGAATTGGAGGAGTCCTCTCCCAGGAAGGTCACCCTGTAGCTTATTTCAGTGAGAAACTGAATAACATTCGGCAACGATATTTCACATATGACAAAGAGTTTTACGTTGTGATCCAATCTCTTCGATATTGGCGACACTAATTGCTCCCGCAAGAGTTCGTCATATTCTCGGATCACGAGGCTCTGCGTTATATCAACTCCCAAAAGAAGTTGAATGCACGCCACGGTCGATGGGTAGAGTTCCTTTAGGAATACACATATACCCTTAGACATAAGGCGGGAGTTGAGAATAAAGCTGCTGATGCTCTCAGTCGTCGCATGATGACTACCACTGAGATGAGAGCTAAAGTTGTGGTTTTGACCAAATAAAGAGGGACTATTTGGACTGCCCCGACTTTAAGGAGACCTACTCTCTCTTGTCCACAGGCAGCACACGCCTTGTGGACGATTTCCTTCTAGAGGATGGTTATCTTTTCAAAGCTCAAAAGCTTTACATCCCTAGCACCTCCCTTAGGGAATTTCTTGTCTAGGAACTCCACGCCGGAGGCCTCACTGGGCACTACGGTCGGGATAAAACAATAGAAGCCGTGGAGTATCGTTTCTTTTAACCCAGCCTGAAGAGAGATGTTGGTAGGATGGTTAATCGGTGTCACACTTGTCAATTAGCCAAGCAGCATAAGCAGAACACTGGCCTTTACACTCCTTTGCCTGTCCCTAGTTGTCCTTGGCAGGATGTTAGTATGGATTTCATTTTAGGCCTGCCCAAGACAATCCGTAGAAATAATGCCATATGTGTTGTAGTAGATAGATTTTTATAAATGGCTCATTTCATACCTTGCTTCAAAACATCCGACGCCTCCCACATTGCCAAGCTTTATTTCATTGAAGTTGTCCGTCTACATGGTCTACCCAAGACCATCGTATCTGACAGGAATGTTAAATTCACTAGCTATTTTTGGAAGACCCTTTGGATGAAGTTGGGCACGAAATTGCAATTCTCCACAGCCTTTCATCCACAGACTGATGGTCAGACCGAGGTAGTTAATAGGAGCTTAGGAAATCTGTTACGGTCTCTGGTTGGTGAGCATGTTAAGGATTGGGATTCCGTTCTACCCACTGCTGAGTTTGCTTATAATAACTCTGTGAATCGAACCACTGGCCTAAGTCCTTCTGAGATTATTTATGGGTTCAAACCTAGACAACCATTAGATCTCATTCATATGTGTTCTAGGTATAGGATTTCTGAGTCTGCATCATCATTCGCATCGCATATGCATGAGCTTCATAAGAAAATTGCACGACAAATTGAAAAGAGCAACAATGATTATAAATTACATGCTGATCTGAAATGAAAATTTAAAACTTTTGAGGTTGGTAACTCCGTGATGGTGTGGATTCGTCCGGAACGATTCCCACAAGGAACGGTTAAGAAATTGCATGCTAAGAGTGCTGGACCTTTCAAAATAATGAAGAAAATCAATGATAATGCTTATGTGGTAGATCTTCCTGCTGAGTTCAACATCAATCCCTCTTTTAACATAGAAGATCTAGTGGCATATGAAGGTCCGAATTTCAATACGCCAAATCCACTCATACAACAGTCTTGTATGACCCCACCTTGTGAGATCCCTAACCTACCCTCACTCCCAGATATTCCTAAATCACCCATGGTAGAAAAAGTGGACACGATCCTAAGTGATGAAACCATCTCTACAAAGAAAGGTGGACGACGAAGGTACTTGATCAGGTGGAGAGGCAAACCCGAGTCAGAGGATACTTGGTTGGATCGTGAGGAGCTACAGCAGATGGACCCTGATGCATTGAAAATCTATGATAGCACCAGAGATACTTACTCGATGGAGTCGAGCTTTCTTCCACCCCGGGAGAATGATGAGGACATCACTATATGGAAAGTTTATCGGAGACGTGGCCGTCGATCTACAGCCACGATCGAGTCATTGTATTTTTGAGTCATATCATGTCTTTGTTTTCTTTCATTAGTGTTATGTTATTTCTTTTTCGTTTTACCCCTTACTTAAGGGTGGTTATTTGTTAGACCGGAGGGCATTGTTGTCTTTTATTTTGAGTCCGTTGTTTGAGGCTATTTAAAGCCCCTTGATGTATCTTTGAAGCTTAATAAATAAATGAATAAAAAAGAAAATTCTTGCACTCGTGTTTTGAGAGCTTGAGAGTTGAGAGCCATTAAGGAGAATCCCTAGGAGAGGGAGAATTGTGCATTACCCACCAACCTTGAAGCGTCGGGTTCGTGACTTATTTCTCTATCTTTCTCTTCTCCCCCTCCCCCACCACCCCCGGCCCCATCCTCCCTCCCACCACCACCACCGGCCTCCACTCCCTCATCCCTTCCCCACGGCCCAAGCCCCACACGAGCCTAGACCCGCCAACCCCTCCACCCGATCACCTCCCCCCCTCCACCACCACCCACGGCCTCTTCCACCACCACCGGCCCTCCCTTGGGATTTCCCCTTCAAAGCATGTCATCAAGATCTTCCTATTTGGGACTTGTATTTTAGGTAATGCCATCCATGCTTAATTCAAATCTATTTGAATTTAAATTGGTTTCCTAAAATACAATCTTTTATTTTTGGAAGGTTTCTTAATTCAATTCAATTGAATTTTCAATTGAATTAAATATCCCTCCTTCCTAATTTAATTCTCCAAATCTAGGAAGATTGATTGCTTCCCTAATTCCCTCCCTCCTTGATGCCGCCGGCCCCCTACTTGGGCCCACCTCATTAATTCCTTCCAAACTCCACTCCACTCCCCTCTTTGGGAATTAAATCCCAAGGCTCTCCTACCCTACCCGCCCCCTCTCCCTCTTCCCTTTCCCTTTTGAAATTATTTCCAAACTAAGAAATCAATTTTGGAAATTTATTTCAGCAATTCCCTCCAAATCCCCTTCCCAAATATTAACCCTTCTTCTCCAAAATCTGAACCTAACTCTCTCTCAAACCCCCACCTTGGCCGGCCACCTCCTCCCTCCTTTCTCCACTTGATTTTCAAGACAAAACCACCAATCTCTTGGGGAGAAACATCAAGGACAGCAAAGGAGCATCCCCTACAACTATTCTCCTCCCAAATCACCATGAATGGAGGTTTCCGAATGGGACTACGGATTGATACATGACGATCAAGATCAAATCGACATCATACGGTCTCCTTTTTCTTTGACGTGGGTTTCGACTTCAACAACACCGTTGAAGAATACATCGATCGCATCCAAATTGTCTTGGTTGACGTGATCGACGAGCAAAGGTCAAAGGGACATTGGATCATCGTCGGCCGACCAACGTTCTCCACCACTCCGGCTACCTCTCCGCATTCCGTTAAAGGTTACATCGTTCGCCTCCTAAATATCGTCGCCGACGCTATTTGCAAACAAGTGGATAAAATCCAGTGGCGTATCTCTTCCGAATCACAATAAGGGTGAACTTCTTCTCCTTATTCAATTATCTCTTCATTCACTAACCTTGTAGGTGATGATGGAATCGCAAAGGATCGAACTCCGCTTAAAATGCTAAAGCTTAGTAAATGTAGGGCTTGAGTGCACTTTTATTTGCTACTTATCTTATTGTTAATTTAGGAATTTTGATTGAATGCCTACTACTTCGCATGTTGTTGATTCTCTAATTTATTTTACTTGTCCAAGTGTTTAGCAAGTGGTTTGGCCTAAACGTAGACACCCCTCTCTTGTTTTATTAGCGTTTTGGATTGCTAACTTTATAATTACAATTGCCTACCTCAAATAATCGTGCAATTTACCTTTAAGCATTGTAGTCCTGCATCAAGTACACATAACATATCTAATTAACTAAAAACCATCAATCACACTCAAGTTAGGCCATCCCAAAAAAATTGGACAAGCAATGAGGAATGTTTGTCATATTTAAAGGTTTTTAAATACCTATTACACATTTATATTGATCAAATCACCAAGATAAACTTGATCCAAAAACCCAAAAAAATCACTTTATTAGATACAAGGGAGATGAGATTGGCTATAATAGGATATTTACAGAAAAAAATATTTTTTTCAATGAATCAGTATCATACAAAGATAGATCCACCCCTATTATAAAACAAATCTCCAATCATTCTAAATACTCAAATTTTAAAATTCCATTGAAAAGAAATTGTTAATCAAACCACTACAATACATCCCATACATCACAAAATATCAATATATGTTAATCTGAACCTAAAGTCTTACTATTATACATATTCTTCAAGGTTAACTCTACTTCATTTGTTTTAGATTAATGCATAATAAACTGCACTATTTTGTTGCTCTTCCAAAATAATATTTCACTTTTAAATCTCATTTAATAATTTGTCAAATTAGCATTCTATGTTTTCTTAGTATCCTCATCTTTAACTACGATATTATTATCTTTACATCTAATACATCTAATATGATCAATATCTTTAAATCTCTTACCTCGCATCTTAGTTATCATGTATCTTTCATTTTCTCCTACTTTAACATCAATCCTAATATATAAATCATCAAATAGCTATAACTTGTATTTTGCTCACTATACACATTACAAAATTTCTAGATTTTTTTTAATCATAATAACTTAGGAAGTATTCAAGTTTTAACACTCTTACAAGCATATTTATTTAAGCTCCTATGCAATCTTTTTAGTACAATAAGCAGAGAAGGATAAAATAGTGAGAAATTGAAAATCTTATCAAGATAGGTTAATGTAATTAAGATAATTAGTTGCATTAAGAAGATTGTTAAGAAAAGTTACAGAAGTCCAAAAATGAGAAATGTCATGCTCCACAAAAAAAGAACCTGCATTTAAACTTAATTAAGCCACTTCAACTTTTGATTGGGCGAACCGATAAAAGCACTCCCCGAGTAAAAGCATATATGGCACCCCATTTTATTGGACTATATACGAAGGTGAACCCTAATGATTTTTTTTGTAAACTGTTAGACCAGTCCATTGGATGGGTCCAGCCGGTCCATATAGGACCGGCCCGCGGGAACAGAGGAGGAAGATTTCCGCCTCTTCGGTATGTCATTCGAACTGCAGGAGCCAACCGAGCATTTTAGGAAAGATTTTTGAGGGAGTTAGGAGGGAAATTTGAATGTAGAGACTGTTTAGAGATTTCCTTTTTGATTGTATACGTTAAATAGTTGTTTTCCTAAGGTTAGGGCATCTTGAATTTGGCTAAAATTTGAGAACCCTTAGGTTTTTGGGCTCTAGCGGCATCTAGAGATTTGGGAGAGATAAATCCTCCTCTCGAATAGAGGATCAATTGTATCTTGGTATTTTCCATTTCTATTTCATCAAATAATACAAATTATCTATTGTTTTCCTGGTTTTGTGTGGATTCTTGCGGAGAATTTTTGCTGTTTTCTAAAGATTTATAGGAAATTTTTGAGATCTTCAAGTGTTTTCTATCAAATTGGTATCAGAGCAATTTCCTAGACTGAAATAAAAATCTTCCTCGCTGAATTTTGCTACGTTCCATATCCGATCTTGTGATTTTTTTGCTGATTGGAAGCCAGAATTCGCGTCAAACTTGTTGCACTTTGCTATTGGAGCCTAAATCCATATTTCCATGGTAGGAAAAAAGGTAGAAGTGTTGAAAGAGGAGATCGGACAAATAAAATCTGAAATTTCAGAACTCCAAACTCAAGTTTTAGATTTAAAGAAAAATATTTCAGCCATCCATAATAAGTTCGATTCGAAATTCTCCATCCTGGAGGAGATGCTAAAGAAAGTGCTTGAGGGCCAAACCAAAAAATGCCGTCGGAGATGAGGGCCCGACAGCCGGAGAAGTGGGGAAAACCCTAAGCCAATCAAACGAAGGAAAGATAAGGAGGTGGAGTTTTTGGAAGGAACAGAAAAAATGCCTCTCCTATGGCCTATTTATAGGGAGGAGTCTGGTAGAGGGTATGTGGAGAGGCGTGAGGGGGTTGGACATGAGTGGAGGGGCGTGAAATTTGAAAGAAGAAGGGCTGGATTTGAAAAGCGAGGACTTGATTATGATCGAAGAGGTGTCGAATTTGAAAGGAGAGGGGTTGAATATGATCAAAGGGGTGCTGAATTTGAAGGGAGAATGTGGGCTCGTGATGAAAGGTTTGGGTACAAGCGGAGGAGAGATGATTGGCACAATTGGGGGGAACCACCCCATTGAGAATGGGAAATTTTGGAGGAAGCAGGGTTGACGGAGGAGATCTGAGAGTGAGGAAACTGAAGATACCGATTTTTAGGGAAAGGATGCACATGGGTAGATCAACAGGGTAGAAAGGTACTTTGCTGTCAATAGGTTGACGAAGGAGGAGAGACTGACGACAGCTGGCCTATGTTTCGAAGGGAAGGCTTTGGCTTGATACCGGTGGAGGGACATGCGACGACCCATACGAAGCTGGAGGGAGTTTAAGGATTGCTTGTTAGAACGATTCCGAAAAGGCAAGGGAGGTGACTTCTACGAGTAGTTCTTTGCCTTGACACAAGATGATTCAGTGATAGAGTACCGGGAGAGGTTCGAGTACCTGGCCAGTCGATTGGACCGCCTTTCTGAGACAATGCTAGAAGGAAATTTCATGAAGGAACTGAAACCAGAGATCCGGGCGACAGTTAGAGTGATGAGGCCTCGTGACTTGGGAGAGGCTATGGAGCTAGCTCAGTTGGTGGAGGATCAGATGCACCTGGAGAAAGGGATGGAAGGCAGTAGATCAGGAGGCACGAACAGGATGACCACTACCGTTTTGGCATCCAGGGAGCCGACACCGGGTACCCTTTGGGAGACCCCAAAGGAGAAGACTGTCGGTGGAAGACCCGGGGACAACTTCAAGAAGCTCACATTAACAGAGTTATAGGAGAAGAGAGCAAGGGGCTTCGTTTCAGATGTGAGGAAAGGTATATATCGGGGCACAGATGTAAGGACCGAACCCTTCAAGTTCTCACTGTTTGTGATGATAAGGGAATGGAGGAGGGTGTCTTCTTCCCACCTTGCGGACAAGGTGGGTCTTTGGGAGGGGAGTATTGTTAGAACGGTCCATTGGACCGGCTCGCGGGAACAGAGGCGGAAGATTTCCGCCTTTCGGTATGCCGTTAGAACCGCAGAAGTCAACCGAGCATTTTAGGAAGGATTTTTGAGGGAGTTAGGAGGGAAATTTGAATGTAGGGGCTGTTTAGAGATTTCCTTTTTGATTGTATGCATTAAATAGTGATTTTCCTAGGGTTAGGGCATCTTGAATTTGGTTGAAATTTGAGATCCCTTAGGGATTTGGGCTCTAGCGGCGTCTAGAGATTTGGGAGAGATAGATCCTCCTCTCGAATAGAAGATCAATTGTATCTTGGTATTTTTCCATTTCTATTTCATCAAATGATACAAATTATCTACTGTTTTCCTAGTTTTGTGTGGATTCTTGCACAAAATTTTTGTTGTTTTCCAAATATTGATAGGAAATTCTTGAGATCTTCAAGTGTTTCCTATCATAAACCTTTTTGGGAGTATAGCAGTACTCTAGAAAAATATATCATTCATAAGGACATCTATGCAGTGGGTATAAAAAAGAATTAATGCAAACAAATGTTCTTTTGAAGAGTAGAAAAAAACTGGTGAAGCTTGCAACACTAGTAAAGCAGCTTAGAAATCTTGTAAAGAGAGCAAAAACCAAAGAAAAAAAGAAGAACATGATATGCACAAAGAAAGCAAATAATGGGATACAAAAAATAAATAATATAAGTGATAGAAGATTTAGAGAGTTTTATCAAGTTAGATATATTAACATTGATATAAGATGATCAGAATTAAAGATGAAGACCAAAAGAAAAAAGAAAAATACTACTTTGAAAATTTCTTAAATGAGAAATTATAAAAAAAAAATTCAAAATGTGTATGATAAACAGAAAATTACTGATCCTTGAAGGTTCTCCTGGCATCTAACCACGTCTGATCACCTATTTTATCTCAGTGATGCACACTAAAAGCTCAAAGTTCAATTATTAATCTCTACAGCCAACCAGAGAAAAGTTCCAGATTACTGTATTGATGAAGTTTCTGTTGAGTGTGATAGGAGTTTGATCTCCTCACAGCAAAAACAGTAATACTGAAGGAAAAACATAGTAGAAATCAACAAGAAAGGAATAGATTATGGGCTAATTCTCTTTGACAAAAGTACAACAAGCCAAGATACAGGTTAATCTACTATTCGAGAGGTAGATCGGCTCTCAACAAACTGTAGACGCCGCTAGGAGCAACTCCAAAGAAAAACTACAGCAAACACAATCACATAATCCAAATTAAACAACCTAATTCGCCCAATATAAGCTACCCTAATTTTCTCCCAAATCTCAATTCAAAACATCCCTCTTCCTTTAAATAAATCTTTCCTAATTCCCTCCCAAATCTCAATTCAAATCAGCCCCTTTTCCTTAAATAAATATTTCTTAATTCCCTCCTAAATCTGAATTCAAATCAGCCCCCTTCCCCCAAATAAACTTTCCTAATTCCCTCCCAATTTTGGTTTCCTATAATAAGTAATTAAGGGTGAATTTATTCCCTTTGGATCCCCCTCTTTCCTTGCCAGCCATCCCTGCTAGTGTGGCCCACAGGCTCCGCCGGTCCATCAGAGTGCAGTAACCATATCCCCAAGTAATCATATCAAAATACCATCCATAGCACATTTTATACATAGGCCAATTTAAAAGTAAAACAATTTAATAGCTATATACCTTATTAACCATCTCACCAGAACAGGAAAGAATTTGGATTCTTATAATGACCAATATCATAAAAAAACATTATTTATGCATCCCACATAAGATATGAAGATGATATTAATCTAAAGAGGCCAAAACACTGAAAGATCAAAGTTAAATATATGAAGAATATTTTTTTCAAAATACAAGAAAAAACATTTACTTGCTACAATGAATATTTAAATGCACAAAAAAATACTAATAATGAGCATCAAAATGATAATTTCAGATGAAGAACTCACACTGCGAGGACTGCTATTCACAATGTCAACTGCTTGTTGATTGCTAAGGTGCTCCCATAGTCCATCAGATGCAAAAATAAGAAACTGGTCCAGTGGCTGAAGTGGATGTACTGAAATTGACGGCTCAGAACTAAGTATCGGTTTTTTGAAAGGTTCACGAAGGCGAAATTTTGCATACAGGGGCTCACGATTATACTCTGCTTTCTTGAGATATGTATCACCAATTGACCTGGATACCTGCAAATAGAAAGCCAGGTATATTTACTTAGGCAGCTATGTGGAAAATCAAAGAACGGTTATCGGCAGTCAGGGATGAAACAGACTGCATATACAATTTTGTTCTGACAAAGGATACCCACATATGCCCGTTCACACGCATGTTCACATATGACTGCGAACACAATCACACACAAATTAGAGAATAGAGAGATGAACGAATCAGACAAATAGTGAAATTATCCTATTTGTTTTGAAAATATATTTAAAATAACATTTGTGGCTAATTTCAGATAGACATGTATATTTGTTAATTTAAAAAACCAAAACTCAAAAGTTAAAGCTTGCATGAATTGGCATTTGGGAACCATCATTTGGTAGCTAATTTTATTGCATAACATTCCTGGGTCACTTAAAAAGTGTTTATGAGGCGTAACATATCAAGAAACTCAATCTCATCATAAGTCAGCTTAATTCAATTGATATCAACTTTGATAATGAAGTTTATTTTCAAGTTTATTGTCATCACTAACGGAGAGCCATAGTGCAACCATGATGGTGATTGGTGGCCAATAATTCCTCTGGTTCAATGAAGTTGAAACTCAACAATATCTGAGACTTACACATAAAGACGAGAATCAGGTGAAGGCACTTATTTTGCTTGAAACATTAGAAAAGTTACCATAAGGCATCAAAAATATCAAAAGAAAGTCCAATTCAACGTTCATAATAAGGTTTAAAAGGGCCATATTGCGAATGGAGACATTTTGTCTAATAGAGGCAAGGTGTAAGGCTCGAACAAAAAAAAAAACTCATAAAATTAAAATTATTCATAAATATGTCATAAACCATCAATAAATGTTTAAAAGAAATTAAAAAACCTAAACTCTAAAGAAAACTAATTAAACTAAACGGGAAAATTCAGTTAAAATGATATTAAAAATAGTTACAAATGGAAATAAAATAATTGAAAGAAAGTAAATAAGTAAAATTAAGGAAAAAATCAAAAGTAGTTAAAAGTAAACAAAAAAAGGAGCTTAAGAGAAACAAAATTAACTAATTAAATAAAAAAGAAAAGAATTTTTAGTTTTAAGAAAAAAACATTAAAATTTTGAGGGGGAAAAAAACTAAAAACTTAAACTTCTATCTCCAAATTGGTCCAAACTCTAAACCAAAAAATTCTTCTCTTATACATAACTTAAAACTTTTATTTTTAAGTAAAAGCTAATTTGAGGCGCTTGCCTGTAAATGAAAAGGTATAAACCTTGCTTAGGCCAAGAAATCATAAGCCTCTATGAGCTTATTAAGCACCTCATGATGAGGCACACCTCAAGGCAGAAGCCTTGAACGCCTTTTAACCAAAGGTTCATAGAAGTGCAAGCTAGCAATGTGTAATAGTTAGGCAAGTGAAAAGAGATTGTGCACAAAAGATAAGGTTGGCAAAATTCAAATTAAAAAGAGGATTTCATTGTTGACTGTAACGGCCACCCACGACAACGACTCAACTGCTCCCCACGATCGCACAACCGTTGCTCCTCACGACACAAAATAACGACAACCTCCCCATTCGGACAGACACGCATTCAGAACCAAAGAAGAGGAAGGAAAGCGTAGAGGAAAAGGATCCCTTACCAGTGTTCGTCTCGCTGCACCACCGAAGCCCTTTCGACTCCATCTCCGACTCCAGCCGTCAAAGCCACCGTGCCCTAGATCCACTTGATCGGCTCGTTTGCTCCGGTCGAGCCCCACCAACTCCTCGCCGGCCAATCTTGTCGTCGACCTCCTCCTCCGGCCGTAAACTTCGCCTCCAAGCCCGCCGATCCAGACGCCGAGCCTCACTTCCCACCTCCGCTTGCTCCTCATCCTACCGGCCGTCCTCTTTCAAGCAACACCCTCCGGCCGACCCCGACCTGCCGCTGCCGACGCCCGCCTGGTCTCCGAACCGAGCTTCTCCGCCGTGCGTGACTGGCCCTAGCCCGATTGGGCTCCGTCTCCGTTTCTTCTTCCCGATCCTCCCTCTCTGTTTAATATAACTTATATTATTATAATATAAGTTATATTATTATAATATAATTTATATTAATATAATATAATATATATAATATTATATTATATATTATATAATATCTTATATATATAATATTATATATGTAATAATTTAAAAAAAAAAGAGAGAGAGAGATAGAGAGATGAAAAAAAAATGATTTGCAAACAGGTACAAAAATAAATTGAAGACTCGAAGGAAGTCCCGGGATTTGATTCGGTCCCCCGAAGCCCTCGATCGTCGAGCTAATCCGATCGAGGGATTGAAGACTTGAAGACTCAATCTCCTCGCCGTTGATTTGATCCGGTCGAGTCGAGCCACCCCCTTACCTCCCGGCGCCGGGGAGGGGACGCCGGGAGGCTGCCGAAATTTTCTAAAAATTTCTGGACTTAGAAAAAAAAAAATGAACTTATACGGATTTTGGAAAACATAAATTTCATTTGAAATTAATTAAATTAAACATGATTTAACTAATAAATAAAAATGATTAAATAATTAATTTAAAATCCAATTTAAATTCAATTAAAACTATAACCAACTTAAAACTTTAATCAAATTAAATCTTCAAAATTCGTATAATTAAACTTAATTTAAATTAAATCTAACTAAAAGATAATGTAGAATATTTAATTAACTCAAACAGTTAAAGAATTTAATTAAATGATGTAATCAACACTAACTAATTAAACTTTAATTAAAATGATTAATCAGAAAACTTAAATTAAAATGGCCATTTAATTAGTTAACTGTTAAAATCAAAGTTTGAATATGAAACTCAAATCAGAAACTTGGAGTAATTTAAACTTAACTAAAATTGAAAACATAATTAACTAATTAATACAAGATTAAAACCATACAACAAATGAAAATTTAAACTTGACTAAAATTAATTAAAAAAAAAACTTTAAAACACGTTGCTAATTGAACAATCCATTTAACTTAAATAATCAAATGATTTTAAAATACATTTTTTAACATATGGAATTTGAAACTAATAAATTGAACATTTAACTTTAATTAAAATTCATTTTAACTCATTCACATGAAACATAAAACACCCAAATGAAATATTTCCAATAATCCAATCTAAGTGCATGCTCTTTTAAAGCTCTCTAACAACTCTCCAAATGGCTTTCAAGCTGTAAAGCTACCAAACTACCGGATAACTCAAACACAAGTGCTCTCCAAACTACTGAACAACTATAAGGGAATTGGAGGCATGTCATTCGATAGAAAGGGTTCAATTTGTCAAGATCTATAGTGGTTGGTGCTTCAAATCATTTCCTTCAACCCAAAGAAAAATTACAACACACTATAATTCACCTATAAATGAGAGCAGAGAATTTATAGTGTCCACTATAAGTATACTACAATTCACCTGTGACTAGGAACAGGGAATTCATAGTGCTCACAATAACTAGCATACAAGAAAGGACAAGGAGATTGTATTAAACAAATCTGTCTACCTACGGGAGAAAATTGGAGAATTCATAGCGAGCAAGATAATTCCCCTACGAACACAAGCATGATCTCCTAATATCTATTGAGCAAGTATCCTCTATAAGCTTTGCTAAGTGACGTTTAGAGGAATCAAAATAAATTAAATGCAATAAGTGAAATCTAATACACTTGAAAGCCACCGGATCCGCAACATGTGTACAAGCGGACAGAAGGCGTTCGTAGGCCCTTTAAAAGAAATCTCGGCCTTTTCTAAATGAAATCACTTGTTTAAATGGATTATATTTAAATATTTTAAAATTACCCCTTATGTGTTAGATATGATCCCTTAAACTGAAATAAATCTCTGCATGTGCTCCGGTCAATATTTTAAAGTTACAAATACAAATGTTCGAGAATACTACGCAGGGTCAAATGTTACAACCCGCATGTGCTCCAACCACCGCATACGATTTCCAAATCTAATGGTTTGAGAATGATGCGCGGGTCTAAATTCAAGTCTCATCCTCCTCCTCGAAAGGATTGGAGTCGACACGACTTAAATCACAAAATGCCTCCCAAAATCCTACGAAAACACTAGGGACTTTAGTGCCACCCCGATGATGGCCGTGTCGATCGGAAATCTCAACCGGAGGGGTTTCAAATCTCAAATCAAACAAAATTCCAAATCTCTGAAATGAAATCTATTAACTAAAAATTAAAAACCAATCCACCTCCCGCAACTGTTTGTCGGGGGTGATAAATTTGAAATTAACCTCAGCTCACAAAGAGCGAATGCATGCCGGGTGTATCGCTAAGATTCATCCTCAAATAGTCTCTTGCCAGCAGGGACGTGGCACGTGCCCTCTGATCGGGTGGTTTTGCCGCGAAATGGCGCCATTATATTACGATCACGGCCAAAGCCCGTATGTTCCCTAATGGCGTCAAACCCTTGAGCGATGAATCATAGGGTATAGTCGATAGGCACAAAGCCCTCTGTCAGCTAAGGTGGATTCAGATATATCCCCTTAGACAAATACCAACCCAGGTCTACAAGGTATTCTTGGACGAAGCAACCCATGGCTGCCGATAAGATGCCTTCTGTCAGGTTGGGTCGACTACCTCCTCTGACTAAGTAGACCAGAGATCATGACAGCCCGGGACGACGGAACCATGGGATCTTGATCGGGCTCGTCTTCATTCCCCCCACCACCAGTTTTAAATTTATGGTGATAATTTCTAAATCATGATGATAAATTCAAATCTCAAATTCAAACCCTAAAACTGTTGCTATTATACGATGGGTTCAGAACCTATACGACCGCTTTAATAACTAGGCTTAATCGAAAGTTCTCTCTTGTTATCAGGAGGGGTAATTAACTATAGGGGCTTGCGCCTATAGGAAACTAGAACTCAGATCATAAAGTCCTCACAAAATGAGGGCGAAATCTCTGGGTAGTGTCTTATCTAAAACCTAATCTGCCTTCTGAAAATTCACTCGGAACCTAATTTTGTTAAAACTCTCCGCCGTCATCGTCAAACAAGACAAGAAAAATAGATCGATGGCGCGGAGAGGCCGGGAATGCATCCAAATGGAATTTTCGGAGCCCACATTCATGTATGCTACCACGAAAGAGATTTAAGATATGTTAATCCTTGGTGAGGCTAGTATCATGGAGCCATGGATTCTAGACTCACATGCTTCTTTTCCCTCTACTGCATATAAAGAGCTTAAGTCCAATTATTTTATAAGAAGACAGATAATCCCATAAGCCTTGTAGGAATAGTGCTGTTCAAACCAAAGTGCAAACGGGACTAAATGGAAGCTTTAAAAATAAGATAAATTCTAAGCTTGAAAAGGAATATGATTTCAATTGGACGGCTTAATAAAAAAAGTATGCAACTTACTCTTCAGTAACTAAAACCTGAAGGTTACAATGGGTGTTTTGGTGATAGCACATGGCAACAAAAAAGACATCCTATAAGACCTATAGCACTGGATTGAGACATACAACTGAGAAAAGGATGGACTCTACACTTAAGGTAAGCTTCCACATTTTTTTAATATTGATTCTTATGGGGACCAAATTTTTTTTACAGCAAAGAAAGGCCAATTTTCAAGGGATATAAGAGAACAAAAACTCATAAGTTGGCGCTTGTATACATTGACAGTTGGGAACCATTCTTGTGATCATTGTACTATGTCACCTTCACAATTCTAATAATAACATGAAACAAGCCTACGGAAGTAAAGAAGTTAAACTTTGAAGAGTTTTCTGACAATGAAGTGCAAGGCAAGTGACTCCAGAGAGTGTTGACCCACAATCAAAAGTCAAGTAAGTTTATGATGTAGTTGAAAAGATATCTAAGAATATTTAAGCTTACTCATAGTTATTTTCTTCCCTTAACATTATTTATAACCAATTAATGCAAGTTAACCCAAATGTTTTAAAGAAGCAATGTAGGTTAAAAGCTCGATCAAGGGATCGATGGAAATGATAGAAGAGATGGACTCCTCGTAGATAATAACAATTTAAAATTAATTAAGTTGTAAAGGATAAGAGAGCATTGAAAAATAAATAGTTTTCTGGGGTAAGGAAAAACTTAATGGCAATAAAAGGTACAAAGCCAGACTGGAGGTAAAATATATCAGCAAATTAACTTAACAACTCTGCTAATATTTTTCTCATATTATTAAACTAACTACTACAAGTAAAAATGCATGAGCACTTAGTACTATTACTATAAATTGAAGATTTGCTCTAATATTTAATAAATAAGTCCCAGTTTAATAGCCGTTTTTATTTTTTTAATTAATAAATTAATTTAAGCTTTCCGACTTTTGTTGGGACATTGTCTTCTTAACTACTTTAATGATAAGAGAGAGCAATATTATATAAAAGTGTTTTTATGGATTCTATGCATCTAAATTATATCTAAAGTAATTATCAAATCAAAAATAATAAAGATGCGAAAAAATTCTCATAATATATTTAATTGATGCAATATTACACATGTAGCATTTATCATGTTTTGAGAAATTAAAAAAATTTATCTAAAAAAAAACACTTATTTTGTGAGAAGTTTGAACAGAAAATGAAAAATAAATTCATTTGAATAAAAAATAATCATATAAATTATAAAAAAATAAAAATATCTGCAAAAAAAAGAAGAAAAAAATTTAAATTATTATTTATTTGATGAATAATTAAAAATTATGTAAATCATATTATTTGAATAAAATTATAAATAAACGGTAATGATATTTGCAAGGAAAATTTTAAATCCCCTTTTTAATACTAATAATATGCAAGAACACTAAATACATATTGCTTAATTTTATCAAGAGAAAAGAATCAAAATGATCTCTTGACTCTTTATGAAGGATCAAAATAGTCTCCAACTACATGCTGACAAAGGAGGTTAAAGTAAATAAATTAAGGCTTTACAAAGCTGTAGTAATATTCATAGAAAATTGAGAGAAGGTGCCAAACAGAGTTAATTTAAAAGGTGATATATCAACATTTTGGTCATTAATTGGAAGAGTATGAATTCGATAGAGCCTCCCTTTTGCTCCACAAGATAATGACATAATTCAAAATAAATGATTGTACTGATAAATACAAACATATACGAATTATCCTTCGTTATTGTACAAAAATAAGTTCAAAATTTTGTGACAAATATTGTTACTATAGATTAGGTTCAAATCAAAATCTAATACGATTTCAAATTGATATTTCACAATATTTATGAGTCATGAAAAAAACAATAAGAAAAGATCTTGATTGTGCAATAAGAAGGGAAATTAGCGTAGGGGTATATGATATTAAGAAAATTACGAATGTGAGAAAAAGTGATAGAAGGTAGGAAATAGGAGAATTAAAAAAAGAAATAACTAAAAAGTGTGGTGAGAGATGGAGGGATGAAGAAGGAAAAAATTACTCAGCTCTTATGTTTGCGATTGTCATGAACTATCTCAACATGAGCAAGCATAATAGTGTTGTTGAATCATGGTGGTTTTGTAGAAAAGCATGATAGTGCCTGAAAAGTGTTGTGATGCCAGAGGTTATATTGCTTTGTCATGTGGTCCTTTATTATTCCACTCTCAACATTATTGCAGTGATTGAGGTAATATTGTAGTGCTAGAGGCAAGCTTGGTAGTTCTTGAAAACCTACTAATGTTTTGATAGGTAATCTAATTTAAGGTTTTTGATATCTACTACTCATGTATATTGTTTTGTCGTGTGGTCATTTATTGTTCCTCTCTCAACATTTATACAACTTTATGGAAGATATAATTAAATTCATCCGCCTCGACAATAGTGGAAAATTTTGTAATACAGCTGTATAAACAAGTCAATTTCACTGAAACATGCAACTTTGTGTCATTTGAGTTGAGTCTTTCATACATTTTACCAACCTTGTTTTTATTCACATAATTAATTTTCCAAAAGAATAAATAGAGAGAGCTCCATGGTAATGCTAGACCACTCTAATTTA
This sequence comes from Dendrobium chrysotoxum, assembly GCA_019925795.1. Classification (NCBI taxonomy): domain Eukaryota; kingdom Viridiplantae; phylum Streptophyta; class Magnoliopsida; order Asparagales; family Orchidaceae; genus Dendrobium; species Dendrobium chrysotoxum. Next base: position 41,859,284 of record CM034304.1, on the reverse strand, counting down.
ACTCATAATATTAAGCCCTTCCTCAAAATAGTTCAGAAAGATTGAGGCACGAATACTTCAAAAACCCTAGTGTGTCTATACTGAACATAAGCATGCCTCTAACATATTTAAAATAATATATGATTGAGGTAATATTGTAGTGCTAGAGGCAAGCTTGGTGGTTCTTGAAAACCTACTAATGTTTTGATAGGTAATCTAATTTAAGGTTTTTGATATCTACTACTCATGTATATTGTTTTGTCGTGTGGTCATTTATTATTCCTCTCTCAACATTTATACAACTTTATGGAAGAGATAATTAAATTCATCCGCCTCAACAATAGTGGAACATGTTGTAATGCAGCTGTATAAACAAGTCAATTTCGCTGAAACATGCAACTTTGTGTCATTTGAGTTGAGTCTTTCATACATTTTACCAACCTTGTTTTTATTCTCATAATTAATTTTCCAAAAGAATAAATAGAGAGAGCTCCATAGTAATGCTAGACCACTCTAATTTAACTCATAATATTAAGCCCTTCCTCAAAATAGTTCAGAAAGATTGAGGCTTGAATACTTCAAAAACTCTTGTGTGTCTATACTGAACATAAGCTTGCCTCTAACACATTTAAAATAATATATGATTCCCCCCACCCCACCCCCACCCCCACCCCCCATATATATATAGTGGTCTACTTCATGGTTAACTTTCTATTTTAATGAATTCATGATAAAAATGACTTTGCATTAGAAATTACACCAAACATAATATTGTAATAATCACAATCTAAATTTTTGAATACTTAATAATCCAAATTAGAAAATATAAATTGGATGAAATAGCTAAAGGAGGAATTGAGAAAAGTTAATGTCATGTAAAGCTTTATAGATTTAGTATCACTCAATAGTTATGTAAATAAAGAGTTTAGCGAGAAGCACTCCAATTGCAATAAGCGATGGCATAATCCTTTTCGTATCAAAGTAAGGCATAGGAGTCCCTAGGAAATAAGCGAAATGTTTCAAAGTACAAATCAATCTTGCTTCCTGGAAATCTAACAAAACATTACATTAAACCAAAATTAGGCGAGAAGGATCAGAATATTTATATATAGAACTATCTCAGAAAGAAGAGAATAGCTACATGAAAGCTATTGTGCTATGATAGACAAGCTAGAATGATTCTTCATTTAATAACCTACTAACCTAAGATGCACTAAGGTAAAGCGTTCTAAGAAAAGCATTTAACACTTGTATACTTTGCGATAAAAAAACTAGTAATTTGTCACTAAACATGAGATACACTAAGCCAAGCAGTTATGAGAAAAGCAATTATTGGGACATCCAATAAAGCTGAACAATGCTCATCCAACATCTTCATATTTTTCAACATGCAATTGCACAAACAAGATACTAAATAGAACTTGTAAAGGAACTGGAAAAAAAAAATTGGCTGTTGGATGATGCATGTTAAGCACATAATATGTTTGTGTGACATGCCCCGTAACTCTAGATGTAATAGAGTTAAATCTAAAGAAAGCAATAACTTAAAGGCGGTAAATCTTTCACTAGAACTAACCCTAGAGATATCAAATATACTTATATTTTAGCAATTTAACATCTGTGGGTCATAGCACATTTAAGTTATCAACTATAGCTATGGAAAATGAGTCATAGCAATGCTCAACTAATACAAGGACCTCGCATATTAGCATTAATGCATGAATGTTCAAAAATATTATAAAGATTTATTCTTTCAGCATTAATGAGTACTCTTTTTTTAAATCAGTTTATCAAGTACATATGTTGGGACTTTTATTATCAAAGAAGTGTTGTGGATTTGCCAAAAACCTCCGCAAAAGGTCAGCTGATGAGAAACAACAGGGTAGTTTTAAAAAAAAGGTTAAGTGCAAAATAACAAGACAGGCTGTTTCATAAACCATTGAAGAAAAAACTCAAACCATCTTTCCTAGTACTTGCCAAACTAAATGGAAACTAAAAGAGAAGCATATTCAGAGATAACTTGAGCGCATAACTCTCACTTCTCTGAAACTAGACGGGCCTTCAAGGAAATGATATTTGCCTTTTGTAGGAATTAATTCATGGTAACAATAATGTTACTGCAAAATAATACCTGGATAAGGCCCTTAACACGCCAAACATTATGCTTCAGGACAACAATTTGTGAGTCCTCAGGGTGCAGTGCACGTAGCTCTTGTCTAACAGACTCGATACTTGCATTATGCTCCGCTGACAACTGGACTGCCAAAACCTCTCCAGTCGCCTTGACTAACCTTCCCATAACAACACGGGAGTCTCCAACATTAGCAACATACAGGGTTCCACTGCAAATGATGCCAACAAGACAGCAAGATCCAACAGCAGCAATCTGAGGTTTTACAGGCCATTGTTTGGCAACTAAAGAAAGGAATCCTTCCTCTGTTGCTTGATATGCCTTAAGAATCACTTCAGGTGATACTGAATGCTGCTCTGAAGCAAATCCTGCCAAGTTTATGCTATTAAAGTTGATTTTATAAAGAATCTTCAAAACAAAGCTCAAAATCATAAAACAACAATAGCTAGGCAACGGCAAAAGCCATCATAACAAGGAAAGAAATTAATGCATCAAATTCAAGCGAAATCCAAAAAGGACAAGGAATAGAGTTGCAAACATAATGAAAATTGAAGTACGGCAAGACGACTATGTACAGTAAATTGAATAACTTCTCTGCAACCAGTGCAGCTCCACAAGCAATCCCATCTACAATACACCTTTCCATAGCCATAACAAATTTAACCAAACCATAAACTAGTAAATTCCGGATTCTAGTGAAATGACCTAAACAATTAAAGGAGGAGGAAAACTCATAATTAACAAAAAAGACTTCACTATTCCAAGAAAAAAAGTAAGTGCTGGGAGAGAGCCGTAAAATAAAAACATAATAGATGTCTTCAGCTTCAAGACGTACTCTTTAGATGTTGAAACAGATGATCGGTGATGTATCTTGATGTCTCCGGACCACCATGCCCATCATAGACTCCCACGAAAGTTCCATAGGGACCAGAGTCCAGGAAAGACAAGGGGCCAGATTCTATCTGGCTTTGGTCCTCTAGCAAGTTGTTGGCCTGGACCACGGCCATGGAGAATTCCCCATTCACATGCTGCCCGAAGTCCTTGTACCATAGAAGCCCATCCTGCCTGCCAACCGCATCAGACCCAGAGTGGACATAGCGGCAATCAGAAGATGGCCGCCAGCAGGCCCTCAGGTAGTTCATCAACACAGCTAACATCCCTCATCGCAACCAGGCACACGTCTCCGAGCCCTCAACATCTATACTCTCCACAAGTAATGATAACAGAGGGATGTAATGCAAAAGCCCAAGATACCTCCAACTTCCCTGGCATAGGTCCAATAATCCGAAAACATAATGAATAACATGAGAAAATAACAATCAAAACTTAATTACCCTTCCCCCGATCAATATCAAAAGCCAAAAAAAAAAACTACACTAACCGTAAAATTAGACCCATTAACAGATCTTAGGGTTTTTCAAACCAAAACATAGTAGATCAGCATTTGTCGATTACCTGCTACCCAATTCCAAGTAATGAAGAAGATAAAACCACAGGGATTACTTCTCAGGTTGTTCCTTGAAATATCCTTTGCCGCCCCGCTTTAATCAGACGTAATCAAGCCCACATGTCAAAGCCCAACCTCCAGGCAAAAAAAAAACCTAAAAACCACATCGATCGGGAAACCGCCGAAGAGCATCGACCTTCTCACTCTACTCAGAACCCCACCTGCTCGTCAATTTTCATGTATTCAAATACATCAGCATCGAAACAGAAACAAAACCCACCGAACCCCTCTAGTCCCACTCGAGACCTGAAGACCGCACCTCTACAGCAGATCTTCCATCTATGAAAGTAAATCTACCCTTACCAGCTGGAGACCGCGGCGATATAGTCAGATCCGTAGGTGAATGGTGCCGTTGGAAATCGCCGGAGAGGATTTTGGACAATGGAGCGGACCACTGAGCTAACTCGCTCTCTCTCTCTCTCTCTCTCTCTCTCTGGCTTCTCTTTTGTAGTAGACCACTCATACAAACCACGAGGATAGCTGAGGCCAGCGAGCCAGCAGAGCAGCTATGGCTGCTATGGGCTCCACCTATGAAGAGAAAGTGTTTTTTATTTTATTTTCTTTCCTTTTCTTTTCTTGGGATGCAGGCCGGCGAAGGAAACTCGAAACATCTTCAAGGGTATTTCGGGAACATTGCTTTTATGAATTTTAATTATAATTAATTCCCATTAAGCCTAAACAGCTGTTCGTGTGCATTTTGAGCAATGCCAACACGAATTCAACCCATATAATTCTCGGATTAAATCAAAACTTGTTTCAAATTATGATCTATGCAAGACCTGCAATGGGTCAGGGTATTGGATTAGGATCTGTTTAACCCGAATGCCCATGATTTTGTTTATATTGGACAACCAATATGCAGGGATGAGGTATTTAGTGGATGAAATTATATGTGATAATGTCCAATAGGAATTGCTAATGCCCGGTGCCTGCCGTTACCATCAAGATATACATAAGCAACAGACACTCACAGACTGTTCATAATCATCATCACCATTAAACACCAATCATGACGCCCGTTGCCGACACTAATATCAATGCACATTTTTGCCAACAAGATAAAAATCATCATAGACACTAACATCAACACTCGTCACTCTCATCAAAGTTGGCGAAATTATTTTGTACGGTCACCGAACGCCGTCTGGAGGTGAATCAGGATGCGCCACGTCACTTTTTTGCTGTGCACAGGTGTTATGTATCGGATGACGTGGTACATCCTGATTCAACTCCGGACAGTCCGGTGACCGCACAGAATAACTTCTCCCAAGGTTGATGCTCTTCGTTCACCCTACTGCTAACATCTACTCCACCAATAAAATCAAAAATTCATCATTGACATTTGTTGTATCTATGAAGACTATTATTCATCTTTTGGGTCATTGGTCTCCTCTTTGTAAGGAGAACAATATAGCAAATCACCAATGCCTTAAAGGCTCCACTTAGGACATCTCCAACATAAAATTTCATTTTTCACTACAAAATGCAATGTAACAAAACAATGGTGTGATTCCTCTCCAATCAAACTCTATTTTGCGCCCAGGTAACGGTATTTCTCCTTCGCTCGTTTCTTCGAAAACTCTGATAGACACAAAAAAATAACGCAGGTGAACAGTGCAACGCCAATATTGACGTCGCACTGTTCACCTGCAACCAAATACCGTAAGTTTTGCCGTTCGGCTGGAGCTCGCGAGCGACGCCATTCATGCGTTTGGAGTTCGGTTGGAGAAGGCCCTAGGCTTCATTTGGGACAACTTTCTTACTGCATTTTGAAGCCGTTTCTTAGTATAAAATTTTTGAATTTGAACTTTTTGAACTAAAAAGCTACTTCATAAAGCGATAAAACAGCTATCTCAAATAAAACCTTAATTCTCTATTGAAGTCATTTTTAGATAATTGAGATGTTACAAACATTGAAAAAAGAGAGAAACATTTCTAGTTCCCTAAACTTTCATATCACATTTTCTCATATGGAGGACTAATTATCTATGGTCCTACCAACAAATCGCCTTAATTATTTTCTTAAAATGTCAGCAATTATTCGTTCATTAACTTCATAATATCTAATATTGTACTCATTAATAAATGCGAAACCGATCACATTGTCTTCTAAATACTTTGTTTTCCTATTTACAAATCTTTTTATATACCTAAACAGATTTACAAATGAACTGATCTCCCCCCTCTCTGTATTATACAAATAATTCTTATATCTTTGACCATTTTCTCTTATTTTCTTCATGCTCTAGAAGGACTTTAGTAGAAGCTTGTTGAAGATTTCTTGTAGTTATTAAGCAGCCATTAATATGACAAACAGCCATACATTGAACACATTGTCTTATAAAATATTTTCATAATTTTATACACTTATTATGTATACCATGATACAAAGTTTTATTTCATTATGGGTTAATTTGGTTGGATGAAAAAGAAATGCAAATTAAAATAAAATATTATGTAAATAAAATGAATGCAGTGTATTTAAAATGTTTAGAGTTATTCAATGAATATAAAATACATATGGGTGGTTATTTATTTTTTTATTTGATTTGAAGTAAAATGATTGTAATATAAATTCCAATGATGGTGGTGATAGGTTGTGGTGATGATGACGTCGGAGGTGGTGGTGGCAACCGACAACTCAAGGAAGTGGCTGACAATGATCGGTGGGCATCAACAGCAACTTGTAGTGGTAATGACAGAATATTTAGTGTAATTGAAAATGAACTAAATATATTAATATTCAAATCCATCAAAATTGAATTAGAAGATAAATTTCAAATACATAAAAAAATTACTCTATATTTTTTTTTACTTCAAACCAAATATCAATATTTTCAAAATTCATACATTTGATATACTTTACACTCCTTTTTCATGCTTATAGTTGAATCGAACGGCTCGACGAGATGAATCAAATGAGCCCAAGAAAACATAATTTTGACATCACTAATGCACTTAAATGCTGAACAAACACTTTATGATCGAGATAATAAATATGGGTCGTTCGATGGAGCACTCTGAATTTGCCTTGAATCTTCTTCATATTTATGAAGCATGCCACTCTCAAAATTTATAAATAGAACCTCACTATCTATATGAGGGGGGATTTTGGGGCCTTGGACCTTGGGCTAGTTATCAAGAGATCTCTGAGGCTTGAAGACTCCCAGACCTCCACCCATGCACAACTGTTGGCGAACCTTCGCTGCCCGGCCACCTCTGTCGGACCTCCGCTCGACCATTGTCATCGGACCTCCACCACAGAATCTTTGCTCAACCTCCGTCTCCCATCGACTATAGTCCCTCCTACCACTATCACACGACAACAGTCTTTCGGACCTCCATCTCCCGCCGAGTATGATCCATTTAACCACCATCACCCACCAACCATGGTCCATCTAACCCCAGCTGCCTGTCGATTATAATCCCTCTGACCTTCGTCACCCAATTACAATCTCTCTGGCCACCATCGCCCGCCGATTACAACCCCTCCAACCTCCATCACCTGACATCAATCCCCTTGACCCCAATCACCCAACTACGGTACATCTAACCTCTATCACCTGACAACAGTCCCCTCGACTTCCATCGCCCGATAATGTTCCCTCTGACCTCTGTCCCCCGACAATGCTCCCTTTGACTTCAGTCACTCGATAACAGTCCCTTAGACCTCAATCACCAGACTACGGTCCCTTTAATTCTTGTCGCACAATAATGATCCCTCATACCACCATTACACAATAATGATCCCCCTTGACCTCTGTCCCCCAACCTCTACTGTCCCTTCAACCTTTGTTGCTCGATAAAGGTCCCTCCGACCTTTGTCACTCAACTACAGTTCCTCCGTCCTTCTTCATCAGTCAACTATAGTCCTTCTAGCCTCCACCATTCACTAACTATAATCCCCTCATACCTCAATCGTTTGATTACAGTCCCTGGCCTCTATAGCTCAAATATGGTCATACCGACCAAATAAACATGCCAGCGTTATCTTAGGAACAACTCTCATCTCATTGGATTCATCCAACTCCAACTATGTAATATGCTCTACATGATTTATAGCTGTTACATTGAGCCAACGCCTCCACACGAGGAATGGTATAATTTTAATCAACGACCAACATTAGTAAAACCATTTCAACTGGACCAAGTCCTTTAGTTTTTCTCCATTTCAAAGTTTTCCATGTAAAAAATCTACTGCCTCCATTATACCCCACTCTTTTATCTGCGTATATGTTTGAATCTTTGTACAAAATTAATACGTTAAACATTATATCTCTCTATCATCACAAATGTTCTGTCATGCAACAATCTCATATAATCTTCAACAATTATCCTCAATTCCAATCACTTCTCCATTGTTTAAGTTATAGCCAAAGCCAACTTCCTTCAACAAATTATAGAAATATCTTAGATGAACTATAAAGGAATTGAACTAACTCCTAATTGTAGTGCTTTATTTGTATCTACTTCAAGTCTATAGATATAATACATGCCCATGCCATTTCATCAAATTTATTGTTTGTATAATATCTCCATTTATGAGCACAACCTCCAAAAGCTTAATAACTAGTTATTCAATATTATCTGCCAATACTTTTTCTCCCATCATCTCTGATCCATCACGTCTAATAAAAAGTGTAGCTAACAATAAATGTGCTGTTATTCCCATCCACTGATTTTACAAGTTACAAAGAGACCTAGGTTTCGTTGGGGATGACTTTCTTGCTGTTTCATAAAGTAGCTTTTTAGTACAAAAATTAAGCTTTAAGAAGCAATAAAAAAGCCGCCCCAACCAAAGTCTTTAGATTTTGTTTGCGACAGCTTTTTTATTACTTTTTAAAACAACTTTTTAATATAAAAATTTTAATTAAAAAATATATTAAAAAATTATTTTATAAAGTAATAAGTTGTCCCTTAGGTTTCGTTTGAAACAATTTTCTTATTACTTATTAAAACAACTTTTTAGTATAATTTTTTTTATTGAAAAACTGCTTTAGAAAGCAGTAAGAAAGCTATCCTAAATAAATCCTAAAGCTATATTTAGGATAGTTTTCTTTATGATTTCTAAAATAATTTTTTAGTATAAAATTTTATATTTCAAAAAAAATTATACTAAAAATACTTTAAAAAATAATAAGAAAACAAACAAAAAAGTTCATAAAAATAATTTGTAATGCTTTGCAGCATAGATAAATTATATATTAAAAAGTGAATATCATTGATTTTATTGTTTGTATAAGAAAATTAGAAAATAATAAAATATTATATCTGCTCTTGCTAGAGGAGTAATTTTTTGTTCTAACTATTTTTGATTTTTTCTTCTCCCATATTTCATTATTTTGTATCTAAGTTATTTTTTTATATCATGAACTATTATTAATTATAAATCTTAGATTATAATAATCTCACTTAAATTGAGAAATATTTGCATTTGGATTCAATTTTTATTTTCTAATTATTTGTTCTTTTAATAAGTTGATTAATTTGAGATTTTTTTTTTAGTTTTTGTATTTTTATTTGATTATTAATTTGATTACATATCCATATTAACCTTTTATGATTTAATTCTGTCTTGTAAGTAATATTTAGTGAAATTTTTTATGTTTGATTTCATTTTATTGGGTTTTATGAACTTAATATGCCAATTTGATTTTTTTTTATTTGTTTAATCAATTGATTTATAGCTTAATGACATTGATTTGATTTTTTAAAGTGACCTTTTAGGACATTTAAAACTAAGGCTATGCTATTAGTCCTATATTATTATTAAATGAATAAATCAATAAAAGATTGCTTTGCCCAATAGTCATGAGTTAGGTTAGGTTTTATTTTTAAATTTGCTAATCATTCAAATCAGTCAAACATCCCTTTTGGTGGATTATAATCAAGATCTAATGTTTAAATAATCATAGTCATAAATTAGGGCAATAGTAATTAGATTCATAAAGCAAATAATCATTCAAATGCAACTAGGGTCTGTTTGGGGAGAGATTATTACATGTGAATACTGAATTAGTCAGGAGGCTAATAAGGAGCCGCCACGTCACTCAATGCATTGTGTATTCAGTGAATGTGGCGGCTCCTGATTGACGTTCGGACGTATTCGACATCTGCACATAATAATTTTTCGTGTTTAGGATGACTATAGCTTTTTATAAAGGTGTTTATAAAACTAATACGATGAAAGTAACTTTTTTGAAAGCTAATGTAGAACATAATTTACACCCCACCGGGCTTAGTTAGGTTGATGGGTGAGCATGGTTGGGAACCCCCAACCCATGTTCAAATCCTTTCTCATTGCAGGTCCTGCACCTGTTGGGCTGGTTGCTGGTAGGCTCGCTGAAGGATTAGTTACGCTGCCAAACGCCTCCTAAGAGAATGACAGCGGGTAGATACTCTTGCTCAAAAAAAATTTTACTATCACTAAATATTTTTGTACTAATTTTTTTTTTAAAGCAACGAAAAACAGTCTTCAAATATAATAAATAAAAGTTATGTAAATATACATCATGCTGAAGTTATGCCTATTTGATAAACATATAATTAAGTTAATAATATTATAATACTGATTAATATTATATAATTAGCATGCTATTATACTAATTATATAAGTGGGTAGGACTGGTTCTGTCCGAGACTTTTTTTGCCGGGACCAATAGAAAATTTTTGAGCTTCAGAAGATCAGTTAATATATACAAAACCCATTTTCGCTCACATAAATAGCTGCCCTTGCCGCCATAGCTTCTTCATTTATTGGCCAGAAGGAAGAAAAGGCTGTGGGGAAGGAGCGAAGGGGATAAGGGTGAGAAACGGCCGAGGACGATGAGTGAGCCTTTACTCGCCGGAGGTGGCGGCGGCGCAGAGGGAGATGAGTGGAGGCATGGGAAGACAGATGACATGGAGGAGATAAAGAGCGTGGGCCAGTTTATGAGGGAGGCGGCGGCGGAGAACCGGCGGATGTGGGCCCTGGCGGTGCCAGCCATCTTCACTTCCGTAGCTCTGTATTCTCTCGGCGCATTCACTCAGGTGTTCGCCGGGCACCTTACAACGCTGGACCTTGATGCTGTCTCCGTCGAGAATATGGTCATCGCTGGGCTCGCTTTCGGCGTCATGGTACAGGAGTATTCTGTTTCTCTGATCTTACCCTTCTTGTTTGCGTCTGGAGATTTCCTTAAACTTTTTTGTCCTTTATTGGGAAGGGTTTTTTTGTCATCAAATTGGATTTAATAAATCCTGAAAATTCAGATTTACTTAAAAATGGGACTGTGATTGGATTTTAGTATTTAACAGAAAAGTTTAAACAATTTTGTTCTGTTCTTATGAATTAGTAAAATTAGTTTCAGGAAATTTTATAAATCTGGCTTTGGCAAGTTTTGAGGTTGTTTGATGATTGTTTGGATGAGTTTAGCTTGTAGTCAAGTGCTAGTTAAGTGCTTTGGGTGAGTTCCAAATTGAAGGCTTGTATTACTCTTGGCGAGTTTTTCTAGCATGGAAGCCTAGCTACTTGGCTACTGCTTTGGTTGAATAGTCGAGTTACTTTGGTAAACAGTTTGGTCAAATATATGGCTTCATGGGTATCTCGGGTGAGTTCAGTAGCCGAGTAAGAGGTGATTCTTTAGTGACTTTTGTTATTTAGTACTGGGTGACTCGATGCTTTGTGCGACTTTTAAGTTTGATGAGTGTCATATATTGCAGGTGGTTCATAACCTAGAATTTGTTGAACCCAACTTAAGACTCTCATAATGGCTTGATTAATTTATTCTAGAACAATATGACATCAGTTAACGTTCCCATAATGACTTGATGTAATTGACAAAAGAGTCAAGGTGACCTGCCGACACATCTACAAGGACATGCGAGCTGGCGATGTGAGATGAGGTGGTGAGGTGATATACAACTCAACTTGATCTGTTGATCGGAGCTTTAGCTGTTAACCAAGATATACAACTCACCTTAATATGTTGATCGAAGCTTTGGCTGCCAACCAAAAAGTATTGAGTTCAAAGTATGATCTGTGTGTGGGTTTATTTTAATTGGCTTAAATATCTCCCAACCCAAAAAAAAAAAAAGGTGATGAGGACATTGGTGAAGGTGACCAGGCAAGCGTAGTATGCAGTTGGGTGGACACAAATATCGCTCGATTTAACTACAGGTTTTTGGATATTTCAAATTTCTAAACAGTTTACTTTATGTTTTCTCTTACTTCGAATCAAATGCTAAAAATATTTAAATGCCAGGAAACGGATTGTAATATAGTAATTGTTGCTGACTAGACAAACCCTAAACAGTTACTGATTATTTAATGATCAGGATGTTCAGAAAAAATTCTTTGAAAAAATGACATATTAAGCTTATTTTTGTTTAGTGTGAATTAGGGGCTTAAATAGGTTAACTGGACATGCATGAATGGGCTGTGTTGGGATTCTTTGGGAGGAAGATGAAGCTCCTTGAGCTTCTTGGAAGAGAGAGAGGGAGGAGAGGGAAGAGAGCAAACTGGATAGATTTCTTTATTGATTGGCTTTCTCCCTATTATAACCTATTGCTCTTATTTATGGAAAATAATGGCTAAACAAAGCAGCACACCAATGACAATACAAGCTATACAAGAAACTAAAAAAATTATAATAAAACAACTAATGAAAATATAGACCAATATCTAACAGGTTGTTTTGAATGTTAAACCTTTGATTTCAATAGGAATTATTAAATCCCTCAAATTCAGTAGGATTTGGTAAATCCTACCTAAATTTTAAATTTGGATCTCAGTTTTGAAGGCCCAAATAAATGTTTTGGTAGGATTTAGCCTTCCCATAAATCGTTCCTACTCCTTAATTATTGGATGAAGAAAGGCAAAATACTATCTTAACTATTTAAGATAAAGAGTCAAACTTAGACAGAGAGAGAGAGAGAGAGAGTCCTTAATTTGCTTAAATTACACCTTAATCCCTAATTAATTAATTTAAAATTCTAAAGGCCACACAATTTTTTAGACCTTTAACAACTGATTTATTTGGCACCCACTAAATGTCATACTTATTTTATTTTTTTAAAAATAGAAATAAAAAGATGTTTGGTAATCAGGCAGAAAACAAAATTAATCTATATTTGATTAGCATAATTATGAACTTAGAACTTCATTAATTCCATCAAATTGCTAATTATCCTTCAACCATTATTTAAACTTAATTAATTTAAATTATTATTAAAATAACTAATTAAATATTAAATTGTTAAGTGAGTTAATACTTAATTATTTAATTAGTAAAAATATATTTAGATTAGTACTTTAGCTATACCAGTCTTAATGAACCATAATTACAGACTAGTAAAATCTTAATGATCTTAATTGAACCTGTACTTAAATTCTAATTAATCAAAAGAAATAGTTATTAAAGATTACTATGTTCTTATTTTTTTATTAATTAATCATATCATGTAAAATTATTATAATTAAATGCTATTAAAATTTAATAATGTTAAGCAAAAGCATAGTTAATCCCTAATTAGCCTAATAATTTATTAGTTATTGTTCATTCGCATCGGTAGAGAGATGTAGAATTTAGAATCTTAGTTTTGTATGACAATCTAACACACAAATAAAAGAGAGAGATGCAACATTCATAAGAGACACCAGAAGTTTTACATGAAAACCCCTGATAAGGGAAAAAATCACGGGGCCTTACCCAATTTGAATAAATCCGCTCGTGTTTGGTCGGGGGAAGGTGTTGGCTCATTGTAGCAAATATACATCATATAAAGCATTTTATATGGTTGAGGCTGGAAGAACCAAATGTCATGAGAGATATTCTCAAGAGAGTGTTGGCCTGTTCATTGGTTGGTAGGACTGTATTTGGGAGATGGAGGTTAGAGGGGCCGTAGTCGGCAAGTGACGGAGGTCGGAATGATCGTAGTTGGACGATAATGGTCAGAGGGATCGTAATCATTGGGCAACGGTGGCTGGAAGGACTGTAGTTGACCGGCGATGGTGGTTGGTAGGATAGCAGTTGGCAATTAACGGAGGTCAAAATGACCGTAGTTGGGTGACGGTGGTTGAAGGGACTGTAGTTAGCGGGCGACGCTGGTCTAAGGGACTGTAGTCACCGTGCGACGGTGGTCAGAGGGACCATAGTTGACGGGCAAATGACAGTCAAAAGGACCATAGTCGGGCGATGATGATCAGTGGGCGACAATGGTCGGAAGGACCGTAGTTGGTAAGCGATGGAGATCGGGCAGACAACCGGTGGTGATGGCCTGACGGAGGTTTGACGACGATGATCGGGCGGAGGTAGAGCAATGGTGATCGAGCTGCAAGGGTTCGTTAACAATGGTGCCGGGGTGGAGCTCGTGGATTTTTTAAGCCTCAAAGTTGTCATGAATTTCTAGCCTATGGTCCAAGGCTTCTCCAAAAGTCTTCCCCCTCTCTCATGTGAAGAATAAGAGCCTATTTATAGTTTTTTGGGAGTGACATGCTCAGTAAATATGGAAAAAATCTTGAGCTAATTTGGACTGTTTCATCGGACGGCCCATACTGATTCCCTTGATCATGGAGCATTTATCAAACATTTAAGTGCCTTAATAATATCATAATTGAGTGATCTTAGGCTCGTTCGATTCGTCTCGTCGATTGATTTGGGCTTGGATTGGACCAAATTTGGAGTCATTGGATTCATCTCCTTGAGATGTTCAATTTGACTATAAGTTTACTGAAATTGGAGTTTAGATGTTCCAAAATTTAATTTCGTAAGTTTCTAACTTAATATGTCTCAAGATTTATGTTCGATCAAGATGATTTTTGGTGACATATCAATTATCATTAGTTAATAATTTAAATATCATTGTCAATGTCCATATTTAAAATATTCATTATTTTAATAAAAAACCTAATTAACCGCTAACCTGACCATCATTCGTTTCGAAATATTTGCATATGCATGAACTGATGATATCTTCATAATTTTGCAGAAAATGTTGTGGCCTCCACCACCATAATTTCACCAATTAGTACATAATTTGCATCTGTGAATTATTGAACGGCCAATTGTACTTTTGATGTTATAATTGAAGAACATTCCTATCAACTTGATTTCAAATGAATGAAGGGATTGACCATTTTCCCCTTTTTTGGTCTGTAATTACTAGCTGGGCATGGGAAGTGCTCTTGAGACACTCTGTGGCCAAGCATTTGGTGCGAAACAGTTCGACATGCTAGGTGTTTACATGCAGCGTTCTTGGGTCATTCTTCTCACAACATGCCTCATCCTTCTTCCCATTTATATCTTTGCAACCCCTGTCCTCCGCTTCTTTGGAGAGGATGAAGCCATTGCAGTTCGTGCAGGGAGGTTCTCGCTTTATATGATTCCCCAACTTTTCTCATATGGCCTGAACTTCCCGATGCAGAAATTCCTACAGGCACAGAGCAAGGTCATGGCAATGGCCTATATCGCTGCTGCAGCTCTAGTGCTCCACATATTGCTCAGCTGGCTTCTTATAGTTCAGCTTGGGCTCGGCCTTGTTGGTGCCGCTGCCTCACTCAACATATCATGGTGGTTTGTGGTGCTTGCTCAGTTTGCATATATTGCCATGGGGAGTTGTCCTGGTGCCTGGAATGGCTTCAGCCGTCGAGCTTTCCAGGGCTTGGGAGAATTTGCAAGACTCTCCATTGCTTCTGCTGTCATGTTGTGGTATGGTGCATTACTCTTTCTGTGCAGCTTCAGTGGTCATCTCATTTTCTTTTTTATAATATAATCTTTTGATCCAAAAATACGCCTAATTTTCCTAACATACAGCCTTGAGTTTTGGTACCTTATGTTTCTCGTCATATTGGTTGGCCAGCTGAAGAATGCAGAAATAACGGTGGCCGCAGTGTCAATCTGGTTAGTTCCTGCTCTGATCAAAAGGTCATTCTAGTGAAATTTTGTGATGATTTAAGTGTCTGAATTCTCTTTGTGGCAGTTTGAATTTGCATGGGTGGGAAATAATGGTCTTCTTTGGTTTCAATGCTGCCATAAGGTCATAATATTTTTCTCTATGGTTTCAAGTTTCAACCGTTTCTTCCATTCATTTAGCTGACCCATCTGGAATATATCTTTGTCCAGTGTGAGAGTATCCAATGAGCTCGGAGCTGGAAGGCCAAGAGCTGCCAAGTTCTCTATACTGATAATTACCTTGATCTCTGGATTCATCGGTCTCATCTTCTTTACCGCGGTGATGGTTTTGAGAAACGTTTATGCCGTTCCCTTCACAAACAACCCTGAGGTTGTTCGAGCCGTTGCACAACTCATACTTGTATTTGCCTTCACACTTCTCCTTGACAGCGTCCAACCAGTTTTATCAGGTTCAGTCTGCACACCATCACTTACATTTGAGCCGTTACTACTGGAAATTTCTGCAGAAAATGATTATTATTTTTCTTTCAAATCTTGTTCTGCAGGCGTTGCAGTAGGGGCAGGGTGGCAGGCATTAGTTGCTTACATTAACTTGGGGTGTTATTATGTAGTTGGAATTCCACTTGGATACCTGTTTGCGTTTCCACTCGATTTGGGTGTGGAGGTATTCTTTTCTTTGTTGTGTTAAACCTCTCTTATTGATGATAAAATGAATGCAACGTAATTTTCAATTGAATTATTCATTGCCCTTAAATCTAAAAGAGGAGAATGGTCAAAATGGTCCCTTGATTTTTTATGAAGGATCAAAATAATCTCCAACTGTATGAAAGGATCATTTTAGTTCCTAAGTCTTTAAAAATGAATCAAAATAGTCCCATGATGAGATTATTTTAGTTCCTCTTTAAAGAGTTGAAGGACTGAGATGATTCTTTTATATAATTGAGGACTATTTTGATCTTTAATAAAGAGTCTAGAGACCATTTTGATCATTTTCTCGATCTCAAAGTTATCCAACAGCTTTTGAGGTATCAAATTTTGATATGATGATTCTCTGACACATTGTTTCCATAAATAATCATTTGATACCTAACATATGACTTCAAAGAAAAAAAATCTCCAGAACCGTTAGATGGCATGATATGTACATGTTAAGTAATCATTCATCCAATGACCTATAGACTTTTATCGGCATCATGACATTCATTACTCTAATGCTACTTATGAGATATGATGATGTTACATGAAGGGAATGTGGGGTGGTTCACTGGTTGGAATAGGATTGCAGACTTTTATACTCGTTGTGATCACTTTAAGAACAGATTGGGAGAAAGAGGTTAGAACTCTTTATTTTCTCTTCTCCCATCTCCTTTGTTTCTCAAGATCTACGGGCCATATACTTATAAATGTAAGGATTTTGGGCTTGAAACGTATAGGCAATTGAAGCAGAATCTCGTATAAATAAATGGGGAGGATCTGCAGATAATACAACTATTAGCTCAAAGGTAGTAGAAAATTTCTGGCAATTTATCAATATTTTAATGTAGCATTCTCTCTTAAATATACATTTTTTTTATAAATACTAAGCTGGGTTCTGATTCTTCGCATGCTTGCTGTGACAGGAATTTGGTTCTCCCAGCGAACCGGCAGCTTAACTACAGTGAGAACCGATATTCTTTTCCCTTTTGATTATTAGTTTTTAATTTTGTTTAGACATTCTGATTAAATAATCTTTTCTTCATGAATGTGAATTTATATCAGTAGGGCTGTAAATGAATCGAGCTGAGCCGAGTAGGCGCTTGTTCATATTTGAGCTCATTTATTATCAACTTGCTCAAACTCGGTTCAAGCTTGATTCGAGCTTTTCTATTTATGTTCAAGATTTTTTTGTTTAAAATAATAGATGTCTATGTTCGACCTACCATGTGAACAAATATCCTACTAATGAATAGTTATCTAGAGCATGTTCATGAACCTATCTAGCGAGCTTTTTCGACCTACCAAATGTGCTTGTTCGCTAACATATCTAGCAAGCGTTTTCGACCTACCAAATGTGTTTGTTCACAAAACATATCTAGCGAGTATTTTTGAGCTATCAAAAGAGCTTGTTCACAGACAAACGAGCTTGAAAAATGACTTCTTATTAATCAGTTTGTTCATGAATATTTTAAACAAACAATCTAACAAACATGAATAAATTCTTTCTATTGAAATGCAATATAAAATGTGAAATTAATTTTTTTATTAAATGCGAATCATTTATTATAATAAAATTAAAAATTATGTGAAAATATATAAAATCAGATTTGACTGGTCTTCTTAATAAGCTTTGTATAGTCTTATTATCAAATTTGTTCATGAGCTTTATATGATATAGTTCATAAATATGAATGAGCTGAACACATAGTTGTTCAAGTTTGTTTATTTAACAGTCGAGTATTTTAAAATTTGTTCAAATATGTTTAATTACTTAAATAAACGAATATGAGCGAGCTGTAATCGAGCCGAACTTCGAATATGAATGATAAGATGAATATATATAAGCATATTTTAACTAATCAAAAATATTATATTTTTAAAAGGAGGAATAACCTTAAAACAATATTCGGTGCTGATGCTATTATGAGCTAAGCAGATGACCCTAAAATATGAGGAAAAGCAGCGACAGATGATCGATACTGTCACATGGAAGCTCGCTGAACCATCCATCTGTGCCTTCTGACTTGTTCTTATCAGAAACTATTATTAGAAGAACACAAGATTTTTTTTTTCTTTTGTTTTTTTTAATTATTTTTTTTAAAGAACACAAGATTTCTTACTATTTTAAGGGACAATTTTTTTATTATTTTTTAAAATAATTTTTTTAGTACAAAAATAAAAAAATTTATATTAAAAAGCTACTTTTAGAAGCAGTAAAAAAGCCATCCCAAATGAAGCCTAAATTTTCATGAATTTAGATGGTTTTAGTTAGATCCATTTTAGTTGAACTATATTTGTTAAAATTTTATAACATAAAAATATGTGTACCATGAATTAAATGTTGATTAGATAAATTTTTTATTTTATATATTGAATATATTTTTATAATATTTATAGTACAAAAAAGACCAAAATTTATCTGGAAATCAATGAAATTATTGACATTAAAAATTTCATAAAGGGATTAAAATAAAAATCGAATTTTAAAACTTTCAAGATTCAAACCCAAAAAATTTCTTCTTAGATGGTAGAGAGCAATAATAGAAGAACTTTGCTATATTCTGATGTAGCCTAAGGCTTCTTTTGAGATAATTTTTTTACTGTTTCTTAAAGGAGTTTTTTAGTAATTTTTTTTAACAATATATTTTTATATTAAAAAATTATTTTAGAAAGCAGTTTGAAAACTATTCAAACAAAAAATTAAATAGTAATTGGGAGTACAGAGTAGTAGTCAAAGCAAGCTAGTTGTGGAATTAAAGGGTTATTTGCAAGTACATTCAAGCTTTTTGGTTCATGTGATGGATTAAATGGGACCAAATCCTTATAAGCAATTACTATGTAATATAGACAATAATAATTCTTTTACATTCACTATCTTTAATTCATTGAAGAAATCTCAAGTGAAATTAAAGGCATTTTAACTCAAATTATCTGAATAAATAATTTTTTAACGCGCGGGGGAGGGTGGTTGGAATTTTGAGAGTTAGGCTACGTTTGGGACGACTTTCTTACTGCTTTTAAAGCAGCTTTTTAGTACAAAAATTTTAATTTTTTTTATTAAAAAGTTACTTTAAGAAGCAGTAAGAAAGTCGTTCCAAACAAAGCCTTAATCTCAACTAAAGATTAGAGCTGCTAGATGACCTAGAACACGAGATCCGTCGGTTGGAGAAAAGACTCTCAACCAACCAATCATAGCAAATCAGCCCAATAAACTAAGGCACATCTTGTATCAAGCCATAAGAGAAGCATCCCAAAAGGAAATCCAAAGAAATCCAGCTATAGAAAGATCCAACCATGAACAGAGTTAATGCAGGATGGCAAAAGCTGTAACCACTATTTCGTTGGTGAAAAGTCATCATGTATTACTAGATCACCACTATTTCATAGCATTAGCCTCACCTTTTTCACAGTTTCAACTTGGCTTGTGAGAAGTACTTCTTGATCATCAATGATGTGTTATTTACGAGAGATTATTACGTGCGGAGTCCAGACGCAAAGAATCATTTCGATTTTGTGACTGTGAACAGTAAAAATACAGTAAAAGCATAGTGACGAACAGTAACTATGCTTTTACTGTTCACAATCACAAAACTAAAAGACTCTCTGTATCCGAACTCCGCACGAAATAATCTCTCATTGCTTACACCCCATTTGAATGAATGAGAAGAGCACAGAAAGCAACTTTTAATTACGTGATGAGTCTGTGCTTGTCAAGTACTCTGTCATTTAGTAGAAATCATAATAGGTTTCAATTATCAACATATTGTGTGGGTCTCAAGACATAAATAAATTGGTACTGCACTGAAAAGAAAATTTATTTCACAATTGTAATCCTATATCGCATTAATTCATAGCAAAAGTATAATTTGAATGATCAATAAAAAAATATATTTTTATTTACTTAAGTAATTTTTATCTAGTAGCAGAAATTTTAACTCAAGCAAACTGCTCCTCGAACGCTTTGTTATAAATGCCTGGGACAAGCTTTTTCAAAAAAATAACAAAAGGCTTGAAGGAATCATACTAAAATTAATCAAAGATCCTTAGAGGTTGATTGGTCAACATTATTCATAGAGTACCGTAATTCACTTTCTTCTATCAGTTGTTTGGTATTCGATTTTAATCAAAGAAATATAAAGCAAAATTTTGAAAGATTTTAAATTATTTCAAAACTTTTATTTTCCTTATATTTGAAAATCATCAAAATCATGCGATAAATCCTACATTGCACCAACTTGTAATTATCGCTTACCATCGCCCACTAGCACAACCCGCCGCTGCCATCACTTGCCTTCGCTTGCTCACCATCGCCACCGCCACCCGTCACCACTCTCATCCTTGCTAACTCACATCGCTCATAGCCTCATATTCGCTCTCATCCATATTTCAATGTGTTTGAAGTGCATCACGGCAAACATAAAAGAAATTTTAAGGCATTTGATTTGCATTCAATCAAATAACTCTTATTTCTAAAATACATACATTCCAATTACTCTATTATTCTAAAATATATATATTTTAAAAAAAATGCAACCAAATAACCTCTTAACTCTTTCACCATACTTCTTAATTCTCTCAATGGAGGTCACAGGTTCAAATTTAAAAGTAATCTTTCATTAAATGTTCATTTGTAGTCTGCATTAAATTTGATTCATATGGTACTTTACTCCCTACTTCTAATTAATGAAATAATTTAGATAATTTTATCTTTTAATGAAAATATATTAATGAGACATTTTCCTTTAAGAAAGATACAACTCATTTATCTTTCACATCTTTTATCCTCCATCCTATTTCATAAATATATCCTTCATGAAATGCTTTATAATTATAGCTAAAGATTTGAACTTTGGGTCAAAATATTCCACTAATGATAGCTCAAATTCAACCAATATGACATTCACCATATTTTTGATGGTTCATGAACTTGTAATATGCATGACATTAAGGCTTCGTTCGGGGTAAAATTATTTTGTGCGGTCACCGAACGCCGTCCGGAGGCGAATCAGAATGTGTCACGTCACTTTTTTTGTTGTGTACCGCTGTGTATCGGATGACATGATACATCCTGATTCACCTCCAGACGATCCAGTGACCGCACAAAATAATCTCTCTTTTGGGATAGCTGTCTTATTACTTTCTAAAATAACTTTTTAGTACAAAAATTTCTAATTCAAAAACTTTTGTTCTAAAAAACTGCTTTAAAAAGCAATTAGAAAACCCGTTCCAAATGAAATTTAATTGTGCATTTTTCATTACCATAATAATAATTAATATTACTTCATTAAAGAAACAATACTTACACCCTATTGTCCTTTCGAAGATTCTCCCCTATCAACTACCAACAAAAATTTAAGATCTATTTGGAATGATCATAATTTTTTATGAAAATGATTATAAATTGCTGTAAAAAAAATAGCTTCTCAACACAAATATTTCCTAAAAGAAACAAAAAATAGTAACCAAATAAAAACCATTATTATAATTTCAAAAATAAAATTATAAGAAAGCAGTCCCAAACGAAACCTTCCAGGCAAACTTAAACAATTTATAAAGAGCTTGAAATTTTAATAAAGAATAACTATTGAGCTGTATGGATAATTCAGATAAGCTCAGCAAATAAATATTAGTCGACGACCATCACATGGTGTGTTTGAAGACAATGAATGATACACTGCAACCCATTCAGACGATGGAAGTAATAAAAGCCTCATTATAATTCCAGTTGATAGAATGATACAGTGTATTTACTCTCAAGGCATGAATATAACAACAAAGAGAGAGCTTTCATTAGAATGGATAGGCTCCAATGCCCTCCACTTCTGTGGATTTTCAACTCATCTGATCAGATGATTGCTTGCTTGTGAAAAATCGCTTTGCATTTAAATACAAAAAAGCTCTTTATTGATGTAATCTGAATCAACAAGGAGGCATCAGACAACTTTCTCCAGAACAGCTACTTGAAAAATTACTTGAGGATTATGAAACATCTCCAATTGGTCATATAAAGGCCTCTCTCAAGTGAGTCGGTAGCTTTAATTCGGGTTCGAATTCACTGAGCGGAGAGAAATGGAGGTCGATCATATCGTCGGAAACATGTTGTAAAGCCGGCGGATTCCACTGCATGAGAGACAAACATAACAAGCATTATAAAGAAAGGATTGATCTCATGATAACGAACGATTGAAAATAGAAAAAGATCTATAATCGGACAATTCCATCGTGCTATGAGCAGACAATTCCGAAGAAATGGGAAGATATGGGTCAAAGTTCTCGCAGATCTTCCTATTACGGGGAAACCTGCAGAAGTGAGAATGGGAAGAGGAAAAGGAAATCCTACGGGTTGGATGCTCGTGTGTCCACGGGACAAATCACATTTGAAATGGATGGTGTGAGTTTGTCAAATACTCAACAAGCCGCTACATTAGCGGCGCATAAATCATGTTCGTCAACCAAATTTGTTCTATGGTCGTAACGTAATTGGTTAGTGAACTCATAAAAACACAAGTATTTTATATAATGATGGCCACATCTTGTTGCTGTCAATGAAGATTTCACTATGATTTTGTTTATGAAGAATTACAACTCTAACTCATTAGACCAATAGATAGAGGTCGACCTGCAACTGTATATGTGTGGCGTATTTTTTTTGTATTGTAAAAAATTAAGCTCCATAATTTAAAAAGAATCATGTATTGTTACCTTTGGAGCCAAGTCCTTCTCCACCAACTTAGCTCGAACACCCTATAGAAGAAGACGACTATAAAATTATGGCACACTAAAGAATGAGCAGCAGATATTTTAATAGCAAAATATGAGCTGTTTACCTCGCCAAAGTCATTAGAAACAACCTTTGACATATGATGTAGAGACATTCGATATTCTCGAATGAGGCATTCATCCAGAGTCTGAAATCTACCTTCCCGTACCTTACAAAGCAATGAATAGTGATATCAGCAGCCCAAGGAACACTCAACTTACCCAACCCGGATAAAAGTTGTAGTGGATGAGTATTACAATGATAAGGGAAACT
The DNA here is from genome assembly GCA_019925795.1 of Dendrobium chrysotoxum. Classification (NCBI taxonomy): domain Eukaryota; kingdom Viridiplantae; phylum Streptophyta; class Magnoliopsida; order Asparagales; family Orchidaceae; genus Dendrobium; species Dendrobium chrysotoxum. Next base: position 41,836,050 of record CM034304.1, on the reverse strand, counting down.
TTTAGGGACATACAGATCTTAAGGAGAGTTTTAGACTCAATGGTGATGCTTCTTTAATTTTCTTGAGAGCTGAAGTGCACCAGTCCTGATTGGTTCTGGCTGCCTCACTTTCCTGAGATTTTATGAGGAAAAAACATTAAAACTTTATGATAAGAAAACAGGGCCGACAGGTCAATGGAAGAGTCATTAGCCAAAAGGTCTTGCAATGACATGAGTTTTGAATTATAACAGAAGAATCTCTCTCTACCAAACAACCAAAGATTTAGTCTCATTGACACAATCAAATCCTGATGCTCGTAAGCTAGAGAAACTAGGCAGAAAGCAAATGGATACTTGAATCAACCAAAAGTTTTACAGCTAAAACAGCTTGGAAGAGGTTGCACATTTTTTGAAATGAACCAAAAATAATGGTGGGAAAGCATTATAGATTGCTCAGAGGCAACTAAATGTTTATGTAGTCAAATCTAAGTGCGACAGATGCAAAATGCAGATTTGACTAGCTTATTGATTTAAAGTCATCAATTGTGAAAATCATGAAGAACGTCAACTCATTCATTCTGAAAGTAACTCCAAGAAAAGTTTTGAAGCCTGAAGATTTTATAAAAGTGATAGATAAGTTGATTAAAGAAAGAGCTCACCAAAGCATCAACAATTTCCTCAACAGTTTCACGCCCAAAGCAATCATCTATTGCTTCCATCCTGATATGAAGGAAAGAAGTTAGTTTGTGTTAAATAAAAACAAAAAATTTGTAAGTGTTTATTTTCATTTTTAATATATAGCACAAAAACAATTTGAAAATTACAAATTCAACATTCTCAGGTTAATAATAACGCTTTTCTCACCCATGCATAAAAATTAATAATTCAACATCAAGTTATAGTTGTCAAAGATACTTGCAAATTTTAGGAATTAAACAATAATTCAACAACTTATGCAGCGAAGTTCAATAAAAATTTTAGGAATTAACTAAAATACTCATCAAACTACCAAAAGTTACTCGCAAAATTTCCAACTCATCAATCTCCAATCCACAATCAATTGCCTATCAGCAAAAGAACTAGAAGTGCCTTGCCCTCTCTTCCTCTGTTACTCTTGGGGGCATCATGCTTACTGAGCTTGCACATATAGGGCATGTTACAAACCAGCAATTAAAATCCAACAATGCAATTGCTGCATCAAGCAATGATTTGGAAACATAACGGAGGCCCAACAGGTTCTAAATATGAAATTCAAGTACTTAGGCGACCTAATGAGGAAAAATTCAAAACTTTCTTATCCATTGTTCAAGTGTTTGATATTCAAGCATTAGGCTTTCTTTATTTGTAATAGATTTTATATGTTAAGAATCATATAACACAAACTATGTTAAGAACAGAACTCACCAAACCAAGCTGTGTGAGCAATCTTCAATTGAGAGTAAAATAACCCCCAATAAAACGGCATTAAATTGAACTTCGTCTAGCAATCTACATTGTAATAACATTGAAATATCTCGCTAGATACTAAAAGGAATCAAGGGCACTAGAAGGTGATTTGCGATTAGAAATGCATCCTAGTTAAAAATCGATGTCATACACCGTTAAATATACAGGCACAGGCGCTCCAAGGAGAAACCTTTGACGCTTCAAGCTTCCCTTCCATTCTCTTATAGCATGACAATGAATTGACCAATTTTTGGGCTTATAATCATCCATTTTGGACGTTAATAATCTAATAATTTTGAAGCTTGAAAAACGAACTCTAGAACAATGTATGGCTATAATAATTTTAAGAGATCAAAACTCACATACCATAAGCCTTTCAATAGGTCCATTAACGGAGAATGGCAATGGACCGGAGAATGGCAAAAGAGGATGTTATTACCTGTGAACAATGCTCTTCTTATCTGGATAGACTATGTCACCATACTGTGCTAGAGAGGAATCAATCACTGAAGGGTCATCTGTCACCAACTTATCGAGCCGTTCATCAATCCAACTAAGCTTCTGTTGACAGTCCAGGAAGGAGAGTATGAACAGGGATGCAGCAAAGATCTGGGGGCTATGTTTCAAATATAAAAATTAATGACCCTAGAGAACTAACAGCACTCATGGCAAAGTGGGTAGCAAGGCCAGCAGCAAGTGCGTCAACTCCATTAAGCTTTTCACCTGTTAAAGCCAAGTATTCACCTGCACAGAATGTAATAAAATGCTCATTTTCTAGAAAAGCTTAAAAAAGAGACGAGGAATTAACAAGCCAAATAAAGTAATTAGGGAGCAAATATTGCAATGCCCCAAATATGATGGCAACATGTTTTTTATAAATAAGCTTAGACAGCATTCCGGATTACTTTGGTGTTAACTCTTAAATATTGTGTTCAAGCATGCCAATAATTTTCAGAATTATGGATGTGCAAACCCTTCACTCCATCATAAGAAGGGGAGAAATTGGCCATCATCCAGCCATGCTAGTAAACAACAACAACAACAAGCCTTTATCCCACTACGTGGGGTCGGCTACATAAATCCTTTTTCTCCATTGTGTCCTGTTAAAAGTCAAATTCTCGTTTAAATCTAATAAAGAAAGATCATTTCTAATATTTTCTAACCAAGTCTTTTTAGGTCTACCTCTACCTTTCTTAACATAAGTCAAATCTAATACCTCTATTTTCTTAACCGGGTCATCGGAAGGCCGTCGTTTTATGTGACCAAACCATCTAAGGCGACTCTCTCTAATCTTATCTTCCACTGGAGCTACTCCAACCTTTTCACGTATATGCTCATTTCGCATCCTATCTCCAAGGGTAAAGCCACTCATCCACCTGAGCATCCTCATCTCTGCAACACTTAACTTAGTATTATGCTTCTCTTTTAATGGCCAACATTCGGCACCATAAAGCATTGCAGGTCTCACCACCATCTTATAAAATTTTCCCTTAAGTCTGAGGGGGACTTTTCTATCACACAATAAGCCCGATGCATTCCTCCACTTCAACCATCCAACTTGAATTCTGCTGATAATATCCCCATCCATTTCATCATCACTCTGAACAATAGATCCAACATATCTAAAATATGTACTCTTATTAATGACTTGATCGTCTAAAGTCACAATCCTCTCACTAGGTCTATTACTACTAAAATTGCACTCCATATAATAATGATCCATGCTAGTAAACAACACAAAATATAATTTTTAAATAATGATACATCAATTTGGTTTATTATTATTAAAAGTGCGCTCTTGGAGCAAAGCGAAGTGATGCGCTCGCCCTTGACATCGATTATCCGTGAAGCACAAGCTCACAACAAAATGCGCTTATCACGCTGCTTCACTGTGTCACGCTGTAGTATTGCACGCCTGACTCTGGCTCAAAAATGAAAACATGATTCATAATGATTTGATTCAATATCTGATATTACAACGACGCAAAAAAGTTCAATTCTCACTATTTCTCTTAATCAGCTTAATCATCATGTTGTTGCTCGTTGGTTCAGCCTTCTCTCCCAGTAAGCAATTTAAATCTTGGTGGTTCTTCTCTTCATACTATCTCGATCGTCAGTTTTCTTATACATTTCTCACTAGTTCTTGCTACTAGAGCTAGTAGTTTCTCGCTCAAAAGTTTTCTTCCAAGAATGCTTCTCAATACCTAATTTTCACATGCACAATCTCTATTCACAATGCCTCTACTTCTTGGTCTTTAGTTGATCACTCAATCTCACCAGTATATTTATTTTTTAATTATTCTTTCATCATTTCATTATTTATATCTTGATTTTCTTTTCGCTTTCGGATAGCTCAAATTTACTATAATTGAATGTATCATCATGCATGCATGCATGCATGCATATATATATATATATATATATATATATATATATATATATATATAAGTTATGAACAATCTAGTTTGTAAAGCACAGTTTCACTTTGTGCTATGCAAATTGAAGCTAAAAGAAACCCCTGTGCATCGCAATGTGCTTAGCGCTTAGACAACATTGTTTTGATCATCATTAGCCTCATCCCAACTATTTAAAATCTTCTTTATAAATCCTCACTTCAATGGTCAAAGAAATACACTTCATAACCACATCAAGTATTTCAAGTGGTGCCCATGCTTTGATGAGTGTCATTTTGCTTAGTAAATGACTTTTTAGAGCAATGGCCGCACAAACTGTGAATGGCATGACTTCAGATGCCTGTATGACACAGCCTGCCTTAAAAGAAATGAAATTAAAAAACAACAAGGCCTAAATCAACAGCCATCTGAAATCTAGCTAAGATATATATTGAAGCAAAACCAGCATATCTTGCTATAGAAAATTAAATGTCATTGTGAACTACAATATGTTTTAGCCCTCATTCCCGAGTGTTTACCCAGATGTCCTGGCAAGTGCGAGAGGTAAAAGGAAGCCCCAGCATCAGGATGAAAACCAATATGTACCTCCGGGGTAGCAAATATCTGAAATTGGCACAAATATAAAACATATATTAATAAAGTAGAATTATTCTTGAAGTTTGAGATTATTATTACCAGACCATAGAAAAGAAAAGAACAAAAAAAAAAGAAAAAAAAAGAAGAAAAAGGTATTTATGTTGAATGATGAATGCTAAACTTAAACTTAAATCAAACCAATTAAATGCAAAAATTTCATCAGTGAACACTAAACATATTTTTCTTGAGAAAATTTTAACACAATTTCTTAAAAAATTAGGAGTTTTCCGAAAACAACCACTCCGGTATCCAAGGAGCATTTAATTGAGCTTTAATGCTAGAATACTCTTTCCATGAAAGATACACTGCGTACTTGTGCAGTAGAAATGTTACACACAAAATTATCATGGAAAAAAGAATATTACAAAAGAATAGTCGGGCATTTACATACATACCACTGAATTCTATGCTAATTACATGGTTAAAACCTAAATACGCTTATTTACTCCTATACTATCTAATTCTTCTAAATACCAAAAATATACCATCCCGTTAACCCATAAGGTTTGTATTACTTGGCATTTTTTGGTAAGATGGCATAGGAGTATAGAAGAAGATTTTGGCATTAAATGTACAAATAGCATAGAATTTAGCGATAAGCATATAAATGTGATGAGGACATCCGTCCGTGAAAGTTTATCAGAGGAGCCGAAGATTGACGGCCATGATTGTACCACTTTATTTTGAGTTATTATTTGTATTTTGATTTATTTATGCAATTTTTCATTTTTACCCTCACTTGAGGGAGTAGGCTTATGTGACCCCAGGGGGCACTTTTGTCATTTGTCTTATTATTATATTTTAGTTATTTATAGCCCCCTCCTCTTCTTTTTGAAGGGATGGATGATTATTATGAAATTATTTTCTCCACTTGTGTCTTGGTGAGTCTTGAGAGCTCTTGAGAGAGTTGAAGTCCCTGGGTGAGGACAACGTATCACCCGTCAGCCGCAGGAAGCGTCCGGGCTCACGGTCCATCTCCTCCTTCCTCCCCAAACCGCAGGCCACCTCTCTTTTCCCTCCAAGCCGCCGACCATCTTCCACCCTTCCCTCCAAACTGCTGGCTACCACCACCCTCTTCCCTCCAAACCGCCAGCTCTGAGCCCCAACACCACCGGCCCTAGCCCCACCTAGCCCAAGCCCCACCATCTCCCATAGCCACCGGCCACCCCTTTCCCTCCTAAATTTATTACTTTCCTAAAATATTTCGTTATTAATTTGGAAGGTTTTTGAATTCAAATTCAAATAAATTTGAAATTCAAATTCTTTCCTAAATGATATAACTTATTTTAGGAAAGCCAACCCCCCCCCCCCCCAACCAAAAAAAATTTATTGCAAATATGAAATTAAATAAGATTTGATTTTAAATCCGCATTCAACATATGTGGACGCATTCAACGTATGTGGACACATTCAACGTATGAGGACTCCTTCCCTTTTTCCCTCCTTTTGGCCGACCCCCCTCTCCCTCTCTCTTAATTATTTCCTTCCTCAATTGGAACTCCAATTAAGGAGGTAATAGCCGCCCCCTCCCTCTCTCCCTTTCCCTTTTTGCTCCTCCCAATTAAGTCTATCAATCAATTACTCCAAATTAACTTCAGATTTGGGATTTGACTTAATTCATATTTCCTTAATGGAGAGATGAGAGATCCTAATTGGCAACTCTATTAAATCAATAATCCCACCCCAATCATGGCTAGCTTGGTTCTACATCAAAATGCCCCAAGAATAAAAGAATCATAGTAATAATAATTATAAATCCTATTCATTTTCAAATAAGATATTTCAAACACCTTTTAGGGCCTATTCGGTTGGGGGTCTTTCTCTAGTATAAGCTCCTTAAGAGACGAAGTTATTCCATTAGGTTCATTAAAAAGAAAAGCTAGCATAAGTAAAAAATTTATCTGCTAGTAGTTTGAAGTTTAAGCTTTGCTAGGTTAATCACATGAATCTAGATGTGAACTCAAATAAACCAGGAAGTGCCAATGTCAACAGGTTACGCCAATTTTATATCGTGATTAACATGCAAGTGATAGTCATATGAAGATCCATGTTTTCTATGATATAAATAACATTCTAAATTAATGAATGTTTCTAACATTTGAACACTCATATTCTTGAAGCTTGCGTATGTTCCTTATTAAAGAAAATGATCCTTGTTACCAAAATTATGATAATAAGCATAGTAAGGTTAATTAAAAAGATCAAAAGGTTTAGAGATGATATAGCATACTGTTTTATCTGTTGCAATACGAAATGTTCCAGGAATTGACACACCTCCACCACCTCCCATGGTTATACCATCCAATATAGCCACCTGCATTGAGTAAAATGAACATGGACCAACACTTTAGACTAACAAGTATATAACAAGCATTAAAACAGATGGGTAAATCACAAATATCTATATCTACTATATGTTACAATAGAATTGAACATCTTAGTTAAAACAATCGAGTACAATTATCAAAAGTAAGTATGCCAGTTTGTAACTTAACCAGTTGCTGCATTATCTATGAAGTATTACACTTTAAAAAAAAAACTGTTGTGCTCGTATTGGAGATGGGTGTGCCTTTGACACGCTTTGACATGTAACCGGCATGCTGAAAATCATGTTTAATGTGTTTTTATCTAAAATTTGAGTCGGACATAGCGATAACATGCCCCTACATGCAAAATTTGAGCCGATAACCAAGCTTAAAGAGGAATGACATCTTAAAAGTTGGTTATGAAAGAGTTTTTAAGTATGAATTGTTAAACCAGGAAACATTTTCTAAAGAGCTTGCATAGAAAAACTATCTAATTTAATTCAGAATAATAAAATGGTATGCCAAAAGATCCATGAATGAAACTTCATTGATGTGCTTCCTTACAAAAATATTTGTATACCTTGGCATAAGTACTTAAGTAGGTTTCATACTACTACAACAACAACAACATCAAGCCTTTATCCCATTATGTGGGGTTGGCTACATGAATCCTTTTTATCTCCTATTAAGAATTAAATTTTCATTTAAATCTGATAAAGAAATGTCATTTCTAATATTTTCTAATCAAGTCTTTTTAGATCTACCTATCTTTCTTAACATAAGTCAAATTTAATACATCTACTTTCCTAACCGGGTCATCGGAAGGCCACCATTTTATGTGACCAAACCATCTAAGGCGACTCTCTCTAATCTTATCTTTCATTGGAGCTACTCCAACCTTTTCACGTATATGCTCATTTTGTATCATGTCTCTAAGAGTAAAGCCACTCATCCACCTGAGCATCCTCATCTCTGCAACACTTAACTTAATATTATACTTCTCTTTTAATGACCAACATTCTGCATCATAAAGCATTACAGCATTTTATAGAATTTTCCCTTAAGTTTGAGGAGGACTTTTCTATCACACAACAAGCTCAAAGCATTCCTCCCCTTCAATCAACTAACTTGAATTCTACTAATAATATCCCCATCCATTTCACCATCACTCTGAACAATAGACCCAAGATATCAAAAACGTGTACTCTTATTAATGACTTGATCACCCAAAGTCACAATTCCCCCACTAGATCTAATTATTACTAAAATAATACTCCATAGATTATGTTTTAGATCTACTCAAATGAAAGCCTTTAGACTCTAAGGTTGACCTCCACAATTCAAGTTTAATTTCAACTCCCTCTCTAGTCTTATCAACAAGAAGAATATCATCAGCAAAAAGCATACAACAGAGTACAACCTCTTGCAAATGTCTAGTGAGAACATCCATGATTAAGCAAAAATATGTGGGCTTAAGGCTGATCCTTAATGTAATCCAACTGAAATAGGAAAATACTTGGTCAAACCACCTTGTGTTTGAACACAAGTAACAGCTCCTGCATACATATCCTTGATGACTTGAATATAAGCATTATTAACCCCTTTCTTTTCTAGAACTCTCCATAGCACTTCTCTTGGAACTTTGCATATTCTTTCTCTAAAATAATAAATATCATATGAAGATCCTCCTTATTCTCTCTATACTTCTCCATCAAACATCTCAATAAATGAATAGCTTCCATAGTAGACCTACCCGGCATGAATCCAAATTAACTTTGAGAAACATTAGTATCATGCCGTAACTTATGCTCCATAACTCTCCCATAGTTTTAATGTATGACACACTAACTTAATTCCTCTATAATTCGCACAATCTTGTGCATCACCTTTATTCTTAAAAATAGGAATCAACACACTCATTCTCCACTCATATGGCATCTTTTTAGTCTTCAAAATAATATTAAAAAGTTTAGTAAGCTAAGAACTTCCTTCATCTCCTAAGCATTTCCACACCTCTATTGGAATATCATCAGGTCCAACAGCTTTCTTAGTTAAACATTAATTGGAAATAAATTCTATTTATCTTAAATTAAAAATTTTATCGCATATATTATCCTTATAGTTGTGATTACAACTATCGATACCAGAGTTGCGATTGTTGGAGCAAAATTCAAAAGAAGTTTCAACCAAAATGGGCACCTATTTAATTTGTACTCAATATAATCTAAAAATAGGCTACCCCAAAATTCCATTTGCTTCTAGAGAGAGCTTTGGAATTGCTGCTTAGTTGTATGATGAAGACAATTGCAAGCACTATATTTGTTAGTGAGTGCAATGTCTCCTTAAAAAAGTGTTATGTTCACACCTCCAAAGTATTTTTTTTATAATTTCAATACTGCCCTCAACACGTGTTATGACCAATAAGAATAAATATAATAAATTTTAGGAAAAAACTAAAAAATACAATATAACGCAGTTTTTCATAAAAAAAATTAAATTAATCTTAATGTATTCTTTTAAAACACTTATGTCATGACGGGTTAGCATCAACCCGACCTAAAATGGACAATATCGTTAAATTTGAACATAATTACAGAATTTAGGCACAAAAACTTTTAAAAAATTACAATTTAATATGAGTTTTTCATAAAAAAATAATAATCAAGTCAATATTTTTATGTTGATTTGAACCAGGACTTGTCTCGACCTAATTTTTTAACGAGACACAACATGAAATTATATACGAACTCTTTTATTCTGTACACATTTAGCATGAATTAAGATCCTACCTTGATATAATAAGTCCCTATTTAGTTTAAGGTCATCCAAAATCAGCTAAAAATTATTTTTCATGGCTAAATGCTAGATTTATTTGGTCACTCAATGCATTTCCAATTGGGTTGAATTAGAGTTTGGAGAGCCCCCTGGATCACTCCCATTTTGTAATAGTTCCCCGTATGCACTTTCCAACTATAATATAAACATTCACTTTCTCCCTCTAGCGCCTTCTTTGCCCTCCATCTTTTATAACACACCAATTTGCACAATTCAACTACCAAATGCATATCCCCCCCCCCTCTCCATCCCTTCTATCCTTGTGCTTGGATTTGAGTGTTTCTATCTCTCCCTCTATTTATTTATCCATCCAGACCAAGTGCTAGGATTTGAGTGACAGTTTATTTTGAGCGCCTCAACAGAGGGTACAAATGAGAATGGCAAGAATGATGAAGAGTTTATGAGTCAATTGATTAGATTCTATCACCATACACACCACCTTTTGTAATAATGAGGGCAACTATCGCATCTGACAACACCACTATCAAAGACTTGTTCATGCTAGCTTTCTACTAAATCCTTTAACAATCCACTTGAAGACTCAATACATGCAAAGAATAACTACTATCACTTCATGCAATATTTGAGCATCTACATGATTAGATGCAGACACATCAAAGCTTAAGCAGGTTTACCAAGACTTGCCAACAAAGTGAAAGTAAGCAAGACCAAATTATAGTACAAAATAGTTGTGACATTGGCTCCACCTAGCAACTATGTGCTTTAGCACCATATGTTGCTCCAAATCTAATGGCTTTGTTATTATTGGCCAATTACATTGACAACAATAATGTCCCCACCATGCCATCTCTTGTACGAAAATCAAAATTATTGATTGGAAGACACATTAGAGCCTTGAATGGGACTTAGCAATCTATGGTGAGTCGGTGACCATGAAATTTGGCAGCATGCCAATAACAAAATGATCAATGAAATGATCCTAAGAAAATTGGCACCTCATAAAATAAAGGGCTTAAAGTTATGTCTTTTTTCTTCTATCAAAAATATTTGTAGAATATAGTGTCATTAGCCTAATGATGGGGACATCAGATCATGGAAAGTATATCAGAGACGTGGCCGACGATCTACGGCCACGATCGCGCCGATCTATTTTTGAGTCCTCATATGTATTTGTTTTATTTATTTTCTTTATGTATTTGTTTTAGTTGCATTTCCCTTTTTTTGCCCTTACTTAAGGGTTTGTCATGTGTAAGCCCTAAGGGCTAAGTTTGTCTTTTATTTTCTGTTTATTGTAAGAGGCTATATATAAGCCCCCTTATGTTCTTTTGAAGTTAATGAATGATTATCAAAGAAATTCCTGCATATTGTTCTCTTGATGTGAGAGTTTTGAGAGCCTTGGAGAAATCCCTAGGAGAGGGGATCGGATCACCCACCAACCTTGAAAGTGTCCGAGTTCGTGGCTAATTTCTACCCTATTCTCTATTCTCTCTTCTTCTTCCCTTCCCCTACTCTTCCACCCCACGGCCCAACCGCCCCTCCCAAACCCGCCGGCCACCCATCCCCACACCCCACCAACCAATCACCACAAGCCTCTCCTCACCTTGTGAGCGAATTGCCTTCCCTTCCCAAAATCGAACCCCTCCTCCACCACATCAAACCGGCGGCCCATCCAACCCTAGCCACCAACCCCCCTTGCCAAAACCCTAACCGCCGGCCCTTGAGTTCATCCATTAAAGGCCTTCCAATTTAGTTTTTCTAATTTAGGCGCACATCAATTCTTAATCAAATCAATTTTGAATTTGAATTGTTTCCTAAATCATGAAATTCTATTTTATGAAAGTTTCTAAATTAAATCCTATTTGAATTTTAAATTCAATTGGACTTAATTAAAAGTTTCCTAAATCCCAATTCCAACTTAAGAAACACTTGATTGCATCTCATTAATCTCCTCCCCCCCTCATTGAAGCTGCCGGCCCCTCTCTTCTATCCGCTGCCCCCTCTCTCTCCAATCTCCCTCCCCACATTAATTCCTCTTCCCTTTAGCACCACAATCAAGGTTCTCCACAAGGACAATTTTCCCTCCCCTCCCCTTTGCTTGAATTCAAATTTCCCAAACCCTAATTCCCTCCAAAACAAAATTTGAACTTTCCTCTGAGATTTTGATAAGGGAACTCCCTCTCACCCTTCTCCTCCATTTGAAATCTTGAAAGAAACTTCTTTCTTTCAAGAGGAATCGCTAAGGAGGGCAAAGGACGTCGTCTACAACACTTCAACCCTACGAAATCAATGCATGGCCGATCCCGAACTTGATTTCGGCTTCGTCTACAACGAGCAGGGATTCGTCGACATCCTCCAGTCAACTTTCTTTGACGTCAATCCGGAAATAGATAATTCCGTCGAAGAGTATTCAGAGCGTATCATCTTTACCTTGTCCGAGGCCATAGAAGAGCAGCTTTCCACCGTTCAGTGGCAAATCACCACCGTCCTACGACGAGGGTGAACTTTTTCCTACTATTCAAATTTTCTCCTAATCTTCTTTTCTTATAGGTTGTGAATCAAGCACAAAGAATCGTGCAACGCTAACTGCCTATACTTAGTAAACGTAGGGATGCTTAGTAAATGTAGAGCATGAGTTTTGATTTTCTATGCTTGCTAATCTCATTGTTAACCTAGGGATAATATTGAAAATCTTCCATGTTTGCTTACGTTGAATTTTGTAATTGTCTTGTGATCTTAACTCTTATTATGTGACTTAGCCTAAACTAAGGCACCCCTTTCTTGTTTTCTCTTTTCATTAAGTGGTTAAAGTTCAAATTCGTTATTGCTCTTAATTGAAAGCATGCAAGATCTTTAAATATCATTGTTACATCATTTAGTACTACATCACCTAAGCATCATTTGAAGTATAATACTAGCCCATAAATCCCACCAATAAAAATACAATAAATCAATTTTTTTTCTAATACTATAATTCTCAATGCATGAATTGCATCACCATATAATTGTAGTAAGTTCAGTGTCCTAACATTGTGTTAAAGATTTATGTCAAGAATTAAACTATTTGTTAAAATAAATTCAAGTTAATAATTATAATAGTTTTACAATTAGAAATATCAACCTTCAATGCATGAATTGCTAAAATATGAACTCACATGTGGTTTAAGATAGGTGCCTAATATGTAAATAAATGTATACAAGTGCTTGAAAAAATCCTTGCAGTCTTCCACCTTTCCTGCATATTTTAAGGTCCAAGGAGAACATAAGTAATAACAACAACATTGGTCGAACATCAAACAGCTAACATCAAAAGAATTTAGTGGTCATTAGGCTCATTACAACTTGTAAAGAGGAATAAACCAACTATTCATTATTGCAGAGTAGTCAATCTTCACTCTACTTGTCTCACACAAATGAAAAAAAAAAAAAAGATAATGATTACAATTGATATTTAAAAGGTATAGTAATGCCAGCCAAACAGTAAAACAAAAGCTACAAAGAACCTAAGAAACAGGTATATCGGTAATAGAAGAAAATGGTCGATGTAAAGCAGAAAAAAAAAAACAGCAATTATGACACTCTAGTGCAAACAACCAAACCCTATGTCATAGGCCTCTCTTTTACTTACCCTCATACTCATTTTCTTTCACATTGAATTTTTAGATTCAAATGTGAACTTTCCATGCCTGATTGGTTTCTCTAATATCAAAAACTTGCTTTTTTTCACATATTATTGCTAATTATTTTTGCTTTCTAGAAGTTACAACCACTAGTTTATTCAACATATATCATTGGCTATTTGTATGACAAAGATTACCAGTGCTACATCTTTATGTTCTAACAATAGTATTTCACAAATAAAAAAATCTGTAGCTTTTTGTGCAACCGATAATACAAGAAATACTTTCCTCTTTAACCTCTAGGTTTTAGCATTTGCTCATTAATTGCTGAGTTAATTCAACTTGCTGTTCTCCGCAAAATATGGCAATAGGGCAAGATTCTAGGTGAACTGAAACAGATTATCAAATCATCTTTTCATATTTCTAGTGACTAAAGAATGGGCATGAAATTGGAAACTTTACAAAGTATGAAGATTAAAAAAGAACCCTTGAAATACACATTAAACTAATAAATCCTTACGAGGCATAAGATGGAACTTCAACATATTTCTTAAGCAAAAATACATAGCAACCAGAAAAAAACAATTAAAAGCGGAATGGTACAGACCTTCGTTAAGCAGATGGTAAAGAGTTACAATATCACCACCAGCACAGAATGCCCTTCCACTTCCCTTTGAAGCCAAAAAATATCATTTAATTTTTATTGTTCAGGTTAAAAGAATTTCATTTTATTACTTTGGTGAAAGAAAAATCATTAATCATTTATATTATAAATGAGGGGAAATTATATGCATAACACTCAAATCCTTGCAGTTTACATAAAGGTGGTAAAAAAAAAAAAGAAACAACAGATGGGTTCCAACTAACAACATTCTACCTTCATCATGACAAATCCAATATCAGAATTGTCTTCCCATGACTCGTACAGCTTCTTCAAACGAAGCCCCTTAAAAAAAAAATGAAACTAGATAACGATCGGGCTTGCTCTCAGCTAGTCAAAACCTCAAACAGCTTATGTGCATAACACACACACACACACACACAAAAGAGAAAACGCCACGTATAAAACCAAATGAAATACCATGTTGGTAGTGAGCGCATTAAGAGCTGACGGCCTGTTAAGGATCACCGCACGGGCGCTAGCTTTCCCTTCAATAAGCACCTTAAATCAAATACATCAATCAATAAGAACAACTATAGTAAAGGAAGAGAAAAATGAGAGAAACAGTACAGCTAAGTATTGAGGAACCGTAAATCGGATATTAAGAAAACGACCTCACTCTTGAGATCTTCATCAACAGCCGGGGTTGCCAATACCGAAAAGGATCTGTTTTGAGGAAGGAGACGGAGGCCGCGAAGAGACCGCTGGGCCAACGATAAGACTTTCATGAACTGCATCTTATCGCTTTCTTTGACGAGGCGAAAGCAGACGATTTAGGCGGACAGAGAGTTCCACCGGAAACCGCGCTTTCTCTTCCCGCTCCGCCGCCGCAGCGATTGGCCTTTGGCGTAGGGTTTTGTCGTGGAAGACTCCGATACCGAGAACGACTCGGCCGATACGCACAGGGGGTAAAATCCGTTCCCGGCATCATTTGTCTCTGTTATAGTATTGAGTCTATTGACAACAAATCGTTGTCTCTGCATTTCTTTAGAAATGAGCTTTTCTTAATAAGAACACCAAATGCTAAGATATTAGTAATAAGTAATTAATATAATTGTGATTAAAAAAGTGCTAACTGATTTATGCTTCATTTGGGATGACTTTTTTATTGCTTTTTAAAGTAATTTTTTAAGAGAAATTATTCTGTGCGGATACTGGACGTAGCTCTGTGTTTGGAGGCGAATCAGAGTACCTCATGACACCTGGTACACAGCGATTACACAGCAAGGAAGTGATGTGACGTGCTTTGATTTGCCTCCTGACGGCGTCCCGTGTCCACACAGAATAATTAATCCCTTTTTTTAGAGGCATCATTTGGGACAGATGTTTTATTACTTTCTAAAGTAGTTTTTAGTACAAAAAAAAATTTGAACTAGAAATTTGTGTATTAAAAAACTGCTTTAAAAAACAATAAGAAAGTTGTTCCAAATGAAGCCTAAGTTCAAATGTAATATTGAGATAATTACAAATAAAATTTAAGGATTTAATAAGAATAATAAAAAAATTAGTGAATATGATTATTAGAAGATGAATGCATATCAAATTTTTGCAAAAAATAAATAGAAAAAAATATTGAAGAATGTCATGCATTTGTAAGAAATCAGCTTAATAGGGTGATGATTGAATTAATTAGCATCAATTTTTTAATCTTGCATATAATTACATAAGGGAGAAAGGAAAATAATTTTTTTAGGAAAAAATCAGGGCACAAAAATTTTAAAAAAAATAACATTTCTCACTTTTCTTTGCTTTGAGAGAGGAGCTTTTAATATTACTCTCTTAGGGGAAAAACAAATGCTCTCCAACCATTTTTTTAGCCAGAAAATTTGATAACTCGTACTATTATTATAAGGAATTTCATCCATCTTCTAGTTGATTTTCGCTCGTGGGTGAATTAGGTATCTATTACTATACTTACGAAGAGGAGCAAAGGCTCTACTCTCTTATACTTACGAAGAGGAGCAAAGGCTCTACTCTCTCTCTCTCTCTCTCTCTCTCTCTCTCTCTCTCTCTCTTAAAAAAAACAAGATATTAATCAAAGCCTCTTATAGGGTTCTTAAATTTGCCTTCAAGTTAACTCATCATCTTAAGAGAGAAGTTGTGCTCTACTACTACACTTAATATTCATTTGAGGTCAATTTTCATATAAGGAAAAGAATTCTCATTTTAATTTGTCTATTTCTTCCAACTTATGAGAACAAGGTCCCTATATAAGAATTATTGTTGTTGCACTATAGAGTTATAAAATCTAGCCACATCATTCTTGTATTTGATAGATGTTCTTAGTGGTTCAAGCATGACCTCTTTTGAGAGGTGTAAGACTCTAAGATATCGATGATTCATATCTAATTGTTTTTTACAAGTGGTATGAATTTGGTGCCAAATTTCAAGGGGAAAAGAGGCTCTCTTACCATTGATTATGATGAAGTCATACAAATAGCTCAAGAGGCCTCTTAAATGATGATAGAGTCCCAAGAGCTATGGGCCAACTAGTCCAAATTTTACTTTTGGACAAACTAATAAACAATTTGATTTTGAACCAAAGCAAGCACATTCTCTTAGTTGATTAATGGAGCTAGGATTATATGTTCAATTATGGCAATACAATTCTCCAAATGGACTATGATCATGCCGCGATTAGGACTCTATGGTTTGGATTAGGAGTGTCAAAATAGGTTTTCAGTTGAATTCAGATTAAATCTGAAATTGACTCGCTCTTAACTCGTACAACTCGAACCCAACCCATTTGTCCAAATGGGTTAAACATTTAGACCTGAACTTGACTTGACACCAACCCAATCCACTAACATGCGAGTGCGAGTAGGCAAGCGTCAAGCGAGGGCGAGGCCAAGGCCTCGAGCGTGACTGGCATGGGCCGCAACTCGCGAGGCGAGATGCCATCGAGTGGGTTCAGGTCAAATTGGTCAATTTCAAGTTCAAGGTTAACTTGAACCCGACTCGATACACCAATTGGATCGAAAAATTAAACCCAAACTCAACCATTTGTTAAACGGGTCGATCCGAACCCGAAATTTTTGAGTCGATCGAATTTATGGATCGTGTCATATATTGACACCTTTAGCCTGGAATCACTCTGGATGCCTAAAAATTGGATTTAAATCATGAGACGCTAAATAATCAATAGGCATGTCAACATGTAAACTACAAAATCCAAAGGGGTCATGTCCACTGGTGGAGCAACCAATGAAGGTTATTTTATTCTCATGATGAAATGCTTAGCAATGATATATTTGTTGGTTAACTAAGAAGTATGTCATCATCATCAACAAATTTTTAACAAATATAAGCTTTTATGTTACTATCTTTAAAGCTTTGGATGAGGACCCCTTTGGCTACTAAGGACAAAGGAGTTCAGGTCATAGACATCATCTCCCTATTAGAGGATGTTGGGGGTACATTTCAAAGCGCTGTCAACTAGGATCTTTATATGGATCTATTTTATAAGCCTCCTCTTTATAATACCTAAAAAATTTCAGGTAAAATTTTAATATTTTTTATTTAAATTATGCTGAAATATTAATTTCTATGAATTTTAAAATACTATTAACAATTATTTACTGTTAGTTAAATTTTAAGCATTAATACTAATATTAATTCATAATTTAAATTAAACTAAGTCATCCACTAATCAAAGCAGACAATTATTGGAGGCTTCCATTCGGCTTCCAATTCCTTTTCACGTGCACTAGTGTCGAGTAGATGTGCAGAACAGGAGTGGAGATCGGGTCTGCGGCAGAGTGGTCGACGGAACAAGTTCCTCCGATCTCACCCGGGCTCGAATCCCCTAACTATCCAAAAAAAAAAAGAACGGGGAGTGGAGTAGACGACTCGTGAAACAGGGAGTGGAGTAGATGTGCAAAACAGGGAGTAGAACAAGCTGTGGGAGTGGATTGTTGTAAGACAGATTTATTGACTTTAGTGAAGGAAGAATAAGAGGGAAAGTCAGAGGAAGAAGAAGAGAAAGAGAAATTTAGGAAAAAAGAAATTGAGGTAAGTAATTTGATTGTATTATAAAGTTTACAATTGTTTTATAGAATTCTAAATAATGATAAAAATTCCTAAAGAGATTACACTCAAATGTAGGAATTTAACTGTTATATGAGGAGGGGAAAAATTGGTTACGAGGTAAGCTATTTTGATGCAATTTATTGGAAGAATAACTTGTAGAAATTATAGAAATGGAGAGGTGAATTGTGCAAGTAATTTATAAAAGAAAAATGATACGAGATTTTGGATTTGAAGAGACAAATCGTCACAGAAGTAAGAAATATAATTTTAATTTAAAAAGCAAATGTTATCATTTTAAATACGTATACTTGTATTTGACTTAATCGAAAGGATAAAGGCATTAAGTTTATTCAATTTATTGAGAATGTATATGCGCCAAGTAGTCAGGTATGAGTGACTACATATACATTTGAATAATTGAAGTTTAAAATGAGATATAATGTAATTGTCTAAATATTTTTCTAGTTGGTAATATTTTGGAAAGAAACTCATTAAGTTATGTGTCACATACATATACTTTTTATGCAAGCAATATAGTAAAATATTAAAGCATGAAGCATGATAAAGCAAATGTGAGTTAATAATTTTGAAACATAATGAATATCAAATTATGAAAGATTGGTAATAAAATGATATAATACATGCGTCGCAAATTGGGCTAAAAGGCCCCAAAATAGGCAAAAGGAACCTCAATGTAGTTCAATGATGATAATGCCGAATTTACTTGGGCTCAATCAAATATTATTATGATAGCTATAGAAGCGAAATATATGAAAAAAAATGGCCAAAATCTTATACAACTAATTATGACATTCTGCACATGCTTCAAATAAAATGAAAGATGATCATGCATATGTAAGTTATTTTATAAATTATCTTATGAGTTTAATTCAATTATGATTTTGATTATTTTATTTACTATAATGTCTAATTGAATTTCTTTATAAAAATTACATAATTTTATGAACTTCATGGCTCACCAATTTTTCCTATTAACTATTATTATAAAGAAATGACAAGGAGAAAATGGAAGCAGATTAGAATCAAGTTTATTATACTTTATGTTCTATTGTTTAGAGGTGTATTTGAGTGTAGACAGTTTATCATTATATTATTCTAGATTTCTTAATGGCTCTATAATAATATTTATTATATAAGTGAAACTTTATAGATGCTTTCATTTATTTAAATAATATGTTGTGCTTTGGATGGAATATACATGGAAATTGATATATCATCGAAAAATTATCTTGATCAGGCATGAATCTTGAGGCAAAAATCATATTAGAAACTTCAAAAATTAATTCGAAGACCATCTAAACTCCGATTTCAGCAAACTTACAGTCGAACTGAATGTCTCAGAAATACGAACCCAACAATACCAAATTCAACTCAATCCTAGCCCAAATGAGTCCAAATCAAAGACCTAAAGCACGTTTGGAGGGTTTAATCCATAATTCAGATTACCAAACAGTTTCCAAACATGACATGCTTATAGTCGAATCGAGTTGCTTGACGAGACGAATCCAACGAGCCCAAGATCGCCGAATTCCGATATCATCAAGACCTTTAAATGTCTGATAAACGGTCCATGATCAAAGGATTCAATATCGATCGTCCATTCGAACCACTCCATATTTGCCCCTAATCTCTCATCTATTTACGGGCCATGCCATCTACAAAAAACTATAAATAACCCCTCATTTCTCATGAGAGGGGAACGAAGGAAGAAGGAAGAAGCAAAAGAAGAGAAGAAGAAGAGAAGAGGAAAAAGAGAGGATTAGGAGGGAATAACTCCTCCTCGACCACCGTCGAAATTCTGCCTGATGCCTGAGTGACGCAGGAATTCTTCCCAAGTGAAACTGGAATTCTACCCGATGCCGGAATTCTCCAAGACTTCGAAACAACGCCGGAATTCCGCCCGATCTCCAAGTGACGCTGGAACTCTGCTTGACATTGTAACGGACTTTCAATCCTAAAGAGATTCATTGTAATCTGATCGTCCTAAATTTTAAGGACGATTCAGCCTCTTGTATTCCAAACAAACACTAATTGAACTCTTTCAACTAGGCGTAGCCCCGTGATTTTTTCCCTTTTCATAGTTTTCCACGTAAAAATGCTGGTGTTGTTATTTCTCCTCTGTTTGTGTGCTAGATTTCCGTACAACGCTGAGACGAAAATTTTTAACTCTATCGCCGCGTATATTCTAGTCCGCAACAGAAATGATTAAAAGTATTAAATGTTGAGAACTAAGAATGTTTGTTTTCTCTGTTACACTTTGCATTGTTGGTGGGGGTATCATTGGGGTGTTACACCCTTAGTCTACACCAAGTACCAAGTATTTTCCTTCCCACAGCCACATCTCACCAAGAGAACCGATGTCTGTGACTTAGATCTTACTAATGTGCCACTAAAATGACGTGTTGCCATAATAATGCTCACACTTGAATCAGATACATATAGAAATCAACATTTAGCAGATTCTGCTAATATATTATACACACATCCATCTAGTTAAATACCTTTTCTTAACCAACTTGAGCCTTTCTTCCAGATTAACTCCTGGACAAAAATGAAGAATTGATGATCAATTGGCATGTTCAGCTCAAATTACAACATATAGAACTAAGCAGATGCACGCTTCATGTTAGAATAATCTGGAAATAGCTTATTATAAGGCCACAATCAGTTCTATAAGACAATTTTTGGGAAGCCTGGAGTGACAAAACCTCTGCTAAAAGTGTCTGTCTTGTTGGATTTGAAAGGTAAGGAAGCTTTCCTTGTAAATAACTCAATAGAAAAGAGAACGGAAACAAGTAATAAACAGGGCAGGTCAAAGTGGCAGGAGCAACACAGGGCAGGGGATGAATTCTGCTAATAAGTTGCCATCAACATGTTTTGAATGGATTGCTTCCATGCTCAAGACTACCAAATCTAGATTCAAGTCATCAGCAACCTCACCGATCACAGAAGTTGGCTTCTTTTC
This sequence comes from Dendrobium chrysotoxum, assembly GCA_019925795.1. Classification (NCBI taxonomy): domain Eukaryota; kingdom Viridiplantae; phylum Streptophyta; class Magnoliopsida; order Asparagales; family Orchidaceae; genus Dendrobium; species Dendrobium chrysotoxum. The sequence goes on along the minus strand of CM034304.1, from coordinate 41,815,180 downwards.
TTCTCCTAGTCGCTCCAGAAGTCTGAATTCCGAGAATCCGCCTGTACAGTAGCAAATAAAATTAGGGAATAAGAACTTAATTAACTTCTCATATCTGAAAATAAATATCAATCTTTCGTAGAAACTGAGAGAAGGTATAAAAGGATTAAATTTTTACTCGTATAAGCAAATATGTGCTTATATATAAACATATGAAGAGAATAATTAAAATAAAAACACAATAAATAAAAATCCGCAATAATGAGGACTTATTGTAATAATAAATGCTGAAATTTTCAACTAAAGCTAATTGTTACATTATTTATGACAACAAAAAATTGTTCTTAAACATTTTTAAATTTCGATGCGAATAAAGTTCTAGAACTATAGGAATTGGCATGCATTGATTGCATTCTTATAAGAATTTCCACGGAGAATTTCTATGGCGAATGCCTCAAAACGCACCTTATGGACCCTTATTTGCATCGAAATTCATGTATGTGCAAGAATAAGGCTTCGTTTGGGACGACTTTCTTATTATTTTCTAAAGCAGTTTTCTAGTACAAAAATTTTTAACTCAAGAATTTTTTTTAAACTAAAAAGCTGCTTTAGAAAGCAATAAGAAAACAGTCACAAACGAAGCCCTTGTCTCTTCTAAAGATTGATGCATTATTTCGGGTTAAAATTAAAATAACACCAGAATTCTTAAAAATATCAAGATTTATTTATTCTGGGGAATGAACCTCTACCCAAGTCAAAAAAATTTATTTATAGATCAACTTTGTCTAGAATCCAACATCAAATCTCAGTTGGTATAGACTTGGTCCTAAAAGTATGTCAAGCTCAATTTAAAGTAACCCATCAAGCAATTTTTTGAGGAATTCTCCATATAATTTATGCAAGGAATTCCTACTAATATTTTTGTCAAAAGTAAGGCTTTCTTTTTATAGTTCTCTTTCTTTTTTTGTTTTGTTTTTTTTTAATGTTGATTGGATCCAAAGAATTGTACCTTCAGAAAGATGCCACCGAATGCTAGACAACTGAGATTCATGATCTGGGATAGATTCTTTTGGTTTGTCGTCAATAACTGTAAAGTAATATAAAATTATTAACTGTTAAAGCCTGCAATAATAGGTACCTTTCCCTAGAACAGCTCTCAAACACTAAATGTAAAAATAAACAGAATAGAGTCAACATTAAGGTTTGATCAGCTTACCAACCACTGTAATGTCTGCTCCATACTTTTTTGCCAAAGAAGCAGTGGTTGCTGCAGCCTATAGAGTGAAAAGAAACTTATCACTCTAATCTGGTGGGAGTTACAGCATACAGGATGTAGTAATGTCTAAACTGTTTTAACTATAAGTAAAGGCAGATGGCCAGTGCATATTTATTTAGTCATAGAAATATTCCAGAAACAGACTATGATAGCAACAGATCATCAATATGTGCCTTTTCAGGAAGGTACTAGAAAATTTCTGCCCAAATAATTCTTCCACCATTCCAGAAAAATCTAAATAAAAGGTCTCGATAGCGCCGAGAAAAATCTGCCTGGATCTTGATGTAGGTTAATGGGTACTGTAGCTTTCCCTTGCGGCTGCCTTGATCAGCCATTATCCATTGCAAACTCACAAGCCAATAGTCGAACAAAAATGCTGTAGATGGCAGCAACTGCAAGTTCCAAAGCTAACGCCCCATCTGCTTATAGGCCACAGCCACCAACCCTACTCATAGCGCCAGCCAATGGATGACAAGGGAGGTTCGAGTGGCTAATATATTATTATTAGCATTATTTTATTAAAATAATCATATTACATTTCATGAGGTGAAGTGATTGGCCATGCATGAGACGAGAGAAAAAAAAGATGTTGATGGTGACCCATCTGAAGCTTGCGCCATACAACTCAATTCAGCTTCATCTAACCAACATCCATAAAGGTTGCTCTAGCCATATTCGTAAGCCTCCACCCTGTAGCCTTGAATTCCATGTGAATTAATCTAATCTTTGGTTAGGTTAGCATAATTTTCGCTGCACCGTCTTGATTCACCCATATAGCTTGGCTATTTGGTTAGACAAGCTCAATGTCCGGAGAGCTTTTGGAATTTTCCATAAACCTCTTAAAGCTCAAAGAGGCCTAAAATTAGGCTAAAATACACCCCAAGTGACCCCCTTTACCCATTTCTTGTTGTCTGCATGCTCATAGTGTTAAGCTAGGAACCAAAGGAGGAAGTTCTCACCCAAGTGACCTGCTCCTGAACTGGCTACAAGGAACTAACCCATATCTGCTCATGAAACTAACTAGAGCATTGGAGATTTCTCTCGTTGATAAACACTCCCCAGTCCACCTTCTTTTTGGACTGGATTCTGTGAGAAAGAAAGTTTCAAGTGACAATATTTTCACTCAATTCTCTCCTCACAAAAGGAAGGTTTCTGGCAACACTAAATTTTAATTTTTCATTCAAAAACTTGATCAAAAGTCTCCATAAAGTATATCTTCAGAATATTATTTTACAAAGTACTAATGTATAGCTTGAGATCAAAAGCCATCCGTAGAAATTAGACCTATATTTGAGATGCATGTTAATATTAAATCACAGATAGATCCCATGTATAGAAAGAACGAAGAATTTTAACAAAAAACATGACTTTTAATGACTAAAAAATACTTAGTCAGCCCGTTTTGCAATATAAGAGTTAATCTAGATAGCACAAATGCAGGGAATACTGAGCTAAATTGGTGCATCTAATAGTTAGGCTTTCTTTTGTAATATTGTGTTGTGTTCTATAATTTAACTTGTTGCAACCCTCCCGCAACTCATAAGCATGGACAAGTTAACCATTAACATAATAGTGAACGGAAGAGGAAGTGCACGCAGATGATAGGGCTTTCTATTGCATGTTTCCGAACACAACAAAATTATAGTCGGCAGATATTTGGAAAGCAAATGTAAATTAAAAATTTTTTAAAAAAAATTGAAACCTCAGAACGGCAGATGTTGAACATTTGGAAACTGACAGGGCACATCATTTAAAAGATGTTCAAATTGATCAAGTTAGAAATAAAATTTAAGCAGCAGGATGTCATATAGCACATGGTAAGGAAAGGACTTAAATATATAATATGCAATAGCTAAAAAATCAATTCAGAAAAGAACTTGTTTATCCATAGCATTGCTTATAATACAAGTTTTTAGCATCAGGAAACATAGAACTAATCACCAAGGTTCATAAAAATAAATTAAGGAAAAAAGAAAAAGATTGCAACTATCTTAAGTATAATTAACACTCTTCTATCTTAAGGTAATGTAGGAAGCGTGAGAAAGAACCTGTCTGCTTCCCTCTGAAAGATAGGGATTCCGATCTGTAATTGGAAGAAGAACATGCTTGATGTTTGCAAAAGCATCAGCAGATAAACTAACACCAGATTCTTGTTGCCCAGCCCTCACTGAAAATTTAGTCGAGAAGTAGTTGAAAAGTAAATCAGAATAAGCAATTAAAGCAAATAATTTAGATCTGCGGATGAACATTGAAAACCGCAGAAACAAAGATTGTACGACTTCTATGCATCCAAACAGCCTTTCCCGTTCAGGCCTAACTAACAATCAGCTCCAAACCTCTTCACAGGCACTCCTACAATGTTAATACTTTCTTGAGAAAGCCCTTTTATGTTCACCATCCCATTGACAAGATTAACTATGAAGGCATGCAATGTATCCAGACATGAACTACTAGAATAACTTTGAACGGCAAAGTAACACTAAGGATATCCAAGTTGACTCAATATATCTACATTGTGCATTCATCACAACAAAAACTCTCTCTATGTCGACCCCTTGCTCTTCCCCTTGCTCTTCTTCCAATTCAACTACCTCAACATGGTGACCACCATTCTAGAATGAATGAATAACATCAGAACTGTGCCAGCCAATGAAGGGCGCCACCACCAAGCAATACATTGAATTCATTTTTCTTCAAATCAAACACAAATATGCAATCTCTTGCATTTGCTTTACACTAAACTAAACAACTCTAAATATCTATGATGCACTATATTCACTTTACATTGTATTCCATTTTACTCAATAGTTCTTTTTTCAGCAAAACATTTATCCCCAAAAGGAATTTCTAAATTCCTCAATGAGATGTCACACACTATACACACACCTACATACACGCCTATGTGTATATATATGCATAAAGAAGCACCAAACAGCTCTACCTCAATCAATATGCTCATTGGTTCTCAAAGTAGAACTTGAAGATTCAAATCCATCATGTGACATTCTTCAGCTAAATATTCACAAGCCACCAATTGATTATTGAGTGAGTTTCAAGTTTCATACAAAATTACCAAGCCTTCCCCTAAGCTAGCATTCTAATTTCTATGGCATTTCACCCTAAAACACCCTCGCTCTCTCCCAATTAATTCTCTCTCCATTAAGGGAAAATTCAAGAAATCGATCAAGCAATTCAAATGAAAATTTAAGAGAAGAACAAGATTAAGAAACAAAATGAGTAATGACATTAAATTAAATCTTATTCTATATCACCACCCCTGCAACATTTATGCCTAATTATTAGGCCAAGTTTGATAATCCCTTTCTTTTGCATTGCTTTAAAAAAAAGTCTTACATATCACCATATTGACTTATATGGAAAACATGCCAAAAATAAATAAATAAACAAATAAACCTAAATAGCAAATGCAAATTCATGGCTTCATAATCTTGAAAATCTATTTCAAACTTACCTATTTTGCAAAACATAACACAATATAACAATACAAAATTATGAAATGAAATATAATACTCTTCTCCACACTCACGTCATGATGTGGAACATCCTAGCTAATAGTTTTCTTTAGGACAAGCTTATCATAGTTTGTTACAAGTTTCTAGAATCTTCTAGGATTCTCTAGTATTCTACTTGCTTATTATATATAGATTGTGTAAGAGGAATAGAGGGACATTGATGAATATTATATGAATTGAAGCTTAGTGTTTGGTTTGTTCTCTTGTTCTTGGAAATCCTTCAAGCATCTTCTTCTTCCAATGATCCAACGATTATCCCCCCACATTAGTTGGTATCAGAGCCTGGAACTTGCGAAGAACGATGAACTGCAGAAGAATGTGGGTTGTCGACGACGATTGAAGTCGAAGAAAATGGGCGGTCGACGAATATCGACGCCGAATAAGATGGGCGATCGACAAAGATCAAAGCCGAAGGAGACGGGCGGTCGACGACGATCGCTGCCAAAAGAGATGGGTGGTCGACGACGATCGACGCTGAAGAAGAGCGAAGGTCGACAACTATCCTCCGCTCCAACTTCCACTCCAATGGCGTGATCCGCCGGCCCACTTTCCTCGGCTTGAACTTCGCTCAAATGGTGGAATCTCCTGCCCGACCATTTAGTCCGCAATCAACCCACGGAAGTTGTTCGAGACTCGCTTCCGTTCTGGCCCCATTCCATCGCCCATGATTCCGCCTCCGCATCTTCTCGCAACCAGGACCGCAATTTTGCTCATATCCCGCTCCCGTGCCTCCAACCACTAGGTTCACTCCAACTCATTCCGCCTCTAAATTCTGGCCCTTCCATGCGATCCCGCCACCAAATTTCTACCAAACCCGCTCGCGAGATCTCGTCCTCTTGCAGCACCATCGATCCCGACCTGCTCCTCCCAAGTTTTGGGAGAAGCAAATATGCTCCATCTCGCGACCATACTCACCATCCCGAGCCCCTCCAGCAAGATTCCGCCGCTGCCCCTCCGCCATTGCCGCTCACTCCCAATCCGGCCAGTTTGGCGCCGTCCCTTTGCTTCCCCAACAAGCCCATGCAACCTTCCGCCACTGATATCAACTTCACATAGGGAGAGCAATTCGCCGATTCTGACTCCACTTCCTTGGTTTCCGCCTCAGTTCTCTCCTGCGATCCAATTTCGCTCCCGTGGGCACCACCTGAGCCATCGGCCCGCTTCCATCACTCACCCAACCCCCTTCGCCTCCGCATGATCACAGCTCGCTCCCGCCCCTTCTCATCTCCCGCAATCCCATGCCCGACTCTGCACTTGAAGCCACGGGGAAGCCCTTTTATGAAATCAGAGACGAGAAGAATCCTGCTTCTCCGAATCATCCTCCTCTGAACTCCAGTCCAGGTTCCGAGTGCTCAGAAGGCCATCGAGATAATGACGAACTCAATACCCATTCAAGGAGTTCTTGCAATTCAGAAAAGTCAATGGCTGTTGCTCATGAATGCAAGGTCTGCAATGATACTGAAGAGGAAGAAAATTGCCTTGCATCCACAGAGTTGAGACTTACAGAAGATTGGCCGAAGAAGGAATTTCAAATTGTGAACCATTTTGTTGATCGCGGTACAACAGTAGTTAAGGGGGAATCTCATCTGAATCAGGATTTTTGGAATTAAAAGAGAAATTAGTAATGTTTGGTTGTGAAGATTATGCTTCAGGTGGTATTGGAGTCGTTTCCATTACAGGTGTGCAAATCCTTAATGTGAAGTCCACTGACAAAGCTAATCCAACGCCATGCTCACAAGCTGCTCGACATAATGTCCCTGATGACTTCGGGCAGTTGGGTATTGACGATTTCCTTGCTGAGATTGATTTAATATTTCAGGACAAATAATACAGACAGCTGATCCTTCTTAAAGTTCATGAGATAAGTTCAAAAGGCTTATGTTGCTTAGATTTTGGATATAAAGATTACTATACAGACAGCCATCCTGCACATAAGAAGCTACTTGATACAAACAACTACTATGAAATTGAAAGCAATTTAATCTCCGTTGGTGTTATTGGTCTTAGAGATCCTCCTCGTGCTGAAGTTTATAAAGCAATTGAATATTATAGAGGAACAGGGATTAAGGTAATTGTTATAGCTGGAGATAACAACTCTACTGCAGAATTAATCTGTCATGAAATTGGATTGGTTCGTAACCTGCAAGGTGTCAAGTGGAGAAGTTTCACCGATAAAAAATTTACTAGCCTTCTTATTAATCAGAAACTTGAACTTCTGTCAAAGCCTATAGACTTAGTTTTTCCTTGTACTGAGCCTCGGCACAAACTAGAAATTGTGAGGCTCCTGCAGGAAACGTGCGAGGTTGTTGCAATGACAGAAGATGGTGTTAATGATGCACCTACCCTCAAACTTGCTAAAATTTGAATTTCTATGGGTATTACTGAATCTGAGATTGCGAAGGAGGCTGGAAAAGCAATGAGGTTATTGAAGAAATCATTGAAGCAATACATTGACATTGGTCAGGTTGGTCAACTTGTTGATGTTGAATTCCTAATCAAATTCATGACTGTAGAAGCAAATGGAGATATATGGAAAAACCTTGTATCTGCGTTCAAAATCTTTGATCCGGGAGGTTTACTTCTATCTCCCTCCCAATAACGCGCCTCAATGGAGTCGAGCTCTTTTTTTTTTACGTTAGGGGAGTATGATGTGGAACATCCTAGCTAATAGTTTTTCTTAGGACTTAGGACTAGCTTATTATAATTTGTTACAAGTTTCTAGAATCTTCTAGGATTCTCTAGTTTTCTACTTGCTTATTATATATAAATTGTGTAAAAGAAATAGAGGGACATTGATGAATATTATATGAATTGAAGCTTAGTGCTTGGTTTGTTCTCTTGTTCTTGGAAATTCTTCAAGCATCCTCTTCTTCCAACAATCCAACGATTATCCCCCCACATCACGTCACCTTCCCCTCCCCTTGATAACCCACTTATGCATGCACTATCTTTAACTGGACGCAAAGCAATCAGGTAGTATGAGCAAGCTCACCTTGAGGTGGTTCATTCATGCAGCAAGATGAGTTGACTTTAAGTAAGCTTATTTTAATCCTAAAAAATTGGTTATATTTGTAATACATCAGTAGAAAAAGAAAGCTTGATGAGTTCACAAGTTCAAACAAGTCATTACCCTAACTTATGTCATTACCATAGACAGGCTTCTAGTGACACTGCAGTGAAGAAATTATTGGGTGAAGGTTACGTACTGCAGCTAAGTGCCAAGTACAAGAGTACACATAAGTGCACCCATTGTTTACGCCATTATTTATGAGTAGATGGTGACTTCAGAGTGAATACACATCTGTTTATTTCCTTTATCCGCACACAGAGCCATGTACGTAGTCCGCACATTATAATTCCTTCACTACAAAACGGCAAATTCAGCAGAAAGTGTGTCTATTGATACCCCAGTTTTCTGGGGAATAAAAAAAAAAAAAAAACTTGTCCATCTTGCAATATGAAGGAAAGCATCCTCATCCTAATTTTGAATCATACAGGCAAAGTTTTCAACGTTTTTCTTCAAGTTTCCTTTTCAAGATAGTATTCTTCCTATACCGACAAAGGTGTTCAATGGCAGCTCCTCAACAAATTTGCTTGGCCAGACGGCCTTCATATTTCATCCCTTTATTTTAAATGCGGGCTTTCTGCTACTTCTTACAGCAACATATTCAATTAAAAAAGATAACAATCTCTGGGAAACCATCAAACAAAATTCCGAAGTTTCCTCCATCCTAATTAATATATAGATCTTTGAAATGGTCTACATCCTACTCAATTAAATTCCTGGTAATGCTCAGAAGCATTTGAGCCATTGAGCACCACTTGCCAAATTTCTCCAAAACCACCAACTAAGAGCCAACAGATAAGAAACCTAGAAACATAAAAAAAAAAACAGAAGAGCGAAGAGAAATTGTATGGGAAATGAAAGATTAAACAGTCAAATGGATAAACTACCTCTTCGCAGAGTTCTCTTTAAGGAGAAGCGGCCAGCTATTCTGGCCTGCGGAGCAAGAAGAGATGATGGGCGTTGCATTAACTGCCGATCGGCTGCCGACAACTGGAATGACGGTGAGACAGGGGAGCGTAGGAACTGAGCAAACGCCATAGATGATCACGAAGACAGTGGCCGGAATGAGATGAGAGAGGATTGGGATTGGAAACAGAAATAAATAAATAAACAAATACTATCGGCGAATACTGCGGTAGCTTCCAGAACGGCTGGGTACAGTCGGCGGCGGTGATAGGACACTGAAAATAGATCCCAAAAAGTGACCGAAATAAATTTATCAAAACAAAATTGGATCAAATAAAATACTTAATATTAAATTTATTTTAAAATGGGTATAATAAAATTTTAATTTAATAGAGATTTATTATAATTAGTTTAAAAATTTTAATGATTAATTTTGAGTTAGACTAGTTTGATCTAATTTTTTCATTCTTTTTTGCTTCAATTATTTTTCTATGACTCATAAAATATAAGTTGACAAATTCAACTAAAACTTAAAAATTATTTTAAATTATAGGGGAATTTACATACATATTACTTTATTTCATGCTATTTACGTATCTAACACCTAAAATATTAATATTACATGTCCACCACCCATAGAATAAATATATGTGCATTAAATGAAATATTAAAGTTTAGAGGGTGATATGGGTGATAAGAATAAAATATATGAGTGATATATTTGAAATTAACATTTATATGAGTGGTAAGAATGTAATATTAAAATTTTAAGTGTTAGATATTTAAATAGCATGAAATAAAGTCATATGTATGTAAATCCCGCTAAATTATAACACTAATGCTCTATGTGATTTGAAGCATACAACCCTATATTATCTTGAAATTAGTTTTTATTAATTTATTTGATTGAAGAAAACTCTAGTAAAAATAAAACTTTTTTACTTCTTCTTTATATGGTCAAGAAGTATAGTGAGTATTTAGATTGAGTAAATATATTATAATAAGACTTAATAATTTGTAAGTTAATGATGAATAACCAGTAGCCCTTTTTTATGATCTATGCTTATTTTGAGAGTGTATTAAATCAAGGATTTGAATGTACTATGTGAGAAGAAAGTAGGTGATAGGGTTTGAGAAAGAAAATGATTGAAATATAATATAACACCCCCCATCTTAAAGGCCAAGATGTGCACGAGAAATAAACTTGAAATGGATTTCTGAATGTGATGAGATTGGGGAAACTAGAGAGAAAATAGATAAGAAAATCGTAGAGAGAATGTACTTGGAGTAGGGAGTTATAAACCCGGCCTTCTTATGATTAAGTTTCATGTCATGAGCAGAGCTAAAATGAGTAATCAATAGTGGCACAACCTCTAAGATCAATAGGTCGTACAGCTGAAGATGTGGAGCCATTGGAACTGGTGGTCACACCTCTCTCTTAAGAAAGGTTCACATGAAAACACACAATTAAAATTAAGTCTCGAAAGTAATACAATACAAAATAATCCAAGAGAAATATGCAATAGAACCACAGAGTAGAAGCAATTGAAATGTGAAATTTTCCAATTAGTTGTAAACTTCATGATCTCCTTAATTATATGAACTTTTAAATGCTAAAATGCGATCTGTTTGTCACAATAAATCTTAAATTTTTAAATAAACATTAATATATAAATTTTAACTATGTTTCAATGACAATTCCTAACATACTACTTATCTAATATTTTTGCATTACATAAAAAAATTTCATATCACACCCAAAGGGAAGATTATACTAAAATAGAATATAACTAAAATATAAAAATTTAAATTATGAATCACTTACATAAATTCTTTATTTTATTCATATCAAGACAAACCTTGAAACATTATAAGACTTTATTTATAAGCCTTAACTTTGAAAAAAAAAAGGTGGAAGGTTCACTTGTTGCTATCTCATCATTATTTCTCCCTCACAAAAAAAAACAAAACCCTCCCTCCACAATATTTAAATTACACAACAACCCCTTTTCCCTCACCTCACAGACCTGCAATCAAGCCTCACCTCCTTCCCACCCTTCAGACTACCCATCTTAACCATCGACTTAACAAATTCTGCGTTAAATTTCGCTTGGGAGCTCGCAAATTGAGTGATTAGTTGCTTAGTTCTTGGGTTGGTGAGTAAGGCCTGGTCGGATGAGAAGAGGCTTTTCCCTTGAAGAAGAAGCTTGAAGTAAGCGTTGTCGAAGATGGTGGCGGTGGAGTCCAAGCCGGCGCCGGCGCTCCTCACCTTGTTGTGAGCGGGGCAGATCTTTCTGAGGCCCACGGCGAAGGACGAGCTCAGGGATGGGTCAACGTCGGCGCTTTGGTTGAAGTTGTGGATCCGGTTTTGGAAGGAGGAGCAATGCGCAAAACCTAGAGTATGGCCTCCTGCATTGATGAAATTGTTAATGGTGGCATGGCATGAAAATTTATTCATTTTGGAGGAAAATCTTATTAGAATGTTTAGTTTGAAATTAAGCGATTTTATATTTATTAAAATTATTGTCATATGAGTGCAATGTAAATTTTAATTAATTAATTAATAATATATTATATTATATTCATCTTGAAATAAATATAATGATTATTAAATTCATTCCAATTTAATTTAGGTTAATATATCTTGATCCAAAGTATTTTTTCAGTTAATTAATACAAATGTTTGGGCTCAAGATATTGAGACCTAAATCTTATTTAAATGGTTTTTATATCTATTAAATTTGTTTTTAGATAACATATATATAAATTTTTATTATTTTATTATGTATTTTTATAATAAATATGTTTCATAAATTATTAAAATTTTGAGCAATATGTTGATGGGCAAGATTTAGGGTCTGTTTAAGACGACTGTAATATTTTATAAAGCTGTTATAGTACTACAGGAAAATCTTGGTATAGCGGCAAAATTATATCCGTCCGTAGCAACGATAGTATAACCGGCACACTACAGGAAAATCGTCCATTACCGACGGTTTAGATCAATTTTCTAGCAGTTTTTAAACCGCCGCAACAAACTGTGTAGAAAATGCAAACCGGCGGCATATTTTCGACGGCTACAACAGTCGGAAATTAATAACTCAAAATTGCAAGTAAACCGCCGGAAGATTCGGCGTAAAAACAGTTGGCAACCGCCGGTTTATTACTGGCGGTATTACCGACAGTTATCTGCGCATATATTCTGCCGATAACTTAGCGGCGGGGTTTCTGATGGATAAACCGGTGGAAAGTTTCCGCCGGTCCGATTTCCGGAGAATATGGTCCGCCGGTAATAAGAGATTTTCTTGTAGTGTATGAAGAATAATTTAGCTACTATGATTATAAAAATCAACTTTTCACCATAAAAATTTCTAAAAAATATTTAGAAGTCAGCAAAAAAAGTAGCATTAAATTAAATTATGATTGTTATAAAAAAAGCAAAGTAATGAAAAGCCGTACCCAACAAACTCTTAATTTGGTTTCTTCTCAAAACTATTAGATTTATTTAAATATATATATAATAAAAATTTCAATTAATTTACTATATATTTCACTAATCTCATATTTGAATCAGGATAATCTTTCTCAAATTTTCCTCTTAATCATCTAGCAAATATTTTTTTAAGTCATTAAATAAACAACTAACAGTTTGATTAAAATCCTTTTAATGCTAATTAGATATTAACGTTAATGAAGTGCTTAATTAATTAATTACCAGAGAGAGCAACGAGGTCAGCAATGGAGAGGCCTCGCTGGGCGAAGCTGAGCCTCAACTGGGAGAAGTTGGCGGTTGGGGGTGGGAGCTGTATTGTGTCACTTGCCTTTGAAATTCTTCCATCTTTTCTTCCCACTGGAACTTTCCAATTTGGACCCCCTGACTGCAATTTTTTTTTTTCATTTTGTAAATAGCAATATTACAAAGGTCCAAAAATATAATTTGCATTATAAATATTTATGATCACTTATGTGAAAAATAAATTAATATTTATATAAAAGACTTTTAAAGAATCTAATTTTATTAAAATATTTCACCAATAAAAATGGCTATATGTGCACGCTATAGTTAACAATTTATATATTTGATTTCAAATTATTTAAAAATATATATATTTGATAATCACAATTATCTTATTATACATAATCTATTATAATAAGAAAAGGACGGTATCGTTTTACTATTTTTTTTTTGAAGAATCAAAATATTCTATTGTCTCTTTAAATAGAGGTCATATTAGTCTTTTTCGTGAGACCATGTAGATCCCTATTTAAATATTTAGAGAATAAAATGATATTTTTAAATAGTTAGTAATCATTTTTATTTTTCGTAAATAATCATGAGATTAGCTTATCTCCTATTATAATAAACCGGTTGGCAATGGCGGAACTGTGTACTGCTGAAGGGGGGCATTAAAAAAATTAAAACTCTTAGTATAATAACGGTTTGCCTCAAGCCAACCTTTTTTTCATGTAATTTGCCCCTACAAAAATCGGAAAGCCTCTTAGTCTCTCGCTATTTTCATCCGATTATATTGAACTTTTCTAACATTAACAAATAAGTCTGCAAAAAATGATTATGTGCAAAATAAATTATTCTTGCACTCTTATATATATTTTTATCTTTTTATAAATTTGACACTTGCCCCCCACATACCCTCCTGAGAATTAAGGCTGATTCAGTCCTGTCGCTTCGTGAAGATTTTATCTTTATTAAAATTAAATGAATGTTTTATTTGAGATAACTTTTCTACTTCTTTCAAAAGTAACCTTTTAGTATAATTTTTTTTTTAAATTCTTTTAAAAAGCAATAAAAAAGTTATCCCAAACAAGCTTACAGCTTACGTGAAGAATGCCAATTCTTCTTATTATTAAATTAATAAATTAATTTTTTTTGTTACAATGAAGTAAAAATCAAAGAAATTAATAATAAAAAAAATGAAATGTCATACCAAGGCCACAGCATCTCTTGCTGCAAGCGCGAGGATATCAGCACAGGAGACAACACCTGGGCATGAACTCTCCACTGCCGTCTTCGCACGGTCGATCACATAGAATGCGTGCAGTGAGATATTGGGAGGGCCATCCTTCTCTGCACTGTTCTGCTGTGTTGAATTCAACAGCACCGAACCATCGCACCCCTTCACATCATCAAACCAAAACAAAAAAATCAATTGCTCCCACTGTAGTTTTACATCATGGAACAAAGTTGCTAACTTTTAACAAATTCAATTGAGCTAAGACAGTTTTTAGCAGAAGAAGATCGATCGAAGGAGCTGAAGATCGACAAACCCTGATGAAACAGTCATGAAAATGCATGCGAAGCAGCGCAGCTGGAACAGTTCCATCATTTGCTATCGCCTTCTTAACTGCGACAGTAACCAAGCTTTCAACATTCGGACAAGACTGGTTATAGTAATTGATGTCAAGAGCATCGCTGGAACGAATACAGAAGATCGCCAAGAGGAGAGACGAAGCAAAGACTGTAAGCATATTTGCCATGCAAAATGATGCAGAGTTTGATCTATGAATTCTTAGTGCTGGGAGAAGGGAGAGATTTGGTTTAATTATATAGTGAGAAGAGAGATCATTAAGCTAAGATTTATTAAAGGGTTTGGTACGAGAATCATTTTGGTAAGTAGTATGATTGAAGAGTTGAAGCTAACCCATCATCGGATGGGGACAGTCGACAGTCATAGAATAATTTGTTTTCAATTGTTTTAATACGTGTTTAGTTAGCTAATTGATTTGATAATGAAAGCTTATGGCTTTGAATTAAGAGAGTTTAACAAATTAATCTTTGTTTCTCCCCTCCTTAACTTAAATGATAGAGACTTGGGATTGACTCTTCGTCGTGATAAGTGTGCTGGAAATCAAATTTGCATGGCTGGCTGACTTAGAATAATATGCGGAGGACACTGACAGATCAACAAATAATGCCATAATTATCAATCTATAATTAAGCAATTAACAAACAGTATGTTGATACGAGGAATATACATATAAGAAGTTTTAAAAGATGAAATGAAAGATCTGAAAAGTTTCGGAGACAAATAAGGATCTTGTAGAGATATATACGTAGATATATAACTCGTAAGTATTTAAATTGGTCCTGTCAAGGAGCTCGACTAGGAGTGTTCAGTCTAAATAGCACATTGGCCAAAGAAAAGCTTTGCCCTGCAGGGTAGTGGCTAGCATATGCCTGCGAGCAAAGGTCACTCCCCCTCACAGAGAGACCTTGGAAGATTAAACCAAAGGTGTAATCATTTTCGACGGGCTCTTTCAAAGGGCTCGCCTAAGAAGGTCTTTGTGGAGTGGACCGTCCACTACAGGTAAATCCGACGGTACCGTCGGAGTTTCTGGCAGATAGATATACGCCGGAAAATGCAACGGGAGAGCTGGTGAAATATTCGCTGGCATTTTTACGGCGGAATTTCCGGCGAAATGTCCGCCGTTTCAATACCGACGAATTTTCTCCTGGATTTTTGTCGGAATTTAAAAAGTTTCCAGCGCAATTTCCACCGGTTATTACCAGTGGGATTACCAACGAATATTGTGCCGACTTATTTAAACTCGACGAATGTTTACTGACGTATTATCCGCCGGTGATGTAACCGACAGATAATCCGCCGGAAAATTTAACGGAAATGGCCCTATTTCGACCCCTCCGTCGTCTTTCTTCTCATTTATTTCTTTTTCCCTCGGTTAGGTCGCATCTGAGAGCTGCCACGAACACGAGACCCGCCGGAATACGACACCAAAAAAGGCGTTGACTGCCTCTATCTTTTCGCTAGAAAACCCACGAAACATTTCCTGCGGAAACATTTTGCCGGTTTAAATTTTCCGAGGCGTGAATTTCCGTCGGATCAATTTGCGCCGAAAATTCGTTGGAAAGCTCATATTTTCAGCGGATTTTTATTGTTACTAGCGGACAAAGCAGATTTTATCCGCCGATAATAAAGCATTTTCCTGTAGTGGTCCACGTCTAGTTGAGTGTAGGCGCAGCCATCGCTTCGGCCTGCCATAGTGCAGCATCTCAACCACCACCCGCAGTGCAACGGCAGGTCCTAGACCGCCACCCACAGGCTGCACCAGCACCACCTCAGCCCGCGCTAGCCTTGCCTGCTGCTGTGCTGCATCTTGACTATGAGTTGGCCTCGCCTGCCGTCGTGCCGCCTTAGCACCCACTGGACTCGCCTGTTCGCATCTGGCTTTGTGGGTGGGGTTGGGTCAACACGATAACCCGCATGAGTCGGGTTTGGGTTGGATATCTTGACCTGTTTGTAAAATCGGGTCAAGTTCAGGTTGACCCGTTTAGACATGGGTCAACTCGGATTCGACCCGAATTCAACCCGTTTTGACACCCCTAGTACCATCCCCTATAAAGCTTGCCCTACTATAGCAGTTGTCCACAATCTAGGTCACATGCCTATTGTATATGTCCCTGATCAAATTACAAAAAGCTCGTGCATATGAAGCCCATCCCCACGACTTCATTGTCCGAACTCATCCGTGACTAACAACCACTTTCACTCATGAGACTCGCTTCTCATTCTCAGGAGCTTTTCTCTCATTCTTTGGGACCCGTTCTCATAAACTCGCCTAGGTCACATGCTATGCCTCAAAGACTCGTCCAAGGCACTTGCCCTATAATGCTTGCCCAAGGTATTCACATGAAAGGAGGGGGTCACACCAGAGACAAGTGTTATTGTGCATATCATCCAAATAATTTACTTGTATGTCAATCTATATTGACCATATCATATTTTTTTTCTATTTATTTTATGTGTAGTTTTTTCTGTGCCATTCTAAACTCTTTAAATAAGCTATGAAGATACGTATTTCGAACTTCATGCCTTGATAATTACTTATAGAAAACATTAAAATTTTCTACTTACTCTCCATACTTACTAACCTTCCTCACTTTTCTAGCTCTAACCTGCCAAGAACCTATTAGTAAGGTTAGATATTATTTGCGGACAAATTTGAACATAACAATCTTATTTTTTTTAATTTTAAATGTAAAATTTAAACCCTAAAAATATATTTAAAAGTACTTTTGAGCAATTTTGTAGAATCTGAAATCATTACAAAAGTATTTATGGTCGTTCAATTAAATGACAAATTTAACAAATTTAAATTCAAATTGTGCAATACTTCTAACACATTCAAAATAAATAATCTTTATTATAATTTCTTAATTGAAATGTTGCAAAAGGAAAAAGCTAAATTAAAAGAAAAAAACACATAATATTAAAAAATTTTATGGCATATATATCATACGTACAAAGATGACATTTAAAGTAAGTTTAATTATAACGCACTGCTTAATGCTAATGACAATCACTAATTATAATTTATAATTAACCACTAAAAGTCATAGAACATTAATAAACTACATAGGCTTCATTCATGACATCAGTTACTAAACCCTAAGTTTGTTCTTTAGCTAATAATTAATTATTTATAGAATTATGTAAACAAACTTTGTTAATGGATCTACATCAGCTTCTTGGACAAAAGAAATTAAGTTTATTTTTGTTCATATGCATTTGTATCATCTTTGTGTTAGAAATTAAATAGTTAAACATGTGTGATAATACATGTAATTAAGTGTGTATTATATATTATCTTAAACTTTAGACCTTTTAAAGTGAGCTAATTAAATTTAGGATTATTTAATGTATCAAGAATGCTTCCATTTTCTTTCTCTCTCAAAGATTTGACACGGAGAATCTTAAGTAATGTTGGGAATAAATACCACGCAGAGAAAACAAAGAACAAAGAGAAAATACAGTGAAAAGAAAGAACATCAAGATTTAACGCAGGAAAAAGTGAAACCGAGTAAAAAAAAAATCAAGAAGCCATGCCACACTAAAAAACCCACTTTGAAAATTACGAGAAATTATACATATGTCTTTCTCTCTCACTCTTTTCTTGTCTCCCTTTACTCTTCACACGCATACACTACACAACTTATAAAAAGACACTCATAAACTATCCAAGGGACACAAACCTATAAGTTAAACATGAAAAATGAGAGGAAAAAAAAAAAAATGGCACTAGCTAACTCACAGCGCCACATCGCTGGGGTTTGGAGCACCACAGCTCTCTACTCTCTATCTCAAGATTGATTGGCAATGTTTGCGTGGCTCGGGTTTGGAGCACCACGACGCTCTACTCATTGTCTCTAACTAGCAAGAGTGTACCCTGTGGCAGTGCTAAAGTATACAGTGGCACAATGCTGTATGATTGCACAGGAAAAAAATTTCGAGGGCAAGTCCCCCAAACCCAAAATAGGGGAGGCTCCCTTGCAACCCCCTTGTGAAATTGACCAATGGAATTGAGGTCTGAGTCAATAGTACAACAGGATTGATCAACACAATCATATTCCGCATAATACTACCAAGTAAATATTATTCTCTCTTCGCATGGGCAAGATATTGTGTCGATCTATGACTTTAACTAATCAGGGGTGTCAATATTTGACCCGATCCGATGCCTGACATGGACCCTACCCCCAAAAATTTTGGGTTCGGGTCTACCCATTTTCCATTTGGGTCGAGCTCGGGTTCGAGATTCCGACCCATTTTCAAAATCTGGTCGGGTTTAGGTTGACCTGAAAACTCGAAATGACCCTTATACCTTGCAGCACAATCTCGCGCTCGCGCCCTGCCCGCAGTACACTCGGACCCAAGCCAGAGCATGCGCATGCTCTCGCTTCCTCCCATCCACATCGCTTCTGTGTGCGCTCCAATATGACAACGTTCGCATCGTGCCCGCGCCTGCTCGCTTTGCGCCTCCACTGCACCGTGCCCGTGCCTTGTGCGCTGGCGTTTGCATGAACCACATCTAGACCTGGGCGTGTTGCATCCTTGCCCACTCCAGCGGCCACACCCTGCGCAGGCCACACTCCCCATGCAGGCTCGCTTGGATGCGGCCCCTTCGCCTGCACCGCAGACACTTGAACTGCTTGCGTTGGGAAGAATGAGATTCAGGTTACTGGGTTGGGTCAACCATGTAACCCGGAAGGTCGAGTCCGTGTCAAAAATTCTGACCCGTTTACAGAATTGGGTCGCGTTAGGGTCAACCCATTTGGACCCGGGTCAATTCCAGAGTCAAACGAAAAACTCGTTTTGACACATTATTCAAATATCTTCTACCTCAGTCTAGAGCATGTATATGCTCTTATGCTCCCAAACAAAGCATAAGAGTTGAGTTGAAATATGATACACTTATAAAATAAGTCAGCAAACTAGCTAATAGGCTCACTTCCAACCAAAGTAGTTAGCTAAACAGTCAATGTTTATTGTATATGTAATTTGTCTAACCCTTACAGCAATTATTTATAAGCCAAGGAAAAGAGAGAATATACCAAAATATTTTAAAGACTGTATCTGTATTCTTTATGGTTGTTACACCTCACCCATCATAGATATCTAACCACATTTAATTGGAAAGCTTTGAAAAAAAAGATAATATACTTAATATTCATATTAATTTATATATATAAGTATTTATGAATCAATAATTATAATTAATATTTAATTTTTAAATTCATTTTAATTATATTTTTATATCAAATAAATATCTTGCACAAAAATAATACGTCTGTTAATTTTTCAAAAAATTTGAAATTCTTTGGTCAAATTTCAATATCATTATTGGATCTCGTTCATAATTATAAAGTAGGTAAGCTTATATATTTATAAGTTTTTTGATGAATTATTTGTGCTTTGTTTATTATTATTATTATTTTAAAATATAGAAGCAGATCTCACTCATGTTCCCTACCTTGCAACCCTAATCTCATATTTTATTGTTAATATTGTGTACTAATTAAGAAAGCCCTTAGAAAAAATAGTAATTCAAGAAAAATAATTAAAAAAATAAAATTCCCAAACTAATTTTAAACTTAAATATAATTTTTGTTAGCAAATTGAAGCTTGAACTAGATTTTAAATTAAATTTTATTTAATTTAATATTCTTTAAAATTTAAATAAAAAATATTTAATTGATTAAAAATTATTCCTATTTAAAATGTTTAAAAACTAATTAAAAACAAATTCAGTTAAAAATTTTCAATTTAAATCAGATTTTCTTAACAACCCAATCTCATATTTTAGAAAAAAAATTTTTATGATAACTAAAAATTTTAAAATTTTGAATTAAATAAATTAAAATTATTATTGTTGCGGACTCAAATATACGCGGCGATAGAGTTTAATATTTCCGTCTCAGCGTTGTACGTATATTCAGCACACAAACAGAATCGAAATAGTAACACCAGGATTTTTACGTGGAAAACCCTGGAAAGGGAAAAAACCACGGGGCCACGCCCAGTTGAAATAGTTCCACTAGTGTCGTTTGAAGTACACGAGGCTGATCCGTCCTTTAAATTCAGGACGATCAGATTACAATGAGTATCAATTACAAGGACAAGCAGAGTTCCGACGTCACTCGGGGTGTCGAGCAGAATTCCGGCGTCACTTGGAAAGAAGTCCGGCGTCGGGTAGAATTCCGGCGTCGGGCAGAATTCCGATGTTGCTCCTGTGTCGGGCAGAGCTCCGGCGTCCCTCGGGCGCCTGGTGGTGCTTCGGTGGTGTTCCGGCAGTGTTCCGGCGGAGTTCCGGCGGTGTTCCGGCGGTGGTCGAGGAGGAGTTATTCCCTCCTAGACTTCTCTCCTCTTCTTCTTCTCTTTCTTCTCTTCTTCTCTTCTTGGCTTGGGTCCCCTCTTAAGAGAAATGAGGGGCTATTTATAGTTTTTCTGGAGTGGCATAGCCCGTAAATATGTGAGGGATCAAGGGCAAATAAGGAGTGATCCGGATGAACGGTCGATATTGAATCCCTTGATCGTGAGCCGTTTATCAAGAATTTGAAGGTCTTAATGATATCAGAATTCTGCGACCTTGGGCTCGTTGGATTCGTCTTGTCGAGCCGCTCGATTCGAGTATAAGCTCGTCAAAATCGGAGACCGTTTGGTAACTCAAATTGCTGTTTGATGCTTCCAACAGCACTTCGGGTACTTGATTTGGACTCGTTTGGGCTCGGATTGAGTCGAATTTGGTATTGTTGGATTCGTATTTCCGAGACGCTCAGTTCGACTGTAAGCTTGCTGAAATCGGAGTTTAAATAGTCTCCGAATTAATTTTTGAAGTTTCCAACTTGAATTTTTCCTCGAGATTCGTGCCCAATCAAGATAATTTTCTGATGACGTATCAGTTGCCCCCCTATTTTTGGACGTCAAAGCTCCAGGAGTCCAAAAATATATGTGTCGGCTTTTCACTTTGGCAAAATCGCAAAAATTTGCGTTCCAAAAATTAAATGTTTGCTCGAACTTGATCATAGAGGCCCCGTTGAGCTCCGAAAGTGTCAAAATTGAGTCCGGAATGTCGAAAAACGTGTCCGGGGACCCCAAAAACGTCCAATTTGGACCGTCCGGGCTCGAAATCGGAGCCCGGCAACGCGTAGGCGGCCGAACCGGCCGGCCGGCCGGCCGGCCGCCGCCGGCGGCGGCGCCCGCGCCAGCGGGCGCGTCTGCCCGCTGAACCGCGCGGAACCGCGCGGTTATAACCGCGCGGGGCGCGGTTAAATTTAAAAAAAATTTTTTTTTTTTTTTTTTAAATTGTGGGTCCCATATGGGATTAAAAATCCGAAAAAATCCGGAAAAATCCCAAAAAATTCCGAAAATTTTGAAAAATTTCAGGAAATTTAATAGAATTTTGGAATCCTCCCCCCCTTAAAGAAAACTATAAATAGACCCCCCAGGGCCTAGTAGAAACTCGCCCCTTCTTCCTTTCTCCCTCTGGCTTTTGGCATTTTGAGGCTTTCCGCTGTTTTTGAGTAGGTGACTTTCCCTACTTGACTCGGCGCCCCTCCCTTTGCGCAGAAGTTAGAGTATTCCTCTCTTCTCCTCTCTAGTTTCTGGCATTTTGAGGCCTTCCGCCGTTTTTGAGTAGGTGATTTTCCCTACTTGACTCGGCGCCCCTCCTTTTGCACAGAAGTTAGAGTATTCCTCTCTTCTCCCCTCTAGTTTCTGGCATTTTGAGGCCTTCCGCCGTTTTTGAGTAGGTGATTTTCCCTACTTGACTCGGCGCCCCTCCTTTTGCACAGAAGTTAGCGGTTTTCCCTCTTTTTTCTCTCATTCTGACTTTCTGGCAGTTGAGGCATTCCGTTGTTTATTCAGTAGGTGATTTTCCCCACTTGAGACAACGCCCCTCCTCTTGTACAGGAGTTAGAAATTTTTTTTTCTTTTTCATTCCTTCATGTGGAGGTGAGATGTTAGTCGGAGGGAGTCTGAAGATGGTCGGAAGTCAGGCGTCGGGAAGAAGTACGGCGTCGGGTAGAACTCCGACGAAAATCCGTCGGCGGGAAGAAGTCCTATGACGGGTAAAAATTCGGTGTCGGGTAGAATCCCAACAAACATCCGGCGATGGGCAGAAGTCCGACGTCGGGAAGAATTACAGCGTCGGGTTGAAGTCCGACGAGGGTCCGATGACGGGCATAAGTCCGGCGTCGGGTAGAAGTTCGACGAAACTCACGCGACTGACAGAAGTCTTTCAACGGGAGGAAGTTCGGTGTCAGACAGAAGTCTGACGAAAGTCCCGCGATTGGCAAAAGTCCTGCGTCGAGTGGAAGTACGGTGTCGGGCAGAAGTCCGACGAAAATATTGGGCAAAATTCCAACGAAAGTCCGGCGACGGGCAGAGACCCAGCAACGGGAAGAAGCTCGTCGTCGGGTAGAAGTCCGATGAAAGTCTGATGACGGGCAGAGGTCCGGCGACAAATAGAAGTACATCGTCGTGTAGAACTTTGACGACGGGCAGAAGTCTGGTGTCAGGCAGAAGTTCGACGAATGACCCACGATGGGCAGAAGTCCTTCAACGGGAGGAAGCTCAGCGTCAGGCAGGAGTCCGACGAATGTCCCGCGACGGGCAGAAGTCCTTCAACGGGAGGAAGCTCAGCGTCGGGCAGGAGTCCGACGAATGTCCCGCGACTGGCAGAAGTCCTTCAACGGGTGGAAGCTCAGCGTCGGGCAGGAGTCCGACGAATGTCCCGCGACGGGCAGAAGTCCTTCAACGGGAGGAAGCTCGGTGTCGGGCAGGAGTCCGACGAATGTCCCGCGACTGGCAGAAGTCCTTCAACGGGAGGAAGCTCAGCGTCGGGCAGGAGTCCGACGAATGTCCCGCGACGGGCAGAAGTCCTTCAACGGGAGGAAGCTCGGTGTCGGGCAGAAGTCCGACGAATGTCCCGCGACGGGCAGATGATGGCCGGCATCCAGTAACATTGTGTTAAGGCAATATTCATCCATACTGAAGTGTGCCAACATTAGATATTACTGAATCAAGAGGCCGAAGTAGTGTGACATGCCAATATTCTGGCCATACACTAACACTGTCAACTGAGTGGAGGTCTGATGATGATCCAGTTATGTCCTTTCTTTAAAGGAGCAGTTGTAGGAGATGCTTGCGTGCAGTAAGGGAGAAGCCACTTAAATCCACCAAGGATATTTGACTGTGTTACAGTTGCTTATTGCTTGATGATACTAATTTGTACAGATGATGCCAATGTACTTTTCAATTTCAACTTCTAGTGAGAATAAATGTACACCTGAATCTGGATTTATGTAACTCCAATGATATTGTATATGAAATGAGGATTTGTCCCCTTGAGGGACCTGAATTGTTATTGCATCTGTAAGACATGCTTTGTGCTTTTGATGTATTATTAATTTGAACGAATGTGAGAGACATCCTTTGACATATCTGAGACTGCAAGTCAAAGCCCTTGCCTGATGACGTTAAGGGAAGATGTTAGATTAAATCTCCCCAAGAATGATCTTCCAATGATTGGGATACAAGACATCATCTAATGACATTTGACCTATATGAGGTTGTATGTCAGAGCCCTGCTCAATGACGTTAACCTGTATAGGAGTGGTCGAGGGAATCCACCGAGGATGTGAGACCTATTCGAGGTTGTATGTCAGAGCCCTGCTCGACGACGTTAACCTTTATGAAAGAGGTCGAGAGAATCCACCAAGGATGTGAGACCTATCCGAGGTTGTATGTCGGAGCCTTTGCTCGACGACGTTAACCTGTATGGAAGAGGTCGAGAGAATCCACCAAGGATGTGAGACCTATCCGAGGTTGTATGTCGGAGCCTTTGCTCGACGACGTTAACCTGTGTGGAAGAGGTCAGATCGAATCCCCCTGGGATTGATCATCCAGTGATTGAGACACAATAAAGATTGTGTATTTCTCGAATCAAGGATAAAGAGACTATATTTGTCAGCAGTTTTTCATTGTCATTTATATTCTTTTTTAAAGAAAGAGACAATATCAAAACTGGACGAACAACACATTATATTACTGTAAGACAATACAATAATTCCCTTGTACAACAAAAGAGATACATATAGGGACAACCACATCATTTGACTTGGTAGAAATACTAAGAACATTAGAGTGACATCCTACTGATCATAGAAGAGATACATGGTGACACATGACAAGTAGTATTACTAACACAAAGGTTTAAGTTGCAGCATTACTCAATCTCACCAACCATTTGAATATTATTCAATGGTTGTCTTTGTTGTTGTTGATTTTGCCCCCCAGTGGGGCGAGCTTCTTCTCGGGTAGGTGGGTTCCCAATAAACTGTCGAAGATAGCCCTGGCGGATAAGTCTTTCAATCTCATCCTTAAGTTGCCAACATGCTTCAGTAGTGTGGCCACGACTACGATGAAAGTGACAGTACTGATCTTGATTTCCTGTATTTGGCTTCGAAGGATGCGGCCATTTCACTTTGTCCTGATCTTGAATCGCCATTAACACATTTGCTCGAGATGTGTTGAGCGGAGTGTACTCTTTCTCCTGCCGAGGTTCTCGTTGTGGTAATGGGGGCCTAGGAGGTATATTGCTATTCCCTTGCTTCTTCTGTTGTAAGGAAGAATTATCCATCCCAGGAGCACCTTTGCGCTTCCCATTTGTCTGCTCGAACTGCTTTCTGTGAGCATTTATGGCTTCATCTGCGGAGATTTGTGCCTCCACACGATGAATCAGGTCGGCGTATGAATGAACCGTATCTCGCATAAGAGCTGAATAAAAGGGGCCAGGACGGAGGCCACCAAGAAAGACTCCTCTCAATAATTCAGGATCTACTCCCGGAATTTGTCGAGCCTCAGTAGAAAATCGCTGAAAATACTCTTTCAACGATTCTCCCTCATTCTGACGGATTCCAGATAGGTGGGAGGAATCCTTAGTGATTCTTCGATTGGCTACGAACTGTTCGACAAATACTTTGGCCAATTTGACGAATGTGGGGATCGTTCTGGCTGGAAGTGAATAGAACCATGTTCGAGCTTGTCCTTTAAGAGTGGCAGGGAAAACCTGGCAAAGGAGTGCGTCTGAGGCTCGTTGAATATGCATGATGGTCCTGTAATGGTCGATGTGCTCGTACGGGTCAGATGTCCCATCGTAGGACTCGACGCTTGGTAGCTTAAAGCCAGCCGGAATAGGGTGTTGAAGAATAGCTTCTGTCAAGGGTGATGACTCCTGCAAGTCCCACTGACGAAGGGGTTGCCTTATGCCTCGTGCAGGGAACTCTTCTCGGACCAATCGTCGTAGTTCGTGGCGAAGGGTATTGCGAGGGAGCTCAGCAATGTGTGGTCGAGCTAACTCTTCGGGGAGGTCCAAAGGAATACGAGGTTGCCGACCTGTGTGCGAAGGATGGGTAGAACTTGCTGTATCAGCCAGTTCGTTATCTTGATGTGACTGCGAACGCCTCCTGAGTGGAGGAAGAGGAATCTCGTCTTGAAGATGTTCGATTTGAACAGCTTCGACACGTGGTGGATCTCGAGGGAGAAGAACCTCCTCCTGAGGTGCTAGGGTCGGTTGTCGAGTCTCTCGCAAGAGTTGTAGGATCTCATTTTGAGATTCTTCCATCTTTTGAATTCTCTCTTCTAGGGAGGGTCCCGAGGTCCCTTCTCCAGGTGCGTTTTGCCCCCCGGGGTATAAAGAGGCAGATATCGGGCGTCTATGATTCATAGACTGATTCCTGGATTGATGAGAGTGAGAGCGGGAGGCTCCTATGAGGCGACTGCTACGCCTGTTGACCATCGTAGCAATACTTGAAGTTGTGGGATAAGATTCCCACAGACGGCGCCAAACTGTTGCGGACTCAAATATACGCGGCGATAGAGTTTAATATTTCCGTCTCAGCGTTGTACGTATATTCAGCACACAAACAGAATCGAAATAGTAACACCAGGATTTTTACGTGGAAAACCCTGGAAAGGGAAAAAACCACGGGGCCACGCCCAGTTGAAATAGTTCCACTAGTGTCGTTTGAAGTACACGAGGCTGATCCGTCCTTTAAATTCAGGACGATCAGATTACAATGAGTATCAATTACAAGGACAAGCAGAGTTCCGACGTCACTCGGGGTGTCGAGCAGAATTCCGGCGTCACTTGGAAAGAAGTCCGGCGTCGGGTAGAATTCCGGCGTCGGGCAGAATTCCGATGTTGCTCCTGTGTCGGGCAGAGCTCCGGCGTCCCTCGGGCGCCTGGTGGTGCTTCGGTGGTGTTCCGGCAGTGTTCCGGCGGAGTTCCGGCGGTGTTCCGGCGGTGGTCGAGGAGGAGTTATTCCCTCCTAGACTTCTCTCCTCTTCTTCTTCTCTTTCTTCTCTTCTTCTCTTCTTGGCTTGGGTCCCCTCTTAAGAGAAATGAGGGGCTATTTATAGTTTTTCTGGAGTGGCATAGCCCGTAAATATGTGAGGGATCAAGGGCAAATAAGGAGTGATCCGGATGAACGGTCGATATTGAATCCCTTGATCGTGAGCCGTTTATCAAGAATTTGAAGGTCTTAATGATATCAGAATTCTGCGATCTTGGGCTCGTTGGATTCGTCTTGTCGAGCCGCTCGATTCGAGTATAAGCTCGTCAAAATCGGAGACCGTTTGGTAACTCAAATTGCTGTTTGATGCTTCCAACAGCACTTCGGGTACTTGATTTGGACTCGTTTGGGCTCGGATTGAGTCGAATTTGGTATTGTTGGATTCGTATTTCCGAGACGCTCAGTTCGACTGTAAGCTTGCTGAAATCGGAGTTTAAATAGTCTCCGAATTAATTTTTGAAGTTTCCAACTTGAATTTTTCCTCGAGATTCGTGCCCAATCAAGATAATTTTCTGATGACGTATCAATTATTATTTATGTAATTTCTCTTGTTAAAATTTTAAATTAAATTTAAAATTATTAATAATTATTCCTGCTTAAAATATTAAAAAATAATTGATTCTAAAATTTTAATTTATATTTTTAAAATTTTACCAAATTGAGTGGAGAATATAAGTGTAATAAAGTTTTTTTATCAATAGTTATTTTTTAGGCCCATACTGCTTTTTGGACTGGGCCTGAATATCTGCAGAATTTTCTTTGGGCTCTGTTTGGTTTGAAGGATTTAAAAATATCAAATTAAAAATAAAAGAAAAATAAAAGGGCCAATTTAATTTACAAGTTATTGTTTAGTTGCGAGGAAATTAAGTAGAAAAATAATTTTCTTTTTTAATTGAGTGACAAAATTAATTTTTTTGTCTATAAAAGGGAGCATACAAATGATAATAATAAAATAATATTTTATTTATTTTAATAATTTGGTATCTCATTTAACAAAATTAAATAAAATTAAACACTCATTCAATTCTTCATAATTATTTTAATAAATGAATTTCACATTAAAAAAATTTATACTAAAAAAAATATATGTAGATGGCGTATAAATGTTTTATATACTTAACTCATTAGAATTTGACAAGTGGCAGTTCATCTTTGGAAGACCTCAAAGGTGGACGTTGACTTCCAAAGGGCTGCTACCGGTTTGACGGTGTTCTCTCAGTCAACACACTATGTCTGGATCACTGTCTCCAATAATATTTTAGAGCAAATTTTGATGTGATAAAATTTAAAATTTTTAATCTGATATATGATCAAAATATCTATTTGACCAACACAAATTGTAATCTATTATTTAAAATGGAAAATTATAAAATTGAATTTAAGATTATTTATAGATATTTTAGAAATTTTATAGATAAAATAAATATTTTGGTGAGACGAGAACAATGACAACAAAGTATTTTAATCTTAGTCAAATGTGATTGAAAACTTTATAATATTGTTTGAGAGATCAAATGATATCTGAATCTTATGAGCATCGAAATAAGTTGAGCGTATGGACTGTAAACAATATCTTGATAGTCAGGAGTTTGAGCTATTATAGAAGGGAATGTAAACGGCAGGCGATGGAGGCCAAAGGACCATAATCTGACAACGGTGGTTGGAGGCGACCGTAGCAGATGGGTGACACAGGCCGAAAGGACTTTAGTTGAGCGATGGTAGTCGAAGGGACCGTGTTCGATGGGGGACGATGGTCGGAAGGACCATGGTAGCCATGCGATGGCGGTAGGAGGGACCGTAGTCAGTGCGCAACCGAGGTTAGAGGGAATGTAATCGATGAGCTATGGTGATTGAAAGGATCATATTCGGATGACGGTGGTCGGAGGAACAGTAGTTAGTGGACGATGGAGGTCGGAAGGATCGTAGTCTAGCAATAATAGTCGAAGGGATCGTAATCAGATGATGATGATCAAAAGGGCCATAATTGGGCAACGATAGTCGGAGAGACCATAGTCGGTGGGTGATTGAGATCGGAAGGATCATAGTAGGATGACAGTGTTAGGGCGGAGTGCTGGTGCTGGTGCTGGTGTCGGTGTGGAGCTCCTAGATTCTTCAAACCTCATAGTTTTCTTGAGTTCTCCATTGGATGGCATATATCAATTTCTTTGATCATAAAGCGTTTATCAAGTATTTAAGTGCCTTAATGATATCAAACTTACACATTTTTGGGCTCATTAAATTCATCTTGTTGAGCCACTTGATACTATTATAAGCATATCATATTTGAAGATTATTTGGTTATACAATTAATACTTTGAAACTTTCAAATATGTATTATTTCTTTGATTTGTACTTGAATTAGATTAAATTTTGTATCGTTGAGTTAGTCTCCTCTAGATGTTCAATTTGACATAACAAGTTTGCTGAAATCAGAGTTTGGATGATCACAAATTTAATTTTGAAAGTTTTCAATTTAGATTTGCATCAAGATTCGCGTCTGATCAAGACATATTTTGTTGACATATCAAAGTTATTGAAACTATTCATTAGCATAAAAATATTTGAAGATGTATATGATATTTATAGTATGAATTTATAATACTTATTCGAATAATATATATTCTCATTATTAAGAATATTCTTTTTTATTATAATTCTATATTCCTCTCTTCTCCTACTATTATATAAATATGTTTGCATCACCAACACAACTAAGAAAAAAAATCAAATAAAAATATAGCCATTGATCCATTGTATATAGTAAGTGCTGCTAACAATCTATGGAGGGTCAGATACCCTAATGAACAGAAGGGTTGTTTATCTGGTTAGCAGAATGCAGGAGGTGCAAGTTACAGGAGCTAAGTGAGGATGACTATTTTGCTTGGACGGTGGAGATGACTAGTGTGAGTGGCATCTAACGGTCGATTGCCACTGGCTTAGATGATGGCTGCCATGACTGCTGGGACCTGTAGAAATGGGTGTGGTTTTCACCATTAAATACATTCAAAGAAAATTAACGAGTGAATAGAAGTAATTAGTATACTGCAAACAGGGGAGCTAAGTCTCTCTCTCTCTCTCTCTCTCTCTCTCTTCTTTTTTTTTTAGTTGATTGGTAGAGCTCAAATTTCAAATCTTTTTATTTTAATCAATATCAAAATTTTATCTTTTGCTGATATTATCTGATCAATTCTTTTTAGAAAAGCTATTCTTACTGTTTTCTGTTCCTTTGATGCAAAGCCATGGCCTTATCCTTCCAAACAAGACTGAGAAGTATAATAAGACTTGAAAACAATAGTTCTTAAGAGTTCTCACTAACAGAAGATTTAAGCTTCGTTTTAGACAGTTTTCTAACTGTTTTCTACAGCAGATTTCAAATGTAAAAATTTCTTAAAGACTGTAAAAAAAAACTTTCAAAAATGAATCCTTAATCAAAGAACAATTTTTTATAAGTAAGCGAATGAACTGATTTTTGAAAATTTTCTAAAGCAAATCCAATTACTTAATAGCAGCATTTCAAATTTACAAATCCTTTAATTCCTTCAGCCCCGTAAAAACAAAAAAAAACAAAGCTCTCATTAAGTCCATAATAAGATAATTAACCTAACCATCCTCTCATCAATAAATCATCTCCCTTCCCCACCGGAAATCGCTTTGATCGCCGCCACTGACCACCGCCGCAGTCAAATATACATCGCAGATTCTTCGATACTTCCTCAATCTCCGCCGCCGCCTTCTCCCTTCCAAGCTTTCCGTCGACCCCATCGATCTCAATATGAACTCACTGCCATTGCTATCACTGTCATCGCCGCCACCGCCATCGCCGCCACCGACGCCGCTTAAAGCCAAGAGCTGGTTAGCTGCTGCAAGATCGGCGGCTGTGATCTCGTACAGCACCGGCGCCATGTCCCTTCAGAGTGAGCGAGTGCAATGGCAATGGTGAAATTTATTTATAGACGAAGGGTTTTTGTTTGCTTATTTTTCCTTACTCTCTTTCAAATTTGGAAAGGGGCAACACCGCTACAGGGAGTTATAGTTATATTAGGAAACAACGCAGCTAGCCGACCAAGTGAAGGAAATTTGTTATTGTCACCCGCGGGCTAGTTTAATGATAATCTGGACCACTTTTCTTGTTTTGTAGATAAATATTATAGAGGTGTTGTCTATGTAGTAGTTTAAAGAAAGAGAAATGAAGAGGGTGAAAGGGAGAGGCTAATAAAAAGAAATAAAAAGAAATTAATGAAAGATATTCTTATCATATTATTTTTTTATGAAGATAAATTATTATATACATGGAATATATAATATCTAATTTTTTGTAGCAATTAAATTAATGAAATTAATCAAATATGGGATAAATATATATACACTTGTATAATTTATAATAAAATATGAACTATTTAATCAAATTTAAACTATTATATTTATTTTAATTAAAATTCAGCAATAATATCTTAAAACTAGATATTTTTTTAATAAAAATATAACCAACAATATATAAATTATATATGATTATTTACAAATATCTTTTTAATAGCCTTTTTCTTTTGACCTCTTTGTTCTCTTTTGTTCAAACTACACTTAAAATAACTCCTCTTAAATATTTTTTTTATGATAAATAAATTCCAATCCAACGGTCAAATCCAAAAACAGGAAAGTGGTTCAGATTACCATTAAACTAACACGCGAGTGACAATAACAAATTTCCTCCGCAGAGTCGGTTTGCTTGTTTCCTAATATAGATTCTTTCCTAATCCGAAAACGTTAAGAAAATTATTCAAAGAAACTCTGCTCCTATAAATAAACTTCACCCTTATCACTGAATATATAAATATCTAACTTGTGAAAAAAATATATTATTTAAAGTGATTAATAACCCGAATGACCTGATAACCTGTTGTGATTAAAATAATTTTTTTATAAAATGACAACCCTTATACCAACAAGTAAAATACTTATAAAAAAAATAAACGGGTCAAAATTAGACTTATGGGTTAACTTAAACTCAACTCGTTTATTAAACACATCAACTCAAACATAGATTATTCTGGTCGGGTTAGGGTCAGGTTGATTGATTAGGTTATTTTTCGACACGTCTACGTTTGTTGTTAATATAATGAAATTTTTTTAGCTCTTTTAATTTTTGAACATCTCTCACATGAAAAATGAGTCTCTTTTTACAGCTTTTTGAGATAGGTATTTAAATAAATTTAGCCAAACTTTTAAAAACCCCATCAAGTATTTTATATTTATCCCTTTGATCATATTCATCATTTGAATACCTTAATGATTTAAAAAATCAAATGGTCTTTGGTTTATTGGATTCGTCTCATCGAGCTGCTCGATTTGACTATAAAAATTATGAAAAATTATTCTGTGCTGACCCGGACGACGTCCGGAGACCAACCAGAACACGCCACGTCATTTTTTGCTCGATACCGGTGCTCGATACCGCTATGTACCGGATGATGTGACGCATTCTGATTGATCACCGAATAATTTGATATCCGCACAGAATAATTTCTCAGAAGTTACAACAAATCGAACCGCTTACAGAGTAGCTAATTATGACCCAATATATAAATTCTTCCTAAGTCTATTTAGATACAAATAAATGTTGCAACAACCCGCCTGACTTTTGTTGATTTGCTTATAAAATTTTGCCAGCCTTTGTATTACACAATAAATTTAGCCATATCCATTTTCATCCAATCACTACCTTTTTCTTTTTTTGAATATATTACTACTTTTTGGATGCAGGACATACTCTCAATAATGACCTCCATAAAAACTTTCTAATCTTTAATGTAATTAATAAGGAATCTACAAACATCCTCTACTTTGAGTAGGATAAATTTTAAAATAGGGTATAATAAATAAAGTAATAATAACAATTAGATTAATAAAAAATTTTAAAGTAGGCCTAATCAGTTGTTTAACGGGCGATTGACCGATGATGTGGTATGCAAGTCGGCCATTAAATTTTTTTGAATGAAGTACTAGTTGGCTCTTAAATAGGGGAGTCAATATTTGACACGATTCGAAAATTTGACCCAATAATTTTGGGTTAGGATCAACCTGTTTGTCAAACGGATTGGGTTCGGGTTCAACAAACCAACCTGTTTTAAAAATCGGGTCGGGTTCAGGTTGACCCAAAAATTCGAAAATGACCCTAATTGACCCGAAAATTCCAGTTGTACACAAAATCAGAAATCCCAAAAATTTGCCTTAGAAATACGTAAATATATCTCATATTTTGTACTTAAAAAAAAAGATAGGTCACAAAAATTGTGAAAAGAAATTCTTCAGTATTACTTTTAATTTCTTATATGAAATGCCACCGAGCCTAATATGCCTATTTATAAATTTTTTTATTAACCTATTTTTTATAATTACTTTATTTATTATACCCTATTTTAAAATTTGTCCCATTCAACATCATCTTCACCAATGCTCAACTCTTTCCTTATTCCTGCCCTAACTTGCTCAGCTCATTTTGGACACTCCTAATTATTTTTTGAGTTTCTTTCAGTAACCCAGCTCTTCTTAGTCTGTTGGTTGAGTATTTGGGCTACCAATTAAGAGCTCTTGGGTTCGATTCATACGTATGTGTTGTGTCTCTGAGCCCAAACTAACTTCATCCCAAATGGCAGCTCCTCTTCTCGAAATGGATCGCCATCGCCGAAATGTATAGGGTGGTCGGTGGCGATGATAGCTGGAACAGTGGGATCAACTACCTAGCTTGGTCAAATCAGCAAAACTTCAATGTTGGTGATCTCTCAGGTAATTCACCATAACATATATAGCTTATTCAATTCACTCATTATATACATTTCATCTTACCAATACACTTAACAATAAATCTCTTATTCTCAATAGTTTTCAGCTATGTCAAAGAGGAGCATGTCTAGAGGTTACAGTCTTACAGAGCAAACATTTCAATTGTGCGATTAGCAACGGTGGTTCTTATGAGAGCAATAATGATGGACTTAGGCTTCGTTTGAGACAGTTTTTTTATTACTTTCTAAAACTATTTTTTAGTACAAAAAATTTTAATTTAAGAAATTTTTTAACTAAAATGCTGTTTTAAAAAATATTTAAAAAGCTGTTCCAAGCAAACCCTTAAGCAAAATAATAATTATTTTTACTATTTTATGTGCAGTATAAAGGGGCATTGTCAAGGAGGGATGAAGCTCAAAGGTAGAGTGGACCTAGACAATAGGGTCAGCATCACCTCCTCCTTGTCATAGTTTCCACTGTTGGAATTTAGGATTTATTTGGGATGACTATAACTTTTTGTAAAAGTGATTATAAAATTGTTGTAGAGAATGTAACTTTTTCAAATCTGCTGAAAAAGCAGCTTTTTAATACAAAAAATTCTTAAAAATGATAAAAAAGCTAAAAAAGCTATGACCAAATAGAAACTGTAGTTACAGTCTAAAAAGCAAATAAATAAGAAAGCTATCCCAAAATGAAGCCTTAGGCTTCGTTTGGAATAGCTTTATTACTTCTTTTTAAAGCAAATTTTTAGCACAAAATTTTTTTGAAAACAGTAAAAAAGTAGTGGTTAAAAGTTATCTCAAATGAAACCTTACTGTGGAAGATCATATGGTAAAGCCAAATTAGAATATTTGAATATGAATATAATTCGAATAATTTTTATAATCATTAAATTCATTTTGAAAATAATATAATATGTAAATAATCCATAAAAAATCATTTTATACTTATTTTAAATAATTTTGATAATTAAAAAAATCTATTATAAATTATTTTCAGAAGAGTTTTAGCGTAAGAGATCAAGTAAATATAAGACCAAGACTCGCAACTATAATGAAATTCAAATATAGGAATCCGACCGTTGAATCACAATTAAATTAATAGTTTAATAAGAGATAATGTTGGTTTGACCAATTCTTTCTCATAGTCGCGTTGACCAGTCTCATCTCATGCAGTGGATTCAGCCTTTATTTTTTTTAAATTATCAAATAACATTTCTATTTTACATAATTTATCAATTTTATTTTAACTTAATTTTTTCTGCAAAATGTCCTTTGCATTATCTTCTTTGCAGCCTTATGAAATAATTTAAAAATTGATTAATTCATTACTTAGCGACACGACACAGTTTATAATTTGAAGCTCTAATGCTACATTTATTAAGGAAAGAGTCAACTTTATTAAATTCGCAATAATACGATAAAGGTTTTTGCATTGGGTTTCGGATGAGCTCTCTGCAAATTAAAAATTTTCAGGGAGTTTTATGAAAATGCAGATATTTGAATTTTCTCCCCACCATTCACCATTGGAGAAATTTTGTAAGACGTGCAAATTTATTTAAATAGTTAATTGCATTTCTTCTCGTTAGGGATTATATCATGATTTAAATTTAATTAAAATTAATTTATAATTATCTTATTATTTTAAAATGAGTATAATATGTAATTTACTTTTTTGATCATATAAATAAATTTATTAATTCTTAAATTTCTACGATGCAGCATTTTCATATAACTCCCTGACAATTCTTTAATTTAAATAAAGCTCATCCGAGATCACTGCGAAAAAATTATCTTATTGATAGCAACTGCAAATATAAAAAAGTTGACTCATTCCTTAATCAACGCAGCATTAGAACTTCAAATTATAAACTATATCGTGTCATTAACATTTGAATTAAGGGTATCTCCAACCCAGCGTTAATCGCTCGTTTGTAGTTCTGACAAGCGTCCACCGGAACGACAAATGAAATTGTATTTTCATATTTTATCTCGGTTGTGAACAGTGCAACGTCAATATTGGCGTCGCACTATTCACAAACCTATTTTTCGTGTTAAAAACAGAGATGAGAAAGAATACACACATAATATTCTTTTTTGATGTTAGAAATAGAGTTCTATTGGAGATGAATTACTGTTTGATATGACTGTTATTGTATTTTAAAGTGTAAATTTACTTGTTTTAGCCGTTCTAACCTGCGAACACCACATTTTGCCAGCGATTTTCAAACCACCCATAACAAGTGCTGCGAAAGACCACATTTTTCGATAGTGAAAATATGTTTTTTAGTTGAAGATGCCCTAAGGCAAGTTCATATACACATCACATACGTACATAGGTGGATCCCTCACAAAAAAATTAAAGTGTACCTGTGTAAGAGAGGTAATTTTGAAATTCTGCCCCCCTCAAAAATAAAATCTTGCTTTAATATGACCAATCTCGTATTGTTTGCCCTTCCATCCGAAATTCGAAACATTTCTTCTTTACGAATAAATAATAAATATTTCCTATTATAAATTTGATAGCATTATGTTGATTAAAGTTTTTTTAAAATTTATTTTTTATTATTACTATTTAACGTTATTATTATTATTATTATTATTATTATTATTATTATTATTATTATTATTATTATTATTATTATCATCGTCTAATTAATTAAAATTTTATCCACCCTAAAAATAGAAGCCGGATCTGCCCTTGTACACGTAAGCTTCGAACTCAATACTTCTTAGTGGATAATCAAAGCTCTCAACCAATAAATCAAGACAAGTACAATAAATTTTTAATTATTTTATAATTGTAAATTGAACTAAACAATTTTGTTTAGCATGATTTTTTTAATTTTTTATTTATCTAAACTTCATCTAAATATATAACTTAAAAAACTATTATCATATATTTTTAATGTTTTCTTTAATTTTTTATTTGATCGTGACAGGCATAAATATAAATATAAATATATTTATATATTAGATTATCGAAATATTTGATATAAATGACGCGTGGTTATTTTTTATAAATTTATTTTTGCGCCGAGCGAACCGGAGACGATCAGAGGCCACCTCAAATAACTCCGCCTCCTGGCTTCACCATCTAATCCTCCTATGCCACGTGTCCTTCTTAAAGCCAACATATCCGTCACTATATTCCAACGGCGAAAACCGCGACAGCGCGTAGATCACCAGGCTCCCGATAACCCGCGGTGCACCCGACACACATTCCCTTCCTTCGGCCCCTTGAGTCGGTTCCCCCCACTCAAACGTGCAGACCCCGTATAAAATCCCATCACCGCAACAAACCCAACAAACATACGCAGACAGCGGAGAGAGAGAGACAGAAAACAAAAAACTAGAGAGAGAAAGGGAGAGAGAGAGAAACCCTAGAGAGCGAAAATCGATGGAAGAAATTCTTCGGAAAGAGAAGCGGTTGTTATGGTCGGCACCAGCGCCGATAAGAATCCCCGGATTTACGGCGATTGAGCTCGCCGCGGCGGAGCAACTCGTCCAGCTCAGCGAGAGCAGCGCCGATTCATCGGCGGCGACCCTACAGAGAAGCTTCTCCTCCGCGCTGTCTTCGTCTTCCTCTCCGATTTCCGTCGGAAGCATCGCTCCTCCGTCGTATCGCCGCCATCCTTTTTCCTTCTCTGTGGCCAAGGAGGCCGAGGACGAGGAGGATGATGGAGGATTTAAGCGGCTTCGGCCGAGGTATCGGCCGATCGCCGATATTTATGCGGATTGTGTCAGGATTGATGAGGTGGCTGGAGATGGGCGGAGGAGGCCGCGGCGAGAAGGCTGAGGAAGAGAGAGAGAGAGGATCGAGGAGTGATTGGGGCGGGGAGAGGGATAGATTTGTAAAATTTGTAAATGAGTGGGTGTGAATACTAATAATGCGTGGTTGTACATTTTTAAATTTTGGATACTTTATATCGAGATCAAAAGTTTTGTTTCGTAAATTCTGTTTTGCACTCCAATTTTGTAAATTACGTCGTTAAATAAAATCATAGGAAAGTTGTAAATTTGACGTAAATTTTTTCTAAAATATTTTATTGAGCCTTCATTTGAAAAAATTATTTTGCGCGGATGCTAGATGCCAATGAAAATTGGCCAAATTGTCTAAGATTATACATAGATGGTGTGCATGCGACGTGTCATATTTTGATTAGAGTCGGAATGCAAGCTAGCTATGTTCGAATTTCTCACATAATAATTTCACCTTCGTTTGAGATAGCTTCTTGCTGCTTTATAAAGTTATAATGGAGAAGTAATTTTTTAAAATTATTGCAGAGTAACTTTTTAGTAAAAAAATTTTTGATAGCAACATAATTAATTGCAAAACAAAATTATAATTATGATTTAAAAATAAAATAGTAAAAAAAATT
Organism: Dendrobium chrysotoxum; assembly: GCA_019925795.1. NCBI lineage: Eukaryota > Viridiplantae > Streptophyta > Magnoliopsida > Asparagales > Orchidaceae > Dendrobium > Dendrobium chrysotoxum. The sequence goes on along the minus strand of CM034304.1, from coordinate 41,777,590 downwards.
ATCGCAAACAAACTGAGATTTTTGTAATTGATTGTTTGGAAAGTGAAGAAAAAAAAATGCTGCATAAATTATTAAGATGTGATGGTTCTTCTCATGGGAGGAGCCATTTTGTTTCACTCTTAAAATGAATTTGTATTAAAAAAATGAAATTACTTGATTTTTATATTTAAAAAGCAACATGAATTAATAAAAAAATGGTATTAAAATGACATTTTTTGACATTTATTTTTTATTTTATATGTCAGATATATTCTCTCAAGATAATTAAATTAATAGATAATATGATTAAAATATTAGATAATATAATAAACTTTTCAATATTTATATATTTTTTGTAATATATTTATTTGTAAATATCTAATAATTAACTATACCGTCTAATAGTATATATTTATCTAATAACTTAGGATTTGTTTAGGACCATTAAAGTTTTTGTAAATGAGATCGTAAAACCGTTGTGGAGAAATTTTTTTTTTAAGTTGCAAAAAATAATTCTTTAACATATAAATTATTTTTAAAAAAAGAGTTAGAAAGCATAAACAAACAAGATTATGGTTGCGATCTCAACGACAGAGCCATGAATTTTTTTTAATTGGGGCATAAATTATTTTTTTTAGATATTCTCTTAATTTTTTTATCCAAAACTTGAGGCTAATATTGGTAGTTTAATAATTTTTTATTTATAAATATTATTTCAAAAAGCTAAAATATAAGTTGACACTTCCTCGTTGAATTCCAAAAAAGTTTAATAATTATTTCAATATCAATAAAATCAAATATTTATTTCTCTATGTAAAAAATGATGATTAATTCTATTTTATAGCCAATTTTTTATAATAATTATAACAAAAAAAAATCTATTTTAATTTATAATATCCTAATATTAATACAATCAAATATTTATTTTAAACTAAATCCTTAAATTTTAAATATTCATAATAAAATTATGATTATAATATCCTAATACAGTTTATTTTTATATTAAAATCAGAGCTATAAAAAGATAATTAAAAGACTAAAAGTTATAATTTAACTATGATTTTAGTTCGATAAATAAGAATAATAATATAATAAAAAATAAAAAAAATATTATTATTTTTTGGGCCCATTCATCCACCTTTAAAATCAAAGCAATAAGAAAGCTATAAAAATATTTAATTGATTTTGCAATAATAATATTATAAAAAATAGTAATTTATTGTTTCTTGAAAGTTTTGATTTGCACCCAATAAAATATGAGCTTATAATGACTAAGAAACCTCCTCTTTCCGTCCTTCGCAGAAGAGAGGTCCAAAATTGCTGATTAGGACTTAAGATTGGATGACGTGGTACTGTTCCTTTTTTCCTTATAAATGAAGATGGTACGACTTTTGGCACTTTTCTCATATGGTTTATAGCGTGGGCATTAAGCAAGAGTCCTCTCAACAAGAAATTAAATATTTCCCAATCTTGGATTAAATAAATAAACACTAATATATTATATTTGCCAAATAAGTTTACATGTAAATTAGTATCATGTTAAAGTCATGATTAGTATTTATTTCTTAAATCTTGATATGTTAATGATTGTGAAGCAAAGAAAAGTTGCGGCTTATATGATGGTGATTTCTTCGTAAGTAAAGATCGTGGTATAAGACTAACCTAGGAGTGTCAATTTCGAGTTATGGGTCGGGTTTGGGTTGAATTTGGAACTGACCCGATGCTATTCAGGTCAACCTGAACCCGACCCGTTTTTGCATACGGGTCGATTTTCCGGACCCGAACCCAACCCGCTTCGGGTTAGGGTCAACCCGACCCGACCCGCTTCGGCAGCGACAAAAATCGCGCGTTCGGTAGCGACCAGAGGGCGTTCGACAGCGGCGACGCGCGACATATGCTACAACTGCAGCGGCTCGATGCACAGCGGCACGCGATGGCGCAGCAGGCTATGCGACGGGGCAGTGGCTCGATGCACGCGGGCAGGCTACGTAGGCTACGCTGGCAGGAAGGTAGGCGGGGCAAGCAACGCGGGCAAGGGCGGTCAGAGCGGGCATGCTGCTTTTTCGAAGTCATTCCGAGTCATTCCCGGGTTTCCGCATCAACCCAAATCCGACCCGATTTTACAAACAGGTCAGTTTTCCGGACCAGAACCCGACCCGCTTTGGGTTCAGGTCAACCCGAACCGAAATTTTTGGGTCGGATTCGGATCAGGTTTTCGGGTCGGGTCCAATATTGACACCCCTAGCTAAGCACAACTATATCAAAAATTAACTTCGTAACTCGAGATATGATGCGATAAGGTAATGATTATAACATGAGTGAGCTAATATTAGATCATAGTTCCTGAGAAGAAGACAGCGACGCAAGTGAATGTTTTCGCATGTTTTGTGGGAGATTGTTTATAACAAAAGAAATTTCCAGCATGTCTTACTTATAACGTCTTCAGATAATGGGCTACATCTTGTACGACTATTATAATGGCATGAGAACTATAAATGATGAACGAGTATCTTCTATCTTTGAATGTTGTAGCATTGATTGCCCTAGTCATATATGGTTGTAGCATTGGTTGCCCTAGTCTTATATTGCTCTTCATAACAATATGTCATCTTGTTTCTCTAAAGTCCACGAAAGGCATCATTCTTCACCAAACTCCAAACTAACAATTCAGACTTGAGCTTCGTTTGAGATAACTTTCTTATTGCTTTCTAAAATTTTGAGTTATCTTGACATACCTCACAATGGGAGAGCGATGCAAAGCTATGAATGATGGAGACGAGCGGCGGATCAGCTCACAATGTTGATTCCAATAGCCAAGTGTGGAATTAGGGTTTAGGGGGAAAAAAACTTTTAGAACGGACTGGTTCCATCACAAACAAATCATCCCAAATTATTTTATAAGGTGGAAAGAAACCAGGCAAATTCTTTGAGACATGCAAGAAAGCTTTTTAAAACAATCCTGTGAACCTTCACAACTGTGAGTTTCATGAACCTTCACAAGGAGCAAAAGCACAAGAATTCTGCAAAGTTTAATAATTGGCAGCAGCTTTACTGATAATAAGGTTGTTTAGAAGTATGTTTTTTAGAAGACCAACATATATTGGTTTTGCAAACTGAAGAATGCAGATTCAAATGGATTTCATAACAAAAACATGAATAAATGTTGTTTGATACTATCATGCAGGTGCAGTCGATCCGAAAGACTTGACTAGAGTGCTGATTCTTGAAGCAAAAGTTTTTGATGTTATCTTCTTATCAGGCAGGTGAAAAGGATTGGATACTGCATCAACATAAGCAGAATGGAACCACCTGAAAAACTGAGACCAACATAGACAAGCTATCAGGGCAGGCATTTGACCTGTATGCATGTCACTTGAAAATCAAGATTCGTTGATGAACAAAAAAAAAAAAAAGGCAGGGCAATGTTGTTGACTGTCTATGGATCAAGCGAGGTGCACAGATCACTCATTCATAGAGACAATGAAATGAATCATTAATACCATTTTTAATAAAAAATGGGAGTTTAAAAATGGTAGTTGAAAAGAAAAGCAGGAATTTGGTAGTTATTAGTAAGGTCCGAGGATCTGAAATCTCATATGCATCAAATTTGTACTTTGATACTCAACCTTAAAGTTTTAGTGCCGAGGCAAAGCTTTAAAATAGGAGGAATATGGTCTTAGGACATGGATAACAACTTCTAAGATTTTTACCTACAAACATGACTCTTTCAGTACATCTATTTGCATTGCCGTACAAGTTTGATGAGTTAAGAGAGCATCATTCAGTCAGTGTTCAAATAGTATTGCATAATTTGGTTGTAAATCAGGCTGGAACTAGTCAATCTAACAACATCATTGAATACCCAAGACCGAAATAAGTAAAAAGGAAATAAAAAAACTATATTTAGATTCCACCAAGATGATTGTGATAGGAAATACTTGAGTTCGCAAGTAACCCGAAGGGAATACTTGAGTTCGCAAGCAAACCTAGTCCAAATCGGAGTTCCAACAGCAACACTAGGGCTGTCTACAGCAGGAAAACAGCCAAAACAGTAGGAAAAACAGTAGAAATATGAGAGAAAACTTGTAGGAAAATCAAGCAAACGTGGTATTCCACTAGACGATGGATAAAAACAACAAACGATACAATAATCTTCAATTCGAGAGGAAGATTAACTCTCCAAAATCTCTAGACAAAGTTGTCTAGAGCCCAAGCCTCCAAAGAACCCTAATTCTCCACAAAACAAAACATAACCTCTTCCTAATCCTCTCCCCCCTTCTAATACAAAAGCTTTCCTAATTAATTTCCCTCCCAAAGCCCTAGCCGCCCCCTCCTTTGAATTTTGAATTTACTTAAGTGGGTGGGACCCCACTTGTTTGGGCGGAACAAGGAGAGGAGGCGGAACCAGTCCGCCTCCTGTAGGTAAACCGGACCGGCCCCCTTTGGGCCGGTGGAGCTTGGGCCGGTTCATTGGGAACCGACGTAACAATACCGCCCTCCCAAAGAATCACCTTGTCCTCAAGGTGGAAGTCTGGAAACTGATGTTTCACCCTCTCGTATGGCTCCCACGTAGCCTCATAGTCCGGAAGATTTTTCCACTTGATCAACACTTCCTTCGTCCCCTCCTCTCTATGGCGAACCCCCATCAGTTCTAAGGGTTCCAGAACCACCTCCAAATCCTCAGTAAGTGTCGGCGGTAACTCAGGGTTGGCCCAGTACTCCCCAATGGCCTTTCTCAACTGTGATACATGAAAAACTGGATGTATAGTCGCTGTGGGTGGTAGTTTCAGCCGATATGCTACTGCTCCGATCTTCTCCAGCACTTCGTAAGGTCCAAAGTACCTTGGGGCCAGCTTCTCATTCCTCCTGTTAGCGACTGTCTTCTGTCGATAGGGTCGGAGCTTCAAGAACACCCTCTCCCCCACTTTAAACTGGATGTCCTTCCTATGCCCATCAGCCTGTTTCTTCATAATTTGCTGAGCCCTCAGTAGATGCCTCTTCAACTCTTCTAGCACCCTATCTCTCTCCTCTAAATACTCCTCAACTGAAGAAACTGGGGTACTGCCACTCCCAAAGTGCACCAGGTGGGGGGGATCCCGTCCATACAATACCTTGAATGGGGTCATCTGTGAAGCAGAATGAAATGATGTGTTGTACCAATACTCTGCCCATGATAACCACTTGGCCCATAGCTTAGGTGTCTCTGACACAAAGCACCTCAGGTAAGTCTCCAGACTCCTGTTGACTACTTCCGTTTGGCCATCTGTCTGTGGATGATAAGCTGTGCTCCTCTTCAGAACTGTTCCTTGTAACCTGAACAACTCCCTCCAAAAATGGCTGAGGAACACCTTGTCTCTATCTGATACTATCGCTTCTGGCACTCCATGCAGCCTGACCACTTCTCTGATGAAAACTGAAGCCACTGTCACCGCTGTGTAAGGGTGTCGGAGGGGGATGAAATGAGCATACTTGCTCAATCTGTCCACCACCACTAAAATCACCGTGAACCCTTCTGAACGGGGCAGCCCATCTATGAAGTCCATGGATATCTCCTCCCATACCCGTCCCGGTAGAGCCAACGGCTGTAGTAGTCCCCCCGGCGACATAGCCATGTATTTGTTTTTTTGACAGATATCACATCTGGCTACCATCTCTTCTACATCTTTACGCATCCCCTTCCAATACAGCTCCGCAGCTAGCCTTCTGTATGTCTTCTGCACGCCTGAATGGCCCCCCACCGAGCTTCCATGAAACTCCTGGAGCAAATTCGGGATGTGGATCGAGGTCCGGGGCATCACAAACCTCCCCTGATACAGCAGTTTGTTTCCCTCCAATGAGTACCCTGGGTGGCTACCCTCTTCCTTCAGCAATCCTGTCCTGATCTTCCCCAGTGCCTCATCCCTAGCACTTTCTTCTCTGATGGCCTCCCAATCAAGCATCAAAGGGACAAATAGCGTCACTGTCTGCAGCTCCCCCATACACCTGGACAAGGCATCAGCTGCCTTATTCTCCACCCCTGGTCTATATTGAATCTCAAAATCATACCCTAGCAACTTGGACAGCCACCTCTGATGCTCCTCCGTAACCATTCGCTGCTCCAGTAGGTATTTCAAACTCCGCTGATCTGTCCTGACGATGAAATGTCTCCCGAGTAGGTAAGGTCGCCACTTCTGGATGGCCAGAACGATGGCCATTAATTCTCTCTCATAGACTGACTTCAACCTGGCTCGAGCAGTCAACACCTGGCTGAAATAGGCAATGGGCCTACGACTCTGCATAAGTACGGCCCCCAATCCGTATCCGGACGCATCCGTCTCCACTATGAAAGTCTGGGTGAAATCTGGCAAGGCTAGAACCGGCACCGTAGTCATAGCTTTCTTCAAACTCTCAAATGCTGCGGTGGCTGCCTCCCCCCATAAGAACCCATCCTTCTTTAGCTGCTCCGTGAGTGGCCATGCTATGGTGCTGTATCCCTTGACAAACCTCCTGTAGTAACCTGTCAGTCCTAGAAATCCCCTCAACTCCTTTAGATTTCTTGGCACTGGCCACTTTAACATGGCCTCAATTTTAGACTGATCTGCTGCGACTCCTTCCTTCGATACCACGTGGCCCAAATACTCTACACTGGCCTGTGCAAAGCAGCACTTCTTCAAGTTGGCCCTCAACTGGTGCGCCTGCAGCACTTCTAATACCTTTTTTAGATGCTCCCAATGTTCTTCCTCTGTCCTGCTGTAGACAAGAATGTCGTCGAAGAATACCAGTACAAATCGTCGTAGATAAGGTTTGAAAACCTTATTCATCAGTGCCTGAAAGGTGGCTGGAGCATTGGTGAGGCCAAAGGGCATCACCATGAACTCATAGTGTCCCTCATGAGTTCGAAAGGCAGTTTTAGGCACATCCTCCTTCTTCATCCGGATCTGATGGTATCCTGATTTTAAGTCTATCTTGCTGAAGATCACTGTCCCACTCAATTCATCCAACAGCTCATCAATCACGGGAATAGGAAACTTATCCGGTACAGTTTCCTTGTTGAGTGCTCTATAGTCCACACAGAAACACCAACTGCCATCTTTTTTCTTCACCAATAGTACCGGACTAGAGAAAGGACTGACGCTCGGTCTGATGATGCTGGCCTCCAACATCTCTCTGATCAGCTTTTCGATCTCATCTTTCTGAAACTGGGGGTAGCGATAAGGTCGTACGCTGATGGGTGAAACTCCCTCCCTCAGAATGATGGCGTGCTCCTGCTCCCTCTGCGGTGGCAATCCCTGAGGCGACTGAAATACCTCATGGAACTGCTGAATCAAAGGCTGTACGGAGAGAGGTATGTCCCCTCCTTCTTCCAATCTAGCTCCCTCCAAACTGTGTAGCTCCACCAAGTATCCTCCACCCACCGACTGTATGTCCCTCACCATAGTTTTAAGAGAAACCATGGATTTGGATAGCCCCGCATCTCCCTTAATCACCACCTTTTTCCCATCAACCGTCAACTCCATCGTGAGTGCCCCCCAATTCACTTTGGTGTCTCCCAAAGTCTGTAACCACTTCATCCCAAGTATGATATCTGTACTCCCAAGTTCCAGTGGAAGAAAATCTTCCCTCACCTGGATCCCCTGAATGGTCAGTAGCACTCCTCTGCAAATCCCCTGGCCTTTCTCCACCTTCCCCGTACCCATCATCACCCCGTAACTACCGGTATCCACCAATCTCACGCCCAATTTGTCAACGACCTGAGTGGAAATAAAATTGTGGGTGGCCCCACTATCAATCAACACCACTACTGCTCTGTCCTCTATCTCCCCTTTCACCTTCATGGTATGATTCGTAGTGAATCCGACCACTGAGTTCAGGGAAACCTCAGCCAGGTCCAAATGCAGCTTCTCTTCATCCTCATCCACTATCCCGCTCTCTCCTCCCTCTTCAGTTTCCTCGTCATCACAGACGGTGAGAACCTGAAGAGTTCGGTCCTTACACCTATGCCCTGGCATGTACTTCTCATCACATCGAAAACACAACCCCTTGGCCCTCTTCTCATGTACCTCTTTTTCAGTCAGTTTCTTAAAATTTCCCCCAGGCCCTCCTCCTCCAGACTTCTCCCTCGGTACATCTCGTGAACCCCCCGGTGCGGCTCCTTTGGGAGCTAGAAAGGTAGTCGTCATCCTGTAGGACCCCCCGGAGCTGCTGCCTCGAGCCCCCCTCTCCAGATGCTTTTGGTCCTCGACCAGCTGCGCCAACTCCATGGCCTCCCCCAAGTCGTGTGGTCTCATCACTCTAACAGCTGCTCTGATCTCGGGCTTGAGCCCCTTCATGAAATTCCCCTCGAGCACAGTCTCGGAAAGGCGATCCAGTCTGCTAGCTAGGTACTCAAATCGGTCACGGAACTCTGCCACTGTCCCCTCCTGCGTCAAAGCAAAGAACTGCTCGTAGAAGTCTCCTCCCCGACTGGTTCGGAATCGCTCTAACAAACAGTCTTTGAACTCCCTCCAGCTCCGAATGGGTCGCCTCATGTCCCGCCACTGGTACCACGCCAATGCCTTCCCTTCCAAGCACAGTCCCGCTGCTGTCAGTTTCTCCTCCTCCGTCAATCCGTTGACGGCAAAATATCGCTCCACCTTGTAGATCCAGCCATGGCCATCCTCGCCCTCAAAGATGGGCATCTTCAGTTTCCTCACCTTCGGATCTCCTCCGTATCCCCGGTATCCTCCGTATCCTCCCGCTCCTCGAATAGGGGGAGCTCCCCAAGTGTCCCGATCGTCCCTCCGACGATTGTACCCAAACCCTTCCTCGTATTCCCCTCTTCTCCCTTCAAATTCAGCACCCCTGCGATGTATTTCTTCCCTTCTCCCCACAAAATCAGCACCCCTTCGTTCGTACCCCTGGCTCATCTCCTCCCTAGAGAGCGGTTCTAGAGGCGGCATGTCGTCTTCCCCCTCAAGGATCTCCACCTCCGGATTTTTCCTTCCCCTAGATGGGTTCGGATTTCCTCCTATGCCATGGCCGTCGATGGTCTCTCTTACTTCTGATGTTGCCGGGTTTGTCTTCATCTCCATTAGTTTCTTCAACATCTCCTCCACCACGGTGAACTTTCCTTCCAACCTTTCATTGTTGGATGTGATTTGATTTTGAAAGTCAAAAAATTTTCCTTCCAAATCTGATTTCAGTTGTCCGATTTCGCCTTCCAAGACTTCCACTTTCTTCCCGGCCATTTTTCCTTCACAAATCACAAGGAGTTCTCTTCCGGATGCCCAAAGGTTTGCTGAAATTTCTGGATTTCAGCCGCCGATGGTCCCAAAAACGATGCTCTGATACCAATTTGATAGGAAATACTTGAGTTCGCAAGTAACCCGAAGGGAATACTTGAGTTCGCAAGCAAACCTAGTCCAAATCGGAGTTCCAACAGCAACACTAGGGCTGTCTACAGCAGGAAAACAGCCAAAACAGTAGGAAAAACAGTAGAAATATGAGAGAAAACTTGTAGGAAAATCAAGCAAACGTGGTATTCCACTAGACGATGGATAAAAACAACAAACGATACAATAATCTTCAATTCGAGAGGAAGATTAACTCTCCAAAATCTCTAGACAAAGTTGTCTAGAGCCCAAGCCTCCAAAGAACCCTAATTCTCCACAAAACAAAACATAACCTCTTCCTAATCCTCTCCCCCCTTCTAATACAAAAGCTTTCCTAATTAATTTCCCTCCCAAAGCCCTAGCCGCCCCCTCCTTTGAATTTTGAATTTACTTAAGTGGGTGGGACCCCACTTGTTTGGGCGGAACAAGGAGAGGAGGCGGAACCAGTCCGCCTCCTGTAGGTAAACCGGACCGGCCCCCTTTGGGCCGGTGGAGCTTGGGCCGGTTCATTGGGAACCGGCGTAACAGATTGAGAAACATCAACAACATACTTGAAATCACAATTTAGCAAGCCCAGTGGACTCTCATCATTAAAATCAAAGCCTAAAAAGCAAGTATTAATTGGAGCTTGGTCGATTGAGAGAGGGCATGATTGAGCATGCAATACGAAGGGACCGAGCAACGAATTCTAAATTCTTCTTTCTATGGCTGTTGTTAATGGGCGAACGAGAGGGAGAGGCATTATGTGGCTTCTCCTTCAAGTGAAACGTCAATAGTTTCTCTAGAATTTGGGGCCTGCTTATGTTCATGAAACTTTGGTGTAAGAGGAGTCTTTTTTCTTCCCTTTATGTATTTATTTTTATATCACACCCTTAACATTGTTATTTTCAGAGATGAGGGTTTATTCTTTTGTTTCTCTTTTTGAGAAAGATTGTTCCAAGCTGAGAGAGCTCTTCTCCGCTATTATTCTCATTAGTGTTCTAAAAAAGAAGATTTGATATATGCTTCATACTTCTCTTATTTTGCATTATTCCATACTTGATAGTGGATATTTGTGTCCCACACTCCATGAATGGAAATCGTTTTTTACCGAAGCACTTAAATTCAATTAACTTATCTATTTGTGGTTGTTTTATTTGTCCTAGATTGATCTCATTGCTCTCTTTGATACTCTCTAATAGATTGATTTGAGCCCTCAAACGCAAAAAATTTTTATCAAACTTTGATTGCAAATGGGAGATAGTTATCTAGTTGATCACAGCATTTCACAAGTACTATCAAATATGAATTTCAGAATTTCAATGAGAATATAAATTTTTTACATTTTTTAAAATGAAGATGAGTGCATATTCACCCAATGAGGGCTCACTAAACGCTTTAAAGGGGAATCTCTGTAACTAATACAAATGATAAGAGTGGAAATATATAAAAAATACTCTTAGTTAGATTATCCTCAGTTTAGGTGACAAGATTCTTCCGAATGTAGCAAATCATAATAATTGCAATATGCACAGTGGACAAGGCTAAAATTTCTTTGCAAGATGGCTCACCAATTATCTCTATTTGAATAGTAGCTATATGACTTCTGCATAAAGGATGATATATCACTATAAGAGTATTTGGACGCCTAGAATAATTTTTATTGGATCTAAAAAATCTTGATGTGAAGAATGAAGAGAGAGGTAATTCTTTGATCATGCTCTCTAATAATCTCATAAGAGTATTATTAACAGCTTGTTGCATAAGAATGTATCATTTCCATAGAAAAGGTGAAGCACTCTCCTATTTAATGAGTTAAGAAAGAAACTGAGAGGATAAAGCTCATTTAAGGGCTTATTGGTGAGAACAAGTAGACGCTTGTGGAGGACTAGGAAAAAATGGAATATCAAAATCGAAGTTAAAAAAAAAGGAAAAAAGAAGTAGTGCCACTACTGCAAGAGTTTGCATATTGGAGACATGATTGCAAGCTAATACAAGGAAAACGAAAAGGAATAGATGATCAGAAAGGCAAGTCTAGCTCTAATGCAAAATCAGTGGAAGAGAAGTAGAAAGATGGGTCTGATTTCATCTTGATAACTATAGATTGTTGTGTTTCTTCTACTGAAGATTGGATCCTTAATTTTGAATATATGATCGCACATAGAGATTTATTTTCTTCTTATAGGCCTATTGATCATGGAAATATCTTTAAAGGACACATGTATGATTGTAAGGACTTTGGGAGAGGACAAATACGTGCCAACTTGAAGAACCACAGTCTCTTTGGGCATCAGCTGTAAATACACTATTGAATATAATTTAAAAGTTTCCAAAGACGCAATGATTTTTATGCGTTTAAAAATTTGGTAAACTTTACTTTCTCTTTGTTGGCATAGTGACAAGTATAACATTAATTTCCTCCTCAAATAATTTGACTTGATTATGACACATGATGCTTGGGTATATGTCAAAGTAAGTCCTATTAGATCTGAATAAGAATTTTGTTTTGTGGTTAGAGAGTGTTGGGGATGAGGAGTAAACACCACAATGACAAAACAACCAAGAAAGTAAAAGTAGCGGAAAGTAAAAAACACTATGATTTAACGTGGAAAAACCCAAAATAGGGAAAAAACCACGGAGCCACACCACACCAAGAAATTCACTATGAAAATTGAAAGAAATAAGTACAGATCTCTCTTCTCTCAATATCTCCTTGCTTCTCATCTCACATGCACCGTTCTCTATGTCTAACACACTCAAAATACAAGAGAGAGCCAAGTTAAATAACCCCAAGGTACACAACCCTTCAAAAAAACAAGAAAGAAGACCGTCCAATCCATTTCGCTGCGCTGCGGCGCTCAAACCTCTGTCTTAATCTGCTGCGGCGCTTGGAAACACAACGCTGAGGCGCTCTAGTACACAACAACGAGGCACTCGGGTATACAGAGCCGGGGTGTTGTAGAAAAAAAAAATTTAAGGTGCAAAGCAGCCAAACCCAATCAGGGGGTAAACCCCCCGCACCCCCCAACGAGCACGACAAACTTGATATCCGAGGCAACAGAACAACCCGATTAATCAACACGATTAAATTCCACACATAACACAGAGAAATGGAAGTTTGGAGTTCTATGAGAATTGTGTTTTAAATAAGCATCACAAATTGACATTTATTGCTAATGTTCATAGGACCAAAAATGTTTTTTATTATATGTATTCCAATTTATGATATCTTATCAACTCTAGATTTAATGGTAGAACTAGCGACATGTTTCATTGATGATTTCTCAAAGAATAAATGGCTTTGATGTTTAAGCAAAAAGTTTTGTATTCGAAGCACTTAAGAGTGAACATAAATTAAGAAGCAAATAAACAAGAGAATTTAGAGGTTAGGGACCGAAAACGGCTTAAAATGTTGTTGTCCTGAGTTCAAGACTTTTGTCCAAAGGATGATATTAACAAAAACAAGACTACAATGGATACATCTGAATATAATGGTGTAGCAAATATGATATTCATAATTGGAAAAAAACTATGGAGCCACACCACACCAATAAATGGCCAAATGAAGACAATTGGGTACATCTGAATATAATGGCCAAATGTCTGACATTCTTTAATTTCCAAATAGATCCATCTGACAATCTGATATCAACATCTTCCTATCCTACTATGCCTCCCAGATACATTTTCCTCTTATCACTTTAAGTGTAGTTCTTGAATACCTCCTTATTTGAACTTGTATGAAATGAAGCGCTTGAATATATAATCCAAGATTCAGAATTATTCAGAGACAAAATCAAGCAGATATATTTGCAGCGTGACTTTTATCTTGACCTTCACTACTAGCCTTCTTTGGAACAATACAATCTTTATTCAAGTGACCCTTCTTTCCATAATTCCAGCACACAACTTTCAATCTATATAATGTAGATTTTCCTCTCGTCGATTTAGATCTTCCTCTACTACGATTTCTATCTTAACCCTTTCCTATGGTTTCAGCATTCAGATCAAAATTTGAAGATTCGCCATTCATATTACTAAGAACCTCTTCATTTAGCATTAACCCCATAATGTCCTCAAAAGTTAACTTTGAACTCTCTGAAGAATTACTCACAGCAGTAATTATCTCATCCCAACTATCTAGCAATAAAGATAACAACAACAAAGCTCTCACATTGTCATCAAACTTGATGCCAATAAAGTATAACTGGCTCAGCATAGTGTTCAAATCATTCAAATATTCAGCCATTAAACTATTGTCCACCATTTTTGAAGTAGATGGCTTCTCATACATCTTAGTTTATATAGCCATTTGATCGATTGTAGTATTTTCACTAACAATGTTGAAAGCAACAAATGAGAAAACTGAAAGTCAAACCAAATCTAAGGTTGTCCGATCAACTACCTCCCATTCCTCTATAGTCATCGATTATGACTTCTTGGTGATTACATCAAGCGACAAATTCAACTTCTTCTAATAAAGTAGGCCTTCAATTTGCATTTTTCAAAAAGCGAAGTTCGAACCATTAAGCTTCTCAACCTTGTACTTATTTCGTCAGCCATTACTCGAACTCAAATCAAAGAATGTTGGAAATTATAATCACACAACGAAACAAATAAGAAAAATAAAAGTGCCAGGATTTAATGTGGAAAAAACTGAAATTGGGAAAAAACCAAAGAGTCAAACCACACCAAAAAATTCATAATGAAAATTAGGAGAAATTGTACATCTCTCTCTTCTCACACTCTCTTTTTATCTCTTCACTTCATACACATTATTATCTACTCAAAATAGATAAGAGACACACTTAAAAACATTCAACGAACGCAACTCTTCAAGTGAAATAAGAATAAGAGGGAGAAAAAAAAACTACTCAGCCTAACTCGTAGCGTAGTGGCGCTGGGAGTTGGAGTGCTGCAATGCTCCACTCTCTATCTCTGGCCTGACTCGCAGCGCTAGGAGTTGGAGCACCACAATGCTCTACTCTATGTCTCCAGCCTGAGCTTGAAGCACTGCAGCGCTCTAGCATATAGTGTTCTGGTGTTGTAAGACTGTATAAACAAAAAAATAATAATTTTGAGGGTTTTGCCCCCAAACCCCAAGCAAGGGGTGCAAAGTCCCCCGCAACCCTTCAGCTAGATCCTCATCGAGCTCGACCAATAGGATTGAGGTCGAAGTCAACAGTACAACCCGATTGATCAACACAATGAGATTCTACACAAAACTAACAGTAGGGTCTATTAATCATCAACTAACCTCATCAGAGTCCTTATAAGATCTTTATTTTAATGTTTATAAATATAATCTTGGCATATGGACACTTGGGAATGAAAGCGAAGGAAGGCATCTTCAAACACAATAAGACTTATATTATAGAACATTAGGCAAGTCTGGATCATCAAAAAACTTAGAATTGTAGCTACGAAAAGTTGTCAGGGAACCAAAGCTTTATAAACCCATAAAATTGCAAAAGTGAGTTGGATAGTGATAGATGACCCTACGGGATGATGACCTAAGAAAGGGCAAATTATCCTATGGGAAGAAGAAAATTATCTTAAGGAAGGGTTCATACTAATCCTATGGAATGGACAACGATCCTAGGAGAAAGGCTAACTATTCTAAAGAAGTATCTTAGGGAGGAAATCTAACCTAGAGAGCTAAAGTCCATCCTAAGCAATGGGCTGACTAACTTAAGCAGAAGGGCAAACTAATCTAAGGGATAGGACAATGACCCTGGTTAAGGTTCCATGGTTGTCCATCATTACTAGTCATCATAGCTCTTAGTTTACTTAGTAAAAAAAGATGAACAAACTTCTCTAATTGGGAGGATCATTGTCAACAACTATGAATTGCACCGTCCAATGGGACCTTATGGACTTAGAGATGTAAGGGGGACCTAATCCTAGGCTGACAGACAAGACTTAAACTCCACAACTACAAGAAGGGAAACTAATAGAAGAAATAATACCTTGTCCAGGTTAGAGTAAAAATGTCCTAGGATATGCACAAGAAGACTAAGAAAACTAGCTTGTGCATGAGGATAACTAAGATATACTCTACATTATGAATAATCATATCAATCACAACAATGAACCTACTATTGCTGGTGAATAATAAAATTGCATCAATAATGTATAAAAGAAACTTACATTTCTGACATCAGCATCTCTGACATCCAAATCAGTTGTCACCAAGATGAATTTAACCTTTGAGTTCGTTAAATATCCATATCTGGAAGAACAACTCCGATTCACAATGCAGCATACACAAGAATAATTTTGATGGAACATTGCAAATTTATAAGAGCATCGCTCAAAATAATTTCCGCATCTTACACTTTATAGTTTTCTGTAGGATATAAAAGTCCAAGAAACGTCTCATTCAAAGTAGGCCCACTCTTCTTAGGATTGTTTACTGTCACAATAAAAGGAATAACTTTTTAATATGAGAAGATTGCAGACGTTAGATGCTCCCACAAATTTGGAAAAAAAGTATGCATATTATTAAAGGAATTAGAGGAAAATCTTCTGGCACTTACAAAACACCACGTTAAATCTAATATGCAGATGAGTATCAACAGCTCATAAATCAGTTGAACTCAACTAACCAATTCATCCTACCACAAGACAATTTTTTTTAAGTATGCTACTTACCTCTATCCACTGATCTTTTTTTGGTCCTTTTTTAAATAGAGTGCATCAGATCCCAACAAAACTCTGCATTTGTGCATGCTTGAGCAAGAATAGTACAAGGACAAGTCATCTCTTGGGAAGTTCTCTTATTGTACCCTTTTTTAACCCTAATTTTTTGTTATTTCGACATTTTCTTATTGATTTACTAATGCTATTTTGGGCTTTTTGCAGAAAAGAAAAGAAAAAAAAAATGCATGAAGTTTGTTTCTTTACTATGCTAATCTCATCTACCAATTAATCTTTTGCAAAAATTAGTTACCAATCCATCTCTTATCCTACATTTGAGAAAACTCCTATTTCATCCCTGGACAAAACTAAATTATCTGATAGATTTTTGCTGAGGAAAACATGTTTGAAGGTCCTACCCAAAAAACATAAAAATCCTTTTACCATCTTATTGAGAAAAAAAAAAGAGGAATTCAACTATTAATCCTAGCTTAGAGCAGAACCTAAGAACCAAACCCTTATACCGTGCACAGAACTACCAAAAAAAAAAAAAAGGTAGCCAAACTATCAATCTTGCAAGAAAAGACGTGTCAATAACCCTCAAACTTCAACAATGGGAAAGACCAAAAGCCCGTTAACAACTCCTTCCTATTGACCTGTTCTAGCATAAAAAATGGATTTGCAATTCTCACAACATCCCACTATTCAGAGCAATAGTTCAATGAAATTTTACTCATCAAACTATTTTTTAGCCTATCATTTGACAGTACATTGTATTCATACTTTTGGATGTCAATTATAGTATGATTTGCCTAAATTTAGCATTGTGATGATTTTCCATAAGTGATTTTTTTTTGTTGAATCCTTTTTTGTCTTCGTAATTTTGTTTGTTTCTTTATTTCCATACAGCACATTTTAAATATAGGGTTTAGATGTAAAAAATTTTAATGACTAAACATAATGATATCAACAATCACTAAAAGCAAAGTACATTTAAAATTTCTTGAAGCTTCCAGAAAGTTGTAGAACCGTTCAAATATAACGAGAAACTTCCAAGAGATAAAGATGATAACCGGAAGTCAAACTAAGCATTCCAAAACTCCCTTCTAATCCCTTGGCCATCCACATCACATAAGGAGAATAATTTTAATGTTTTTTTAATTTTGGAATGAAAGGTAGCTAGGATATTTAGGATGATTTCCTATTTTGGTCAATTAGATTAGAATTGAATTTGAATATGTTCAGATTTGAATTTGTTGTCTATATTCCTATAAAGAAGAGGTCTTTAGGACGTTATTTTCAAGCTGAAATAAAAGAATATGATCTTCTATTCTATTCTATATTTTCATATTATTCTCACTAAATCCCATAATTAGAAGCCCATCTAACAATATATTAATATTCAGGACATATCGCCGTCGTGTCTTATCAAAAGCAAGTAATTTAGAGCTCTATTTCTTCCAAATTTGATTCTTCACAATTTTGTTGTTCAACATATGGGCTAATTTGTCCTTCACAACTCTAAATTTATACACAATCCATGACTTCTTATCTTACCAGACCTCAAAGGAAGAGGAAAGAAGTTTACATGTGAAGAAATTTTAAATAGGTCTAAGGAAACTCTAGCTCACATCACTGCATACCTCTTCTCATTTCTCCATCATCCATAAGTTAAATACATCCCTAACTAAAAGCTCCACATAAAGTAATAGCCTAATTATCCTACTGGTTCAACAACCTTATACACTCAAATCTCTTGATCACATGACACTATTGACGTGCACGATGTTTGATAGGAAACACTTGTAGAAAAACCAGAAAAACAGTTGGCTGAAATTGAAATTCAATAAAAGGCAAACAGTGATTGAGAAGAACGACGTGGAAAACTTAGAGTCAACCTTTATAATTGACGAATTAGGGAAGAAAAAGAACAAGATAAAATGGATCTTCAATCCGAGAGGAAGATTCATCTCTCCCAATATCTGGCTGCTAGCTAGAGCTCAAACAAACCTTAGAACCAACTAATTGAAGCTCAAATCAGAGATAACCTAACCCTAGGGAAAATATCCCGCTTAAAGCATACAAAAAATAAAGGA
Organism: Dendrobium chrysotoxum; assembly: GCA_019925795.1. NCBI lineage: Eukaryota > Viridiplantae > Streptophyta > Magnoliopsida > Asparagales > Orchidaceae > Dendrobium > Dendrobium chrysotoxum. Next base: position 41,759,547 of record CM034304.1, on the reverse strand, counting down.
AATTCCCAAACAACCCCTCCATTGAATTTTCCCTCATAAACAACATTAATTCCTTCTTAATTGCGGGCTGTTGGACCTCACGAAGAAGGGGGCGGAACTTCTGTTTCGCCTCCGATCCGGTCCAGTGACCGGTCTAACAATACCTCTCTCCCAGAGGCCCACCTTATCCTCAAGGTGGAAGGATAAAAACTGATGCTTCACTCTCTCGTATAGCTCCCATGTAGCGTCATAGTCGGGTAGGGTCTTTCACTTTATCAACACTTCCTTGAGCCCATCTTTGCCTTGTCGTACCCCTTTCAACTCTAAGGGTTTCAACACCACTTCCAAGTCCTCGGTCAATGTCATAAGTAGCTCTGAACTAGCTGCATGATCCCCAATAACTCTCCTAAGCTGTGAAAAGTCAGGGGTAACCTCAATTGGTAAGCCACAGCTCCGATCCTCTCCAATATCTTGTAAGGGACAAAGTATTTCGGTGCCAGCTTCTCATCTCTCATGTTAGCGATCGTCCTTTGTTTGTAAGGACGAAGCTTCAAATAAATCCTATCCCCATCTCAAACTGGATGTTCTTCCTATTCCCATCTATCTGCTTCTTTATGATCAACTAAGTCCTCAACAAGAGTCGTTTTAATTCCTCCAGTACTCTATCTCTCTCCTCAAAGTACCGTTTCATTGAAGAAACTGGTGTGCTGCTCTACCCAAAATGCATCAGGTGAGATGGATCCCTTTCGTACAACACTTTAAAAAGAGTTATCTGGGAAGCCAAATCATACGAAGTGTTATACTAATCACTTGGCGCACAACCGAGGTGTCTGAAGCAAAAAATCACAGGTAAATCTCCAAACTCTTGTTAACCACCTTCGTATGCCCATCTGTCTGAGAGTGGTAAGCGGTGCTCCTCTTCAGTACTATCCCCTGCAGCCTGAACAACTCCCTCTAAAAGTGACTGAGGAACACCTTATCTTGATTGAACACTATAGATTTTGGTATCCCATACAGTCTGACCACCTCTTTGATGAATGTCGCTACCACTGTCACTATCGTATAGGGATGTCGTAGGGGAATGAAGTGAGCATATTTGTTTAATTTGTTAACTACCACCATAATTACTGTAAATCCCTTAGATCGGGGTAACCCATCTATAAAGTCTCTCCCATACCCTATCTAGTAGAGCCAGGGGTTGAAGCAACCCACCTGGAGCCATGGCCAAGTATTTGTTCTTTTGGTATATCTCACATCTAACCACCATCTCTTCTGTATCTTTGTGCATCCCATTCGAATACAACTATACTGCCAATCTCATGTATGTCTTCTGCACACTAGAATGACCCCCAACAGTGCTCCCATAAAACTCCTGCAGCAGATGTGGAATATGGGCCGAGATCTGAGGCAATACAAACCTCCCCTGATATAACAGTCTCTCCCTCTCTAGAGAATAGCCATTCTCATCCCTCAGTAAATCTGCTCTAATCCTTCCCAGCTTCTCATTCTGCACACTCTCCTCTTTAATAGCCACCCAATCCAGCATCAGTGGTATCGACATGGCTAATTCTTAGAGTTCTCCCCTACATCTGGACAATGCATCAACCGACTTGTTCTCTATCCCTAACCTATAATGGATCTCAAAGTCATAGCCCAACAGCTTTGACAACTACCTTTAATGTTTCTTGGTCACCATCCTCTACTCTAACAGACACTTCAAGCTCTTATGGTCTGTCCTGACGATGAAATGTCAGCTCAATAAGTAAGGCCGCTATTTCTGAATAGCCAACATTAGCCATCAACTTTCTCTTGTAGACTGACTTCAGCCTAGCTCTGGCTATCTACACCTGGCTGAAATAAGCTATAGGCCTGTGATTCTGCATGAACGCTGCCCCCAATCCATACCCTGATGCATCAGTCTCTACCATGAAAATTTGGCAGAAATCAAGTAGGCTTAGGACCGGTACTGTGGCCATGGCCTTCTTCGATCTTTCGAATGCTTTGATAGATGCCTCTCCACACAAGAAGCTATCATTCTTCAACTGCTTCGTCAATGACCAGGCTATAGTGCTGTATCCTCTCACAAATCTCCTGTAATACCCAGTCAACCCTAGGAAACCCCTCGGCTCCCTCAAATTTTTAGGGAGAGGCCATTTCAGCATTGCTTCAATCTTGGCATGAACAACAACCACCCTCTCTTGAGATACCATGTGCCCCAAGTACTCCACACTAGCTTGTGTAAAGCAACACTTCTTCAGGTTGGCTCTCAGTTGGTGCTCCTGTAAAACTTCGAAGACCACCCTCAAGTGCTCCAAATGCTCCATCAAAGAAAACTAGTACAAACCTCCTGAGATATGGTCGGAACACCCTGTTCATGATGGACTGGAAGATAGCAGGGGCAATGGTGAGGCCAAACGACATCACCAGGAACTCGTAGTGTCCCTCATGAGTTATGAACACGATCTTTGGAACATCCTCCTCTCTTATCCTCATCTGATAGTATCCAGACTTCAGATCCATCTTCATGAACACTACAGCTCCACACAACTCATCCAACAGCTCATTTATCACCGAAATGGAAAACTTGTCTGGCACAATCTTCTTGTTCAAGGAGCAGTAGTGTTCTTTGCCCGGTAATCCACAAAGAATCTCCAGCTCCCATCCTTCTTCTTGACTAATAAAATTGGGCTAGAAAAAGGACTCACACTCGGCTTGATGATCCCTGCCTCTAACATCTCCGGATCAACTTCTCAATCTCATCTTTCTAAATCTAACGGTAGTGATAAGGCCTGACACTAACTGGTTGTACTGAAGGAGGAATGTCTCCTCCGTCATCCAATTTGATCCCCTCTACACTCTGCAACTTCACTAGAAATCCTCCTCCCACCTCTTGTATGACCCTCACCATGATTTTGAGTGACACTATGGCTTTGGATAACCCTGCATCACCCCTAATTATCATCCTTCTTCCCTCCACCACCAGTTTCATTGTTAGTGCTCCCTAATTAACCTTGGTATCCTCTAAGGTCTGTAGTCCTTTCATCCCCAAGATGACATCAATGCTCCCTAACTCCAATGAAAGAAAGTCCTCCCTCACCTGGACCCCCTGTATGGTCAAAAACACTCCCCTACACACTCCTCTACCCATCTCCACCTTTCCAGTACCCATAATTACTCCATAACACCCTGTGTCCACCAATTTCACCCTTAATTGGTCTACAACTTGATTGAGGATGAAATTATGAGTAGCCTCACTGTTTATCAACACCGCCACCTCCCTATCTATCATTTCTTCTTTCACTTTCATGGTGTGATTTGGAGTGAATCTCACAACTGAGTTCAAGGAGACATTCAACATGTCTAGATGCAACTCTTCCTCCTCTACTAATGCCTCACTCCAACTTCCCTCCTCAGCTTCTCATCATCACAGACGGTGAGAACCTAAAGAGTTCGATCCTTAAACATGTACTCGGTGTATACCTCTCATCACATCTGAAGCACACCTCACCCTCTTCTCATACATCTCCTTCTTAGTGAACTTCTTGAAATTTCCCCTGAATCCCCCTCCTACAGGCTTCTCCTTTGGGGTATCTCGAAGGCGAAGGCTCTAACGTTGGCCCCTTGGGCACTAAAAATGTAGTGGTCATCTTGTATGAGCCTCCTAAATTGTTCCCTCTGGCCCCCCTCTCCAAGTTCTTCTAATCCTCCACTAACCGTGCTAGCTCCATAGACTCTCCTAAGTCAAGTGGCCTCATCACTCTAACCACCGCCCAAATTTCTTGTTTGAGCCCTTCATGAAGTTCCCCTCTAGTACAGTCTAAGACAGCCGATCTAGTCAGTTAGTAAGGTGCTCAATCCTCTCACGGTACTTTACCACTGAGCCTTCTTGCATCAGGGCGAAAAATTGCTCATAGAAATCCTCTCCCCTGCTGGTTCAGAAACGTTCCAACAAGCAATCATTGAACTCCCTCCAGCTCCATATGGGCCGTTTCATGTCACTCTATTGGTACCAAACCAAAGCCTTCCCCTTCAAACATAGGCCATTTGCAGTCGGCCTCCCCTCCTTCGTTAACCCATTGACGGAGAAATACCTCTCCACCTTGTAGATCCACTCATGTGCATCCTCTCCCTCAAAGATAGGCATTTTCAACTTCCTTACCCTCGGATCTCCTCCGTTCCCCCTGAATCCTCCATAACCTCTCATTTTCGAGAATGAATACGAGCAATGTCGTCGCCTCCCCAAGTGTCTCGATCCTCCCTTCTACGCTTGTACCCAAACCCTTCTTCAAAATCCCCCCTTATCCTTTCAAAATCAGCACAGCTTCGCTCATAATTAGCCTCTCTTCTTACAAAATCAACATCCCTTCGCTCATACCCACTACTCATCTCCCCCTAGAAATAAGCTCTAGGTGAGGCATCCCATCTTCTCCCTCCAAAATCTCCACTTCTTGATTTTCCCCTCTCCTTATTGGATTGAGGTTTCCACCCCTTCTTTGGCTGCCGGTGGCTCCCCCTAAATTACCTAGCAACTTCCTCAGCATTTCTTCCATGATGGCAAACTTTCCATCCATCTTTTTATGGACGAATGAAAATTGATTTTCGAACTCTAAAATTTTTTTCACATAATCTAATTTCAATTGGCCTATCTCCCATTCCAATACTTCAACTTTTCTTCCGGCCATAGGTACCTTGAATCGATTGATCAGACACTAATTTGATAGAAAACACTTGTAGAAAAACCAGAAAAAAGAGTTGGTTGAAATTAAATTTCAACAAAAAAGCAAACAACGATTGAGAAGAATGACGTGGAAAATATAGAGGAAACCTTTATAATTGATGAACTAGAGAAGAAAAAGAACAAGATACAATGGATCTTTAATCTGAGAGGAAGATCCAGCTTTCCCAATCTCTAGCCATTAGCTAGAGCCCAAACAAACCTTAGAACCAACTAATTTCAGCCCAAATAAGAGATAACCTAACCCTAGGGAAAATATCTCACTTAAAGCGTACAAAAAATAAAGAAAATCCCTAAACAACTCCTCCTTTGAATTTTCCCTCCTAAACAACATTAATTCCTTATTAATTGCAGGCAGCTGGACCTCACGCACAAGGGGGCAGAACCTATGGGGTGGAACTTCTGTTCCGCCTCCGATGAAACAAAGACGATCCAGGATGGACCGGCTGGACCAGTCCAGTGGCCGGTCTAACAATGTTCCTTATTTCTCATATCATTGCTCGTCCCTCACTAGTCGTGCATGTTGAATTCATACTACAATAGTTTCCACAGTCATGAAATTGTAAATCCCTAGCTTAGGTTTCCAACTAGACACATTTTATTATCGCATGGAGAAGTCTAGTTCCAAGGCCTCCAAATCCACTATTAATAATTGAATCACCTATTACCACACAATTCCATGAAAATTATCATTGATGTCATCAACATTCCTTGGATTGCGCTACCTATCTACTTGGAGTCTTGAGAGCTCTACATGAGCCTGATCTAGCATAGCCTCCCCCATGGACACCGGTTCACACAATTTTTTGAGGAAGTATTGTTCGCATCCAAAGGAGTTTAATACATAACACGATCATCGGAAGACCACTACCCTTGATTTTTATTGCCAATATTGTAATAATATCTCACGAATGGATTTTCTTATTTTATTAATTCCTTTTATTTTATGATAATAGGCCATGATGACTTTTTTAAAATTTTGTTAATTTTTCTTTTGTCTTTGTAATTTTGTTTGTTTCCTTATTTCCATACACCCCATTTTAAATATAGGGTTTGGATGTAAAAATTTTCAATGACAGAATATAATGATATGAACGAGCACTTAAAGCAAAGTTCATTTAAAGTTCTTGAAGCTTCCAATAAGTTGTGGAACCTTTCAGATACTAGAAACTTTCAAGATATAAGGATGATAACCAGAAGTCAAAATAAGCATACAAAAGCTCCCTTCTAATCCCTTGGTCGTCCACATCACATAAGGAGGATAACTTAAATGTTTTTAATGTTTGAATGAGAGGTAGCTAGGTGATTTAGGCTAATTTTCTATTTTAGTCAATTAGATTAGAATTGAATTTGAATATGTTTTGATTTGTATCTAGTGCCTATATTCCTATAAGTAAGAGGGCTTTAGGATGTTATTTTCAAGCTTGAATAAGAATATAATCTTTCACTCAATTCTCTCTCATTTGCCAAATTATTCTCTCATTCTTCTAAATCCCATAATTAAAAATCCACCTGACAATATATCAATATTTAGAGCAAATATCCTTCATGTATTATAAAAAATAAATAAGTTAAAGCGTTGTTTCTTCATGATTCAGTTCCCCGCAACTTTGCTGTATAACACATGGGCTAATTCAGCCTCCATAACCCTAGATTTATGCACAATCCATGACTTCTTATCTTACTGAAGCCTCAAAGGAAGAGAAAGGGAGTTTACATGCAAGAAACTTTAAATGCAAAGAAACTTTAGATAGGTCCAAGGAAACTCTAACTCACATCATTGCATACCTCTTCTCATTCCTCCATGATCCTAAAGTTAAAAACATCTCTTAAAGTAATACTAAAAGCTCCACATAAATCAATACCTAAATATCCTTCCGGTTTCAAAAACCCTATGCACTCAAATTATCGATCACACGACACTATGGATGTGCAGGATGTTCCTTAGTTCTTGTATTCTTACTTGTCCTATTACTTACTACCATTGTTTCCACTGTCATGATATTATAGAGCATAAGCCTAGGTTTTTGACCAGACACATTTTATTATCCTATGGCGATGTCAAGTGCCAAAGCCTCCAATTCCTCTGGAAATAATTGAATCACCAATTACTATACAATTCTATAGTAATTATCATTGACGTCATCAACATTCACTAGAATGCTGCTTGTCTGCTTTTTGGCCCTGAGAGCTCTAAATGAGCATGTTCCACTATAGCCTCCTCCATGGACAATAGCTTATCGAGGCATATGCTCCAATTCAGTTTTTCGAGGATGATTTATTCACATCCAAAAGAAGTTAATACATAACACGATCATTGGAAGACCACTACCCTCAGTTTTATTGTCAATATTATAAAAATAACTCATGAATGGCTTTTCTTATTTTGTTAATTCCTTTGTTGTCATGTTTCATTTGATTCCTTATTTTCTTTGACCCTATTCTATAAATAAGGGTTGGATGTAAATGTTTCAAAATAAATGAATATGATCATTGAAAGCAATGCTTCTCGAGTAACTCTCCTCTCACAGTTGTCATTCTCACAATGCTCTCTTTTAATCTATCTCTTTGCCGAATGCCACCTTTCACTTTCTTCCCCTCACAGTCCATATCCAGTAATTGGATGCTCCTCTCTCTCTCTCTCTCTCCATCAAAAATCAAATGCTTCCTTGTCCATATCAAGAAAAAGGAATAAAAAACTTAATTGAATGGAACAAGCATGAATCGTTCTATATCTAAAATTGGCTGATTTAGGAGTTAGCCCAACAGCTCCATACCCGAGCCATTGTCACTCCTACCCCACCATGTCAAAGTTAATTATTTTAATCTCGGATGGGCTCTCAGGTGCACTTGTCGTGACATCATTGGGATATCATATCCCATTAATGGCTTCCTTATTTTAATATTAAGTCTTTTTCTTGCTAATCACCACTATCAGCCACAGTATTCAGGCTATCTTGGGAAAAATCAACATGGAAGTCTTATCTTGCTGCCATTAGGAGCGAGTAGGGAAGGGCTTCATGAAGAAGAATATTGTAAGAAAATTCTAGGCATACTTCAATCAAGAGTACCAATAATTATCAAATCTATCTTTCTGAATGTTACCATAAGGGATTTGTATTCATGATTTCAGCATGGGATATCATATTAAGTCTCCTCACATCTCTACATTCTATCCATTACTCAATACAGTCAAAGGACAGTGCAAAATAAATTCAACTATGTCAAAAAATCACTGGATGATACATCAATTAAGCAAATGTTACTCTTGGTAAATATAGATTCAACTGCTCTCGCAGAAAACCTATATCCAACAGTCCACGGAGACTTGAGTTGGAAAAGGAGACTTGAGTTGGAAAAGGATAATGCAAGACCTGCAGGCAGTTGCACTGCTTGAGGCTCTAGTTAGAAAACCAAATCATAATCTTTATAACGGTAATATAGTAATCAAAGATTGGATGAGAATGTTCAAGTTGTAATTGGAAAGGTCACACATTTCCTGGTATTATCAATCAGTTAAGAATCAGCAATATTTAGATATATCTCACTTTGGATATAATTGCTCATTTCACCAAAATAAAGAAAATCATTTTTACAATCAAGCCGTGTCGCTCCCACCGCTTTCCCGAAATCACAGCTCTTCGGCAAGGAAAGAAAAAACTCACCTCTCTCTTCGATGACGTCCAAGGAACAGTGCACTATGTGGTGAAGTTTCAAGGCGTCATCAGCTTCGGTGAAGCTCTGTAAGTACAGCGGATTGTTCTGCCCTTGGATACAAATCAACACAATTCAGATTTTATCGGAATACCAAACGAGAGAGGAGAGAGGAGATGCGGTTACAGACCTGGTGTCCGACGACGGCGACGCACACGATCATCTTTCAAACCACGAGTAAGATCTCGTCGGACCCTAGACAGATTCGGTCGGCCTTCCACTACAATCTCAGCCTTTTGAGGTCTCTGACGGTAATAATAATAATAATAATCAAATTTAACTAAAAAATACATATTTTGTACAAAATTTTTTTATAAAGAACATATCAATTGATGAAGAAAGGTCATATTTTGATTGAATGCATAATAGTATTTGTTATTTATGGCACTGAGATAGAAAAAATGTCCTTTTTCTGTGATATAGTGATCAAAATCTTAATAAAAATCTTTTACAAAATGTTTATTGGTATAGCCATGGTTTATTATCATTACGATCGATACAATTTTTTTTATGGATCACAATTTTTTATGTTAAAAAATAATTCAAAGTAACTCAAAGAACTAAACATGAGCTTGAATTGATCCAAATTGACTTCATAAAAGAATAGATAAGTTCAAAGCAACAATTAGATGATCATTATGCTCGTAACTGATGGACTTCTTAATCATAATACTATACATTGGATGAGTTGCTCCTTGTTACCATCTGAAGGCAACACAATACTCTTAGGGCATCTCCAATCGAATATAATTCGAGTATTTACAATTCGCACGAGCATCTAATCGAGTGATATTTCAAAAGACATTTTCTTGTTTTGAACATTGACGGCGCAATGTTCACGAATGCATTTTAAAAAAATATATAGAGAGAGGAAGTATATACACAAAATATTCTTTTTGGTGTTAGAAATGAAATTCTGATGGAGATAAAAAAGCTGTTTGATATGTCCCTTACTGCATTTTGGAATAGAAAATAAGTTTTTCGGTTGGAGATGTTAGCACTCTCCAAAAGCAGCAGGTTCAAAAAATCAACCTTCCACTACCGCTGCACTCTGACACCATCATAGCCTAAGCTCTGCAAACAACGACAGAGCAGAATACTCTAACTTGCTCCCTATGTCTCTCTATATATGCACTCAAATAGTGTAACTACTCAATTTATGAAAACACAAAACCATTGCAACAGTAAAGCTCTATTCTCTATTTTCTATCCCTGATTAACCTCTCTATCTCTTCATGGTATCAGAGCTCTAAGCTCTATAGCCTCTACATCTTCTTCCAGACTTCAATGGGAGATCAAGATGCCACAAGTACCCAGTCTGCCTTGCCTATCTCTGCCTCGATGGTAGACTTCACTATACCACCTCCGCCGAAATTCCTCATGTCGAACATCAAATCCGTCGTTAACATTCAACTCAACAATGAAAACTATTTAATCTGGAGACTACAGATCTTTGAACTCTTTTCAGTTAATGGATTCGAAGGGTATCTAACTATCAAACAAGTGCCCCTTGAGCCGACATTATCCTCCACCAGAACCACCTCTAGCTCTTTGGACCACCGCCTGTGGCACCTCATAGACTAGAATATGGTCTCAGCACTTTTCTCCACCATCTCACCCTCCATCTTTCCCTACATACTAAACCTAACTATTGCCAACGAAATTTGGCTTGCCCTGGAGAATCGACTGCAACCCACCAATCGCTCTAGGGTGATACAGCTCAAAAACGAGCTGCATAACATTTAAATGGAGGAAAACACTATGAGCCAAAATCAAAGCTTTGGTGGACAGCATAGCAGCAGCTGGATCGAACATAGACTCCAAGGATATCATCCTCTACATTCTCAATGGGCTACCATCGGCATACAACTCCTTCAAAACTGCCATTAGAACTCCACCCGATTAGCCTGAATACTCTCTACTCCTTACTCTGTAACGAGGTGATTAACATTCAGAACGAACAGCTCAAGGATACTTCAAGGATAATATAGCTCTATATTCCTCCAACACCAGATCCAACAGAGGTCTCAACACTTACTCAAACCCATTATTGTGATCGTGGTACACCTCCCATATACCCTTCTTCAATCGGCTGAAGGTCCTACATTCCTCTCCAGCTGAGACCAGTCTGTCAAATATGCAACAAAACCGGTCATACGACCACCACCTGTTGGCATAGATGCTGTAATAACTCAAATATTTGAAATAAATTTATTTAAAAAATATGAAAATTCTGAAGCAGAGGGCTTCAGCGTTGATTTGGTGAGCGTTGTGACGCCAGCCAATTAACAATATATATATATATATATATATATATATATATATATATATATATATATATATATATATATATATATATATATCGCCTCACCCCACCGACTATCTCACTTGAGTACTTAGCCATGAAGAAAGTGAAAGAGAGAAAGAAGAGAGAGGATAGAGAAAGGTCTTTGGATCACATTTGTCAGTCATTCCTGTTACAGATTTTATTCTATTCGTTGTGACTAATCTTTTACTTTTATTTTTAATGATTTTGATTTCTACAAATTTTAGCTTCTAAATCTACAAAAATTACATTGTCTCTTGATTTCATAAACTTTCACAGTACAAGTTTGGATATGTTATAGATTTGATTATTCTTAATGATTTGATATGATTATATTACATTTTAAATGAAAGTATTGAATGATATTAGATACATGATATGATAACACCATGTGATACCCTACTAATCCATGTGATTCACTGATTGAGTCATAAGGAGCTGGAGATTGATTAGGAGTTATAAGGAGTTAGGGTGATTGATTCACATGATTCAATGGGAGTAATAAGGAATACATTGATAGGGAGTTATAAGGGGTGACTGATTGAGAGTCATAAGTGCAAGAGACTCCTTAAGATACACTCATTGAATATTTGAATACTGATACCGACATTGCTACGAACACTGTATTGATATTGTGACTGATAATAATATTATTTATTATCATTAACACTACTTAACGTTATTGATCATGATACTAATATTATTACTGATATTAGTATTGTTGACTGTTACTGATATTGCGATTGATGACGTAATGGATTGAGATGTGAGGAATTATAGAAGGATAAATTAATGCAGGTAATGAATTTTCATTTCTACAAATTTTATCTTTCCTAAATCTACAAAAATTATATTATCTCCTGATTTCATGAACTTTCACCATGTAAGTTTGGATATGTTATAGATTTGATTATTCTGACTGATTTGATATGATTTTATTCTATTTTAAATAAAAGTATTGAATGATATTATATACATGATATGATAATTCCACGTGATGCCCTATCGATCCACGTGATTCACTGATTGTGTTTTTTAAAGGGGGATTTACATACCACTTTATTTCATGCTATTTACATATCTAACACCTAAAACTTTAATATTACATGCCTATCACTCATATAAAAGTGATAGGAATGTAATATTAAAGTTTTAGGTGTTAGATATATAAATAGCATGAAATAAGTGGTATGTATGTAAATCTCCCTTTTTAATAAATTCCATTTTATTCTTTGAATATTTGAATTTTTTGAATTTTGATATTTATTTAACTCAGTCAAATTGCTATTTAGTTCTAGCAAAATTGATAAAAGTAAAATATGAAGGCATGCCTTTGAATTGTCTAAAATATTACAATAAGTACTCGACACAGTGATTTCATTAATCACCATGATTATTAGATCTCCCCTTAAAAAATAAAAAAATGAACAAATTTTACTACAAATGTGTAATCCCAATCCTTAGATATAGCTCTACTTTTGGCCACAAAAGACCTGAACTGCAAGCGTAGCCGTGGTTTCTGGACAGTTTGCATCTGCACCATAAACCTCCCCATTCACTGGCAGCACACAAGAAGCCTTTCCCAAACAGACCTGGTCATTATCATGCAAGGCAAAAGCAAAAATCGCCATTAAGAGACAGAAAGCAAGGGATAGAAATCTTATAAGAAATTATTTACAACTGTTTCCACAAGTGACTTCTTATTTTCAGCCATTTTTACATTGAGAGTTTTGCCCAAAAGCAAAAATCTGATTAACAGAGACGCTCATTTTAACTTCTAAATGGAATTTCTAATAGAATTTCTTCCCAAAAGCAAGGAATCACTTGGAAAGAAATTTTATGGATTCTGTTTTGTTTGAAGCTATTGAAAGGAAGGAATTTCTTGTTTGATTTAGGAGAGAATGAGTTTTTGTTTCTTATGAAGATGTGACAAGAATCTCAATAATAATTTGATAAATTTTTATTCTTAATTGTTCAGAAGATATTCTTAATTGTTCAGAAGGTTGAGAAGAAAATAGTAAATTTAAAAAGCGTTTGTACATATTTTCAAGTAAGTTTAATTATCTATGAATTATATTGTACACAAAGCTTAGCATGAAATTGTGAAGTAAATGATTTTACATTCCGTCAGTTCCTTCACGCATACCCGTAAGAAATTTCATGTAGAACTTATGAATGAAGAGCAAACATGTATTGGAAAAGAGCTGCATTACCTTCTCAACAACATGCTGCGTATGTGGAGCATGGCAGCTTCCAATGGTGTAGTTTCCACACACGCCGCTGGGGTTGCCAAAGCTAGCAAAGGTGATGGCTTGGATGACTTTATTGTCTGGGCATTTGAGGTGAGATTCTGGCTTAACATCCTCAGCAACCGACCTGAGTTGGCCTTCCTTCCTCGACCATGATTTGATAACACCAGGATGATATTCAGACACGTAAGTACATATGTCATCTCTCCTAACTGTAAAAATTTGGATTCCCTCGGGGTTTCCTCCAGATTCCTCTAACACAACAAGAAGGTTCTTTGTTTGGTTCAAGAATGAGCGAGGGATATGATAACTGAAATGAACAGTATCAGAACAAAGCAATTTGAACTTTGAAACATCTATATATTAAACTATTTGATTACTAGAACAATTTTTTCAAGTCTGAACACTTACACAGTCTGAGTTGGGGTCCCAAGAGGGGAGAGATTGGAAACCCAGTATCGGCCAATGCCTTCGCCATTGACCCAGACAAGACCTTTGGCCATGGTGCTCATGTCGATGATGACTGGATCATTTCCATGGGGTGTATCGAAGTATCTCTGCAGTGCAGCGGTTTTCATGATAGATAATTAACAAGACTAAAATTCACAGTACTCAATTTGTTATTATTAAGTGTTTTTGTTAAGATTTGTTCATGATTCTACCTTGTACCAGGTAATGGGTACGTTGCTCTTAGCTTTGGTCCATTGAACTCTGGAGACTCCTTCATTTGAGTAGATCCGGAGCTTTTCTCCTCTAAAGCCAATCTGTTTGTTTTCAACATGATTAGATTTCTGAGTAAGAGAATGTGATTGAATTGGCAGTGAATTAAATGCTTACCTTATGGCCCCAACCATTGGCAGAGAGATCCAGGGTACCTGTGTTAAGGCCTTGAATGGCGACCGAGCGAATTCCAGCAAGCCGGCGTTCAAGGTAAGGACCACTATCCTTTACAAAGTATAATAGAATATATTAGTCTCCTTCTATGGCATGCAATTCCAAATTGTCAAAATTTTGATTTTGAATTTATTACCGGGAAACCAACCGTCATGGCTAAGATGGTAATGTGGTTGGTTCCAGGCTTCAGCTTCATGACTTTTTGGAAGACAAAGCTCTTCTCAATCTTACTACCATGCGCGTTTCCTGAATGAAATATGCACTTGGTTTATTCAGCAACAGAACAGGTGCAGTGGAAAGTCTGTACAAGGATAATCTTTTGTCAAATTTGAGATAGAATGAAATGAGAATTATATACCAAGGTATTGGCCATTGACAAATGCGTGCACTGCATGGCCAAGGCTTGCAACTTGGAGCACAGGATGAATATCTTTCCTCCAAGGAAAGTCTTCTTGCTGCAGCTTAAATCTGTGATCAACGAGTAAACAAAAGGAAAATATTATACCCAGGTATTTCTGTGTTAACACAACAACCTTAGGCCCTGCTTGTCTCAAAACAGCTTAAAATATTTATGTATCTTCCTAAGGAGTCGCCCATTCCAAGAGTACTTTATTATAATCACATGCTTAACTGTTGAGTTCTCAGGAGAAATTCACTTGTCACAGCAAAAGATGCGCTGCTCTTATATAATTCATTATTTTCTCTTCTACTTTCAATATAAGATTTTGTTCATTCATGCACCTCTTTTTTTTTAGAGCAAGCCTATAAAGAGCTGCTCTTTGTCCGAGCCTCAATCCCAACGATCACTCATTTCTCTCACAATGATTCTTTTACATTAAAGAAAAATGGAAATGGGAAAGTAGCAAACCTGGTGGTATACCAAAGGTAATCAGTGGTATCCTTGGTCATGTTCATGAGCTCCAATGGCTCTGGGCTATGAACAATTCCTTTGTCATGATATCTGGGGATATGATCCTGGTACATCTCCCATCTTTTTTTCTTCTTCCTCTCCACAAATCGAATGAAGGTCCTTGAGTTGTGCTGGGCATTAATCTACAATACAATTTGAAAGAAGAGGTAAGCAAGCATCTTTCTCAGTCTCATCAAACTTTGCTTTGATAACTAAATGAATTGTGTAGTTTTCTAACCCTCTGAGTATTGAAGACCACAGTCTTGCAGTCTGGAAGAATGCTAATAGAATGGGGTGGCAAGAAGTAGTTGACGCCACGGAAGTTCACTGTGTAATCTCGGTCAGCCTTCTTGTTTGTGAGGAAAGCAGCACACACTTTCTTACTAGGAAGGTCATAGACTCTAGCCTGTATTCTTGAAAGAAAAAAAATCATCAAAACACAACCACCACAACGATAAATTTGCATAATAGGAGTAAATGTAGCTAACTTTACCATTTCTTACCTCAACATTTTTCCCCAGTTTTCTGAAACTGTAAGAACCCCAAAGTAGGGGTTTCTTGCTAAGTTTCAGAGCACGATGGAGGTCCTTCAGGTGTCCCCATTTTGGCTGTTTCTGTAAACCTGTATAAGGACAGTGAAATTCAGAACTTGCGTGTCGTGGAAGAGCTTTAAAGGAAACATTATTTACTTTTAGTACCATATTCATCAAGAGGTGCTTCATCATAGTAGCGTGTCGCGACGAAAGCAGAACCAGTTCTTCCAAAGTTTGTTCCTCCATGATACTAAACGTCAAAAATCTCTCTTTTATCATTATTCAAAACCGAATTTTTATTCATGCATATACTATAATAGATAAGACTTCATACCATGTAATAGTTTGCAAGAGACCCATTCTTAGAGAAGAAGCGAGCAACAGAGAAAGCAAGATCTTCAACTGACCTTTGAGATGGTGGGTCGCCGAAAACTCGGTACCTTAAGATCAACATAAAGAAATAACTCAATCTGCAGAAAGAAAACACCAAAGGAGCAGCATTCTGAAACTCTACTTACTGAGCAGTCCAGTTCTCAGCCCAGATATGAGGCTTAGTTGGATGGTTAGGTCCCTTCCAGGTATCACCACAGTTTCTTCCATTGCAAGCATTGATCTACAACAGTGCAGAAGAAGTAAAATTAATTATCATGCATGTTCGATATAAATTGATCAATACAACTTACTATTGGTCCAGGAGCATCCTGTTGCTTGCACATCATCCATGGAACTCCAATCCCAAGGCTCAAGGCAAAGTCAGCTGCCCACTGTACATACTTCTTGCCATCTTCCCCGAACGCCGCTTGTACCATGTTGTATTCATTTTCAATCTATTTTTAACAACTTTTTTGCTCATAATTCAATGGAGAAATGATTGATTGATGGGAGTTGTGGATGATACTAACCTGAGCAAGGATGATAGGACCTCCCTGAGAAGCAAAGAGCTTCTCTTCCTTCATCATATCAACAATTTTTCTCACAAATTTCTCCATATGATACTGCATGTAAATTTAAACTTAATTCGGCCATTATAGAATGGCTTTCTTGAAAAAATTTAATTCAGGTTTGATGCTGATTCTGATTACCTTGAATGGAGGGTTGTTGGTTCGAAAGGTGATGTCTTTTACCTCCCTTAACCAATATGGAAATCCACTGAAATGCATCGAAGACAATGGTCAAAAACTAAAATTCTTTTTTGATCGATAAAAGCAGATTTAGTGTTACAAAACTTCATGAAGTTATTACCCATGATTCCATTCAGCCTGAATGAAGGGTCCAATCCTAAGTGTGACATATAATTTCTCCTTTTGAATCAACCTGATGAATTTCACCAAGTCATACCTTCCCTCAAAATTGTACTGCAACAGAAAACACAAAACATTATTATGTGGGTGTGAAAGTGTTTGTATATCTCCAAAAAAAAAAAAAAGATATCCTGATCTAAATCTATCTGGATGTCTCAACAAAAAAAAAAATAATTGCGAGTGTTTACCCGTCCCTGAACTGGTTCATGACCATTCCAGAAAACATACGTTTGGATCAGGTTGATCCCGCCCTTCTTTGCATTGGCAATGATACCAGGCCACATCTGATCATCCAAATCAACGAGTAACTACTCTGATACATTTAAAATCCCAAAATGAACGAAAAATGGATAGCGAAATGAGTAGTGCTTACATCTGGCGTGCTTCGAGGATAATGAATGGAGCCAGAGAACAAAAGCTCTCTCTTTCCATTAATGATGAGCGAGCGAGAATCGTAAGTCACTCCTCTGTTATTAACTCCGCCATTGAGAGCAGATACCGCAACGACAGTGGCGAAGAGGGAAAGGAGTAGCCCGACGCGCCGGCCGGCGGCAGCCATTGTAGACGAGAAAGGGATGCCAGAGAGAAGAGAAGAGGAAAAGAATGAGAGGAGACGATCGGAGAAGAGAAACGTTCCTTCGAGCTCCCCTTTCTTCGCGGTGGGGATTTGTTCGGGCCATTTAAAACGAAAGCCGCGGGAGCGGCTCCACATATTTGGGGGCTTAGAATTCTTGTCCGGACATTTTTAATTGGTTTAGTTCTTGCCGTTAGCCTTCTCTTTATGCAAGGAGCAGGAAATCTTTATTTTTTATATTTATTTATATAATATTTCAGTATCTCAATTAAATTAAAATATATATGAAAAAATATATTTTTATGCCAAAAAATTTAATATTAATGATGTTTTTGATATGATTTAAGGATTTAGATGTTATATAAATAAATATAAATATTTAGATATTATAAATGTAAGTATATAAAAATGTTGGGGTATTTTTATAAATTTCTCTTTTTTTTGGTATTATTCTTGATTAAAATTTCGTTTAATGAGTTAGATAATATAAACAATGTATGGAAAAAAATTGTGGGGATATTCTAGGGCTAAATAATCATTAGATTTGCTTTGAAATTAGTGTTGTATTTAAAAAATATATATTATACTAATCTTAGATCAATTTTAATCATTGTTAAGTCTGTGCTAATATCATTTGTATTAGAATATCCAGATATAATTTTATTTCTATAACAATTTTCAGCTTGATTCGGAACGAATAGAATCCCTTTAATAGATTATATTTTCTTTTAAAGGGTCAAAAGATAAATTTAATGTAAATGGGAATTAATTTTAGGGCTTTCAAAAATAATTTTCAAAACTTTTGCTAATGATCTACCAAACATCACTTTTTTTTTTGTTTTTTGTTTTTGAAAATAGATTGATTAGTGTTTTTCAAATATTTCTATTTTCATTTTTGAAAATACATTAAATATATATTGTTTTTAAAATATTAAAAAGAAAATAGATGTTTTCATTATTTTTAAAAGAGTAACGCTTCGTTTATGACATTTTTTTACTATTTTCTGAAGCAACTTTTTAGTACAAAAAATTTTAATATTAAAAAATTACTTTAAAAAATAGTAAATTATTCCAAACGAAGCCTAACTCAATCATTCAATCTTGTACACCACTCCTCCTAGCCTCTCACCCACAAGTATTCTATGTGAAAACCGGAATACAAAAACCATTCGGATTTGCTGTTATTTTGCTGCGCTTTTGCAAATATTCAACAAAAGGACAAGAAATATGCAATTATGAATGTCCTTTTATTGCCCTTTTGCTAAGTATTTGTAAAAGCGCAGCAAAAACGCAATAAATATTCAATTAGTATGATATTTGATGAGCTTTAGCTGTCCTTTTGTTGCGCTTTTACAAATACTCAGCAAAAGGCAACAAATATACAATTATGAATGTATATTTGTTATCTTTTGCTGGGTATTTACAAAAATACAGCAAAAAACAACTAAAACTCAACAAATCCAGAAGATTCTTGCAGTTCGATTTTTGCACAGAATAATTTCTCTCCTCACCCACCACCATATATTAAAAAAACATCTTTGAACCATCAAATATATTTTTATCAACTAATATTGGGATAATGAGCGCTCAGTCATGAAAATCCACTAATGGGTAAGACAGCAGATATCTCCTGCAATTAATGGCACAGCAAATTCTGAGAAGGGGAAGCCAAGCATATTCTCTCCATTATTCTTCTTCCCAAAGGAAAATCTGTCCCTCCAAAACAAATTGATGAGCATTCACACTCCACAATCTCGATTATATTACAAACAACAATAGGTAAGATGGAGAACATTATAAGAGGAGCTAGAGTTTCGTTTCGTTTATCCTACAGGCTTTAGCAATTAACTTAACAAGGCTGCAAAGAATGTCAAATAACATTGTAGGGTACATGAAATTGGGAAAGAGCTATCAACTTTTGCAGAAGGCTAGGAGAGTCTCATCTAGTGCTTTCCTGTCATAGTCCCCAGTGAAAACACAGCTACCAAGAGGACCTTTAAGGAGGATGAGCCTTAGAAGTCCATCTGCTACCTTCTTATCGACCTGAAGTTCCGAAGTAAAAGCATTGTTAAACTAAAAAGTAAAAACCAAAAGGGAATAATGTGAATAGACAGAAAGAGCTTCAAACAAAATACCGCCATAGCAGATTTGAATAGCTCCACAGTCATCATCTCAGGAGGTGCAGTTGGAAGCTTGGCCTGCTGTAAGATATTGTGGACTCGCTCTACAATGCTACTGTCAATCCAGCCAAGGCGATAGGACATGTCAACTGCCATAACCTACTCAAAAAGTGCTTTGTTAATACCTCTGAAACACGAATGGCATCAATAAGAACTGAGATATATGGTAGAGATGTGTGAGATAGGGTTCATCACCGTGCCAGCTGCAACAGCTTCTCCATGGAGCCACTGCCCATATCCAAAGCCTGATTCTATAGCCTGTGAGAAATGGAATATCGTCAAGAAAGCAATGGCATACATGAATTATAACAGAGAGCTTGAAGGGCACAACCAAAAAAGTAAAACGAAATACATTATCATATGGAGCATGCAGCATGAGGCAAAATGACCAAGTGAGCAAAAACATTGTGGAGGAGAAAGCTATTTGAATTTTATCAAGCGAAAAATGACGCCGGAGCGTCAACAGCTAGTATGTTTTGTTATACTTATTTTGTAGCATTTCCTTGTTTTTATTTGTTTGTGTAGCCTTTTCTACTTCAGGCCATTTGGTCTTATTTTGCTGTAGCTGAACTACTTGCTTGCATGTATAAATAGATACAAAGAGAATAAAGAAGGCAGAGAGGTTAGTCATTTATTTCCTTTTCCCTGTGAGCAAGCGGGGTGTGTGTTTGCTGTATCCTGAACTCTGTTGTTCAGGTGGTGGTTCTCTGTTTCTTTTAGCGCATAGCAGGTGCCCAGGTGCTCGAGTTGTCTCCGGTGTGCAAGCCAGCTCATTCGAAGAGCTGCTAGCCTTCAGGCGGAGTCAAAAAACAAGTGTATCGCTATGAACTCAGTTTAGCAAAAATTCCAGAAACAATCAAAGCTGATGCCTTTCATTCCTTGAATTGCAACTCATGATGGAGCAACATCGTTGCGAAGGATTGTCAAGTGTCACCTGAACGATATTAGATGTACTTCTTTTGCTGTTGGAAGTCTAATATTAGCTCAAAAATATTGTTTGCTATTGGAAGTCGAGTGGAAATTTCATGAGAAGTACCTAAAATATTATAAACCCAAACTTACCGCACCACACTACCATCCATCAAACAAAAAGATGGCCACAGATTTCTCTTTGAGATAAATTTACTTCATCCACATAACATACAACAAGAGGCAGCCCGTGCCTATAGCTCACACCAATGCAAGATCTATTAAGGGATTGATATACGTAATCTTATCCCTTCAGTCACATGAGCTCAATGGTAATTAGGAATTTTCTGAATGACATCAACTAGTTGATTACATTAGAGCAATTGATTTCAATAGGCTCCATCCTTGAAGATTTTGGCGCATTAAAAAATAAACGCGTAAAACCAGCATCAAACTGAAAAATAACAAGAATTTCCTATGGCTAGGGCTTTCAATGACTAAAGCAGATCCCGAATATGACTTTAACTTGACCTGAAACCAAAATAAGGAATTCAACCCAACAATGACACAAACTGATCAGCTTTAAGAAACAAATAATTGTTGAATGTTCGTAAAACCCACAAATCAATCAATCTTAATAGGGATCCTTGAACACACGGATTAAGAGTTACTGGCCTTTGGATCGATCCTCTTATGTCCCTTAGATTGCAATCCGTGTGCCTCATGCCCTCATCTACCACTTCTAACTATCGGGCCCTCTTGGGAAAAATTATCCCCTTTTTCATAAATAGCTTTGATCTATTTTATATTACATGCCTTTTAGAGAAGTCTATATATACTTCCACAATTAATACTTCTTTACTTTTTCATATGGTATCAGAGAGAGATTAAGATTTCCTCCTTTCAACATTTGTTCTCTTTTCTTCTTGTTCAGATTATTAATTCTCTTCATTATGTCTGCTTTTTTTTTAAACTTCCCTTCCAAGAGATGAACCATCGTTAATGGCAAAATGCAGATTGAGGGAGAACTCCAAAGGCTACAAGCCTTATATATCTTGAATCAAAGAAGCTATCTAACGTGATACCAAATTATAAAAAAACATTTTGAAAGGAAAGGGAAAGATTCATCACCTTATGGTAGGGGTGTTAAAATGGGTTTTTGGGTTGGGTTCGGGTCCAACCCGAAACTGACCCGCGTTCAACTAATTCAACCCGAACCCGACCCGATTAGGCAAACGAGTCAGAAATTCAAACCCAGACACGACCCATCGGGTTTCCGAGTTGCCGAGTTGACCCGACCTGCTAACTCGGGTTCTGAGAAGCCAGCGAGGTGAGCGACGCATGCGGGCGAGAGACGAGGGTGAGGCGCAAGCTGCGCAACATGAGTGCGAGTGTGGGGTGCGAGCGAAGCGCGGTTCGGTGCTACGTGAGCGCGGTGCGAGTGCAATGTGCGAGCGGTCACACGTGCTGGGTGCGACAAGAGCACGGTTGTTGTCCAGGCTAGGTGCAGAATCGAGAAGAAAATGAGAGAGAATAGCCAGTCGACACCCACGAGGGTTGCATTCGGGTCACCTTCGGGTTTTCGGGTCAACCTGAACTCAACTCGGTTTTAAAAACGGGTCAGAATCTTGAATCCAAGCTCGACCCGTCTGACAAATGGGTTGACTCGAACCTGGATATTTTTGGGTTGGGTTTCGGGTCGAATCAAATATTGACACCCCTACCTTATAGATCCTCCTCCGGAGTTGAATGACCCAAAATTTGTACTTTGAGATGAAGTGGATTCCATGATTATGATATGGCTATGGAATACCATGATGTTTGAAATCAATAGATCATGTATGTTTCTCCTTGCCATAAAATAAGTTTGAGATGCCTTCAAACAAATATACTCAAAAGTGTAGGATGCAGCCCTCATCTATGAGATCAAAACTAGGATTATAAACAAGAAATGTAATATTCTTGTTATTGAGTATTTTAATAAAATGATAATATATTCGCCTGTACCGGATTATTACCAATATCTAAAGATGACATGCTGTGATGATGCAATAATTCTCAATGGAGTTTGAATTTCTAACAGTATTCAATCAGGACTTTAAAGAAAATGAAGTGTGGAAAAGCTGTTGGACCTGATGATATCCCAATAGAGATGTGGAAATGCTTAGGAGATGAAGGAATTTCTTGGCTAACTAAACTTTTTAATAATATTTTGAAGACTAAAAAGATGCCAGATGCGTGGAGAATGAGTGTATTGATTCCTATTTATAAGAATAAAGGTGATGCACAAGATTGTGCGAATTATAGAGGAATTAAGTTAATGTGTCACACTTTAAAACTATGGGAGCGAGTTATGGAGCGTAGGCTGCGGCGTGATACTAATGTTTCTCAAAATCAATTTGGATTCATGCCTGGTAGGTCTACTATGGAAGCCATACATTTATTGAGAGGTTTGATGGAGAAATATAGGGAGAATAAGGAGGATCTACATATGATATTTATTGATTTAGAGAAAGCATATGATAAAGTTCCAAGAGAAGTGCTATGGAGAGTTCTTGAAAAGAAAGGAGTTAATAATGCTTATATTCAAATCATTAAAGATATGTATGAAGGAGCTACTACTTGTGTTCAAACACAAGGTGGTTTGACCAAGTATTTCCCTATTTCGGTTGGATTACATCAAGGATCAGCTTTAAGCCCATATCTTTTCGCGTTAGTCATGGATGTTCTCACTAGACATTTACAAGAGGATGTACCCTGGTGTATGCTTTTTGCTGATGATATTCTTCTTGTTGACAAGACTAAAGAGGGAGTTGAAGGTAAACTTGAAGTCTGGAGATCAACCTTAGAGTCTAAAGGTTTTCGCTTGAGTAGATCTAAAACTGAATATATGGAGTGTAATTTTAGCAGTAATAGACCTAGTGAGGGGATTGTGACTTTGGGCGATCAAGTCATTAATAAGAGTACACGTTTTAGATATCTTGGATCTATTGTTCAGAGTGATAGTGAAATAGATGGGGATGTTATCAGTAGAATTCAAGTTGGATGGTTGAAGTGGAGGAATGCATCGGGCTTGTTGTGTGATAGAAAAGTCCCCCTTAAACTTAAGGGAAAATTCTATAAGTTGGTGGTGAGACCTGCAATGCTTTATGGTGCAGAATGTTGGCCATTAAAAGAGAAGCACAATACTAAGTTATGTGTTGCGGAGATGAGGATGCTTAGGTGGATGAGTGGATTTACTCTTAGAGACAGGATACGAAATGAGCATATACGTGAAAAGGTTGGAGTAGCTCCAGTGGAGGATAAGATTAGAGAGAGTCGCCTTAGATGGTTTGGTCACATAAAACGGCGGCCTTCCGATGACCCAGTTAGGAAAGTAGAGGTATTAGATTTGACTTATGTTAAGAAAGGTAGAGGTAGACCTAAAAAGACTTGGTTAGAAAATATTAGAAATGATCTTTCTCTATTAGATTTAAACGAGAATTTGACTTTGAACCGGACACAATGGAGAAAAAGGATTCATGTTGCCGACCCCACGTAGTGGGACAAAGGCTTGTTATTGTTGTTGTTGTTGTATTCAATCAGGACTTTGTTTAATTTTATGTTCAAATCTTAAAGAGAGAAAAACTACCATCAATAAATAAGGTTTTTCCTCTCATACGAACCAAAGAAAGAAGAATGACGATAATACATGATGCTTTGATATCCAAAATATTAGTCATGATAGCCACCGAACCCTAAAGTAAGGGACTTACTATAACATACTCTTGCTCTAAAGAAGGACAAAAACTTTGTTCTAAAGGAAATCTATGATGCAAATACTGCAACAAAAATGACATAAAAATACGGAAAAATCCACGAAAAGCCTCCAATCTATGATGAAAATAAAGAAGGTCGCCAAGAAAGTAAGCCTGTTTTGTGGAATCAGAAGAGCACAATTTAGGAGAAATTGACAAACTCATGAACATCCTCAACTCTTTGGAAAAATTGTTTAGATCATGCTCTTAAGCTCAAAATGATATGACTTCTAACTCTTGTATTTTCAGTGCTTTAAATATTTTTTCTCACACCTAGATCCTAAATTCATAAGCCATTAAGCACAAAGCCAATCTTGCTAGCTTTTTTCAAACCTACAAATCCTGGCCCTGTAATATAAAAAAAAGAGTGACTGATAGTTCTCTAACAACTATTGTAGGCCAAAAAAATATTTTAATTTCCTCCATATTTACCCTCAATAATATACTATATGTTCCTCATCTTGAAGTAAATCTTCTATAAATGTATAAAATCATTCAAACCACAACTGCAAGGTAATCTTTTTTTTACTAATCATTCTGTAATTTAAGATCTCAATACAAGAAAGACAATTGGGCAAAGCTAAAGAAAAGAATAAGTCATATTTTCTTTAAGACGGAAATCACTTATCATGTTACTTTATTTTCACCATTAATATAGAAGTCATTTGGAAACATCATTATTGGCCAAGAACTTCCTCTTTTAAAATCCTACATGTATTTTTCCTTCTCTTTTTTTAAATGTAAACATAAAAATAAATTATTATGAGACTTGTGATATTATTAAACATCATATAATTATTTTTGAAAGTGATTCTAGATCCTCTACTCATTTTTTAATTGTTCACTTTGACATTTGGATGCCTTACAAAATCCCCAACATTTATTGGGCTATATTATTTGTCATCTTCATTCATGATTGTGCTTGGATGACATATAGATATCTTATCAAACAAACATATGACGTCAGTATTTATTCTCCCTACTTTTTTGGCCATAATACAAAAATAATTCGGCACTAACATCAAGATGTTTTGGACTGATAATGCTCGAGCTTACTTTAATCACACATTATCATCTATCTTCTAGAAATAAGGTATCATCCACCAATCAACTTGTCTGAACACTCCCCAATAAAATGGAGCGACATAAAGGAAAAATTACCATCTTTGAGAAGTCATCAAAACTCGTTTCTTCCAGAGTCAAGTGCCAAAAATATACCAGGAGAAGCAGTCCTAAAAGTCACATACAAAATCAATATAACACCCTCAAGAGTGATTGGCTTTAAAGTCCTATAAACTATTTGGCTAAATTCTTCTCACTAGTAACTTTCTCTAAAAAAAAATTTGGTTCATTGCTTATGTCCTCATTCACAAATAGAACAATAGTAAACTTGATCTTAGAGTCCTCAAATGTATCTTTATTGAGTATTCCTCTACTCAAAAATGATATAAGTGTTCATCCTACCACAAAAAAGAAAAAAAAAATCTTATTTCAAAAGATGTTATCTTTGATGAAAAGCAAAATTTTTCAATCAAACTAATCTTCAAGGGGAGAATTCTAAACAAGAAGATAATTTTGATCAAACATTCATCTTTCATCTTTACATTCTTATAGCACAAATTAAAAAAATCCAAACATTGTACCCCTTTAAGTCTATACAAGCCAGTCCAAATCTCCAAAAAGCTCAACACTCGCAACTATTATTAGGTAATAATGATCAACCCATCACTATACATTCTCATTTATATCTCATCTCCTAGTACACGTCTTTTCAAAATTTTTCCTCCTACCATAAGACATTCCTTACAAATATTAACTCTAATTTCATTACAATACCACAAACTCTATTTGAGGAATTTGAAAAAAAGAATTGAAAAGATGCAATGAGAGAAGAGATGAATGTGCTGGAAAAAAATCATGAGATCTTTGAACTACCAAAAAGGAAGAATAGGGTAGGAAGGGGACGAGCTTAGACTTTAAAGAGAACCAGCAGCACAGAGGGTCAGAACTCTAATCATTCAAGGTGTGTTCATGCTTGAGCAGGAGAATGCACTGCCAAAGATGAAAAATAGGTGATAGTTGCTCGATTCCATCCTTATATGCAGTGATGCTCATCATAGGCTTCAGTGCTTCACCAATACCAAGACCCCTCTTCTTTGCTAGCAAGGGTCGATAAGCCCTTTCGTCCTGGCTCTCTTGTTCCCAGTTTATAGGACAAAAGCTGGTTAAACCAGGATGGACCCAAAACGTAACCAAACCAGCTGAACAATTTGATTGTATGTTCAAGTTTGAAAACATTGCTTACCACTAGGCCCATTTGTTAAATTAATAAAGGGAAAAAAGGGAAAACGATTGCCCAATGTTAAAGTGGCCAACAAAAAAATAATGTAGATTATTCATGTTTCAGTCAAGTTCACAGCATCATATTCTCAATGAATCTAAAATCAAATGGTAGTACAAAGTATCAATGTTCTATATAAAAGCCTGAAATTCACATGGTTGCAATAACTAACAAGGGAGCTACCTTGTCAGATTTATTTTTTTCTTGTTATGTTTTTTTTAGAAGCATTACAGCATACAAAAAGTGCAACCTAAAGACAAGACGAACTTCTTGCAGGCATACGCCAAACTAATCAAAAACTAGTTTTTCAGTTTTACTTCAGCCAGCTAAATGCTCCAACAATCTATAAAAACTCATTGCAAATAAGCTCAACTAATGCTAAGGCCAAGACATGATTAATCAGTTGGTGCTATTATTTTCTTAAACTTTGAAGCAATCATAGCATAATAAATGTGGAAAATTAATTTCAAGAAACAGCAACACTCAATAGGAATAAATGGTATGAGAATTCTTAAAGTCAACATAAAATAGTAGGGACAAAACTAATGATGATTCATGACTTGTTAGGAAAACCCAAAATAAGTACGAAAAAAAAAATTATAATAATTTGGAAAGTCCCGGTATCTCACATGCCCAAATGTATGACCCAAGTTCAAGGTAGCCCTTAGCCCGCTTTCCTTCTCATCTAAGGAAACAACTTCAGCTTTGTTTTCACATGATCGCTTGATGGCATATGCTAAGGCACTTGAATCCCTACAACATCAATAAGATCATAGAAATTATTCAAACAGAAAAAAGACAGCAAACGCAGCTTCCTTATAATTAAACAAAAAACAAACAAACTACAAGAAGAAAAGTGTCAGACACAAATGTATATGAATAGTTTAGATTCTAACTCCATCCGGGGATGAGAATTCAGAACAAAGCCAGGAGATCCATAAAAAACTGGACAAGTTTCATGGAGGTCAAGCATGAATCACAACCAAAGACTGAATTAACAGGCTAGGTCAAGCTCTGATCGCGAACAAAGCAAGCTCAAAGAGTTTGTGAACAAAGCTTGAGGTACAACAAATTATGTTACGACATAAACTGGGGGTCCATAAAAATCTACATTTCAATGTTTAGACATCCTGGCGTGACTTTTTAAGCTAGCCGTTATAATACATATCTTCCATTTATTATAGGATTACAACTTCCATGGAATGCATGATCTAGCACTCAAATGAAAGTTGATTTATGTGAAGGAATTTTGCAGAATATCAAAGAGTATAAATAAGGGATGGTCGTTCAAAGAAAGACCTCAACGTATTAATGATGACTTCAGCTGTTGCAAAAACATTTCTACGATTGCTAAACAAATAATGGAAATCCTCTGGGTAGCATAAAAAGGACATGAATATAATGAGCAAAGCATTGTATTAGATTAAACATTCATATGATTTTGTAAACATATCTAAATCTCGAAAATAATTAAAATGTTCCATTGACTCTTTATGAAATACCAAGAAAATCCTCAACTATACTAAAGTATTATTTTGATCCCTCAACTCCTTAAAGATGAACCAAAATAGTCTCACTATGGGACTATTTTGATTCATTTTTAAAGATTCGAGAGACCAAAATGATCTTTTAATATACTTGAGGACCATTTTGGTTCTTTATAAAGAGTCAAGGAACTATTTTAGTGCTTTTCTCTATTTAAATCCATAAACTCAATTGTTACCTTGCCAGAAGTGCCTCCATATTCCTCTCTTGCCACTCAAAGAACTTTGCATCCCTGATAAGCCCATATTTGACAACTTCAGCTATACCCGAAGCAAGTTCTCTATCAGGCAGCGTGTTTAGAGTATCAGTATCTATAAGAACACATTGTGGTTGGTAGAATGCGCCAATCATGTTCTTGGCTAGTGGATGATTTATTCCAGTCTTCCCACCAACAGATGAGTCCACCTAAATGCAAATAAGGAGATCAGCGTATAGCAGAAAGAAACCAGTCATAAAACGAAATGAAGAACAAATAGACGTAGAAGATACCTGAGCCATCAGAGTCGTAGGGATCTGAATAAAGTTAACACCACGAACATAAGTAGCAGCCGCAAAGCCGCACATGTCGCCAATTACTCCCCCGCCAAGAGCCACAAATGTGCAACGGCGGTCCATCCTAGATTCTATTGCCTTATCAAATATTTTCATCAGGGTTCCCTACAAAAAAGAAAAAGAAAAAAAAAAACAAACAAAGAGAACATCGAGTTCAAAATGAATAACTCAGGGAATCAAGTTAGCAGTTTCTAAAAAAACAGAAGAAAATCACTATGTTTCTTTTATCTCCAAAGTACTTACCATATCTTTGTACTTTTCCCCGTCAGGTAGGATAACGCTCTCAACAGAGACATGAGAATTCCCACGCGTCAAAGCCTCGACAACTCTGTCGAGGTACAGAGGAGCAATCGTGGTATTCGTTACAACAAGCACCCTCTTCCCAGCTACATGCCTAAGAAAAGCTATTGTGCAATTAATCAACAGAGGCAAGCGCGAGATGTTCAGGAGCAATTAGAGCACAGCAACTCGTATACCTCTGGAGTAGATCCGGAGCGTCAAGCAGGCCCGAGCCAATGTAAATCGGGTAGCTTCGGTCCCCAAGATCGACGTCCACAACGGTAGAAACCTTAAGTGCTACCTCTCCCTTCGTCGGATCCATCACAGGAGCTGAGCTAGCGGCGACCCTCGTGAGGATTTGATCAGACGACGAACGGCTGAAGCCGATCCGACCAAGGGAGGTGGAGCGGAGGCCTCGCGGGAGAAGGGAAATGGCGGAGGCGCCGGGGGGAGAACAATTGCAGAGGCCGCGCGGGATCCTCAGTGAAGATCGGAGAGGAGAATGGATAGAAGAGGAAGCAGGTGCGGCCATGGCGGAAGGCTCGGGCTGGAGTAGGGTTTGCGTGCTAAGAGGACGAAGGGATTCCTCGCCGCCTTCTCACTCCTAATGCGGCGGCTTCAACCATCTCCTCGTAGCCGACGGGATGGCCATTTTGCAGAGCCGTGGTTGGTGGGCGGGCGGTAGGTGGGGGACGGGCCATAGACCGAATAGACCAAATTGAAAGACGTTTTGCACATTTTTATTTTTTATATAACTTTTAATGATAAGAGACCGATTAAATTACATAAATAGAGGAAATCAAAACAAGTAAAATAATTATGAAATCAGAACATCCGTACATGAATTTTTTTATATGTTTGATATCTTACACATATTATATTTATTTTTTATTTAATATTAATATTAGATAATTTTATTTATGCAGTGGCTGCAATGATCGTTAGTGGGATAGTAATAGCGACCAACAAGATAACGATTGCTATAATGCTCAACAATAGTGGTAGAGGCGGTCGACGGCAACACTGACAATGAATGATTGTGATAGTTAATTTAAAACAAGTAAATTAACTTTTTTGTGTTTTAAAAATAATTTATATTAAATTGTCATGATCTTCTTAGGATTAAGTGGCACATGTCCATATCTATGATATCACATTGAGCCGCATAAACAGAGTTCATGCCTATATAGAATAGCACATTGCTCCTAATCGGGATAGTATTCAATGTATAAAGATCAATCAAAATAAGGGATATTAATCTTTACCTTGCAATTACTACAACTTCAATTAGTTTGTGGATGATAGCATGTATGTTGTTCCTCGAACAATGGTTCCTCATCCAACATAGATTTAGAGAAATTGGTTCGCTGGCGAGGAGGTTATTTTTCATTAGATTCAGGATGTTTGAACCACATCGATGGATCAAATTGTTGGGGGTGCTACTGATCTTAATCCACTTCATTAGAATCACATATCGATGTCGTCGGTATGTGAGCTATAATTATCACTGTGATTTCTTGTTGGGTGTTGTCATCACTCCAAATGGTGCAAAGTTTGCATCAAACCTTAATACAAAAGAGTTAAAATTTGCTGGTCAGTCTATCTAACTTCTTTTGTTAGAGTTACTCAATCTTCTCACAAAGTGTCCCATGTGTGATTGTCATCACACACTCAGTGGTTACCTCATTTATCATTACTTTTGTGATACAAATTTGTTAGAAACTTGTAATAAGGAAGAAGACGAAGGCAAACAAAATGAAAAAAGCCGCTTTTTATTATATAATATGATTTCAACAAAATACAACATGAATCTCATTATCTTTTATGTTAATGATATATTCCCAAAACCTTATAATAGAAAGCAAAAAAAAAAAAAAAAAACTTAACTAAGTTAAATGCAATTAAGCAAGTATTAAGTAAGATAATGGCTGCATCAATATGACTATGATGATCATGAATCTCTGTTACTCAATTTGTTCACCTTTTGGCAAACATAAATTTGATTCACGATAATAGATTTTCGGGTTTAAGAATACCCATCATAGATACATAATTGTATGATTCCAAATGAACTAATGAACTCGATGAACACCTTGCCTCGAATGGATTAATACTCCTTCAAGTTAATAGTTGGATAATTTTGAATAATTTTTTAAAGCTTGGAGGATAACAGAATCAAGCTTGAACACAACTAAACTTGTTTATTTATATTCACAAATAACTTGTTTGTTGTTCAACAACTGATTTGTTAAAAAGTTTGATATTTGGCTCGCTGGTAAGTCGATAGCTCATATATTATTCAATTAAATATTTTAAATACAACTGATTTGATTATTTATTTAATATAAATTTATTTATTATGTTAGGTTGCTTTTTGCCTCTCTCTTTTTTTTTATTCTTCACATATCATTTTGCACATTCATCAATTTCAATCTCAACAGTCTATTCATTCTCGGTAACTAGAGTTGGGATTACATGAGAAATCATTAACATTATAATGTGAATTGCTACTTTAGAAGGTGACCATATCTTCTCCTTCACAGCCCTCTGCCAATCCATGAGTCGGTGAGCTTGGCTTGTGAGCGCTTCATCTTTAGCCCTCTAGATATCTTCTCCAACATGTCTGCATAATAATCAGAAAGCACCTACATTAAATTGTAAATGAACGCATCTTTACCTCCCCAATTTGATTGTAGTAGACATGTTGTCCATGCGTGCAATATATCTTCTGCAAAACGTCATCGACTCATTGCTGTTCATAGCCCTCGTGTAATTTTTTTAATATTGCCATTTATATGTCATCATCATCCTTAGGTGTTTTATTCTTCTTTTCAAACCTTAGTTCTTTCTCGTCTTCCAATCATCTTATTTAGTTGAAGTTAGATAGTTATACACTTATGCTAATTCTAAATTTATCACTGCAATATTTACAAAGGATATATACATCATTGCAATGAAGACTCATTACTATATTTCTAGTTGTTTTGAATTCATCTATGCAAAGTCTCAAATGAAAACTACTTATCAAGGGAGAAGTTTTTGTGCCACAAAAACTTGGTCCAATGCAAGTGAGGAAGTTCACCAAAAAGAACATTTTCAATTGTAGTTAGAAATAAAACATCCTTCCCATTATAAGGAGTAATTGAAGGAGATCTTATTTTTAGTGTATATATAGCTAAAGACAACATCCTTATAGAAGGGGAATTGAATGAGCCAATTCTTATTTTCCTTGTAGTAACTGAAATATGTCATCTTTAATTTTATCATCCAAGGGAATGTTGAAAATGAAAAACAATTAGGACCCAGCTTTTTTTACTAAGAGTGCATTCTATGCATCCGTTAAAAAAAGTAGAGATTTGATGACCATACTCAATTTTGAAGGATTATCATACATGCATTTTTTATGCAAAAGGAGATGAGTTGTCTCTATAATTAAGATTTTTTAAGCAACATAACGTGCATGATAAAATCAGAAGTCTATCCGCTATTTAGAAAGAATAATGAAATTACTCATAAATTTTCATGTATCCTTTATTTTATAGATGATCTTCATAAAAATATGAGAGGGGAACTATCAATCCCACTAGCACTTATGTTTAGGTAAGGTAAATTGGCTGAAATAAATAATATAGTCTATTTGAGGCTCCATTATCATAAAAAAAATTTACGTCGAAACGTGGAAGCGAGATCTGAGCGGCTTTTTCAGATCTTTCCGCAATCTGCTCTTGTATTTTCTCTATTTTACTCTCGCACGCACGCACGAAATCACGCCTTCTTCGCCACTACGCCTTCAAGCTGAACATCACATCCCATTCACATTCCTGAATATTGATCAACCAAATGAGCCCTGAATAAGCACATAAAAATAATTTAACCAAATAATATTATGTAATAACTCCATTATATAAAATATTATTTCTAAAACTCCATTTTCTCCGCAACTGTTTTCAAAATAATTTTTTTTCTAAACATTGACCAACCAAACGAGCCTAAGAAAGCTATCTCAAATAAAACCTTCACACAAATTTTGATGTGTCATCAAAATCTTTTTTTTTTTATTTTGTTAAATTTTATATAAAATATAAATATTTATGATAAAAATATTTTCAATAATCCTTAAAAAAAGAGAGAGACTCAATTTATAAGAAAGAATAAATTTTAAATTATTAAATTTATTCTATATAAATATAATAGAATTATTTATATATTTGTATTCTTATTTTAATATAAATTTAATAATTTGATCATATTTTAAGCAAATTTTTTAAGAAAATTATTCTGTTCTTTATTTTGAAAAAATAAATATAATAAATAAAAAAGGTCAAAAACAAAAAAGCCTGTCACTCAACACAGCGAACGACAAAAGCCCCAACGGCCAGGCCTCTATGTAACACGTGGCGGTCGTTGGTTCGCTCTATGCCTCCACATTTTACTAAGGCCCACCATAAAAACCTTTATCCTAGAATAGGCCACGCTGGCTAAAACAATAATTATGCAATGGCCCTTTACGTGGGAAAATATTTGACGAATGTAATTGTTCAGGTCAGAACCCGAAGGCCTCCATGGACCTTTCAGTTTCTGTATCACCCCTCCATTATTATAAAAATAATAATGGATTACAATTATTCTTCCTCTCGAGACACAGAAACGCCAATCAGCAAAGCGTCGATTAGTTCCCTCCTCCGATTTCGATCCGCTAACTGCAAACGCCATTGCAGAGAATAAAGAATGGAAGGGAACAGAAGCTCATGAAGAAGGTCTCTCTCTCTCTGCCCCTCTGTCTCTTTCTCCCCGCGGTCTCTTTCTCAAAGTTGTCCTGACTGTAGAATATTTCAATCTTCTTCTTGTCGTAGTCTTTGCTACGCCGGCATTCTGGTATGAATTACGATGTTTTCAATAACAGAATACTTGGTATTAGCTTTGACGTGTATAATCACTGCTTTTTCTGCTCGCTTGTCTTTCTCTCTGTTTCGGTTCAAATTCTGCAGCGTGCTGTTGCGCGAACGCTTCATTTTTCATTGAATTTATCGGTCTTAGCTTGCGTATTGTGTTCTCTTTCGCCAGATTATGCATTTGATTCTACCCTTTTGGTGCAGGCCGGACGGGAGATTTCGATGGATTTGAACGTTTAGACAGCGGTCGCAGTGTTTTTTTTTTTTTCTTTTGTATTTCTGTTATCTTGTTTCTCTGAGATCTGGATTTGAGGATCTTCAGCGAGAGAGGATTACAAATTTACTTTTAAGGAGAATAGATGGGTTTTTTGGTGTTATATTTGGTATTTTCGGGTTCGCATTTGGATTCACGGCAGGACTCATCATCGGGTATTACCTCTTCATCTACGTGCAGCCCAGTGAGGTGAAGGTAAGCCCATTTATCTTCATGATGTATTGCTATTTCCTTGTTTGTTTTATTGACTATTGACATCATTTTCGAATGAATGACTGTTCTCTGTAAAATGTGGGTTTCTTCCTAATTTGATGATTTCATATTTTATATTTTAAAGTTTGTTTTGCTCTTTATATAAATCAATGAAAAAAAAGATATATGGCCTCGATTCTGAATCTTTGATTATCAATGTATGATTGGATAGAAATAAAGACGAGAATATTATGGTTTTGTAGAATATTATTTTCGAAGAGGCTTTATAATGTGCTCAATGAATGGTTGAAACGCTGAATTGGAAACTTTTTATAGTTCTACTGCATTAAGGACTGACTTTCTGCTGATCAATATGCAATGAAAGTATAATATGAAGTTATTTTTTTTGGGGTTGTGGGAGTCGATTTCAATTTCTTGTACTGAACGAGTAGATAAACACAGTCGTAAAACCCAATTGAATTTTGGAATTCAGATACGTGCTAACAGAAAGCAGAGTTATATAATCAATTTGAGAAGCTCCTGTGCATAACAATGACTAATTCAATATGGAAGGTTCATAATTTAACATTAAAGAGTAAACAATATCTGTGAATGCCTGAAACTTTGCACAAAGGAACATATCACTGACATCACTATCCTTTTTGATATGTCAATATGGTACAGTCCTAATTGAACATTAAAGAGCTTTCTAGATACTGCAGAATTAGCTGTGCCAGCTTTCTTATCAAATTCTTTCAAATTACTTTATGATAATTTGAAAGGTTCGCTAAAATGCATGTAATTATAGTTAAATTCATATATGTTAAGGTAGAGTTAGTGCCGTCTTGATGCACTTACTATGTTGTCACTGTCTTTGATCTCTTGTTACTTTTTTTCTTCTTTTAATAGCTTTTAGAGAGTATAATCTGATATATTAAAAAATGAGTATTAACTGTTAACTGGTCGAAAGATTGTGTTCTTTCAAATTTCTAATTCAACTTCTGTAATTTTCTCTTCATCAGGATCCAAAGTTACGGTCACTAGTTGAATATGATTCAAAGTCCTTGGAGCGCATGCTTCCTGAAATCCCTTTATGGGTTAAAAATCCAGATTATGATCGAGTATGCTTTGGCATTGGTTTAATGTTTTGGATGAATGCTTTGATAGTAACTGGTCAATCATTAAATTCTTTATCTTCATTTATTACTTATATTTTGGAAGCTAATCTCCCATAGTATTTTTCCTAGGTTGATTGGCTAAACAAGTTCATAGGAACGATGTGGCCTTATTTGGACAAGGTAAGAAAATAGACAAGGTTGAAGGAAGTATATCTGATTAGCAATTATAACTTTCTGTAAAATATTTATGTTCCTTCATTTTCCTCTCTAGGCAATTTGCAACATGGTGAAGGACATTGCTAAACCAATCATTGCTGACAACACTGAGAAGTTCAAAATTGACTCGGTTGAGTTTTTAACACTCACGTTAGGTTCACTACCACCAACATTCCAAGGTTTGTTTATGTGATTAGTTTCTAACCTAATTGCAGAGATTTATGCTAGGCTTTTTCATCTTGCATCAACAAAGCTACCACATATGTTTAATGTATTTTTTCAGTTTAAAATTGCAAGCACGGTACTATATGTTTGCTGTATATATAGTTATTTTTCATGAAGGATATATACTGTAAAAACACGGGGAATCAAGCTAAGAGTGATGTGGCAGACACCACCACCACTTTTACAATTCCACTACACCACTTATCTTAATATGCACCTTTTTACATTTTATGTTATTCCGTATTCTTTTACCTTTTAGTTCGTTACTACATTTTTAGTAAAGGAGGAACTAGGAAGTGGGAGGCTACAGGTGATATATAAAATAGGTAAAATATATTAGGAAGGGAACCTTTGACATATAGACATATACAAGGAATATTATATTGCTCATTTTTTCTCTGCTAGGTTCTTTCAGCTTTGGATGTGCTGGTATTGACCACATTAGTCGGTATCAGAGCCTTGAGCTTGAGGAATAATGGTGGACTGCAGTAGGAGATCGGTTGCCGATGAATCAAGCCTTGAAGCCTTGTGGATCAGCAAGGCTAAGACAACTCGACAACTAGACAAGTTGGCCGCTGAGTTCCTGCATTTCTCACCAGAGGTGCGAAGAGAACTACAGACCATTCATTCTGGATTAACACTCTAAAACACTCTAGAGGGAACCAACACTAGCAACCAAACTGGCAATGCGGAGGTGTCCTGCTCTGGGATGGATGGGACGAAGAAATCAACTAGAAACAGCAGATCTTATCAATTCTGAAAATGAATCTGAAATGTTTTATCGAACATACATGGTTGAATCTGAAGAAGATGATGGGTACAATGACCACTTCAGACGGTGATGTCCTTGAACTCGCACTAGACACCATAGTGAATTCCGAGTCAAATTAGACATTCAATTTTTCGATGGCTGGCTATGCATTGAAGATTATTTGGACTAGGAATGCACTGTTGAAACTTTCTTTTGAGTATATGGAAATTGAGCCAGAAAAGTAGGTGAAATATGTCACCTGTAGGCTCAAGGGAGGTGTCAGTGCTTGGCGGTTACAACTCTTACAAATGCGGCATAGAGATGATAAAGGAGTTGTTCGAAGCTGGTTTTGAATGAAACAGCTCTTGAGGAGCCATTTCTTTCTCATCGATTTTGAGCAAATGCTATATTTATAATATCAACATTGTGTACGAGGAAACCGTTCGGTGAGTGACTACACTGAAGAATTTTACAAGCTAAGTACACGAAAAAATCTCAATGAGTCCAATAACCAACTCATTACTAGATACATTGGTGGTTTGAAAGAAAGCATTCAAGACAAATTGGAACTGAATTCAATATGGTCGTTATCTGAGGCTGTCAACTTTGCATTGAAGGCTGAAATGCAAATTAATAGGCATTCAAAAAGCCAATCTGCTCGCCGATAGTTTTCTGAACCTCTCACAAGTAATAATAAATCCCACAACTCAATTTCTAAAACCCTTGCAACTATTTCAACCCATCTCCCAACCAAATGATCCAGTAACTAATAACTATGATATTCGACCACCACCTCGATTTAAGGCCCTTATCAAGACAATCCTTATTCCCGACCCAATCCACTCACCTAAGCCAATCAGCCATCAAAGAATCATTGGAATAGAGCCTCCAAATAAATGAGCAAGCAAAACCGTGGTAAAGAGACTCAATGGCAGGTATCCCCAAGCCACCATAGCATCTAGGCAAGCAAGTGTTCCTCCACGCAATGAGGTGCAACTTCTTCAATGAGGTGGAACCATGGAACAAAAATCTGGAGCTAAGTTTATCAAACAGTTTGTAATAAGCCTTAGGTATAATAGCACCTCTGATCCAGTAGGTAAGAGTGTTTGCAATGGAAAACCTAAAAAATTGGATCCTACCTGCAAAAGACAAAAATCTTACTTTCCAACCAGCAAGTAGAGTAGAGATCCTTCTCAACAGTGGAAGGAAGTGAGCAACAGAAAGTTTTTTAGTGGAGATAGGGAGGCCAAGGTAAGTCGATGTGTTGTCGGTTTGCACAAAATCGAGCAAAGAGGTGATATCATTAGCTAAATGAGTCATTATTAATATAAAGACCAGAAGAGGCAGCAAAAATGGAAAGAGTGTCCAAAAGAGTGGCATCATTGTGCAAAGAAATGGTGCCAAACACCAAAAGATCATCTGCATAAAGCAGATGATTGAAGGTGAACTTTCCGTTTGAAATACCAGAGAAGCCGTTGGCATCAAGAGCACAGGAGAACACATTCATCATAATAGAGAAAGCAAAGGGAAAAGAGGGCAGCCCTGCCTAAGGCCAGAAGAAGAGTTGAAAAAACCCCTCAAGGGCCCATTAATGCAAATAGAAAAATGAACATCATCAATGCAGGCTTTAATCCAATTAACGAACTGAATAGGAAAACCCTTCAAAAGCATCCTAGAAATGAGAAAATCACGTGAAACCATATCAAATGCCTTTCTTATGTCGAGCTTAGCACAAAAGTGTGCCTCTAGCATTGCCATTAAGCCCACTCAGAAATTTTGAAGCCAAGATAATATTATCAGTAGCGATTCTTTTTTGTATGAAACTAGCTTGGCTTTTATGGATAATGTAAGGCATGATATCTTTCATATGGTTGGCTGAAATCTTCGCTATGATCTTGTAGAACACATTACAGAGAGAAATGAGGTGATAATAAAAAATATTAGTAGCATGAGGACTTTAGGAATCAAAGCGATGGTAGTGGCTTTGACACGCTTAGGAAGGAGACCCGTACAAAAGAAATATTTATAGCATTGCAAACTTGAAAGCCAATGATCTCCCAAGAGGATTTATAAAACTCAAAAGTGAAACCGTC